>CM052799.1:59870691-59906159 GCA_028533885.1 Nasua narica | reverse complement strand
ACTGTGGACTCTGAGCAACAAACTGAGGGTTTTGGAGGGGAGGGGGTGGGGGGTTGGGTGAGCCTGGTGGTGGGTATTGAGGGGGGCATGTATTGCATGGAGCACTGGGTGTGGTGCATGAACAATGAATCTTGAAACACTGAAAAAATAAAATTAAATTAATTATATATATGTGTGTGTGTGTGTATTTATATATATAGATATATCTATCTATCTATCTATATATATATATATCAGGCCAAATTTTTACCCCAAGGTAAAAAGATATTGTGGCTGCAGAGAGCCTTAACAAATCCCCAGGGGCTTCCAATCCATCCTGTTAAGTGGGCAAGACGTTAAAAAAAAAAAAAAAGTCGTTGCACTTTGAAAAGACACTTATACAAAAGATATTTCTAAAAGTAACAAAGTTGCATTATATTCAGGAAAAAAAATCGTTATAGGAGATTGGCCTCTTCATTAGGATAGGAACATAGGAGCCTAAAACCAAAAATTGCTGGTAGTTTGGCTTCCTTATTAACCAGAGCAGTAATAAAACAGTTTCAAGTGGACACAGCAGAAGATAACCTAGGAGCTTTAACATTTTAGAGGCAAGAAATTTTTGTTGTTTTCTGATAAAGTAAGAGCATGACAAAAGTCAGCCCAAAGACACAAAGTTATCCAGCACTCAGGTGAGGGTTTTGGGGGGAGAAAAAGAATATTTGTTTTCTGGGCAGATTACACAAAATGTAGAGAGCAATTCTTTATGACCTCTTATTAAGAACTAACTGGAGAAAAAAAAAAAAAGAACTAACTGAATATTCCAAACATCAGTTTTAAGCTACTAGTTCTCTTTTTCATCATTCATAGGCTTTCTTTATTCATTATTTTTTTATTCATTTATTCATTAATACCTTTGTATGTATGCATGAATACACACACTAAACAGATGGCATTATTTAAAGCTTGTGACTTTAATTATAAAATAAAGTTAACTTTATCCAAATGTCATAAATCATGGCATATTCTCACTGATATCATTTTAGTTGAGAAGTTAATTTTTAGTTAGAAATGAGAAAACCTCAACATGTTAATCATTTTTAAAGCACCAAATCACAAGGAACTCTCCTGAAAATACAAGTGGATTTTAAAAAGGAAGCAAAACTTTGCAGCTTTTAAAAATAGAAATAATAACCCATCATTGTAGCCCAGAACAAAATTTGGGAAGAAGGTTATTTTAGAACCATCAGAAAATGAGGTTTGAAATGTGTTTCAGCTGGTGTGCCCAAGAGCAGAGACTGATTCACTAGAAATAACTCACTTCTCATTATAAAGGTATAGAAATCCAGTGATAGTGAAAAGTGCAAGAGCATAGATAGTTCACCTATATTCACTGATGCCCACCATGAGTTCTTTAAGACAGGGAAACATTGCTCCATCTCCAACACCCAGTGAAGCTTGTGGGGCTAAGTGAGGCAACAGTTGAAGCACTGAGAGAGGAATCATGGAAGAGTGAAGTTAAGGCTGGGCATAGAGAGTATTCCTTTCCATAGACCCATGGACCAAGATGACTTTATCCTTCTTCAGCAATTTCTCCTTTCCTGTGCTGATTCCCTGGCTCACTTACAGGATTTCCCTGAAGAGCATTCCCTCAATAAATTCCATAATCTTCAGTCTCTTGCAGGCTCTGTTCTAAGAAACCCAACTCAAGACAGATGAGCACAAGTCTGATAACATGGCCCCACTCTGCTGATAGTGGAAGATAATCTAACATGTCTCATTCCACTGGTTACCAAGGGGTAGACTCGCTGGGTTATTATCCCCCTTCCCTTCTCCCTACATCCAACAGTCTTTCATGATTCCTAGTATTGGGGATAAGAGAAACTTCTCTTTGGGTCTAAGATCTTGGGAATGATTATGCTCAAAGCATTGTTCCTGTTCCCTAAAGGATTATCATTTGCTCATTTTTCCTTGTGGGGAAAACACCCTAAAAAGAGGCCAGCCAGTGCAGAATGTGCTCCAAGAGACTGTGCAGAGTCTATCTCAAGATGAAAGCTATCCCCCCATTGCAGCTTGAAAGGTGATACAAAGTCAAGACAGGAGAAAGCCTTGGAATGGGTGTTAAGGTCCTCTTTCCCCACAGCTACCAACCCTGGTCTGAGCGCTCTTATCTCTGACCTGGGAAGGCACACCGCAGCACTTAAGTTCTGCTTCAGGCTTGAGTTCTAAGGAGCTCTTCATCTACCTTTGCTGTCCCAACTCTTCTTCCAGGCAAAACGTCTCGGGATACCTAGGTGGCAAGCCTCAGTGAGCCTTTACAGAGTCAGGCAGAAACACGCTCAAAACATTGTTCCCCGGTTCTGGCTATGCTTACAACGCAGGTAAAGGCTGGCTGGAGCCCTGACCTCTATGTGCTGGCTGCAGCTGAGTCCCCCTTCAAGAGTAAGGGTGGAAAAGCTGACAGATGGGCAGAGAACTTGTAAGGGCCTGATGGAGCCCCCCGCCCCCCGAGAGTCCAGAACCAGCTGCAAAGGCTACACAGAGTTTACAGGAGATAATTAGTAGGCCACAAGTGTATAGCTTAAATGAGGCCACCCAGACTGCGTCTGGGGACAAATGGACAGATGTTAATGCGAATGTGTCATCACTGCTCCTCTCACTTCAGCAACTCTGTGTCTGGGGAAAAGAGGGAGATGTTGGGACACTACAGCCCTGATTTATAGCCAGCCAAATGTATGTCAGTCAAGAACCAAGGTTGAAATTCAGCAAAGTCGCACGATATAAAACCAATGTGCAGAAATCTGTCGCATTTCTATACACCAGTAATGAAGCAGCAGAAAAAGAAATCAAGGAATCGATCCCATTTGCAGCTGCACCCAAAACAATAAGATACCTACAAATAAACCTAACCAAAGACGTAAAAGATCTGTACTCTGAAAACTATAGAACACTTATGAAAGAAATTGAAGAGGACAAAAAGAAATGAAAAATGTTTCATGCTCATGGATTGGAAGAACAAACATTGTTAAAATGTCTATACAATCCAAAGCAATCTACACATCAAATGCAATCCCTATCAAAATACCAGCAGCATTTTTCACAAAGCTAAAACAAACAATCCTAAAAATTTGTATGGAACCACAAAAGACACTGAATAGCTAAAGCAATTCTGAAAAAGAAAAACAAAACTGAAGGCATAATAATTCCAGAATTCAAGCTATATTACAAAGCTGTAGACATCAAGACTGGCACAAAAACAGACACATAGATCAATGGAACAGAATAGAGAGCCCAGAAATGGCCCCACAACTATATGGTCAACTAATCTTCCACAAAGCAGGAGAGAATATCCAATGGGGAAAAGTCTCTTCAACAATTGGTGTTGGGAAAACTGGACAGCCACATGCAGAAGAATGAAACTGGATCACTTTCTTAAACCACACTCAAAAATAAATTCAAAACAGATGAAAGTCCTAAATGTGAGAGAGGAAACCATCAAAATCCTAGAGGAGAACACAGGCAGAAACTTCTTTGACTTGGATGGCAGCAACTTCTTATTAAACACATTGCCAGAGGCAAGAGAAACAAAAGCAAAAATGAACTATGGAGACTTCATCATGATAAAAAGCTTCTGAAAAATTAAAATAAATTTGGGGAAAAAAAAAATAATAAAAAGCAAAAAAAAAAAAAAAAAAAGCTTCTGCAAAGTGAAGGAAACAATCAACAAAACTAAAAGGCAGCCTACGGAATGGGAGAAGATATTAGCAAATGACATAACTGATAAAGGGTTAGTATACAAAATCTATAAAGAACTTATCAAATTCAATACCCAAAAAACAAATAATCCAGTTAAAAAATGGGCAGAAGACATGAATAGACATTTTTCTAAAGAAGACATCCAGATGGCTAACAGACTCATGAAAAGATGCTCAACATTACTCATTATCAGGGAAAAACAAATCGAGACCCCCACAATGAGATCCCACCTCGTACCTGTCAGAATGGCTAAAATTAACAACACAAGAAACAACAGATGTTGGTGAGGACGTGGAGAAAGGGGAACCCTCTTGTACTGTTGGTGGGAATGCAAGCTGGGTCTTATGGTAAGTATATGTTTAATATTTAAAGAAATTCCTAAACTGTTTTCAAAATTGGTTTTAATAGACATATTCTGGGGGTTTTTTCTTTTCATTTTGGACAAATGGAAAGAAATCTGTGCAAGTTTGCATTTAACAATTGAGCCTTCTTTGCATTTTTTCTTATATTCCCTAGGAAATGTTTGTCTTCATTTGTTGTAGGTCTTCTGATTTCATGGGATTTCTTTTCAGTTTTTACATTCTGGATCTTTTACTGGCCTGTTTCTCCTCTGAAAATTAGGGATAAGACACTGACCAGGTGATCTTAGGTTCAGAGAAATTACATTCACCTCAGAGACTTGCAGTGAAGATTAGTGGAGATTACAGGAAATTTTCCAACCAAACACCTCACCTGCAGTGGGTTAGATTTCCTCCCTACATTTGTTAATGGGGACAGGATTGTGTTGGTTGAATGTCAATGATGGAACCCTGGAATGGGAAACAAACAAAACAAAACCCCATCCATACCTTTCAACTGCACTGGGATCTCCTCCCGGCCCGCCCACTTTTGTTCCAAGTATTTTAAATGTCAACCACAGGAAATTTATTTTGTTCCTCAGAGCCCTCACTGACATGTGGGAAGAGAAAGGAGACACTTTTTAAAGCTTAAAAATATTCTTATGCAATGGGAAGGACAAAGGACAACTCGGGACCTGGAAGGAGCAGGAGCGAGCCACCCACTGTAGGGAGCAGCCATCTGGGGACGTCAGCTTCCGGCCTAGCTTGAGCTGCTTGAAAGTACAGCGGGCCTTCCTAAGTTTAGTTTACTCTGTGGTTTCTGAGAAAATTTAGAACACAAGTTCACCAGGAAGATGGATGTCTGAATTACAAGCTTAAAACAAACACGACCCCTTAGTCCCAGTGCTTTTACCGTTGGGAAGAAAAACTCATTTACCAAAGTCTCTGAAGTGTGAAGGCAAGCTTCCAGCCTCACTCCACCACTCGCCCTCTTCCCTCCAGGCCTTTGACAGGGCGGCCTGCTTAGTAAAGCAAGGAAAATGAAGTCTGATGCCTGGAGCGTGAAGGCAAGTTGTCCAAGGCCTGGGGAGATCAGTCAGCAACAAGGATGGGGCCTGGCAGCCTGAGGAGAAAGGACTTTGGACAGCTGGCTGGAGAGAGGAGGGAAGGACTTGATATTTACTCCAGCTGTCACTCACAATCAATGACCAAGAGATGAAGGGAACAGTCAGGAGGACACAGAGCCTCTCAGCAAAGGGAGCCCCGAGCAGTGAGTCACTCATGCCCCTGTCCTCCTCACTGAATCTGTCTCCCCGGCAGCCCTGTCTCTGCAAGCCAGCTTCGCACAGCCTTGACTTGATCAGGGAGTCTGGCTTCAACTGGTGGCATGTGTTTGCCAAATTGATTCCTCTTCTGCCCAGTCATTTTGAAAATTTTGCCCGGTGTGGGCAGAAGCCCCCAAATGGTAAAGCCAGTAGAAGCCCATTTGTTTCTCTGAAGACATTTGCTCTTTCTCTGCCCACCCCCCACCTTACAGCAACAATGCAATAATGAGAAATGCTGTCTCATCCTTACAGTCATTCTAATATATATGCTATTTTGCGACTTGTATTATTACTGCACACGCATCCTTCTGTGTCATATTCCATTGCCATTAGAGGTGGTAGGTAGGTGAGGAGGTCCCAGAAACGTAAGGACGCATGTCTCAGAGCAATGACAGTGTTCCATTACCTAACCCACCACAGGCTGGCTGGCCTACAGTGGGGCATTTTGTTATATCCAGTAGACACATATTTGGACAGACACTTACGTTATGAATGAACACTCTGTGTGCCTATCTACACACCTATCTAGACTAGATGTCGGTATAGATATTGGGGTGGGTAGAATTTTAAGATGGGCCAGAGCTTCCCTGCTCCCTGGTGAGCATGCCCGTTATAACCCCAGGACTGTGAACATGATGGGTTTCACTCCATGATTAGAGGAAGTTCTGTGGGACAGTTGTCTTCAAGAAGGGAAGATTCTCCAGGTAGACCTGACCTATTCACATGAACCCTTCCAATCTGGGTCTAGAGGTTGGGGTTCAAAAAGTCAGGAGGATTGAAAGCATGACAGGGACTCAATAGGAGGGGGATTCTGTTGATGACAGAGAGGGTCATATGGCAAGGAATCTGGGCCTCCTCTCAGAATGAGAGTGGCCCGTCGCTGACAGTGAGGAAGGTTTAGCCCTACAACTCTTACAAGGACCTGAATCCCACCAGACTTCTGACCTACAGACCGTGTGTTAGGAAATGGGTGTGTTTGAAGCTGCTAAATGGGTGGTAGTTTATTACATAGCAGTAGAAAAATATATACATATATACATATGTGTATACATATATATTTTTTTAATTTCAGTTATGTCCCTGGGATACAGTTCCCAAAGTTCTAGTTTCTCTTTAAACCCACCAACATGTGATGCCGTTTTATTTCTCTAGTTTCATGGGCGGAAGTTGGTATTTATTGAACACGCTCTTGGGAAAACCTTCAGATTATATGACTGCTCATATCCAATTACACTGAAAAATCCCTTCCTATTAACACTGCCCGAAAGGTCTAGCATAAGTGGGTTCTTTGCACTTTTCTAGCTTCTAGTGCTGCCCTCGCTGTGTCAATCAGGATTCTAACAGAGAAGGGAAGTTCGTGAGCAGGCTCCCAGCCTGTGGCCAAGCTGTGAGCCACAGATGGAACTTTTTTCCTCACCGGCTTCCCCTCAGAAGCCTCAGCTCTGCTTTTAAGGCGGTCCAGCTGATTAAGTCAGGCTGGAACTTACTTAAATACAACTGATGAGGGACCTTAATTACACCTTCAGAATCCCCTACAGCAATACCTCGATTAGCGTTTGTTAGAATAACTGGGGGTTATAACTCAAAAAGTTGACACAACAAAAGCCATTACACTCCCTTAGCTCAATTACTAGCTCTAGCCTTTTGATTTTTCTTTTTCTTTTCCTAAAACTTCTTTATCTGATGTTCTAAGGGTGATGCTGACCTCAAAAATGAGTTGGGAAATATTCCTTCATTTTTTATTTTCTTAAAGAGCTGTGTGATATTGGTATTATTTCTTCCTCAAATGTTGGCTAGAAGTCACTGGTGAAGCCATCTGGATCTAGTGTTTTCCTTGTGAGAAGCTCTTTTTAAGTTTTGGTTTCAATTTCCTTAATAGACACAAGGCTTTTCAGACTTTTAACTTCTTTTAATGTCACTATTGGTAATTCTGTCTTCCAAGGTAATTCAGTTTTCATCTAAGTTGCCACACTTATTGGCATAAAGTAATTTGTAGTAGTCCTTAGTAACTCTTTATGTTCTGTAGCAATATCCGCTCTTTTATTTCTGATATTGGTAGTTGTGCTTTTAAGATAGGGTCCGTTGATTTTACAGATTTTTTCAAATGACACACTCTTGGTTTCTTTGCCTTTGTCTGGTGTGTGATTTCTACTTCTATTTCACTGATTTCTGCTGTACTATTTCTTTCCTTTTGCTTTTTTAAAGCTTACTTGCTCTTCTTTTCTACGTTTTTTAAAAGATGAAACTCTGGGGCACCTGGGTGGCTCTGTGGGTTAAAGCCTCTGCTTTCAGGTCATGATCTCAGGGTCCTGGGATCAGGCCCTGCATTGGGCTCTGTGCTCAGCAGGGAGCCTGCTCCCCCCTCTCTCTGCCTGCCTCTCTGCCTGCTTGTGATCACTCTCTCTCTCCCTGTCAAATAAATAAATAAAATCTTTTTAAAAGAAAAGATGAAACTCTACCTCATTGATCTTATAGCATTCTTCTCTACAGCTGGGACTCCAGCTAAGGACTTCTTTGGCTGATATATTAGGTTTTAATTTTCATTAAAGAAAATTTCATTAAAGAAATTTCATTAAGAAAAAAATTTCATTAAAGAAGAGTTCAACTCTTCTACCATTTCCTTTCAGACTTTTTCTTTGACCTGTAGGTCATATAGAAGTGTGTTGTTTAATTTCTAAATACTTGGATATTTCCCATAGATCATTTTATTGTTAAACTTTTAATTCCATTGTGGTCAGATAGTATATTCTATATCATGTCAGTCCCTTTAATTTATTGAGACTTTTCTGGGGCTCAGCATATGGTGTATATTGGTGTATGGTCCCTATGTACTTCTAAGGATGTTTTATTCTTCACTTTTTGGGTAAACTTTTCTCTAAATATATAGTTGTTTAAATTATGTGATAATATTGCAATCCTCTACACATTACATTTTTATTCAACTGTTCTAACAATAAATAATAGTCATAAAATCTCCAACTATAATTATAGATTCATCCATTTCTTTTTTTAGTTCTCTGATTGTGCTTCATGTATTTTGAATTACTGTTCATAGAAGCATAATGTTTAGGATCACTATACCTTTTTATGAACTGAAAGATCCCTCTTGAACTGTACTTTAATATTAATATAGATACTTTGCCTTTCTTATGGCTACTGTTTGCATATCTGTAACTACTCATAGTATACCTTGCTTTAATATAATTTTTTATGTCTAATCTAAAATCTTATAACAAAATATTTAAATATTTTCATTTACCCCATTTTAATCACCTATTTTATTTCTATATGTTTTTATTCTGTGATACATTATTATTGTTCTTTGTCTTTTAAACATTATGAATGAGAAAAAAACTTTCTTGATTTATGTACATATTTACCATTTCTAGCAATCTCTGTTTCCTTGTGTAAATCCGGGTTTCTCTCTGGCATTCTTTCTTTTTTTTTTTTTCAAAATTTTATTTGTTTATTTGACAAAGCGAGAGAGATCACAAGTAGGCAGAGAGGCAGGCAGAGAGAGTGGGGGAAGCAGGCTCCCTGCTGAGCAGAGAGCCTGATGCGGGGCTCGATCCCAGGACCCTGAGATCATGACCTGAGCCGAAGGCAGAGGCTTTAACCCACTGAGCCACCCAGGCGCCCCTCTCTCTGGCATTATTTCATTTTTGCCGTTTGTTCCAAATGACTTCCTTCAGTGCAGGTCTACTGAAAGTAAATTCTCTCAGCTTTTGTTGATCCGAAAAGTCTATATTTCATCTTCATTTTTAAAAAGATACTCATGCTGAATATATAGCTCTAAGTTGACTACTTTATTCTTTCAGCACATGAAAGATGCTATTACATTGGCTTCTGGTAGCATTGTGTTTGATAAGACATAAGTAGACATTTTTATTATTCCCTATATGTATTTTCCCACCTGCTTCTCACTTACTCTTTATCTTTGTTTTTATCAGTTTGAGTATGATGTGTCTGTCCACATGCAGTTTGCCTTGTGTGTAACCAGCTTGGATTTGTTGAGATCCTTGAATCTCTGGGTTGATTTTTTTTTTTTAATCAAGACTAGAAAATTTTCAGACATTTCCTCAAACTTTGTTTGTTTGGGTTTTTTTGCACAATCTCTTTCCTGTTCTAGGATTCCAATTACTCATGAATCAGACCACTTGATGTTGTTCTCCAAGTCACCCAAGATGTTTATTTTTCCAATATCTTTTTCTTTCCATTGATCTATTTTCAAGATCACTGATCATTTCTTTTCCAGTGTCCACTCTGTGTTCAGATCATCCAGAGAATTTCAAATATTGTGCTTTTCAGTTCCTGAATTTCTCTTTAGTTTTTTTTTAGAAAATAGTGTCCATCTCTTCACTGAGATTACCCATCTGTTACTTACTTAGTCTGTCTTTTTCTTTACATCCCTACATTTATTTATATAAACTTTTAAAGTCATTGTCAGCCAATTCCACCATGTGTATTTTCCATGGATATGTTTCTCTTTACTTTCTCTCCCTCCTAGTCAGAGCTCACATTTTCCTGCCTTTTTGTATGTCTCAAAAATGTATGTTCTGGACATTGCAGCTGTTATGTAGTTGGAAGTTTGCATTATGTTGGCTTTTTAATTTTTTAATTTTATTTGTTTATTTTTTTATTGTGTAATGTTAGTCACCATACAGTACATCATTAGTTTTTGATGTAGTGTTCCATGACTCATTGTGTATCACACCCAGTGCTCCATGCAATCGTGCCATCCTTAATACCCATCACCAGGCTAACCCATCCCCCTCCCCACTCCCTTATACAACCCTCCGTTTGTTTTCCGGTATCCATAGTCTTTCATGGTTTGTCTCCCACTCTGATTTCTTTTCCTTCATTTTCCCCTTTTCCTGATGTCCTCCATGTTATTCCTTATGTTCCACAAATAAGTGAAACCATAGGATAATTGACTTTCCTGTCTGACTTATTTCACTCAGCATGATCTCCACCAGTCCTATCTATGTTGATGCAAAAGTTGGGTATTCATCCTTTCTGATGGCAGAGTAATATTCCACTGTGTATATAGATCACATCTTCTTTACCCATTCATCTGTTGAAGGGCATCTTACCTCTTTCCACATTTTGGCTATTGTGGACATTGCTACTATGAACATTGGAGTGCATATGGCCCTTCTTTTCACTACATCTGTATCTTTGGAGTAAATACCCAGTAGTGCAATTGCTGGGTCATAGGGTAGCTCTATTTTTAACTTTTTGAGGAACCTCCCCACTGTTTTCCAAAGTGGCTACACCAATTTGCATTCCCACCAACAGTGTAAGAGTGTTCCCCTTTCTCCACAACTTCTCCAAGGTTTTTTGTTTCTTGTTTTGTCAATTTTTGCTATTCTAACTGGTGTAAGGTGGTATCTCAATGTCTATTGGCTTTTTAAAAAAAACATGTTGAGCTCTGTTTTATCCAGCAGTTCCTTTACTGGAGACTTAGCTTGATCTTATCAAGTCTTGATTTTAGCCTTTATTTGAATGGATATAGAGTATCCCCACTCTTATTCTGCAGCCTTTATAGGATGTCAGCTGAATTCCCAGGTGCACAATGAGATCATTCCACTCTGGCTGGTTAGAATTTCAAACATCACCAATCTCTGTCATCTCCAAAATCCGTTCATCTCGAAAGTGAATAAAACGTCTATTCCTCTTAAAGCCTAGTAGCTGTTCTCTGCCAAACCTTGTGGAGTTTTACTCTGCTTGTATATTTTTTAGTATTTGACCAGACTTAAAGGGGCTCCCATGCAGATTTCTTGGGTTCCCCTTCTCTGTACAATGCCCTCTTCTCTGCTTCCCTGCTCAACAAATTCCAATTGCCTCCAAAGCTCTAATTTTCAATATGTGTTTCCTTTGCTCAAGGAGATAACTTATCTCTGCGTGTGCTTTCTTCCCTATGCTACCATTTTGGAAGTGCCCTCCAGTGCCTCAGACACAAGGATGCAAGTTTAGAACACACTTCATCTGTTTTTTCCTTTTTCTCAAGAATCACAGATCTGCCTTGTCTGTGGTCCAAAGCCTTAAATATTTCTTCACATATTTTGTCTGGTTTTAGAGATGTTTATACCAGGAATATAAGTCTAACACCCATTATTCCATCATCATCAGAATCAGAAGTTTTCTTTAATTATGTTCAACATTTATGATATATAGTTTCTGTCAGATTATACATCATATATGTAGTTCTTTCATCGTGGTGAATTATTCCTCCTGTGTCTTGTAATTTGGGATTGTGGGCTAATCATTAACAGAACTTTACTTATGGGAATTCTATACAGCACAGGCTGAGGACTTATTCTTCAGGGTAATTTGTTTTCTTTTCTTCCAACAACCCAGAGTAGTACTGTAAATTTACCATTGATTTTTTGTATTACTTAGTTAAAATATTTTTTGACCTAAAGCCCAGGTCAGGGATAGGCACATGTTTTTAGTCTCAGTTGAAGGATTTTCTTTTTATCCCCCCACCCACTGCTGGGGGTAGGGGGATGAAGTGGATTTTTCCCCCCTGTGTTGCCTTTCATTTAGGTGCAGTCTACCAAAGATCCTAGCTTTATTCTGGGGTCTTGGTTCTGCCTCTCATGGGCCTAAGACTATCTTATTTTCCCACCTCTCCATTAGAGCCCAATTCTTTACATCAGTCTTTAAGCAGACCAACTCCTCTTCTTACCACCAAACATCTATGGAAGCCACAAAAAGAAACACAGCACTTATATCTCTGGTATCCAGTTTGCTCTTAGTTTCTGATGCCTGAGAATTTCCAAAATTCTTAGTAATGCAACTCAAAGATATTATCTTTCCTCCCCTCTGCTAAAGGGAAGGGCGCCTTGATAGCTCAGTTGGTTAAGCATCCAACTCAGGTCATGATCTCAAGGTTGTGAGATCAAGCCCTACATCAGGCTCTACCCACTGTGGAATGGAGTGGAGGCTGCTTAATATTCTCTCTACCTCTCCCTTTGCTCTCCTCACTCTGAAAAGAAAACAAAGATATTATATTTCCCATCATTTCTTAATGTTTTTTGGTGGGAGAAGCTTTAGACTTGTTATTGCACAACATTATTGAAACTGGAACTTTCTTTATATATTTTTTAAAAATTAAATATGGTTTAAAAAATTTAAAATGGTAACATTACTTGCATGGTCTGAGCAATGCTAATGATCTCAACATGCTCAGTCTTCTGTCATTATTCAAATTTGTAGCCAATTGCCTTCTTTTAAACTCAGGAGAATAATTTATTATTAACACTTTCCCCAATCCGACTGAAGTCAGAACACTTGTGATTCTGCTGTGCATACAATCACTCTGAACATGGCCAACTTATAGCCTCATTACAGCGACACTGAATCTCAAAGGAAATATCCATCTCATTCGTTTAAGACCTAGAGTCTTTGGCTTTCAAATACCGTATTAAGTATTTTAAGACTAGGAATAAAAATAGGAAACTAGGAATAAGGGAACTAGGAATGTCAAATAGGTTATTTATTCCTTCCCCATATTTAAGCAAAACCGACGTTAAATGAGTTCAAGAAGTTTGAACTACCTCTCCATCCAGCACCATTATTTCATTACTTAACATACACTTGTGGCATAGGTTAGATTTCTGGTACGTCTCTACCAGATTCAATATTTCACTGGAAAATGTATTTTAAAAGAACTATTTGTTTTTATTTTGTATATTCATAATTATGAAACATCAAAAAAGGAAACTCAAAATATAGGAAAAGAAATAAGAACTCACTTAAAACGTAAACATTGGTAGGAAATGTCTTTTTTCTATAGTTCTGGCCATATGACATGTAAAATCTTGCCTCTCCCTTTCCCACCATAAACCATTTGATATGCTATTACATGCATTTTATAAAAATCTTAGCTTAATAAAGGGACTATAATATTATTTATCATTTTTTGGCAGTTGCAAGTTTGGGTTTATATGAGTTATGATTACCTTGAGCTGTCTGGCAATAAGTTGGGAGATATGGGGTCTGGGATGGATACAGCTGCTCAATTTTTCTGTTAGGAGGTCAAGCTCCTTCTATGTTCCTGCTCTACCACCTTAGCGTGTTTTTTGTCTCCATATTTACACATTCACTATTTGCTTAAAAAGGCTTCTAGGGGCGCCTATGTGGCTCAGTCAGTTAAGTGTCTGACTCTTGATTTTGGCTCAGGTCATGATCTCAGGAGTGGTGAGATTGAGCCCCACATCAGGCTCTGTGCTCAGCAGGCAGTCTGCTTGAAATTCTCTCCCTCTCCCCCTGCCCCTTCCCCTGCTCTCTTGCTCTCTAAAATAAATAAATAAATGAACCTTTAAAAAAAATTTTTTTAATATGAAATTACTGGGCCAAAGGGTATGAATGTTTTTAAGGCTCTTTTTATATTCTTTTCAGGAAGTTTATACTACATCTTTTTACTAATGTACAATGGTATTGGATTTATGTTTAAGACTCTATTCATTTGAGCTTTTCCAACATGGCACATCATAATTATGGTCACTAGACCTAGATGTTGTGGTCTTAAATCGGCTCCACAAAGCACAATGCAATTTTTATGAAACACATTCCATACAGCCCCAAGATCCCATTCACTATGCTCATGACAATCCAATATCATTCGTTCTGGAGGAACTTGATCCCCTCCCATAGTTACTCAAAAGTCTTCGAGGCTAACTGACCAACTGCTAGAGGGCTAGTACTTGAACTCAGGCAGATAGGTTCTAGCATCAAAGTTTTTAAACATTATACTATGTCATAGTTCCAAAGACAAAAATTAAGTATCATATATCGTATGAAGTGGAGTTACTGACATGGACAATGCATAATCAGTATTTCATTAGATAAAAGGATAAATTAGTAATATGACGCAGAGCAAGCACTCACATAAAAGATGCAAGTGGAAATATGGTACTCAACACAACAGGATAAAGAAAGAATGGAGAGTAAAAGATCAAACAAATAATCTAGAACAAAGGGAGATAAGTGATGGCCCATGGATCAAGTCTAGTCCACCAACTGACATTTTATTGAGAAAAATGGCAAGCATGTAAAAATATCTCCAATGTCATTAATCCTTAGGGAAATGTGAATTAGAATCATGATAAGACATTATCTACATACCTATTAAAATAACTAAAACAAAAAGTATGATGTGATGGAATGGTTTCCTCCCCGGGGTGGACATGGGGTAAGTGGACGGAGGCTTCCAAACTAGGGCCTCACCACGCCTCACTTCTGACTTCATTTGTGTCACCTCTATGCCTCTCCAACATCTTCTTCCTCCTCTCTTTGTGCCTCAGTCTCCTGCAAAAAGAAATGGGTTGAATCCCCAGGGAGGCTATCTGAGGAAGGAAGAGGGCCTGGGGGGAATTCTACCCACTCCACACCCCCAGCCACAGGGGCTCCAGCCAGGGTCTGGAGGAGGAGGGAGAAGCCCTGTGTTATCTCACTTAGGCACCCTTCCTGCCCACTACCTTTTTCCCACCGCTGTCCACAGTGGGAAGGATGGAGGTCTAGTGTCCAACCCTACCCCCTAGATCTGTGTCTACTATGCTTTTAAATGACTGGTTGGGATAAAGCCCTAAAGAAATAACATGTTAGTGGATACCGAGGGAAGAGCCTCATCATCACATCACACCACACTATCACACAGCACATTGGAGAGATAGTCCTCAATACTGGCAAGGATGTGGAGAACTGGGTCCCTCATACATTGCTGGTCAGAATGTAGAATGATACAGCTACTCTGAAAAACAGTTTGGCAGTTTCTGAAAAAGCAAAATACATATACTATATGACCCAGCAACCATACTCATGAGCATTTACTCCAAAGAAATGAGAGCTTATGTCCATATAAAACATTGTATATAAATGTACATAACAGATTTATTTGTAAAAGCTGAAATTTGGAAACAACTCAAATGTCCTTAAATGAGCAAATGGTTAAACACACTATGGTACTGTAGCCAAAAGGAACAAACCACTGATACATCTAATAACTTGAATGATCTCAAGGGCATTGTGCTGAGTGATAAAAGCCAATCTCTAAGATTACATACTTACATACTATGTGTTTCCATTACATACTATGTGATTCCATTATATAATATCCTTGAAATAACAAATTACAGAGATAGAGAACATATTAGTGGTTGCTAGAGAACAGAGATAGAGGGTGAATTTGGCTATAAAAGGGTAGCCCAGGGTGCCTGGGTGGCTCAGTCTGTTAAGCATATGCCTTAGGCTCAGGTCATGATCCCAGGGTCCTGGGATCAAGCCCCATGTTAGGCTCCCTGTTCAGCAAAGAGTCTGCTTTTCCCTCTCCCGACTGCTTATGCTCTCTCTCCCTCTCTCTCTGTCTCTCTCTCAAATAAATAAATAAAATCTTTTAAAAAATAATAAATGGGTTGTCCAGGGATCTTTGTGGTCGTGGAACACCTCTGTATCTTGACTATGGTATGGTTACATGAGCAACACACCAGAAATAATTGCTTAGAATGACATGCACACACACACGTGTGCAAACACACATATACACACAATCAGTACATATAAGACATGAAATCTGAATAAACTCGGTGAATTGAATCAATGTCAACTTCCTGGTTTTGTTATTGCACCTCAGTTTAGTAAGATGTTAGCTTTGTGAGAAATCAGTGGAGTACATGGGCCCTCTCTGTAGAATTTTTGCAGCTTCCTATGGATCCATGATTATTTCAAAATTAAAAGTTAAAAAGATTCTTAAGATTAAAAAAAAAACCCATTAAACAGAAAAGGAAATTGATGAATTGGCCTCACGAAGCATCAATATGAGAGTGAAAGAGGCAACCTACAGATTAGGGGAAGATAGTTGCAATGCATATAACCCACAAAGTTCCCATGTCCAAAATATATAAAGAACTTCCATAAATCAATAAGAAAAAGGTAAACTACCTAATAAAACCTAGGCAAAATAACTGAGCTGTTACTTTACAAAGTAGGAAATCCAAATAACATCAAGCATATGAAAAGAAGCACATTAGAGGCATTTAGGGAAATGCAAAGGAAAACCTCAGTAAGATACCACTCGCTGTTTACAGGAATAATGAAAATTAGAGAGACTGATTATAACCAAGAACTGTTAAGAATGTGAAACAACTTTCTTGCTGCTGTGTAATTGGCACAATCACGTTAGATAATTGGTTGTCATTACCTCATAAAGCTAAATGGCTGCCTACCCACTGACTCAGCAATTCCACTACTGGGGCTATGTCTAAGAGAAATGAATGCATAAGTCTCCCAAAAAACAATAGATGGATAATGAAATTGTGGTCTATTCATGCATTGAAATAATACAGAATAATGAGAACAAATGAATCACAGCTACATGAAACAACATATGTGAATCCCAGAAAAATAACATCAAGTGAAAGAGCATATGTCAAATTTTCCCATTTTTATGAAATTCAAACAGTCATAAAAGTTGAAACGGAAGTTACCTCCTGGGCCAGGGTAGGGATAGGAGTTGGCCATACGGAGGCATGAGAAGTCTTCTGTGATGTTGGAGATGTTCTGTATCTTCATCTCAGTAGTAGCCACACAGATGTATACATATGTAGAAATTCATCCAGCTGTATGCTTGAGATGGATGTTAAACCTCAATAAAAAGTTTATTTTCTAAGTAGGTATTACACAACAATCTCTGGGAAGTTAAATCTGTTCTAATCTTTGGAAATACAAATTAAACCATTTTATTTTAATTTTGAATGTGAAATTAAAATGTTTTAAAATTCCTCTTCACATTTGTTAATTACAGGATGAATCTTTTCATAAAAACAAAGCAAAAACCAATTCTTCCAAACAAAGCAGCCACAAATCCTTTTTTCCTTTCCCAAAGTTTTATATTTAGGGCTTTTGCAGACTGTAGGAACTAAATTCCATTTCGTACTTGAAAATCTTTCCCCTGCCAGATGCAGGATCTTCCTGTTTGCCACCGATAACTTAAAGGTGCTAAATTCAGGTACTTTCAAACTGCGTTTCTCTAGAGATCACCCTTCTTTCTATAGATGGGACAATTAAAACTGAGCTTCACTTCTGCTGCCACTAGCCCACAGATATCAAAGTTGAAAATGTAAAGGATTCAGAAACAAGCTATTTAATGGGGTCAGGGAAAGTATGTCTTTCACCGGGAATTGTGCTACATTTCATTTATACTAGATGAAAGATTCATTTTCGAGGTTTGCTGGGATCAGTGATATTTGATGGTATTTTACCTTTTTATAGTGTACCATATGGGATGACTCCAAGGATTTCTCTGTATAATTTTAACCAGGATCCATTCTTGAAAATTTTTGTATGTTCTTATTGGACCAGAAGAAAAGCCAAAGAGTTTTTAAAATATATTTCAAGCACAGCTAAAACAGCTCGGTATCCAAAAGCCAGAATTAATTTTATATTAAAAAGGAACAGTGACCTTTGCCACAGTGGACACCTATGGCTTTGTCTTCAAGAGCATCCCCATCCTTCTGGGAACTGCTCTTCCACCACTGCACTGAGGTTCCCATCCAAGATCTGCCCATAGCTCCACCCTCCTGGTCACATTTGCTTGTTCCAGGAGTAGCATCTGAGTATTTAGTTATTGGTTTGTTTGTTTATAGTTATTTTTGCATTGGAATTGAGGGAATTAATCAGTTTCTTTTCAGTGTTACAATTAGTAAGAAATATTGCTCAGGAATTGTGGGTGGACTTATTTTCCACCAAAGCCCATACAAAGATGAGCATATGCCCGAGATCTTGGCACAAGCCCTTCTTTTTTTTTTTTTTTTTTTTAAGATTTTATTTGTTTACTTGAGAGACAGAGAAAGTGAGAGAGAGCATGAGAGGAGAGAAGGTCAGAGGAAGAAACAGACTTCCCGCGGAGCCGGGAGCCCGATGTGGGACTCGATCTGGGGACTCCGGGATCACGACCTGAGCCAAAGGCAATCGCTCAACCAACTGAGCCACCCAGGCGCCCCGCACAAGCCCTTCCTTGTCAGGCCCAGAGGACTTTAGGACCATTGCCACATGCTAAAATTTTTATGATCTGGGAACATGGGATGGTAAATTGTCAAGAGGAGAGCAGGATAGAGCAATGCCTGGGTCACTCCATTTCGTTGAGATTAATTTTAAGTTACAAGAAAGGAAAAGAATGAATGAATAAATGTGATGTGCTTACATATAAAATTTTTGCTCACTTATTACTTTGAAGTACCTCTTCAGAAAGTAGACAAAGCCTTGAATGAAAAAGGAGAAGCTGGAATAAGCTTCATCACCTTTAGTCATCCTGGACATAAAGGAAGGATGCAGGTTATCCTGAGGGAGAGCCACTGACCACTTCATGTCAATGGTGCTTCATAGTAGATGGAATTTTTATTTGTCTCCTCCTAAGACTGGGGGGGGTGGGGGTGGGCAGGATGACCCAGGTGATCCCAAGGCAGATATGATTGCCCTTTGAAACAATTAAAGGATGGCTGCTTCACCAGCAGAGAACAGAGGCAAAATGGAGGGTATCCTCAGATTTTTACCTAGTGGCATCTTGAGTAGGGAAAGTATTGAATTTTGTCCAAAACCTTTGTTGAGTGATGCCTCTAAAGTTCCAAACCTTCTCCTTGTGACCTTCTTAAAGGAATCTGTTAGTTCATTTGGTACCTAGCTAAGGGAAAGAATTCTCCTCTAAACTTTAGCCAAAAATTTCCCTAAAATATTCAGATGTCATCTGCTGGAAGTCTCAGTGAATTCAGAATTCTTATAGACAGGCAATACGAAGAAGAGAAAACAAGCTGTGTTCTTGTGAGACATGCATGAATGCATGTTTGTTGCTGACTTCCCAGCATCTGGGTCAGTGCCTGGTGGGTAGTAGGTGCTTAATAAACATTGGTTGAATGGGTGAATGAAAGGTTTCATGTTGAAACATGGACCAGTAATCTGCTATTTATTAGTGTTTTCCTTTTTCTTTCTTCCTTTGTTTGCATTTGGCGATCTGTATAAAAACGTACAGTGGTTTGAAAAGTTTTTCTAAAAAGTCGTAAGAAAAAGTCCACTGTCCTTTAAATGGAAAAAGATCTGAGTGGCATCCATTAGGACACTACAGTTAAAATTCTTACACCCCCTAATGGCCATTCATGGGATCACACTTCCGATTTAGAAATTAACAAAGTTAGAAATAGGACCATATTTTCAAGAAAAAAATTGTGTTCTGAAACTGGACCCAGCCAAGTACAGTCGAAGGGCACTCTTTGGTAGGAATTGTATGTTTTTTTTTATTGCCACCAAGAAATGACAGATTATCATTATTTCTGAACAAGCTCTCTGTAAATTTAAAGAGTGAGATCATTGTTCACAACAAAAATTAATAGAAACAATCTTTCTATTCGATTTCTATTTCTATTAATAGAAAGGAATATTTCTATTTCTTTGAAAAAATAGGAACGTCTAGAATGGAAGAAAACCCCACTCTAATGACTCTTGGAAGAGCCTATTCTTAGATGGGGGAAAGGGGAAAATGCTGCCATGGACAGGGCAAGAGTGTGGTGGAAATCAGGTGGCCCCTCCCCATCCCAAACTTTGCCCCTTCCATTCTCCCTGGGTCTGTATTCAAAGGTAAAAACTAAAATCACATCGTTTCTGTAACACACCTCAGTTTCTCTGGATAATTATTATGGATGTGAGGGAGGAGCCTATGGAAGAAGGCCAATGAATATACAAAATTCTGAAAAGTCTGGGCTAGAAATACTGCAGGCTAAACTTAAGCATATATGTCTATTCCCTTACAAACCTATTAAAGTGAGAGGTGAAGGATAAAAAGTCCATCCAATCCATGAGAACAAAGAGAACAGCAGTTTAGGCAAACAAAACTAGAGATTACATACATTTCCATAAATTCACAGAGGCTAAAAGTGAAATTGTTAGCTGATAACTGGTTTAGCTAGCCAGTTGAATCTTAAACCTGGTGCTGCAGATGGTGAAGGCAACAAAAAAATGAGTGAACTTCCATCACAGGATCAAAGAAGATGCAGGAATTAGAGATACTAGTTGTGGGGGATGGCGGTGGGGGGAATGGGGGGGAAGTGTGTTTGTGGGGTAAAGCTGAAGAGGGTTTGCTGGTAGTTTGAATGTGGAACTAATAGAACCCATCTATCAGATCTGTCCCCTACCCTATGCAACCCAGGGACATACTGGCAGGAGGATGGAGATTCACTTTCTGGAGAGCTAGCACAGCTGAGGATGGAGTGAGATGTTGTGCAAAGGCCTGTGTTCTGGGTGATGACCCCTTACATACCTCATTTCCTATCTGGTATGGGAACTCTGGTGTCAGACGTATGCATCTCGGGAAGGAGACTGGAAAACTTTCTGGGGACATCGTACTTTAAATTATGTAAGTGTAATACTTGGATTCAAACAAAATCAAACTAAAAGAGAGTGGGGGACTCACCAAGAAGTTCAGCTCAAGTCATGATTTACATCAAACCTCCTCCACAGTCACATTACCATGGCTGAGAAGGTCATGAGATGAGCATGGGAGGATAGTCTGCTTAGTCTGGGGGCTCCAGAGGTCCTCAGTGGGGACAGTCCTCTGAATATGCTTGTGTGAGAAATTGAACTCACACTGGGTTAATGCTTTGGGTGGTAAGAATAAGGAGTTTATGCGAATCCAAAGTTTGGTGTAAAGAGGAACACTTCGGGTCATGGGAAACCCAAGAAGAAGGGATTGGATATTTATAAAGGAAAAGGACCCAAACTCATAGTTACCCTTAGAGAAGTAAAAGGCAGAGTTCCTGAGTGGCCTTGATCTACTTTAGGCTTCTTATTATCTCTCTCAGAGATTGATATCCCACTCCTTTAACAGATTTTAGTGAGGGGGGTGCCTGAGTGGCTCAGTGGGTTAAGTCTCTGCCTTCAGCTCAGGTCATGCTCCCAGGGTCCTGGGATTGAGCCCCACATCGGGCTCTCTGCTCAGCAAGGAGCCTGCTTCCCCCTCTCTCTCTGCCTGCCTCTCTGCCTACTTGTGATCTCTCTCTTCTCTCTCTCTGTCAAATAAATAAATAAATAAAATCTTTAAAAAAAACAGATTTTAGTGAGAGCAGGATATGATAAATCCTGTTGATGCCCTCTTGAATTTTCTTTACCACCTGGCATCCCCATCTCCCACCACTGTAATCACTGCAGCTATATGAACGAACTCCCTAGATTGCTCTTGGCTGCTGAAAGCTGCCTTACCAAGCAGCAGCCTGAGAAATTAACCCCCTCCCCGCCCAGTCCCCAGGAATGGGATCTAGATAAGCTCTATGTCTTTCTTTTTGGGAACACTTGGCCTTTTCCCTGGAACTTTTCCATCAAGCCTCCTTATATGTAGGATTACTCAAAGGAGAAACCACTCCTTACATTTGCTATAAGATTTATGGACCTCTTATCTTGGTATTTTCTATCTTGGCTTGGTTTCCAGACTTCGAACTTTTCAAGTTGACCATATGCCAAGGCTTTTGTCCTGCTTGCAATGATGTCTGAGAATTTAGCCCTTACCCACACTCATCGATTTTATTTAAAATTTTGTTGCCTAACTAGTAGGCTTATTGAAGATTTGAGGTTTTGGTATTCCCAAATCTGTAAGCCCTGAATGGACAGTTTGTAAGGAATGGGTAACCTACTTTGCAAACAGTACAGAAAATTGGCTATAAAAGCCTTTTTCTTCAGCCAAATGACTGCACCTTCTTCTGCAGTAGCTTTGTGACTTAGGTTAGCTTAACTAGAAGTAGAGTCTGAGAAAGGGATTTGGATGCATGTGGTTTATTGGGGGAGTGTTAGGAGAGCAGGAGGGAAGCAAAATGAGGCAGGGGAAATAGTTGGGCAAGGATGTAGGTCCAGGTGAAGTCAAGCCATGGCCTGAACCTCAACCATCCCTGGAGTATATATTTTATCCCAGTACTGTTCCACCTTTAGGCAAGGGGACAGTATTTTATAGCCCTATGTTAATCATTGGTCCCCTGGGAGTGGGGATTAACCTTCCAGACATCTTCTACTGAGGAGGTTCTGTTAGTCAAAGGTAACACTGAGGAGAAGATCATAGACAGAACATTCCTGAAAAGGGATTTGGGGAATTGGGGTCCTATAGCCCTGGATCTTGGCAAGAGAAGAGAAGTGGTATGGGGCCTGGTAACTCAGGATATGATTCCATGTGATATAGGCATCACTGGATGGTTTGGGCAGGTGACATAAATGATTGGAGGTACACTCCAGAAAGCTCACATTGAAGAAGGTTGGGCAGGCAAGTACAGAAGTAGGAAACCCACCTAAAGGCTCTAGGAGAGAGATAATCATGGTTTATGATCATGGTGTGAGGGCTGGGAAGTCATGAGAAATGGCTGGATTCAAAATTTTAAAAAAGAAATTGATATTTTGAGAGAAGCATGTTTTGAAAGCAGAGCGAACTCGATTTGCTATTAGAGCATATGT
Source organism: Nasua narica (assembly GCA_028533885.1). Taxonomy (NCBI): domain Eukaryota; kingdom Metazoa; phylum Chordata; class Mammalia; order Carnivora; family Procyonidae; genus Nasua; species Nasua narica. Next base: position 59,883,286 of record CM052799.1, on the reverse strand, counting down.
GCAAGAACCAGGGTAGTCAAAGTTGACAACGATTTTGTTCTGAGGAAAAATCAGGGAGGGACAGGCTTGACAGAGGAAACGGAAAGATGTGGAAAGAAGAGCTTAGTGTATCGATAGTTCTTCCCTTCTTATTGCTATAGTATTCCATTGTATGCATATATCAGAGCTGGTCTATTAATTCACCCACTGACAGACACTTGAGTAGTTTCCAGTTTAGGACTATGATAAACTAAACTTTTAAAGTATACTTATACAGATCTTTAGAGAATACATAGACACATTTCTGCCTAGTATATATTTAGGAGTAGACTTCTTGGGTCATAGGGTAACTTTACTAATTTCTAATTCTAAGATTTCTATCTGATTCTTGTTTATGTATTGCAGTTCTCTTGTGAAATTCTCTTTTTCTCAACATGTTATTTATAAAAATTTCAAAGTCACTATCTGATAGTTCCAGTAACTATCTCATCTGTGAATCTGCTTCTATTTTTTTGTTTTTCTCTTGGTCCAGTTTCTTAGAGAGGCTTTGTAATTCCTTATTGAGTGCTGTATATTGTGTGTCAAACTGTAACAACTCTGAGGGGGGTTTTCTTTCTCTTTAAAGGATCAGTCTCTCCTCTGACAAGAAGATAGTGAGGTGATGGATTACTTTAATCCAGTCAGGGACTGGGCTCATACAAGATTGGGTTGTACTGTTTGCACAAGTTAGTCTACCTCTGATTCCACTGCATCTAGGTTATGGTCCTTTTGGGTTCCTAACTGAGCTCCAAGGTTGTTAATTAGCCCTGTCTCCTCTGATCAGTCCTGAACCCAAATTTTTATTTTCTCCATACCATGAAAGTATAAAAAAATCTGCTTTGTTCTTTGTCTCTCTTCCCAGTGTCGTATATTTCTTCCCTGTACTGTTTACGAATTTGACAAATGACTCCTGGAAAACCAACAGCATCAGACTCATTTCCAAGTACCGGCTTCTCCCACTGGGGTCTTGTGGCTTTTTGGGGAACCCCAAACTCTATGTTTCCTCTCCAGATTTGTGAGATTGCTAGAATTTCTGCTGGCTTCTCTGGCTATAAGCAATCGTTCTCTTCCTTTCTTAGCCTCTGCCTGGATTAGTGCTAAGAATTGGCAAATTCCCTGAAGGCAGAACAATTCTAGAATTCTACTCACCGATCTGCATTCTTCTCACCGTTCTCCAGAATTGTGGCCTCTGGAGAACTCATCAGTTCTCTATGGTCTCCAGACAGGATTTTATATTTTATCCAGCTTCCCTAGTCAATCTTGGGGAAGCATCAGTCTGTTGCAACTCACTGCATCATATCTTCTCATTTAATTTTAATAATTGTTCATCATATATCATGTCTTCTTTTCATTTTTTATGCTAAGTTACTTTTTTACAAAATCTCCATGTATCTGTCACTTTTCATCATTATTTTTAAATTGTTAGTTGTTAAAAAAAATGTGGGATTCAGCCAACAGTACACAAAGAAGAAAGTACAGGAGCATGCATATTTTCATGTTCAAACAAAAGCAAATAAAGAAATGAAGTTAATAAACATTTGACTCACAAACTTAAAATAAATCTGAAAAAGAGCAGAGAATTACATCGAGGTTAAAGAGGATATTAATGAATTAGAAAAACAAATATATTAAAAGAATGGAAGGACAAGCCAGAGAAAATCTTTGCAAAACACATATCTGATAAAGGACTGGTATCCAAAACATACAAAGAACACTTAAAACTCAACAGTGAGAAAATGAACAATCCAATTGAAAAATGGGCAACAGAACTGAACAGATGATTCACCCAAAAAGATATACAGATGGCAAATAAGCACATGAAAAGATATCCAATGTCATATGTCATCAGGGAATTGCAAATAAGACAACAGTTAGATACCATTATATACTTATTAGAATGGCCAAAATCCAAAATGCTAACAACAGTAAATGCCAGGAAGGATATGGAGCAACAGGAACTCTTCATTGATTACTGATGGGAATTCATAATGGATAGCCAGTTTGGAAGACAGTTTGGCAGTTTCTTAGAAAACTAAACATGCTCTTACCGTACAATCCAGCAATCAACGCTTCTTGGTATTTACCCCAATGAGCTGAAAACATATGTTCACACAGACACTTGCACATGAATGTTTATACCAGATTTATTCATAATTGCCAAAACTTTGAAGCAACCAAGATGCAATATAGCAGGTTAATGGACAAACTGGTATATTCAGACAATCAAATATTATTCATTGATAAAAGGAAATGAGCTATCAAGGCACAAAAAGGCATGGAAGAAATTTAAACGCATATTAGTGAGTGAAAGAGGATTATCCGGAAAGCCTACATACTGCGTGATTCCAGCTATATGATATTCTAGAAAAGGCAAAACTCTGAAGTCATTAAAAAGATAAGTTATTGTCAGTGGTCCTGGGGAAGGGACAGAAGAATAGGAAGAGCACAGGGGATTTTTATGGCAATGAAACTATCTATATGCCATTGCAATGGTGGTTATGAACCATTGTGCATTTGTCAAAACTCAATTGACATACAACACAAAAAGTGAGCTTTAATGTAAACTATGAGCTTTCATAATAATATATCAATGTTGGGTCACCAGTTGTATCAAATGTACCACACTACTGCAAAATGTTAATACTAGGGGAAACTATGTGTGTGTTGTGGGGGCCAATATGGAGACTCTGTACTTTCCATTAGAGTTTCCTGTGAGCCTCAAAAGCTATATAAAAAAATAAAGAATATATATATTTTGCATGAAACAGTAAAATAGAACTGTTAAATTAGGCCATGTACTGGTTTGTTGGGGGAAGCGAGGATAACAATAAACAGGACTAAAGTTTTCGACAGTTAATAAAGAAAGAAAAATAGCTTGATACTACCCACCAACATTGTTCTCAGCACTACACAAAATCCCAATGATATCAGTGCTACTATAGTCCCATTTTACAGATAAACAAACAACCAGGGCAGGTTTGGATAACTCATCGTGGTTTACACACCTCTCCTGAAGGTCACATAGCAAGTGGTGAGGCTAGGTTTTAACTCAGTTCATGGTGCTCCGGTGTCTGTCCTCTTAGCTACCAAGATATACTGCCAAAACATAGTAAGTAGTCAATAAGTGCTACCTACTATTATAAAGAAAGCACAACTAAATATACAGCGGTTCAAAATTATAACAGGCATGTAATAAGAAATAGATTTTGTTAACAACAAAACATTACTATAGTAATAAAGTTGCAAATCTGGAAGGAATTGACATGTGACTGTGTAATGGCAACTTTCTTGTCTGGGACTCGTGCCAATCCCTCATCAGTATAGATTTCTGGGAACTGCCCTAGTTTTCATTGTGCTGCACCATCTGGCTGTCAATCCTAGTGCCCGCCCCCAACCCCACCCCTTGCCTAACTACTAATCTACTTTCTATCACTATAGATTTGTCTCTTCTGGACATTTTGTATAAATGGAATCCTATAATATTTGGTCTGCTGTGCTTGGTTTCTTGCTTAATTTTTGAGGATCATTCATGTTGTAACAGGCATCAATACTTCATTCCTTTTTATTGTCAGATAATATTCCATGGTATGGATATACAACATTTCGTTTATCCATTTATTATTTGATAGACATTGCATGGTTCTCACTTTGTAATTATTATGAATAATACCACTATGAACATCCTGTACAAGTTTTCATGTGGACATGTTTTCATTTCTCTGGGATATATACTTAGGAATGGAGTCACTTGGTAATACCGTAACTCTGTTTACCCATTTGAGGAATTGCCAAATTGTTTTCTTAAGTCGTCTGTACCATTTTGCATTCCCACCAGCAGCATACGAAGTTTCCAGTTTTCCCCATCCTCACCACACTTTTTATATTGTCTTTTTTATTATAGCCATTCAAGTATGTGTAAAGTGGTACCTCACTGTGGTTTTTGATTTGCATTTCCCTGATATTTAATGGCAGACATGATTTCATGTGCTTATGAGCCATAGATATAGCTTTTTTTTTTTTTACTACAGCATTATTTACAATAGCCAAATTACGGAAACAGCCCTAGTGTTCCTCAATCAATGAATGGATAAAGATGTGGTACAATGGGGGGTGCCTGGGTGGCTCAGTGGGTTAAAGCCTCTGCCTTCAGCTCAGGTCATGATCTCAGGGTCCTGGGATCAAGCGCCACATAGGGCTCTCTGCTCAGCAGGAGCCTGCTTCCTCCTCTCTCTCTGCCTACTTGTGATCTCTCTCTGTCAAATAAATAAATAAAATCTTAAAAAAAAAAAGATGTGGTACAACGGAATATTACTCAGCCATAAAAAGAATGTTGCCATCTGCAACAACATGGATAGATATAAACAGTATAACGCTAAATGAGAGAAGTCAGCCAGCGTCTGGGGTAAGAGAGGAGCAGAGATAGCTAGTGAGCAGAAGTGTGCTCTCTGAGCATGTGTGCCAGGTGAGGCTAGACTTGTAAGCCCAAGCTTGTGGGTGACTCAGCTTGGGTCAGGTCTCACTCTAGTTACCTTCAGCTGTGTGACTTTGGGAAAGTTGTTTAACCTCTCTGATCTTGTTTAATGGGAATCATTCCTATCTAACAGGATTGCTGTGAGAATTAAAGGATATGCAGAAATAAAATGCCCAGAACAGTGCTTTGCCTCTAGTGGCCCCTCCAAATATTTGGGAAAATAGTCAATATGACACCATGGTGCCCATCCTTGCCTCTGACTCTCCTACCTCACCTCTGTTGTAGTCCTGGGTCTCTGCATCCTAGAAGCCCTTGAGCCCCCCATATTTCCCTTGCTTAAGTCACCACTTTCTTCCTCCAATGTATATAGTTTCGCTTCATTATCTTCCAGTGTTTTCTTTTAGAGATATCAATAGGGAAATTTTTTTTAAGTACGAGTGTTCATATTTACTAAGAAAAATTTAATAATTCTTTCCTTCTAAATATAAATGCGCCATCTCTTTATGGTAGAAAGTTTTGAAAATAAAAATTTATGGACTCATTCGCACAGTCCTCATATATTTATTCTACGGCTACTACATGCCAGACCTTGTTCTGAGCACTGGGCACGCATGGTCAACAAAAGCAGGCACTGTCCCTGCCTTCGTGGAACTTGGGCTCCCATTGGAGAAGACTGACATTTGTCACCAAGGCTCAGGATCTTGGTTTTATCAAGGCCTGGGCTGTGGCATTTGCTGAAGTTTCTACAACTTGTTTACAGATGTCTGCTTACATTGGTATTGGCAGAGATCCCTGCAGGGCATATGAATTATTCTTAAATGTAAAGCTCATCAGAGTCTCTGTTGTTTCATCACTTCAGGCTTTTGTTTGCAACGTAGAATTTCCTGATAGAAGAAATGACAAGCTTGCTGTGCTTGACAGCTCCAACCATATTATGATCTGTGACTTTTCTGATTTTAGCAAGTATAATTCCTCCCTAGCTATGACTGCAACTTTCTACCAAGTCAGCCATATAAAACTCAGTTTGATCAGATGTTCACACCCACCATGTGAATACCCACATATTCACAGAGGATGTAGCTTCTTTATTTCTTATGACTGATCAAACGTCCCTTTAAAGTCCCCACCCACTGGGTTGCAAGGAAAAACAAATAAATCTTGAATGCTCCAGTGGTGTCTTAGTCCCTTCCTATTTAAATCATTTTCTTTGGATCTCTGAATCTTTTCAGGTACATATTCAGGGAATTTGAAGATCATCTCTTTATCACAGAAATTCCTCCCTTCTATCTCCTTCACAATGTGGCAAATGGGCATAAGGGGTAGCTTAGGAATCTACCTTGCATAGGAGAGGAAAAACCTCCTTGTATTCCTCATTCTGGGTCCTCATGGATTCCAGTTAAGGTATTGGATCTTGTTTATTTCTGGGAAGGAGCCCCTGGCCTCCCTTGGGCCACTGACAACATCACTGGTTTTATCCAGCCTTTGACCTGATAAGAAAGTTCTTTAAATTCATCAGAGAACAAGGATCCTTCAAGCTTTCTTTTCTACTGTCCTAAAGGACAATCCAAGATGTCTGTTGGAGTTTCAATCTCTGTGTCTATATTCCAGACAGCTGAAAAGAGAAAAGGGGAAAGGAAGTGCAAGCCCCTCCCTTTAAAGATGCCTCGTTACACACACTACTTCTGTTTATATTCCACTGCTCAGTCGTAGTCACATAAGTATACGTAGTGCAAGTCATTTTGGCCAGGACTAATAGTTCTGGTTGGCCATGGGCTCAGATAATATATGGAGGTTCTACTGCAGAGGAAGAAGGTGAGCATTCCAAGGATCCTGGTAACCTATTTTCTACCTGTTAAGGAAGACAACCCTGAAATTGTGCTCAAACAGATGAGAAATCAATATTAGAATCTCATCCTGAGGGATTTTTCATGGGACCACTCCTGATACCAACACCTGTATCAATCAAGGTCTTAAGGAACCACTCTAAATATTTAAAACAGAGAGAATTTAATGCAGGAAATTGACTACACAGGTGATGGAAATGCTGAGAATCCAAACAGGAGATTGAAAGGCGACCTAGAAATTAATCTCAGCCAGAAACTAATTCCAAACCATTTCATAGCAGAAACCCAATTGCCCATTACTTATCGGGACCAATCACCCCAGACAGTTATTAACTCCATTTCAATAACCGCTTTGCCTGTTGTTTCAGTGGTATGAGGAAGCCAACCTAGCCAGGGACAACCCATGTGTCAGATTTGATGGGGCCATTCTTTGACCCCTGGTAGAAGGATCCCTTTCATAGGAAATAGGAAAGGAAAAGTGAATTGGGGGAATCGGAGGGGGAGATGAAGCATGAGAGACTGTGGACTTTGAGAAACAAACTGAGGGTTTTGGAGGGGAGAGGGGTGAGGGATGGGTGAGCCTGATAGTGGGTATTAAGGATTGCACGTATTGCATGGAGCACTGGGTGTGGTGCGTAAACAGTGAATCTTGGGACACTGAAAAAAATAAAATTAAATTAAGATGTTAAAAAAAAAAAGATGCCTTGCTCAAATATAGATTTATTCCCTGCTCCCCACCCCACCCCCAGCCTGCATGCCAAATGTAGTCAGGAGCCAGGCACTTTCAGAAATAGCAATCTGGTAGTTTCATAGATTTGTAAGTCTTGAGCCAGATGTTTAAAATCCTGTGGAAAGTATTGCTTGTTTTCATAATATCAGCTATACTTGCATTAGGTGGCTTGTCTGGGACGAGGACACCAATCTATTTCAAGTAATTTTATATCTGTGGCAGTTTGCAGACCATGACAAGGGCTTGGGAATTAAGTTTTCAAGGAGATAATAAACTTGTAACTTTGCTTTTGCTGTGTAAGGTCTTCACATGATATATTCAATCACCTAAGTTTGAATCTGATGTTTGATCACTGCTTTAAATGTTAATCTATTTGCTCTTTTTTTAAGAGAAGTTTTTAGAAAGCTTCAAATGCTTGATTACTCCATCTTAATTTACCCTTTGATTTTGTTTTTGCTTTTCTGCTCACATACTTTGCTCTTTCTTGGCACTTCCCTAAAAAAATCATAAGTAAGCATTATATGCTAACTGCTTAGTCCACAACTTTGCCTAGATTCCAAGGTAGTACTCAGACTAAAAGGGAGCTTTATTGGGCCAATTATCTGATTAAGAAATAACAAAATTGAGTGTTGAACTCTCCCTTCCCTTAAATAGGCCGCTGGCTAAGGATTCCAACCAACTGGGCATTTAGGGGCTCATAATGTACATCAGAGATTTTTCCCAATTATAAAGTCCAACTGCCAGATTTAAAGTCAAGAAATTCAATGTTATCAATATCCCAAACATGATCATTGTCTAAAGAACAGGATCACACACATTACACTCGCAGGAGACTGGTGAAAGGAGGCTTTGGGGTTATTTTTTTCTACATATATTTTTGACAGTTTTGAAAGTGAATTTGAGCCCTGTATAACATTAAATTCAGCAGTGAAGTTAAAGTTCTATGTCTGGCTTCACTAGTCTTCAAAGACAAGGTCCTATCATTAGCCAACTGTAAGACCTTAGCATGGCCCATTGTGATTAGACTAGTGACATAGGATCCACCTCATGACAATTCTATAGCTCCCAAGTATTTATGTCTAAGGGCAGGCCTTCCAAATTTATCTACTGTCAACAACTGATGTCAAGAAGTTGGTCATATGGGGCACCTGGGTGGCTCAGTCATTAAGCGTCTGCCTTCAGCTCAGGTCATGATCCTAGGGTCCTAGGATTGAGCCCACATAGGACTCCCTGCTCAGCCCACTTCTCCCTCTCCCACTCCCCCTGCTTGTATTCCCTCTCTTGCTGTCTCTCTCTGTCAAATAAATAGATAGATAGATGATAGATAATAAATAGATAGGTGATAGATGATAGATAAATAGATAGATAGATAGATAGATAGATAGATAGATAGATAGATAGATGATAGATAAGTTGGTCATAGAAAACAATGTAAGAATAAGAACTTAAACCAGGACAAAAGCTGATTTCATGTATAATAAAAATAGACTCAACTTCAGAGAGGTCATACAAACATGCCTGAATATCTTTCATCTTAAGCAAAGCAACACAAAACAAAACTCCCTTGATTTTTTATCTACCTCTGGAGAGTGTCAACTTTTTTACTCCCTTCCAAACTAAATCACAAAACAATTGTCTATACAGTGTTTCCATTTCCTTGTCACCTGATTTCTCTCCTCCTACTCCAATCTGGCTTTTGCCCTACATTTCCCTGAAATTTCTCCGGTCAGAAATCACCAACAACCTCCATAATATCATATATAATGACACCTTATTGTCATCTAACCTCTCGAATTTTCATGAAATACTTCCTTCCCTTGGGTTCTATGGTGCCTCCCATTCCTGATCTGACTGATCACACATCGTGCAACTCTCTTCCTAGTATCCATCCCCTAGATACCTCTATGAGTTGGACTTCACATTTCACAATTCTCACCTTATTATTTATCTTAATGTTGTTCTCTTGGATGGCATTTTATTTGAATGCCCCCAGCATGGCCCATATGCCTACCCTGTTGGGAGTCATGATTAAAATCCCTACCAGTTGTAAATGGCATGGATAGAAAGATCTCCAAAAGAATCAGAAGGGATTGAGTGAGAAAGATGCTGGGTGTACAGCTTTCACCCACTGCCCTCAGATCAGTTGAAAATTAATTAATAGCCTCTCCTCCCATGGTGCTAATCCTATGGAAAAGTGGTCCCAGGTGCTCAGTTCACTTCTCTGTGTTCTGTTCTCCCAGATCCTGGACTTTTTTTTTTTTTTTTTTTAAGATTTTATTTATTTATTTGACAGAGAGAGAGAGAGAGAGAGAGAGAGAGAGATCACAAGTAGGCAGGCAAGCAGAGAGAGAGTGGGAAGAAGGCTCCTGGCTGGGCTGATAGCCCGATGTGGGGCTTGATACCAGGACCCCGAGATCAGGACCTGAGCCGAAGGCAGAGGTTTTAACCCACTGAGCTACCCAGGCACCCCCAGATCCTGGACTTATAATTCTTCACTATCTTGTTAATAGTGGTTCCTCTGATATTGGTTCCTCCAAGGAGATTCTTTAAAAGTAATTTTTTCTATTTTCCTAGTGTTTTTAGTGAGAAGTTGGTCTGAATTATTTAGGCACTATTACCAGAATAGAAAATTCTCAAGGTGGAATCTTCATTTTATAAAAACCCAAAAGTTTATTAGAGTCTTCAGTGTCCTGATTCTCTAACCTGATGGCCCATATGCTCTGGTCATAGACAAAAATTCCCTCAGTTTCTGCCTTTGGTAACCACACACAGTGTTTTTGAACATAACCTCTTTTCTAGAGTTCTTAGACACGTTGAAGACAGAAGAAAATGTTCTGTTTCCTGAATTAAAACTCACACAACTCTAAGTAAAATCTGAAGTGAATGTCCTAATTTTCCAAAGACAGTGTAGCATTTAATCTGTTAACTAAAACTCATTCTTGATGAATCATAGCTAGAGAGTCTGGGCCACACACCATTGATTTTCCTATTAATGTAAATAGTTTGCAGAAGAAAAGTTGTGACTCTCTGATAGGTGATCTAGTTTAATAGCAGGAAGTTGCTTGATTTGTTGGATTTCCAATAAGTACTGAAAACTCAGGGGATGGGTATCTGAGTCTCTCAGTTGGTTGAACATCTGGATCTTGGTTTCAGCTTGGGTTGTGGTCTCAGGATCATGAGATCAAGGCCCATGTTGGGTTCCGTGCTTGGCTGGGAGTCTGCTTGGGATTTTCTACCTTTCCCTGTGCCCTTCCCCTAACTCATGCTTTCATCCTCTCTCTCTCAAATACATAAATAACTCTTTTTAAAAAAGAAAAGAAAATTATTGAACAAGTACTGTTTTTATAAAAAATAAATAACAAAATAAAGTAAATCTCAGGAAACATGAGTCTTTTCTTTCTAGAATTCTTTTTTTAAATTATTTTTTATTCCATGCAATTAGCCAACATACAGTAGATCATTAGTTTTTGATGTAGTATTCAATGATTCATTAGTTGCATATAACACCCAGTGCTCATCACCACATGTGCCCTCCTTAATACCCATCACCCAGTTTCCCCACTTCCCCACCGCCTCCCTTCTGTAACACTCAGTTTGGTTCCCAGAGTCCAGAGTATGAGTGTCTTGAAATATTTAGTCTACCATCTTTGAGCACTGTTTCTTCTGACCTAAGAAGGCCATCACCCTTAAATTTATGTCCATAAGTCACACCATATTAACCTCACATTTAATTTAATTCAGTTTATCAATTCAGAAGAAAGAAGAGAGAAAAGTGGAAGCACATGCATTTAAGAGAGCATACAGACCTCTGTTCAGTAGTTCATGGCTCAGGTAGATGAGACCCTGAATCCTGAAGCTGAATTGTGCTAGTAAATTCTTGTGGGGAAAAGAAGGGGAGCACCTGGGTAGCTCAGTTGGTTGAGCATCTGACTTCAGCTCAGGTCATGATCTCCAGATCCTTGCATCTAAACTCACGTCAGGCTCCCTGCCTGCTTCTTCCTCTTCCTCTGCCACTCCCCTGCTCATGCACTTTCTCTCTCTCTCTCAAATAAATAAATAAAATCTTAAGAAAAGAGATGGAAAGATGGCCCTTTGTATGTTTCTGCAATCAGAACCACCTATCAGCACATATCCAAGATACATGCAGGCTCACACAGCCGCCAGACACACCTTGTGGAGGAGAGGTCACCACTAGGCAAGCTTAACTAACAAATGCTCTCAGACCGATAATCCACCAGTTTCTATGTTTCTAGCTATTTCTGGATGTCTTCAGAGGCAGCTGGGACCCACGTGCCCAGCACAAAGCTCAAATCCTTGCAGTACACTCTTTATATTTGCTGACAAAGATGCCTGTCATCACCTCTTGATACATATTATGTAGAGTCTTAATTGGGACTTCTTGGTACATCCATATGCAGTTCCTGGGAATTCTGACTTCCACATGCCACGTGGAATGAGTTCTCAAGATATCTCCAGCAGTCTTTAGCTTCTAAAGCACTATAGCTTAGAAATTCTGCTTCTGGAATGGTAGGGTAGCCTCCCAACAGTTTAACTCTCCCATAATGGCTGAAAACTTCCTCAGTTTGATGAGAGACATAAATTCAAAGATTCAGGAATCTCAGCAAACTCCAAACAAGATAAACAAAAAGAAAGCCATGCTGAAGCATGGGATGGTCAAACTTCCAAAAATCAGAGAAGTAGAAAACTAGAGAGCACTAGAGAAAAATGCCAAGTTACATATAAGAGAGTGATCTGAAATATAGCATACTTCTCATCTGAAACCATAGTGGCCCCATGACAGCAGAAAACACTTTTAAGATGCTGCAAAGGAGGGAGAATAAACCCAGCTAACCTGGAATTTTATATCCAGCAAAAATATCCTTCAGGAATTCTGGAAAAATAAAGACTTTTGAAACAAGAGAAAACTAAGAATTTGTCCAACAGATGTGCTTCTGTGAATGGGGGTACCAAGGAAAAACTCAGATTTTAAGGAGGTAGAAAGGGCATTAGAAATGATAAATATTTGGCATTAGAAATGATAAATATAGTTCGGCGTTTGTGGCCATTGCTGCTATGAACATTGGGGTACATGTGGCCCTTCTTTCTACTGCATCTGCTTCTTTGGGGTAAATACCCAGTAGTGCAATTGCAGGGTCATAGGGTAGCTCTAGTTTTAATTTCTTGAGGAATCTCCACACTGTTTTCCAAAGTGGCTGCACCAACTTGCATTCCCACTAACAGTGGAGGAGGGTTCCCCTTTCTCCACATCCTCTCCAGCATTTGTTGCTTACCGTCTTATTGATTTTGGCCATTCTAACTGGTGTAAGGTGGTATTTCAGTGTGGTTTTGATTTGAATCTCCCTGATGGCTAAAGATGATGAACATTTTTTCATGTGTCTGTTAGCCATTTGTATGTCTTCTTCGGAGAAGTGTCTGTTCATGTCTTCTGCCCATTTTTTGATGTGATTATCTGTTTTGTGAGTGTTGAGTTTGAGGAGTTCTTTATAGATCTTAGATATCAGACCTTTGTCT
>CM052799.1:59850129-59865349 GCA_028533885.1 Nasua narica | reverse complement strand
AACAATGATTATTCTTCCGATCCATGAGCATGGAATGCTTTTCCACCTTTTTGTGTCTTCTTCAATTTCTTTCATGAGTGTTCTATAGTTCCGTGAGTACAGATCTTTTACCTCTTTGGTTAGATTTATTCCCAGGTATCTTATGGTTCTCGGTGCTACAGTAAATGGAATCGATTCTCTAATTTCCCTTTCCATATTTTCATTGTTAATGTATAGGAAAGCAATTGATTTTTGTGCATTGGTTTTGTATCCTGACACATTACTGAATTGCTGTATGAGTTCGAGTAGTTTGGGGGTGGAGTCTTTTGGGTTTTCTATATGAAGTATTATGTCATCTGCAAAGAGAGAGAGTTTTACTTCTTCATTTCCAATTTGAATGCCTTTTATTTCTTTTTGTTGTCTGATTACTGTTGGTAGGACTTCTATTACTATGTTGAACAGGAGTGGTGAGAGTGGGCATCCTTGACGTGTTCCAGATCTCAGAGGGAAGGCTGTCAGCTTTTCCCCATTGAGAATGATATTTGCTGTGGGCTTTTCATAGATAGACTTTATGATGTTGAGGAATGTTCCTTCTATCCCTATACTTTGAAGTGTTTTAATCAGGAACGGATGCTGAATTTTGTCAAATGCTTTTTCTGCATCTATTGACAGGATCATGTGGTTCTTCTCTCTTCTCTTGTTGATTTGTTCTATCACATGAATTGATTTGCGAATGTTGAACCACCCTTGCATCCCAGGGATAAATCCCACCTGGTCATGATGAATAATCTTTTTAATATTATCAGCTGATTTTTTAGCAGAAACTTTGCCGGCCAGAGAGTATGGCGTGATATATTCAAAGTGCTAAAAGAAAAAAAAAAAAAAACAAACAAACCTGCAGACAAGAATACTCTATCCAGCAAGGCTTGCATTCAGAATAGAGAGATAAGGAGTTTCCACAAATGACAGTTAAAGGAATTCATGACCACTAAACCAGCCCTGCAAGAAATGTTAAAAGGGATTCTTTCAATGGAAAGGAAAGACCATAAGTAGGAGTAAGAGAAGTAGGAAATACTAAAGCAGTAAAATGATGTAAATCTATAAAAATTAGTCCAGGGATTCACAAAATTAAACAATATTAAGTATGACACCATATACCTAAAATGTGTGGGGAGAAAACTAAAGAATGGATTCAACCTTAAGTAACCATCAACTTAATATAGATTGCTATATGTGGAAGATGTGTACAAACTAAATGCTAAGCACAAATCAAAAACCAGTGATAGAAATGTGAAAACTAAAGAGAAAGGAATTAAAGTATATTGATAAAGAAAGTCAGCAAACTGTGAAAGAAAGCAAGAGAAGAAAGGAACAGAGAACTACAAACATAACCATAAAACAAGTAACAAAATGTCAGTAAATACATACCTATCAACAATTACTTTGAATATAAATGGACTAAAAATCAAAAGATGTATGGTGAAGGAATGAATACAAAAGCAAGACCCATCTATATGCTGCTTACAAGAGACTCATTTCAGACCTAAAGGCACATGTAGATTGAAAGTGAGGGGATGAAAAAGCATTTATCAGACAAATGGAAGTGAAAAAAAAGGCTGGGTAGCAATAGTTATTTATATAGGAAGCAATAATTTATTTAGAGCCTATATAAATATTTATTTATAGACTTTAAAACAAAAATTGTAGCAAGAGACAAAGAAGGACACTATATAATCATAAATGGATGAATCCAACTAGGAGATAAAACATTTGTAAATATTTGTGCCACCCACAATAAATGTGGGTGTAAATAAATGTTCCACCCAACATGGAAGCACTCAAATACACAAAGCAGCTAATAAAAATAAATGGAAAAAAAAGGGAAAATAAAGGAAGTAATCAGTAGTAATACAATAATAGTATGGGGCATTAATACCCCATTTATATCAATGGATAAATCATCCAAACAGAAAATTAACAAGGAAATAGTGGCTTTGAATGGCACATTGGACCAGATGGATCTAATAGATACATTCACAACATTCCATCCTAAAACAGCAGAATGCACATTCTTTTTAAGTTCACATGGAACATTCTCCAGAATACATCATATCCTAGGCCACAAAACAAGTCTCAACAAATTCAAAACAATTGAAGTCATACTGTGCATCTTTTCCAACCATAATGCTAGGAAACTGGAAATCAACTGCAAGAAAAATTCGGGAAAGACCACAAATAGAACAGAACACATCAGTGAAACCTAGAGCTAGTCTGTGAAAAAAAAAATCAACAAAACTGATAAACCTCTAACTAGACTCATCAAGAAAAAAAGAGAAAGGACCAAAATCACAATTGAGAGAGGGGAAATAACAAGCAACACCACAAAAATACAAATAATTATAATTATTTGTATTCACAAATCAATCAGTACGATGCATCACATCAGCAGGAGAAAGGATAAAAACTATATGATCATTTCAATAGATGGAGAAAAAACATTTGACAAAGTACATCCATTTCATGATAAAAACCCTCAACAAAGTAGGTTTAGAGCGCACATACGTCAACACAATAAATATCTGAAGTAAATTGGAATAAACAGTAATCTATAATAAAAAATAATATATTGATACATGCAATAACATGGATGAATCTCAAAATAATTATACTGAGTGAAAGAAGCCAGATGGAAGAGAGTAGATGGGCACCTGAGTGGCTCCGGGTTTAAGCCTCTGCCTTCGGCTCAGGTCCTGTTCTCAGAGTCCTGGGATCGAGCCCTTTATGGGGCTGTCTGCTAAGCAGGGAGCTGCTTCGTCCTCTCTCTCTGCCTGCCTCTCTGCCTACTTGTGATCTCTCTCTGTCAAATAAATAAATAAATAAAATCTTTAAAAAAAAAAAAGTAGAGATCCCTTTCTAGAAAGTCCTATATAAACAGAACTATCATGACTGGAAGTAAGTTAGTGGGTTGTCTGAGGAGGGAAGAATTTTGAATGGATTTGAGGAAACTTTTAGGAGTGAGAGTTATGCTTATTATACTGATCGTGATGATGGTTTCATGGATGTTTACCTGTGACGAAATTTATTAAATTATACACTAAATATATGCAGCTTACACGAGTTGTAAAAATGAATATATTCAGATTTTCTTTTGATGTCAGATAATGTACTAATAACGAAGACAGTAACTTTTTTTAAATCAAAGACTTTTTCAAATTCCCATGCTTTTTTAAAGGTTTTAATGGACAACTCAGTTACTTGTGTATTAAGAAAATACTTCTTAATTGTAGCATGTGGATTCCAGTGTTCCCATATCATGTGTCGCTGGCATTAAAATTTTTGATTAACCCTGGAATGACTTTGCTGATATCACCCAGATGGTGGGAAATTAGTCCCTTAGGCATAGAAAGGAATGTTGGGTGTGTAGGATATAATTTTTTTTAATCTGCAAAATAAAAAGCACTTAAGATTCTTTGTCTAAGATATGAACTTAGAATACTTTCCCTCTGTATTGTCTGCGAAAAAAAGGAAAAAAAGGTGTTTTTATTTTCTTCAAAAATGGAACTTCTCACCTTTGATGATCAGCTATAGTAAACATAAGAGATTTTAAACCTGACCTCTCCCATTCTGTTCTTGAACTGATTATTTGTAAACATATAGGCAGTAATGCATAAGGATAGACATTTTGTGTCTTCTGCTAATATTACCCTTTTTCCAAACATTTTCAAAATTTCTCTTTATTTGTGAGTCTGTTTCTGCTTTTTTTTGTTAGTTTTGTTTTTTAGACTCCACATATAAATGAAATATGCTATTTGTCTTTCTCTGACTTATTTCGCTTAGCATAGTACCCACAGGGTCCATCCATGTTGTCACAAATGGCAAGATCTCATTTTTTATAGCTTAGTAATATTCGATTTACATATATACCACATATTTTTTATCTAGTCATCTATCGATGGACACGTAGTTTGCTGACATATATTACCTATTGTAAATAATGCTGCAATAAACATAGGGGTGCATACATCTTTTCAAATTAGTGTTTGTGTTTTCTTTGGGTAAATATCCAGCAGTGAAACTACTGGATCGTACGGTATTTCTACTTTTAATTTTTTGAGGAAGCTCCATACTGGTTTTCACAGTGGCACCAATTTACATTACCATCAACAGTGCAAAAATATTTCTTTTTCTCCACATTCTCACCAGCACTTGTTATTTCTTGTGTTTTTGATACTAGTCTGACAGGAATAACATGCTATCTCATTGTGGTTTTGATTTGCATTTCCCTGATAATTAGCGATGTTGAGCATCTTTTCGTGTGTCTGAAGCTACTTGCATAGCTTCTTTGGAAAAATGTCTATTTAGATCTTCTGCTCAGTTTTAAATCAAATTTTTTTTTTGGTGTTGAGTTGTATAAGTTCTTTATATATTTTGGATATTGACTTCTTATCAGATGTATCTTTTGCAAGTATCTTCTCCCTTTTAGTAGGTTGCCTTTTCATTTTGTGGATGGTTACTTTTGCTTGCAAAAGTTTTTTCTTGTTGTTTTGCTTTGTTTTGTTTTATGTAGTCCCTTGCTTGAGGAGACATATCTAGAAAAATGTTGCTAAGGCCTATGTCAGAGAGGTTACTGCCTGTGTATTCTTCTAGGAGTTTTATGGTTTCAGGTCCTACATTTAGGTCTTTAATCCATTTGTAGCTCATTTTTGTGTATGGTGTAAGAAAGTGGCCCAGTTTCATTCTTTTGCATGTAGCTGTCTAGTTTTCCCAGCACCATTTATTGAAGAGATCATTTTTTTCCCCATTGTTTATTCTTGCTTCCTTCAGCATAGATTAATTGACCATATAACTTTGGGTTAATTTCTGGACTCTTTATTCTGTTCCATTGATCTATGTGTCTGTTTTTGTACCACTACTAGTCATTCTGTTTTATTATTGCTATTAATAAATCTTGAAATCTGGAATTGTGATACCTCTAGATTTGTTCTTTTTCAAGATTGCTTTGACTATTTGAAGTTTTTTGTGATTCCATACAAATTTGGGAATTATTCTAATTCTCTGAAAAAATGCTGTCGGTATTTTGATAGAGATTTCGCTGAATGTTAAATTACTTTGGGTAATATGGCCATTTAACAATATGAACTCTTCCAATCCATGAGTATATCTTTCTATTTGTGTCATCTTCAATTTTTTTATATCAGTGTTTTATAGTTTTCAGAGTACAGGACTTTCATGTCTTTTATTAAGTTTATTTCTAGGTATTTCATTTTTGTTGCAATTGTGAATGGAATTGTTTTCTTAATTTCTCTTAATACTTTGTTATTAGTGTATAGAAACACAACAGGTTTCTATATGTTAATTTTGTATCTTGCAACTTTACTGAACTCATTTGTTACTTCTAATAGCTTTTTGGTTGAATCTTTAGGGTTTTCTGTGTATAGTACCATGTCATCTGGAAATAGTGACAGTTTTACTTCTTCGTTTTCAATTTAGATGCATTTTATTTCTTTTTGTCTAATTGCTGTGGCTGGGACTTCTAGTACTATGTTGAATTGAATAAAAGTGGCGAGAGTGGGCATCCTTGTCTTGTTCCTGATCTTAGAGGAAGAGCAACAAATAATTATTTTGTCACTGAAACGAATGTGCCATTGGTTGTGAAGCTTAATTTAAAAGGAGAAGGAGGAGTGCCTGGGTGGCTCATTTGGTTAAGTGTCTGCCTTTGGCTCAGGTCATGACCCTGGGATCCTGTGATGGAGCCCTGTATAAGGCTCCCGACTCATTGGGGAGCCTACTTTCCTCCCTCTGCCTGCCACTCCTCTGCTTGTGCTACTTCTCTCTGTCAAATGAATAAATGAAACTTAAATAAATAAGTAAACAGAGAAGGATTCTCAACAACCATGGAGCTTTTCAAACTGATTAAAAAGTGGTCTGAGGGCACCTCGATCTGAGGGTACCTCGGTGGCTCAGTTGGTTAAGTGTCCAACTCTTGATCTCTGCTTAGGTCTTGATTTGAAGGTGTGAGTTCAAGCCCTGTTTGAAAAAAAATTTTGTATTTTTATTTGTACATTTATACATATAACTCAGTGGGTCCAGTGAAGTCTGATTTTAATATGCTTAGGCTAGAAAATCCCAACCTAGGAGACAGTAAGTGGAGAATCATCACAGAATACTTTCTCATGCTTTCAGAGTTGTTCATTTCTAATTGTGAGTACAAGGAAATAAGGACCGTTGGTCACTTTTTTTGAGTATCTGTGCTCTGACAAACGTCTAGGTACACTTGATAGTCTTTTCCTTTTCTGTCACCCCTCTCTAACTTCCTCAGGTAATGCTCGGTGCCATCACATAAAAGAAAGTTGTCTCTGAGAGGAAAAACAATAACAAAAACCTTCATGAGATGCTCCTCCAGTCAGAAACACTTTCAAACAGAATTGAAAGGCGATCATTTGCTTCTGCTTATTTTTTTAGAGTCTTGTTTCCCCATCCCCACGTGTGTGTGTTATATGTGTGTGTGTGGTCAGTACAAGTCCTCTATATGCTTTATAGAGCCTTGCTTCACATGCCAACGCAGACTGAGAGAACCACATTCCTGAATGAGGGGGTAAATTAAGGTCCACACTATTTAACCCCTTGGCTTTTTCTTGGTAGGGAAGTGTCAGGGAAAAGCTTCGTGTTCTGTTATTCACAAGATGAATAAGTACAGCAAAGAAAAGTACAGCAAAATGTACTTTAGCTGACATTGTTCTCTTGAAGCAAAATGAAACTTGTTGTTTCTGAACAAAAAAGGCAGCTGGAACTTTCATCTGTCTGCTGTCAAATGCATTGTTAATGTCATATTGGATCATATGATAATAGTGGGATAAATCTATGAGGTATCTCAACCACACTGCAGACAGTAAAGTGAAGTGAAGTGGGCTAGGTAACAATCCAGAGAAGAGCAAGAAGTCTGAGTTCATGAGCCATGTTCAGTTATGGCCATTTGCTTTGCTGTTTAGTTCATCATGTTGTCCCTACCAAGGGACCTTTTGGAGTATGAACTAAGCTTATTATACTCATTAGGATTAACTTTGTCAGTTGATTTATTTATTTTCCATGTAAAACACATGTAGGAGGAAACATTACTTGCCATCATTGAGAGGGTCTGTCCCTATAATCAGTTCTGTTCCCTGGTGTCATTCTCGGGGATGGGTGAGTAGGTGGCAAAGGCAATATTTTTCTCTCACTTTGTTTCTTCCAAAAAACCTAAGAGATCTGACCATAGTGGCGTTCATTGACCTAAGGTTTTTGCTCTTTACCTGACAGAGCTAACCTGGGTTATTCCTTTCAGGGAGACTTGGTAAGAAGGAAACACTGATGAGTTTATGGATGTGAATCCTGAGTTCATATCTAGCCTCTGACATTACCAGTTTCTGAACTTTCTGGGCTTCACGTCCTCATTTGTAAACTTCAGAGTATGTTACTCCACTCAGAGAGTAAGAATCAGGTGAGATAATGAATATGAAAATACTTCACAGGTAGGAAACGACGTGTAAAAACATTAAGACTTTATTATCTACCCACTAGACCAAGGGTTCCCAATTTGTCTGATCATGAGAGGTGTCTTGGAAGCTTATTAAAAATACAGAATTCTGGGGCTCTGCCCAGACCTACTGAATTAGAATCTTTGGAGGCAAGGCTTGAATTTCTGCAGTTTCGTAGCTTCCTGAGTAATTCTGATGTTCATTCAGGTTTGGGAATCACATCCCAATCACTTCTTGAAGACGGAAACTATGCATCTTAGTATTTTAAAATCTCTACACCTAGCACATAGTATTTATTTAACCCAATCATGAACATATTTACTAAGGGCACACTGTGCCAGACACCATGCTACCCAATGAGGAGACAGCACAATCCTGGCCTGCACCGTCCTTACATACTCTAATTGTTGGTGATGTGGGCGTTGCAAGGCAGGTGGGATAGTTTCAGTACAATGTGCTGATGAGTGTTTGAGATCTTGAGTCATTGAAGGGTCCTTTGATATGATCTGATGCTATTGGACTTGTCAGTCTTTTTTTTTTTATGGACTTGTCAGTCTTGCCTTTATGTTTGATGTCTGAGAACATTCTATTTTCCATGCTTTGTTATGGGCAGTATTTCCTAGAGAAAATAGAAGCTTTAAAGAAAACATTTGGTGGATTTTCCCATTGTTCAGATTTCTTGATTCCTCCTGGTGAGTTTCCCTGGATATATGTGGTATGTTCATTTTTACACAAACAACATGTTGGGGGCAAGTGCTAGTGGAATTATGAAATCTAAGCACCATAGATGCTGAATAGGAGCTACTGAAAGACATGCCATGGAAGGGGAGAATGAGAAAATAGATCCTCTGGGGATGAATAAACTTTAAAACAGAAAGAGGCTGCAGGAGGAAAAGTTAAAATTCCAATATCTGTCTTGGGATGTGAAGAACAGCAAGTGTTCTTAGTTCAACCCAAATAGGACTGACTGACCCTAGAGTCTGGCTGACCCTAGCATAGCTGGCCGACCCAAGTCTTGAACCATCCCTTGAACCAAACTTGAACTCTGTGTAAGCCCTGAAATCATTTGGGAGATCATTTGAAATCTCTTCCTCTCTTTGTCTCCTGGTTTGGACTACGAATGCTCTGAGGAGAGCCATGTGGAACCATAGGGGAGAGAGCTCATTTTTTCTGTATGTATTTGTGCTTTTATGACCATTTTCCTGCAAGTGTCGGTCAAGGAAGGAGTGATGAGTATTTGGACTCCTTGATTTGTGCAGGGTGGTGTGAGCAAACACAGTTTCCCATTGAGGCAGTGTGTGGGAGAGGAAGCACTGGATTCAGACTTAAAAGCCGTAGTTCTGGTGTCCTGAAACAACCCTTCAAAGCATGCTGCTGAATGAAGGAAGAATGAACAAATGAAGGAATGCTGGCTGGGCCTGGCCATTTCACCAAACATGAGGCTAAACTCAGCGACCTCAGGATCCAAGGACCAGGGATTACCACTTTGCGAGTGTAAATGTATCCCAGATACTGTGTGAGAAGTAAAGATCCAAGCTATGGCCCCTGCTAGGTGTTCACAGGCTGAGGACCATTGAGTTATAAACTTAGAAATCCATATGTAATTCATAAGAGGAGAGGTCTTGTATCAGATTCCACATGATGAAGAAGTAAAGACTCTGGCTGAGCTTTGAAGGGTGAAGAGCGTTTGGACAGACAGAAGAGAGGAGAAAAATGCATCTAATGTAGCATGTAGAGAAAAGGCCCAGAAGTGGTTGACACTGTGATAGTAGTGTTTGTGACACAGCTGGGTGACTTGTCTGGCAGAGTGGGCCCTTCCACACCCACCTCCTGGCCGACTCACTCGTTTGCGCAGCCATTGAGCCTGAATGGAAATCCAGTGAACATTTCTCTTGCTCTCCCAGGTGAGCAAATCTGCAGATATGTGGGGCAAGTTCTCTTGCACACTCCCTTGTCTGAAAATTAACCAACATGGAGACTAGATCACACGCTTTCAAAACACACCAAATACCTCTTCCCTCTAATATGATTTACCAGATGACAGATGATCCCAATCCCTGTAATTACTTGGATACTTTAATTGACTTTCAGTGGCAGTAATAAGTAACTGGAGTTCAGGCTTGTAGAATTTCCTTCCTAATTGTCACTGTTAAACCACTCATTATAGAGATAAATAACACACCACTTGATTTAAACCGTTTCCTCCATCCATGTAAATTCCAGTGGCAGTGCCCCAGCATTTGCAGGCTCCTAGGGGAGCTGTTTAGGGGTGAGAAACATGGTGGTACACCTAGAGGGCTGCCCAAGCTGGTTGGCTGTTTCCTTTGAATTAGCAAGCCACAAGTTTCCAACACTGACGCACTTCCTAGTGCTTTGGATTTAAAAAGCTGTAGAAAGGATAATTGACCGCAGCTTGTCAGCACAAGAGATTTACTGTCATTAGCGCAAACTCAGATGAATTACTTTAATATCATGGAATAAAAAAAATGGTCAGATACTTTCCTTTCTCAGTAAGTTAAGGGTACTTAAACAGCTTTTCACACTTCACTTCTGCATTTGGTGTAAAGGAAGGAGGAAATCATAAAGGGCTGTAAATGGGAGTGGAGGGGAGGAATAGGATTAACTTGGCAGAAGTGGGAAAAGGTAGATTTCAGATTGTCAAATCAAATCTAAGTGAACAGATTTCTTCAGGATTTGCTTGTTTTCAGGGTGGTATAAAAGCTAGACATTTATTTTAGGTTCTCAATATTGATTTCTACTTTCCAGTGTAGTATTAATTTAGAAAATTCTATTACAACTTGAGTTTTTCTGTTTGACTCAGTTGTAGAGAGAAAAAAACCCTGGAAATATTGCAGGCAATTCCTAAAGCCTTTATTACACTATATAGACACCAGTTTGGGAGACCTGAATTGTTTCAGTCAGGGCCATGCAAATATGGCCTTCTAACTTGTTCTATTTTGTTTTGTTTTTCAATCATCTGTTCTGAGGGTTGTGTAGAAGAGAGCCAGTGCCCGGGCACAAAGAATGCCTGGAACTGGAGCAATTTACTTTAATTTTGCTCTCTATGATTCTTTTTGTAAAAGTGTTTGCCTCCTAACTCTTAGAATCCAGGGCAAGCCGCCACTGGCAATTGTTTCATTTTGATTTTTGGGAGGAGGCTTCCATTCCTATCTGATCACTGGAACTAGATTTGCTTTGCTATCTGTCTCATGCTTCCACTGAGATCGAAACATGTGGGCCTGCTTCCTGTGGTTATTGTAACTGAAAGGGAACTAATGCCACTCATTTCTGTGTGGCTCAGCACTGTGGGTTAATATCTGTGAATGTTCTTGCCAATTAACTGTTGCTGGATTAGTTGGCGGGTAAGCACTATGTGTTCTTTCCCCTCTTTATTTTTTTTTAAGATTTTATTTATTTATTTAACAGAGAAGGAGAGATCACAAGTAGGCAGAGAGGCAGGCAGAGAGAGAGGATCGCTCCCCGCTGAGCAGTGAGCCCAGTGTGGGGCTCGATCCCAGGACCCTGAGATCATGACCTGAGCCGAAGGCAGAGGTTTAAACCACTGAGCCACCCAGGCGCTCCTCTTTCCCCTCTTTAGTTCTCAAACACATTATAATATACCTGAGAGGTGAAAGTAATAGAAACTCCCTCTGAAAGGAGAGAAGAAAGTCTGTAAAAATCCAATAGCCTATGTACTTATTGCATATTTGATTTGATTATTTCCCTTTCATCTCTGAATCTTGTAAGAATCACACAGAGGGAAATGAACATAAAATATTGTCACTAGTAGCTATATTGTTAAAAACATATACAATAGCAAAAAGAAACTTAATAGCACTATGAACTCTGATCTTTCTTTGCACTGGCCATTATGTTCTAGGTCTGAAAGCGAGTGAGCCGGGCTTCTCAGGATCCATGAGTGGTGGAAATCCAGAACTTAGGCCTGCAGGGTCTCTACCCAGCTCTGGTTTCTACTATTTTGAGTGAGTTGTTGCTTTGACTACATCCCATTAATCTAGTGATGGCTTGCCTCCAGATTGCTTTGAAA
This sequence comes from Nasua narica, assembly GCA_028533885.1. Lineage (NCBI taxonomy): Eukaryota > Metazoa > Chordata > Mammalia > Carnivora > Procyonidae > Nasua > Nasua narica. The sequence goes on along the minus strand of CM052799.1, from coordinate 59,853,808 downwards.
GAGTCGTGGTTTGAATTTCCTAATTCCATTTTCAAAATTAAAAATGGAGCAGAGTTCACAACCCCCCTGGCTCTTTGTCCAGACTTTGTGTGTTTGCATGACACAGAAAAAGACATAATACTTATTTTTAAAGAAAAAAAAAAGTCATGTAACATGGATAGAGTTATGATAGAGAGAGATTTGCAGAAGTAACTTCAAAGTTGTCTAAACTGAGTTGTAAAATGCTCCTCCGTCCCTACAAGATGGGTGGTAATAGAACTACCTTTATCATTGCAAAATATGTGTGAAATGGTGGCAACTTTCATATGAGAAAAAAGAAAATGGCAAGAAATAGCAGTGTACCTGACTGGGTTATATTAGTGTGTGAAGATTCCTTGTTGTAGCCAGGGGTCCTTTCATGTTCTCCAACACAGATTGGATCCAGGCCTGACTAGGATGACAACATTACCTCTTGAATGGGTAACCATTACTTTTAAATAAAATCTACATGCTCAGTCTCTGCTGGGGATTCAGCTTTAACTGACCCATCATATGGCTAGCAGAGTATGTGAGCCCAAAGCAGGTTGGAAATAAGGCAGCACATCAGATTGGAGGTGCTTGTAGAATGGTTGGGAGGCACAGATTGGATGCTGGTCATGCCTGTGGCTTTGAGTGTGCAAAATGGACTTAGTCCAATTCCAGAATGCAGGGGGGAAAAGAACTTTTATATATAAATATGACAGCCTGACACTCAGAAAGACTTAGCATCTCTCTCCAGGGATGGCTTGGCCCATATGCTGGGTTATACAGGGTGTTTGAAATTTGCCAGAAAGAGAGACATAGAGATTGAGAGAGAGAGGGAGAAGGGTGGGGGGTGGGAAAAGAAAAGACCAAGGGAAGAAAGAGAAAAAAACCAAAGGTTCTATTTAGTTTCTCTGCCTGTTTTATTTTTTATAGTAGTGCATTTCTGGATGAGGTAGGCATAAGGTATGTGGGCATGCTTCCCTGGATGTCCTCTGCCTTGTGGAACCCTTCCTTTTCACCTCTGCTCCCCTGACAGCTCAGCTCACCTTTCTGCTAATAGACCATCAATCACCAGCAGCCTGCCCATAAGTATTGGGGAAGATGGAGGAGGTGGCAGATATGAAATCGCAAGAGAGACAAGACTGTGTGTGGAGTGTGCAGTGACATAAATGGGAAAACTCTAGGTCTTTTCTACAGTCATGATTTCCTCAAATCCTTACCATGTCACTGAGCATGGATGAATATAGAGGGGATTCTAATCTCTACACTAGGTCCTCAAGATTCTATGGTATAGATTTTGATGTTTGACTTTAATGTATTTCAATTAGGCATTAATATTTTTATATCTCCTATTTTTACATTTCCCCCCCAAACTTAAATAGTTTTACTTTATTCTCTTTCCAAGCAGTTTATAAAATGCAAAAGGTAGGGGCGCCTGGATGGCTCGATTGTGTTTGACTCTTGGATTCAGATCAGCTCCTGATCACACGACTCTAGGGATTGAGCCCTGAGTCAGGCTTCCTGCTCAGCAAAAGTCCACTTGGTCATCCTCTCTCTCTGCCCCTCCCCTTGCTCGTGCTCTCTGTCTGTCTCTCAAATAAATAAATATTAAAAAAAAAATAAAATGCAAAAGATATAAAAAAGTAAGTGAAAATAACCTCTAATCATACCACCCAGTGATAACCCATGTATTACTTTTATAAGTGCCTTTCTAGATATTTTTCCTATCCATGTATACACACAGACACGCACAAACATAAATAAACATGTATATGTTCTTTCAAAAATATTTTTTCATTTAGAAATGTGTCATGGCCAAATTCCTGTGCCCCTAACTATGTTTTATATCATTCTCTCCAGTGACTTCTTGTTGTTAATTGTATGGTTTCTTTTCATTATTATAAAGTACTTGTGGATACATCTTTACATATTTTATGACATCTTTAGGATAAATTTCTAGAAGTGGACTTGTTGATTAGAAGATTATGAGTGTTTGAAACTTGGCTATGTGTTCTTATATTGTCTTCTAAAAGGTCACATTAATGGTAGGTACCATGGACGTATCCATGGTAGGTTTTTTTTTTTTAATTAGTGCTTATAGATTTATTTCCTGCCTTCTGCAGTACAGAAAAAAATATCTAATTACTATGTAATACTCTCCTAGAAGGAAAAGTCATACTATAGTCAGATGACTATTTTGTCAAATTAATTATCCTTTTATGGTCCCTAGGTTTTAGTTATTATTTACTATTAAAAAATAATATAAATGGTCATTTCTTCAAGTTTCTTTGTAATTTTCAGTTGTAATTTTGTGATTTCAAGCTAATCATTCTGTGATATTTGGGTAGTTTGTAGGGAGGCATATGTGTTAGATTTGCTTTGGGTTTAAATTGTAAAACAGCTAGATGACTCCTGTGGACTGTGCAATGTGAATGCAAGACAGAGGATGTGAGTATCTCATCCCCATTCAGTCTGAAAACTTTCCAGCAGCAGGCAGCATGAATATTCAGGCCATGCACAAGTGAAGGCGTATGCCATGAAGACACATGCAGATAGAGGTTCAAAGGTTCTTAGCTGTTGCTAAGGAAACATGCCCATAGTCTTAGGAATAAACAGAAGATAGGTGAACTGAGAGTGTCATGTGGATGGGGGAAGAGGTGGAGAAAGAGTTATTGTAACAGAAAAGTATGGGACACATTGGAGGAGGGTGGGGTAAATCAGGGACAGAAACCACCACAGAAACCGCTTTCTAGAAATCGGCAAAATAATCAGATTAAGGTAAAAATGTAATCTCTTTGGCAAAACTGAAACTCAGACACAAAATAAGCAGTTTATAAATTCAACTTGTTGGTTTTTAATGATTTCAGTGCATGTGTATGTGTATGGCTGTGAGTTTGCATGGAGTTTGTTGTTCAGTAGTGGGAAGACATACATCACATAGCCTGATTATGTTATATCGTGAAGCTTAGTTCTTTAAATATGAAATCACAGCCAGGCCCTCAGGGTGCAAAAATAAGGCGTGAGAACTAGCCCAGCACCATTGCCATTATTATCTGATATCTGGGCCCTTCATTAATATTTATGGAGCCATAGACTAAGTTTCCTCCATAACTCAGGGAACCAACTCTGCACTCAGTATAGTTTAATCTTGGCTCTTAATGTGAAAACAAAAATTTTCAAATGTTTGCAAATCCAAAAAAACAAAAGTATCTTAAGATAGGCCATATGGCTTTAAAAAGTTCATTTTTTCCTGAATTGAGAACCCATGTCTTGTTCTAAAATAATCCTGCAGATGATTTTGGTGCCTCTCCCTTCTGAATGGTCCTTTAAAAAAAAAAAAAGATTATTTCATTTGAGAGAGAGAGTGCATGCATGCACAAGCAGGAGGGACAGAGGCAGAGGGAGAGAGAATAAAGAGGAGACTCTATGCTGACCACAGAGCTCCCTGCAGGGCTTGATCTCATGACCCCAAGACCACAATCTTAGCGGTAACCAAGAGTCAGATGCTCAACCGACTGCACCATCCAGGCCCCCCTGAATGGTCCTTTTTTTTTTTCTCCCCAAATTTGTTTATTTTAATTTTTCAGTGTTATAAGATTGATTGTTCATGCACCACACCCATTGCTCCATGCAGTACGTGCCCCTCTCGATACCCACCACCAGGCTCACCCCCCCC
>CM052799.1:59803085-59849629 GCA_028533885.1 Nasua narica | reverse complement strand
TTTATTTTTTCAGTGTTACAAGATTAATTGTTCATGCACCACACCCAGTGCTCCATGCCATATGTGCCCTCCTCAATACCCACCACCAGGATCGCCCAACACCCCACTCTTTCCCCTCCAAAACCCTCAGTTTGTTGCTCAGAGTCCACAGTCTCTCCTGGTTCATTGTCCCCTCCAATTTCCCCCCATTCACCCTTCCCTTCCTTCTCACAATGCTCTCCATGATTTTCTTTGTACTCCACACGTAAGTGAGACCATAAAATAATTGACTCTCTCTGCTTGACTTATTTCACTCTGCATAAACCCTTCTAGTCCCATCCATGTTGATACGAAAGTTGGGTATTCATCCTTTCTGATGGAGGCATAATATTCCATTGTGTATATGGACCATACCTTCTTTATCCATTCATCTGTTGAAGGGCATTTTGGTTCTTTCCACAGTTCAGCTATTGTGGCCATTGCGGCTATGAACATTGGGGTACATGTGGCCCTTCTTTGTACTGCATCTGCTTCTTTGTGGTGAATACTGAGTAGTGCAATTGCAGGGTCATAGGGTAGCTCTAGTTTTAATTTCTTGAGGAATCTCCACACTGTTTTCCAAAGTGGCTGCACCAACTTGCATTCCCACCAACAGTGTAAGAGGGTTCCCCTTTCTCCACATCCTCTCCAACATTTATTGTTTACTGTCTTGTTGATTTTGGCTGTAGATTTTTATAGTTCTCCTTTACTATTATAAAAAGTCTTCCTTCCATACCTATTTTTTTAAGCATTTTTTAAAAACATAAAGAAGTGTTGAATTTTACAAATTATTTTCTCCATCTACTGAAATTATCATATTATTTTCCTTCTTTATTCTGTTATATGATTAATTGTAGTGATTATTTTTAGCTGTTAAGCCTACATTGCATTCCTTGCATAAACCCTATATAATCATATTCTAAGAAACTTTTTATGTATTTCTCAGTTCAGTTTGATAAATTTATTAATATTTGATGGTTATTTTATTTTATTTCTGGATTCAGTTTGCTAACATTTTGTTAATATCTCTTGCAATTTTCCTTTCCCTTCATGAATTTCTCAGGTTTTGGCATCAGGGTTATGTTAGCTTTATAAAATGAGCTGGAAAGTATTCTCTGTCAATATTCTAGAAGAGTTTTAATGATTTAGTAGAATAAATCAGTGGAGCCATCTAGATCTGGAGTTCTTTTTTTTTTTTTAATGTAGAATCCACACCCAGTGCAAAGCCCAAAGTGGGGCTCGAACTCCACAACCCTGAGATCAAAACCCAAACTGAGATCAAGAGTCAAATGCTTGGGTGCCTGGGTGGCTCAGTTGGTTGAGCAACTGCCTTCGGCTCGGGTCATGATCCTTGAGTTCCAGGGTCGAGTCCCACATCGGGCTCCCAGCTCCACAGGGAGTCTGCTTCTTCTTCTAGCCTTCTCTCCTCTCATGCTTTCTCTCACTTCCTCTGTCTCTCAAATAAATAAATTTAAAAAATTAAAAAAAAAAAAAAAAAGAGTCAAATGCTTAACCAACTGAACCACTTAGGAGCGCCTGGAGTTCTTTCCGAAAATGTTTTTAATTGCACATTTATTTCATTAACATCTATGAGTCTATTTTATTTCTCTTTGGATCAGTTTGTAACTTATTTTTTCCTAAGAATTAATTAATTTCATAAAAATTTTCAAACCACATGGAATTGTTTAGTATATTCCCTATTTATTCTTAATATGGGTTATTTGTGTTATCTTCCTCTTCCTCTCTCTCTCTCTTTCAGTCTTGCCAGAGTTCGATAATTTTATTTTTTTTTTTAAGATTTTTATTTTTTCATTTGTCAGAGACTGAACACAAGCAGGGGGAGCAGCAGGCAGAGGAGAAGCAGGCTCCTCTGCTGAGCAAGGAGCCCAATGTGGGACTCTATCACAGGACCTGGGAATTATTACCCGAAGCTGAAGGCAGACCCCTAACTGACTGAGCCACCCAGGGGTCCCAAGAGTTTGACAATTTTATTCATCTTTTCAAAAAAACTCTTTGGTTCTATAGATTCTCTACATTTCAAATTTCCTCCTTTTTCATTAATTTTTCATTAATTGATTTCTCCTTATAATTTCCTTTTTCTATTTTGTTTGAGTTTCATTCTCTCTTTTAACTTCTTTGCCTTTCTGACTTTATAATATATCCATTATATTTACTTAAAGCCATACATTTTCTTTTATTTTTTTTTTAAAGATTTTATTTATTTATCAGAGAGAGAGAGACTGAGAATGAGAGGGGAGAACGTCAGAGGGAGAAGCAGAGTTCCCGCAGAGCTGGGAGTCCGATATGGGACTCGATCCCAGGACTCCTGCATCATGACCTGAGCCGAAGGCAGTTGCTTAACCAATTGAGCCACCCAGGCACCATATACGTTTTCTTTTAAGCTCAGCTTTAGCTTCAAAGTCCAATGATTGATTTTAGCATTCTCATTAATATTCTTTTGAAAATGGTATATTTTTTTAAATTTTATTTTATTTTTTCAGTGTTCCAAGATTCATTGTTCATGCACCACACCCAGTGCTCCATGCAATACATGCCTGCCTTGATATATTTTTAAAATTTCCATTATGATTTTTCTTTGACCCAAGCATGTATGATTTTTTTAGGGTGGTGGTTATTATAGATCTCTAGTTTAATTACTCTTTATGATTTTAATCCTTTCAAATTTCTATTGCTTTATGGTCTATGATTTTTGCAAATGGTCTCTGTGATTCAAATAGAGTAAATATTCTGCTGTTGTTTATGTAGTGTTCTAATATACGTGAATCAGACCAAGCTTGTTAATCATGTTGAAATCTTCTGTATACATTCTTTAAATCAAGAAAAGTTTTGGGAAGGACAGAAAAGGACACTTTGAGTCTTGGCTTAACACTCCTACTTCTTGATAGAACCTAAGCCATATGGGACCAGAGCATAGAAACATGAATGAATTGATGTCCATGGGCAAGTTTCATTTAGAAATGGTGTCCTATTGTAGGTATTTCTAAAACACTTTCACACCAAAAAAAGAAAAAAGAAAAAAAAACACTTTCACACCAACTCCCAGAGAGAGATGATCTCCTCCCACCTTCTTAGATAGATCCCTTCTGTTAGTCTCACAAGGGGAGGGGACTTTGGAAGGATGAGAGAAGAGCTTAGCCCTGGGGACTAGGCCTGGGGTTACACAGTGGGTAGAACAAGGCAGAGCAATCCTTCATGTGTGCGGGAAGCCAGGCTATCAAAGACAGGAGCTTTAATTTTCAAGATTTTAATTTTTAAGATGTATCGATTCTATGTTCTGTTTTCATTAACTGTAGCTCTAAGTTCTTTGGGAAGATCTATAATTCTGGTATTTCCTCCCCTAGTTTGGTCTCCTGCCTCCTTCTTCCCTTCTACAACCATCTCCCATCACACACACACACACACACACACACACACACACACACACACACACTAGCTGGTATCAGGATATGCTGTTTTGGCTTTTGGGGGGGGAATATAATAAGACGAAGCCTCCTAGAATTCCAACTGTCATGAGGAATGGAGAGTCTTACCTTTGGGGTAAATGCTACAAATAATAAAGCCAGAGATGCTGTGTTTCTCTGTATTTGTAAGATAAGATAAACCTTCTCATGACCCTACAACTGAGGAGGAATATCTTGGCCACAGATTAGGGTCTAGGCACCTGTGTCTTTGCAAAAATTCTGCCCACTGTGGCCTAAAGGACTTATATGAAAAATATTTGTCCATGCATATGTTCCTCGAAATCCTCTTTGCATAAACATATACACAGTCCTGGAAATTATGGGGCAAAAAAGCAATCATTTTGCAATTAGGCCAAGGTATCAAGCACTTCTGCCCAGTCCAGTAAAAAAAAAGGGGGGTCTCTTCTGGGATGACCTCACTCTCTCCCTCCATGGGCCTCCAACCATTGAAATCTTCTCTAGTTGCTTGTGATATTCCAGTGACTACCCTGAAACTTCTATAGTTTTGGGTGTCCTATTGTTATTTGACCCAGCAATCCCATATCTAGAAATCTTTCCCAACAATACACTGAAAATTTTGAAATAACCTAGTAGTTGTAGAATTGATAGAAAAATCCTTAACTACGATTAATATTAACATGATTTTGTGTGCAAAGCTCCAGGCATATTCTAAGTACTCAAGAAAGAGCGGGTATTACCCTCTGGATAAGATTAGAGAGTAAAAAGTTTCAGAAATAGGCAATTTGGAAGTAGAATAAAGACAAAACTATGAAGTTTAAAAACTCCACTGAAATTCTTCCTCCTCCTCCCTAAATCTTTAACTGTCCTTGGAATACCCTTTCCAGCACTGCTTAGCTACCACCATTGCATTTTAAATAGCCATATTGATTTTTCCTTCCCTTTACCAACAATATCCTCCAGGCTCTGTTGACAGAGCAAAGCACATGCTCTGCTTCTTTCAAACACTCTTCAAAAGCAGTGCACTGCATCAGCTTTCTATGCCTTGGTTTGTGGAGAAAGAAACTGGAGGATGCTATGGGGCTTTGCGGATTACATATCCATTCCTGGTCAGTGTGGGCAACCAGGGACAGCTGGAATTCATCTGACGAGACTTGGGGAGATGTGAAGGCTCTTTTTTTTTCCCCCATGATAAAGAAAGGGAGTCAGAGGAAATTCAGAGCTTTGGCTTGCTTATCTTTTCCTTCATACATGCGTTATGCCTCACACACTCACTCTGGTGGCTGCCACCAGCTCTTGCTGAGATGATGCTCAGGAGACTGAGTGCTAGTTCCTCACCTTCAATGCTTGTGACTCAGCCAGAGCCCAGACATGTAGAAGGTGGCATATAGCCCAGTGACATATTGTGAGGACCAACCCTGGTGGCCTGATGCCACCCTCTGCATGTTTGTTAGAAACTGGATAATGTCTGCTGAGAGTGTGGAGAGAAAGAGGCCACTCTCACACTCAAGTGCCATCACAGGCTCAGAGAGTTCTCCCCCTGGGCTTCTATGGTCAGCAAGCCCTGAGCCAACTAGTGTGGAGACAGTAGAGGGGAGGCAGGGGGTGGGACCACATTGGAAATCAAGATGCTTAGTAGGGAGAGCCTTTGCTGGCCTTCCTTGCCAAGACAGAGGGATTAGAAGAACCTTGGAGACAGTCTCTTCCTTATACGGTGAGAACTACCAGAAATTCTGGATTTCCCTCCCTCTTTTCTTTCCTCCCTCCCTCCCTCCCTCTTTTCTTCCTTTCATTAACATCTTTTTCTCAGCATGTCCTGTGTTGTAGGCACTGCCTCGGGTATTGGGGATCCAATGATGAACAAGACAGAATCCTTAATTCTCAGTCCAGTAGTGGAGAAGACAAGAAAAAGCCATTTCTCTCTAGGGAGTTAAGTGCTTTCCCAAAGGCTGAGGTGCCCAGGGTGCCATGGCAGTACATGGATGACCACCTCGTGAACTATAGGTGGTAAAGGGGTGGAGTGGAATTGGGAAGGACTTCTTGAATGAGGTAGAATCTTAAACTATAAATAAATATTAGCTGAGCATAAAAGTTGACAGACTTCAAGGTGCTCATGCCACTCAGCTTCTTCACCAAATGTTTTCTCAGTTCAAACCTTCCAGAGCTAAGAATAGCATCTCACCTTTGTAGATCCAAAGTGTCTACATTTTACAAACTAGAAGGATGGTTCAGAGCCACACAGGGCCAATAAAGGCAAATTTAGATAAAATGAATCGTCATTGATGTTTTAAAGCAATTAATTAAACCAATGGAACTCTCTGGGCATTCAAAGCATTTTGCCTCAAGGTTACTATTTAGTACCTTTGGGTAACAGTCAACAAATATTTGTTAAGAGCCAGTTTTCTTCCAGGTCCTATTCCAGGTAATGAGGATGGGGGAGAGAGTGAAACCGACAAACCCTCTCCCATAAAAGACCTTATACTTAGTGGGGAAAGATGGAAAATAAACAGAAGCCCCCCTTTTCTCTGTCTATATATCACACACACACACACACACACACACACACACAGTAATAGGGATAGTTAATACAAAATAGAGTAATTCTAAGTTTGTACTGTCCAGTATGGTAGCCACCAGCCATATGAGACAATTTGAGTATACTTTTAGATTAATTAAAATAAAGTAAAAAATTCAATTCCTCGGTCTCACTAGCTATTTCGGTTGCTCAATACTGATATGTGGCTAACAGCTATAATATTGGACAGTGCAGATATAGAACATTTATAACCACAGAAATGTCCACTGAATGATACTGTTCCTACCCGGCTGTTTGCGTGGCTAACTTCATTTTCCTTTAATATTAAGCCTCTTTGATTGTCTTAGTAGGGGTTCTCCAAAGAAACAGAGCCAATACATATATGTAAAGAGGGATTTATTATAAGGAATTGGCTCAGGGGATTGTGGAGAGTGACAAGTCCCAGGATCTGCAGAGTGAGTCATACTCTCTCTGTATGAGACCCAGGAGAGCTAGTGGTATGAGTTTGAAGGCCTAAACACCGGAAGAGCCATCAGAAGGCTGGCAGTCTGGAAGCCCAGGAAGAAGTTTACATTGGGGTCCAAAGGCAGAAAAAAACTCATGTCCCAGTTCAAAGGCAGTGAGTCCTCTTTCACTCTCTTTCACTCTGTGGGGAGAGTCAGGCTTTTTGTTCCATTCGGGTTTTCAAATGATTCCATGAGACCCAGCCACATTATGGAGGGCAATCTGCTTTATTCAGTCTACTGATTTAGTTAATCTCATCCTGAAACACCCCCACAGAAACACCTAATATAATGTTTGACCAAATATCTAGGCACCCTCTGGCCTAATCGAGTTGACACATAAAAATAACGATCATACCAACCTTAATTCATGGTAGCCCTACTGACTGTGACATTCTCAAGCACTGTCAGGCCACACCCAACTGCCTGGCTACCAAAATACCAACTCTGCTTTCATGTCATTTCCAAGGAAATAAATCCTGTCTCCAGAGGGAAGAAGCAGCTTCCACTGGAATCCTATCACATGCTGGTTTAGAGCACTTCCTTCCTTTAGAGCAATATATAATGTGACATTCCAGAAAGACCTTGGATTTGTTTCCAAGACACACGACATGGATGCAAATCCCAGCCCTGACACTTGTTAGCTGTATCACATTGAGCAAGTGACTAAATATCTCTGAATGTTGGTTTTCTCTCCTGTAAAATCAGATGACAACACCCCCTCTCACTGCCCTGTAAAAAATAAATGAGATAATGCAAAATAATGTCTGAGAGATAAGGGCTATGCCAGTACCTGTATAATGTAACTTTGAAATGGGAGACCATTTCACTGTGAGATGAGAGGACATAGGGTATGTTGTCTTCCCCTTAATTCATCTTCAGCATACCTGCCATGTCATGGCAGATACTGAATGAAATATGAATGAATAAATGCATACGTGAATTTTGGGCCAAATCATTTGTGAGCTTATAAAAATTAGACACCAAATTTTGTCTTCCTATATTTAATATAATGCCATGTCCACATATTAAGCTTTCAAAAATGTTTTATGATGGAATATTAGTGTTTGAAATTCAAAAGAAGAGTTTGTTCATAAGCAATTCAAGTCTTAGAGATTGACTACTCTGTAAAAATGAGAAACTATTAGATATTCATTTTTGTGTCATTCCTCTTAGTGTGTCAGAGATTAAGATCACATTTAATAGCTTTTTGTTACATTCACACCATCCAACCACATTTTCGATTCAATAATTCACCCACTACGGAAGTCATTACCTCTCACTTGGGGAAAGAGAGTAATTCTGTTTCACTAAAAGATGGCACGTTGTTCTCTTTTACTCCCTCCGATATTACCTATAAAATAATTCCTGATTTTCTATTTTTCAGCTTAGTGTGACCTTTCTCTGTAATGAATAAAAATGTACTCATCAACTAATCTCAGTGAATTTTCTTTCTGAAAATAAATGTCATGACTCTGTGAAGAGACTTCCTCATTATATTAATGAAAGGAAGAAGGTTGAATCACCAGTGGCTTATGATTCATTGACTTAGCAGGACAGTGAGTCAGTTGGGCCCGGACTAGAGATGGTGCATATGACAAGAGAATGAGATAGACCTCTGATTCTCGAGTTGCCAATATAGAACAAGGGAGCAGAGAAGGGAGGCTCTGTGGGATAGAGAGGTAGATGGACTTCCAAAGAGTAGCCCATGAAGGCAAGTGGGCTTCCAACAGGAATGACCCAAAGGTTAAGGAAACATGTAAAGTTTCACAGAGATGGCAAAGACATGAATCAGTCACATGTGGTCTTGTTTGTCAAGTCTGGAAAGCAGTCTTAGCTCTAGGAAAAGTTTGCAATGCTATAATAAAATAGTCCTTTTCAACAAAGTGCTTAGTAAAAGTGGAAATACTCATTTCTAAGAGACTGAAAAGCAAGAAATACAATTGAGTTCAAGAAAACTAGAGGGGCAAGAAACATGTAGCAAGCACCTATACCTAGGTACCACATAAATCATTCTATTTAATTTTCAATACTCTTAAGGATTACGGTGAACCATAGGTGTTGGCACAATACTGCCCTTTTTAATGACGGTACCATATTACTGTGCAAACAAGGGACCAATTTCCGAGCAGGAAAGGATTCTTTTCTCATCTTCCATATATACCTAGTGGGAGTAAAAATCCCAGCTTTCTTGGAGCAAAATTCAGCAGTGTTATGCAAATTTGCCTTTGTTGTCTACAGAATATTGATATACACAGCACTATAGCAACAAGGATATCCTTTATGATGCGAATAATAAAGAAAACAGAACTGACTTGACTACATAAAATGAGACTAGATAAAGTCCACAAAGACTAATAAATATAATGGAATACTATTCAGTGATTTAAAATGGGTAGGTAAAAGAAAAAAATTACTAATATGGTGTAAGAATGTGTGCAATACATGGTTACATGACAAAGTCATAAAATAGTGTTGGTAGTATTATACAATTATCACCAATACAATAATACTCTTTCATTATAGAATAATACCATGTGTACTATACAATGCATCATAATGGGCAGAGTCTCTTGATCATCTAACTAAATTTAAAGCCTTTTTTTTCTTATATCAGATAAAATTTTCATTGCAATTGCCTAGGTCTCCACTCAAATATGATATCCTTCATGGATTCTTTCCATGGCTGGAAATTCTTTCTCCCTCCTCTGTGCCCCGGAGCACTTTGTTTTGACCTCTCTTGTGAAACATCGAACCTCCACACTGTGTTATGTCTTAATTCTTCTACTAGGCTGTCAACTCTTTGAGAACTTGCAGAATTCATCTCTTGAGTTTCCTTAACTCAACAAAAATACACATTTTCTCTAAGTATAAGAGTTCTTCTCTCCTGGCTCCTGTCTTATTGAATGTAAACCACTCATTCTATCTAGCCTTCAGCACCGCTGTTGAAGCTCAGCCACTGCTCTTTTCTTGGCCTCATGGCCAACCTTCTCAACAGAGTAGTTAGCCTACATGTACAGTCTTCCTTTCATGGCATGTCGACTCTTCCATTCACTGCATCTGGCCTTTGTTCCCAGTGGGGCCACCTTTGTGCAAGGGCTTCCATATTGTCTGCATCTGTTTCTTACAACTTTTGCACATGCCTTGATTCTTAGCCTTCTCAATTCATTTTTTTTTTTAAGTAGGCTCCATACTGGGCCCAACATGGGGCCTAAACTCATAACCTGAGATCGAGACCTGAGCCGAGATCAAAAGTCAGATGCTTAACCGAGTCTCCCAGGCGCCCTTCTTGACTCATTTTAGAAATGAGTTTTATATAGTATAAAGTTCAGGGTTTTTTTTTTGTAAATTAATCTCCAAATTGTGTTCTTTTCATAGATAAGTTGCAACTACTAGATTTTTTTATAGTATTGATTTGACCTATTCTCAACTGTGTCATATGATTTTATGTTATATTTCCTTTTGTATTATGTCATATTTCTCTGTGGTCCATTTTCTCTGCTATTTGTTTTTTGTATTCCTTTCATTATTTATAAAAGTGTTATTTTTGTCCTTGTCATTACCTCTATACAAATGCCTTTTATAGTGTCCTTAAGTTCCTTTCCTGAATTATGTTTCCACTAATGATTTGTTCAGTCCTAAATTATTTACTTCTTTTCTTAACTACTATTCATGTGGCAACCAATTAGATTTTATTTTCCCCTTTCTATCTTCTTCCCCTATTTTTAAGATGCCTTCCTAGAAAACATTTCTGTTATTTTATTTTTAAAGATTTATTTTATTTATGAGAGAGAGAGAACATGTGTGTGAGCATTTGAGGGGGAGGGGGAAAGGCAGAGAGAGGGAGAGGGAGAGAAGCCTCAATCAGACTCCCCACTGAGCTTGGAGCTGGTCTCAGGCCTCGATTCCATGGCCCATGAGATCACCACTTGAGCTGAAACCAAGAGTCAGACGCTTAACTGACTTAGCCACGCAGACACCCCATGTTATTTTAAAAGTTTAATAGGGTTTATCTTGAATACAACCATTTTGGATCAATTTTCAGCATTCAGATTTAGGCCTTCTATTTTTGAAAATATTTTTTAGATTATAATTCCGTATGTTAATTGCATTTCAAGTTGAAAAGATTCCTCAAAGACTCCAATCATATACATGTTTATACCTTCTTATCTTATTTCTATCTCGTTTACTTTCTCTTTGATTCTTTTCACCTCTTTGTTTTGCTTTTCTTTGCTTTTATTCTCAGTGCTCCTCATTATTTTTGGTCAAATCTATTCCCTTTGTGTACATGATAACTTAGTTCATTTCTGCGATGACTTGTTTTATTTTGTTTTTGCAATTTCTTTCTTGAATTTGATCAACTCCCATTTCCTGTGTTCTGTCCATTTCTATTATAAGTTTTAAAATTTCTTACCCAAGATGATTTTTGATAATTAAAAATGTTAGTTTATCAATGTTTATGTTGGGCTGGAATGTCATATTTTTTTCTTTGCTTCATGGCTAGATTGTAGGGAAAAAATTATTAGGTGAAATGTTTATTCCCATTTAAAATTTTCTTAAAGTAGCTATGTACAAATGCAGCCTGCCATTTTGTTTTTCTTTTTAAAATGCTTATATTTTTTAAAAAAAATGCTTATATTTTTCTGGACCAGATGAGATCTGGGGCTAAGGAGTTTGGATAGCTCACTGGCTTTCTCAGTTTAAGACAATCCTCTCGGTATGCTGACATGCAGTTTTTTTATTTGGTGGCACAAGGACAGTGGGAAGTTAGCTTTCTAATTTTATGATTCTTTGGTTTTTCAATGACCCTTACTTTCACCTCTTGCCTCGTTCTTTCCATTCACCATGAATATTCCAAGAGATGATCTTCCCTTTTAGTCACCTCTCTCTCCTCGAGAGCAGTGCCTTCCATTTTGATTCTGTGTCCTTCCATACATCTCCCTCTCAATTTCCCCACAGCCACCCCAATCCCATCCCACAGCCAGGGCTCTGGCTTGCCAGATTTCAGATCTCTTCTCATTTTTCTCTGTTTAGGGTAGGACCATCTCATTCTGGTGAATTTTATTTTGTATTTCATTACAGCTAGGCTCCTGTTATCCTCGCTTTCCATGCAGTCTCTGGCCATGTTCCATTTGGGAATGAATTCTGGAGCTGGCTCTGGCTTTTCTATTTTGAATATTTATTGTTACTTCCATATGAATTGATTATTTTGGCAGTTCTTGTCTCCTGGTTATGCTATAGCATGGCTTACATGTGATTTCTTTGTTTTCTTTAATGGTCTATATGTTTTCTGGAGGATGTATAATAGATTCTAATTTAGATGGCTACTATTGTCCTTTAAGAACTTGGACTCTATTCACATCATTTTTGAAGGCATCAACACCCTTCAGAGAATCGCAAATGTAAATCAGATACAAAGTTGAACTGTGGCATAAACTTGGAAGTATGGTATATTGGGGGCCTCAAAACCCTTCTGCTCAACCATTTTTTCATTCTTGGGACAGTCCTTGAAGGAAATCAGTGGGAAAGCAGTATGAAGATCCTTGAATTTGTTACTTACTACAGCTCCTCCAAAACCAGGTGTTGTAGGGGTACACAATCCAGGAGCTTGCCATTGAGGCTTAACTAATAAGAAGATTCAGTTCCTTGGAATGGTATCACAGCTTAGTCAATTGATTATTTCTTGGATTTGCCTCCTCTTCTTTGTACTCCAGATTGTCTTGTAAGCAATCATAGAGTTGCGAGGAGTAGGATACACAGATGAATTAATTCCCGTGTATAGTGAACCCCTACCAGTGTGCTGAGCTAAAGTCCCTAATTGTTACGAAAAATTGTCACTCTGCTAGAAAGACTCCTGTCCCTGAAACAAAACCTCATAAATGTTTTCTCCTCAATGATAATTTTTTTTTAAGATTTCATCCATTTATCTGACAGAGAGAGAGAGAGATCACAAGTAGGCAGAGAGGCAGGCAGAGAGAGGGGGGGAAGCAGGCTCCCCGCTGAGCAGAGAGCCCGATGCGGGGCTCGATCCCAGGACTCTGAAATCATGTGCGGCGCTCGATCCCAGGACCCTGAGATCATGACCTGAGCCAAAAGCAGAGGCTTCAACCCACAGAGCCATCCAGGCGCCCCACAATAACCATTTTCTGAAGGCTCTGTGCTGGGATCTGCTAAAAATGGCTCTACAATATTCCCTTCTGCTTCTTGCTAATTAGAGTCCATAAGCTTCTGTTTGCATTAACAAATTTTGAATTCCCTTCTGAGTGTCTGGTCTGATGCTCTCGATCCAACAGTAAGAAACCTTTTCTAATCACAGTGCTTCTTACCATGAATATAATGCTCTCACTTTTTGCCCTAAACACTTTCAAATCCATTATCTTTTCAGACCCTCTCTCCTTGAGCTTAGCTGGGCAGGCATTCTCAAAAGTGGTTTATTTTTCATAAGATAAAACAAAGGCCAAGAAAAGGGAAGTGACTTGTTGAAGGTCTAGTTGAGAAAACTAGATTTATAATTCATGGTTCCTCATTCTCAGACAAATGCACACTATCCACTAGATTTCCCCAAATTTATAATTCATGTAGATTAAATTAGAGAGTGGCCTCTTTCTCTCCACACTCTCAGCAGACATTATCCAATGGGTGTTTTTAGCAAACATACAGAGGATACTCAGACCATACCACCAGGGCCAGCCCTCACACTATGTCACTGGGCCATGTGCCACCTTCTACATATCTGGGCTCTGGCTGAGTCACAAGCACTGAAGGTGAGGAACTGGCATCCAGTGCCCTCGGCACTGTCTTAGCAAAAGCTGATGGTAGTCACCAGAGTGAGTGTGTGAGGCACAACGCATGTATGAAGGGAAAAGACAAGTGAACCAAAGATCTGAATTTCCTTTGACTCCTTTTCTTTACCATGAAAAGAGAGAGAGAGAGAGAGAGAGAGCCTTCACATCTCACCAGGCCTGAACCCAAGGCAATTGCAACCATCCCTGGTTGCCCACACTGGCCAGGAATGGACATGTAATCCGCAAAGCCCCATAGCATCCTCTAGTCTCTTTCTCCACAAAGCAAGGCATAGAAAGCTGATGCAGTGCACTGCTTTTGAAGAGTGCTTGAAAGAAGCAGAGCATGTGCTTTGCTCTGTCAACAGAGCCTGGAGGATTTCACTGGTAAAGGGAAGGAAAAATCAACATGGCTGTTTAAAATGCAATGGCGGTGGCTAAACACTGCTGGAAAAGGCATTCCAAGGAGGACACGTAAGGCCTTGGAGGATGCCATGCCCCAGACTTCAGAGGTGAAGGAAAGTCCAAGGAAACAAACTTCCAGAAAAGATAGGATGTTTCTACATTCATCTTCACTCTACTTCTAATTGGCTTTCTTGGAAGATGTCTTACCACTGGCATCCTACACGGTACTGGGTAAGTCCCGGGTCTCTGTTACCTACCTTGTATCAGGTCTAGTCAGCACTTCTCTGTCTAGGGAATATGCTGAGCACTTTATACCTAAACAGAGATGCAAATGTTATCCCTAGTTTGCATTTAAGGAAACTCACACTCAGAGAGGTTACGTAACTTGGTCATCTTCACACAGCTAGTGAGGAGCAAAAATCAGTTAAACCCAGGTCAGTCAGATTTCGAAAATTTTACATATTAGCACGTCACTCCAGTGAAAGTCACCCAAGAAGAGAATTATCTGCTTCAGTAATTTGGAGTTGGTTAGTTATCTTGGAGCTTCTCCTAAATATTTCACTTGGGCATTTAGCTGTAGTTCAGTCCTACAGCTACTTATGGGTCAGCTCACTAGTCATCCTGGCAAGGATAATGGGCATATAAGGCCCAGGCTGCAGAGTGGTAAAAATTTTAGTCCTTGGTGACTGATTTAGTCTTTAAGTTGCCTGGAGTCCGTGGTGCTTGGCCTAACATTCCATTTCCCATTTAGGAGAGGGGCTGGTGGACACTGGGACTCTCCTAGCCTATGCAGAATTTGAAAGAGGATATACAAACACCTACCAGCTGACTGTTTCTCTGTTTTTTTCTGTATCTATACAGAGGCTCTGGGGATGAGGCAGTCAGTAGGAGTGTAGAGAAGGCAGGAAGACAGCAGCAGCAAGGTTGATGTGAGTGTGTGTGTGTTTTTTAAGGTTGATGTGGTTGTAAGAAAGAGAGATTGCGAGAGAGAGAGAGCAGAAGTAGAGGGTGGTGCCTGCCTTTGGGCCTGTGGTGGGTAGTGAGACACATGATGGAAAGCAACCACATGTGCGACAGGGGGATTTTTGTTGTGGAGCTCACAGTGTGGGTTAAACTGAAGGGCTCCAGTGCTATAACCCTGATGACAATATTTGTTTCAATATTTACAGAGTTAATTGTAACCAAGATGAATGTAGTAAAAAACTAAACATACGGGTGGAATGGTAGAATCCACTAAACTCCACTTTTAGGAGCACCTGGGTGGCTCAGTTGGTTGGGCGACTGCCTTTGGCTCAGGTCATGATCCTGGAGTCCCGGGATCGAGTCCCATATCAGGCTCCCAGCTCTGCGGGGAGTCCGCTTCTCCCTCTGACCTTCTCCCCTCTCATTCTCTCTCTCTCAAATAAACAAATAAATAAATAAATAAAATTATAAAATAAATAAATAAATAAACTCCACTCCTAACAATTTCATTTAATTTACCTCATTATTATAATTAACAACCAAATAGCCCAGAATATAATATAATGCTGTTCAGGGCCCATTTCTACAAGATAGCTGTTTTGAGATTTGCCTTCCTCGGGAAAACATCTCGCACAGCTCATCCAGCTGGACTTACAGGTGGAAGAAAAGAGGTGGGGGAGGTTCCTCAGAACTTCCCCCCACCCTCCTGGGTGTAATTCCCGGCGGGCTGACTGCTTGGCTTTCTTCCTCATTGAGCAATGCTCAAGTAGGGTTTCCTTTGGGATGGAGTTCAGCGAGCACCTGGCAGGGCCCTCAGAATAAGAATGAGAGATGGGGCCCCACTTCCCAGAAAACCCAAGAAGGAATTCCCTGGGCAGGGAGCCTGACCTTTGCCTGAAGACCCTCGCTTGGATTCTACTCAGTCCTCTAAGAGACCCTCCAAGCCACAGGCTCCCCACCAACATGGGGAAGGTAAATGAACCTGTTCGCTCCCCAACATCTGTTGAGAATCTACGCATGCTCTATCCATCCTTTTTCTCTCAAAATTCCCAGCCCAGAGTGGTGTCTAACTCGCAGTTGTGGAGTAGATGATCTGGCTGCCAGGAGTGAGGGACAGCAGGACTTTGCAGACAGAGCATGTGACCAAAGTTTCTATTTGCAGAAGAACCACACTCATCTGTCTTGAACTCTATAGCTTGGTAGCCTGGCCTAACCGAAGCCTCATAAAAACCCGGTGTGGACTGTAGTTCTATTCCGTTTTTTTAAAATCGTGTTTTCTAAAATAAAAAAAAAATCAAAACAACAAAAAGAACACCTGCTATAAAATTTACCATCGTTAATTTCTTTTTTTTAAGATTTTATTTATTTATTTGACAGAGAGAGAGAGAGATCACAAGTAGGCAGAGAGGCAGGCAGAGAGAGGGGGGGAAGCAGGCTCCCCAGTGAGCAGAGAGCCCGATGCGGGGCTTGATCCCAGGACCCTGAGATCAAGACCCGAGCCAAAGGCAGAGGCTTAACCCACTGAGCCACCCAGGCGCCCCTACCATCGTTAATTTCTAAGAGTGCAATTGAGTAGTGTTAAATAGACTGTATTTACCTTGTCATGTGACCCATCTCCAGAGCGCTCACATCTTATAAAATCAAAACTCTGTACCCATGGAATGACTCCCCGTTCTCCCACCTGCACCCCCACTCAGCCCCAGCCCCCCACGACCACATTCTTCTTTCTGCCTCTATGAGTTTGACTACCTCAGAACCTCACGTAAGTGGAATCGTACAGTATTTGCCTTTTTGTGACCGGCTCATCTCACTTGGTGTAATGTCTTGAGGTTTATCCGTGTTGTAGCATATGACAGTATTCCCTTCTTTTAAGGCTGAATAATAGTCCACTGTGTGGATATACATTTTGCTTATCCACTCCCCCATCTATGGACACTCGCGTTGCTTCCACCTTTTGGATTTTAGTAAACAGTGATGCTATGAACGTGACTCTATGGTTTTACTCTTATTTTTACAAATGATGGTACTTAGATTCAGAAAGGGGGGAGCAGCCCGAAGTCACATAGGTAGCTAGTGATAGAGCCTGAGAAACTTAAAAATCAAGGGGACCAAGGGGACTGCTCAAAATTGTAAGGGAAAGTGCCAGCTCCTCCGGTCTCCCTGCCAGGGGCAGAGGCTGAAAAGACAGCTCTGTGCGTCTGGGCTCCCTCGGCTGAGATCTTGCAAAGGCTGCTGTAGAGATGTTCTTCAGGGCAATTGTCCTCTCCCTCCCCCCTCCCCCCACCCTGCCCACAGCTCAGTGAGGAAAAGAACGAACTGTCACCAGTCCCAAGGGTGACTACCTGGGCTTGGAGAGAGAAGAGACCACCTTCAGCACTCTCGTCCTGCAGGCTGAGCAGAACTGGGTAGAGAGGGAAGGAGCTGGCTCATGAGGGATGCAAAAAGCGGCCGGGTGTGGGGAAGCCGGGATCTGCATGCTCTGAGCTGTAAGGAGCCACTTTGGTTTTGTTTTTTTAAGATTGATTGATCGATTGATTTTTGAGAGAGAGAGAGTCAGAGACAGAGAGCGTGCGTGTGCCAATGGGAGGAGGGACAGAGGGAAAAGCGGGCTCCCTGCTGAGCAGGGATCCTGATGTAGGACTGGATCCCAGGACCCTGGGGTCATGACCGGAGCCAAAGGCAGACACTTAACCGACTGAGCCACCCGGGCGCCCCCAGAAGGAGCCACTTTGGAATGTAGTCCTCGGACTGGCAGCGTCAGCGGGGCTACGTAAAAATGCAGAGTCCTGGGCCCCATCCTAGGCCAACAGAATCACTTCATGTTACAGGGCCCCAGAGGCCTGAGTTAACATTAGAGTCTAAGGAACGTCGTCTTGGAGCTTTTCAATGTACACAAACACTTATAACATTTCTTCCTCATTTTTAAGCTTCACAAAATCCTGACATGACAGGGGTAATGGGGCAGGAAGGCTACCTGCTTTTCCTGTGGCTCTGGGGCCTCCGGCCTCTGAGGCAGAGGAGAGCTCTCCTGGGAAGAAGGGTACTTCTTCCCATGCCCCCCACCTGCTGAGTCTCGGGGTGTGGCCCTAAGTCCCGGAGGGGGGCTGGTAGAGCAACAGGACATTGTTGAGAGGGGCAGAGACGGGAAGGGAAGCATCACTCTGGTCGAGTCAGGCATACGCGTTAATCACTGAGCCTCCCTGAGGAAGTCGCTGTGTTTACACCATTTTGTGGAGAAGAAAAAGGAGATTCAGAGAGGTGAAGTGCCTTATCTGGGGTCACACAGCGCAGTGGCTGATTCCCCCAGGGAATGTTCCCAAATGTGGCTGTTTCCCTTGCCACCTACTTCCCAGTTCTCGGCCCTATGGTCTTAGGACATTTGGGCAGGGCCGATGAGGTCAGCCCTCCCTCCAGGGCTGGAAGCACAGGGAGAGTGAATTTAAAGAGGTGAAATAAGGAATAAGTGAAGTATGCACTTTAATCAATAGCTTGGTTCCAGGCACTTAGATGGGTCACTCAATAAACATGTGTTGAGTGGAATGGGTAGAATAAAGAAGAGATGACTAGCCCGTCCTCTCCTCCTCAGAGACTTGGAGACACCTGTGAATATGTTTGCAGCTTCCGCTCTGTGCCTGGGGCTGATGCCGAACCAAAGGGAGTATCTCAGAGACCAAGTGGTCTGCTCTCTTCCACACTGACCACACTGTGGCTTCCGCAGCTTCTCTGGGAAGCTGGCTGCCACCTCAAAAACCATTGCTGGAGACTAAAAAGACAATGCTTAAAATGGGAAAATTTACCAAAAGCTTTAGAAATCAAGAAATCCAAAGATTCCATCCAATCCAATCACGCACCCCCTGTTTTTATGTCTTTCAAGAAACAACAAAGAAATGCAATACTTACAGATTTTATTTTTGTACTGGTCGATGCTATAATTGCATACCATGTAATCACTTTCTGTGTGTTCTATAGTTTATACTTCCTCTATACTGCTGTGGGGAGATCCCTGGGTTGATTTTGTTTTTGTTTGATCTCTCCCCCAGTCCTTCCCCAAGAGAACCTCCATCTTTGTAGTAAGAGGACCAGACATAGACAGAGCCTTCTCTCTCTCACTCTCTCTCTCTCCCTTTTCTCTCACTGCTTCCCTCAGAAGGTAGCATAAGGCAATAGGAAATCTGTCTCCATGGCCAAAGGAGCCAGGAAAAGAGCTGGAAACCGTTGGGGAGAACCCAGGGGAAAGAGAGCATTTCTGAAGGATATATAGCTAGTGGTGGAATTACTGGGTCACAGAATTTGGGCTTTTCTTGCAGCTTTAATTTGCATTTCCCTGATGCTGAGCATATTTCAAAAAACGCATAGCCTTTTAGGTAAAGTGCCCATTCTTCTGTTGAGTTCTCTAACTTTCGAATGATTTGTGGACGTTGTTTGTTGCTAACATATGTGTCGTATGTGTCGCAAACACTTTCTGTTCAGTTCCTTAAGGGAGTTTCGTTGACTGAAAGTTCATTTTCCTTTCTTTTTTTAAAATTTTAACAAGGAGGGAAGATTGGGGCAAGGCACCCTTTGCTAAAAGTTCTTAACTTTAATGAATTCCAACTTATCCATTTTTTCCTTAAGTATTCTTGCTTATTGCAATCCACTGAAGAAAACTTTGCCTACCCTAAAATCAGAAGAATAATCTCATGTTATTTCTGAGAAGACTTAATGGCTTATCATTCACACTTAAATCAATAATCTGTCTGGAATTGGGTTTTGCAATTAGGGTGAAGTCAGGGATCTGACACCGTTTCTGGAATAGATCATCCACACAGTAGGGTTTCATTCCAAGAAAATATCCTTCTTTAAAAAAAAAATCTTTTTCAAAGATTTTATTTATTTATTTTTGACAGAGAGAGAGAGAGATCACAAGTAGGCAGAGAGGCAGGCAGAGAGAGAGGGGGAAGCAGGCTCCCCATTGAGCAGAGAGCCTGATGGATGCATGGATGCGGGGCTTGATCCCAGGACTCTGAGATCAGGACCCGAGCCGAAGGCAGATGCTTAACCCACTGAGCCACCCAGGCGCCCCAAACATCCATCTGAGGTTTGACTTTGATTGCATCGAATCCACAGATCACTTTGGGGAGAACTGACATCTTCATAATATTGAGTACTCTATTTCATGAACATTGTATATTTTCTTATTTTTATAGGTAGTCTTTAAAGTCTCTTGTTGTGATTTTTAGTTTTCAGTATGGAGGTCTTGCACGTCTTTAGTTATACTTATTCCTAAATCCTTCATACATTTTACGTAATTGTATACTGTATTTGTAAAATAGAATTTAGATTTTATTTTCCATATGGTTTGTATAAGGAAATAGAGTTGATATTTATATGCTGACCTTGTAGCTCAAGGGCTTTTTAAATTCGCTTATAATTTTTTTAAATTCACTTATTAATTCTCATAATTCTATTAGTTCTACAACTATGTCCTTGTCTTCCCTCACCACTGACCCCCCCCCCCACCGCCGTGTGAGGGCAGTGCACAGAGGAGAAATGAAATGAAGTCCAGCTCACCTTATATCCCCTTATTAACTGAATGCTGCCACAAATGTAAAAGCGAGCAACCTTACCCAGTGTGCCACAGACCATGACAGGGACTGTCTCTTTAAATTGGCTGCAGACTCCCTGCTTATGCTTGCTTCCTTAGCAGAAGCAGCCCCAGCTCCTGCAAGCCTAATTCTAATTTATCTCCGTTTATTGTCATCCTGTGACTCAGGCAAGAGGCTGCATTTCTGTTTCCAATTAAGGCTTGATTGGCTCCCAGGCAAGAAACTTGGGTGAAAAGCTGGTAATAGAGAATCAGGTGGGTTAGACTTGGTAAAGCATAACAGAGCTTTTAGCATACCCCGGCCATCCTTCATCTAAGTTGTCCCATGCCTTTGGCTCTGCCTCACAATTGCAATAGGAAAAAAGAGCAAATAATACATTTTCCAGATCTCTGGGAGGGCTCTGTATTCTTTCTCACTTCTGCCCAGCCCACAAAACCTTCCCAAATGTCATGCTATGACCAGTGATTGGGACACCCTCAGAGACAATGTTGTATATAAGGAACAACAGAGATTTTGAAATTAAACCTCTTAAATTGGAAGCTTGCACTCACTGGCTAAGTCACCCTGAACCCAGTATCTACCTTCACTGAGCCTGTTTCCCTACATAAAGAAAGGTGACACTGCTTCCTACTTGGCAGCTTGGCCCCACCTCTAGCATGGCACCAGTTAATGTGAGTCGGGCCTCAGCTTGGGTTCTAGGTCTTGCCACACTCATTGTCCATTGCCTGGACATGTCTTGGATTTGAGTTTTCAAGTCTTGTCTTGGTCGTAGCACCAAGTCACTTACTATTTCTGTGGGGAAACTGAGACCCCAATGAGTGAGGGATCTGGCTGGAGCCAACATTCTTTCCAGTGCCATTTAAAACATCCCCATCATCTGTGTCCTCTGTATGTCTGCCACAGCAAAAAAAAAATTGGTGGGCAAAGGGTCAGAATTAAAAGTACTCCTGCAGACACCTGGGTGGCTCAGTGGGTTAAAGCCTCTGCCTTCCTTCCGCTCATGTCACGATCTCAGGGTGCTGGAATCGAGCCCCGCATCAGGCTCTCTGCTCAGCAGGGACCCTGCTTCCCCCTCTCTCTCTGCCTGCCTCTCTGCCTGCTTGTGCTGTCTCTCTCTCTCTCTCTGTCAAATAAAGAAATAAAATCTTTTTAAAAATTTTAAAAAATAAAAGTACTCCTGAAGGGGGTGCCTGGATGGCTCTGTTGGTTAATCATCCAACTCCTGATTTCCTCTCTTGTCATGATCTCAGGGTTGTGAGATCAAGCCCTGTGTCATCAGGCTCTGCACTCAGCGGGAGTCTGCTGGGGGTTCTCTCTCCCTCTCCCTCTGCCCCTCCCACCCATGCATGGACTTGCTTGCTTTATCTCTCAAATAAACAAATAAATCTTTAAAAAAAAAAACAACAAACAAGTATTCCTGGGACACCTGGGCGGCTCAGTCAGTTAAGTGTCTGTCTTTAGGGACGCCTGGGTGGCGCAGTTGGTTGGGCAACTGCCTTTGGCTCAGGTCATGATCCCGGCGTCTTGGGATCGAGTCCCGCATCGGGCCCCTTGCTCCGCAGGGAGCCTGCTCCTCTCTCTTCTTCTGCCTGCCTCTCTGCCTGCTTGTGTTCTCTCTCTGTTAAATGAATAAATAAAATATTTTTTAAAAAAAAAAAAGTGTCTGTCTTTAGCTCAGGTCATGATCCTGGGGTCCTGGGATCAAGTCCCATGTTGGGGTCCCTGCTGAATAAGGAGTCTGCTTCTCCCTCTTCTGCTGCTTCCCCTGCTTATGCACGCTCGTTCTCTCTCTCTCTCTCTCCCCCTCTGTCAAATAAATAAATAAAATATTTTAAATAAATAAATAAATTCCTGATGGACTACTCAGCGGGTGGTTTCCAAACCAGCACAATAGGATCACCTTGCACTTGTTAGAAATGCAAATTCTTAGGTGCCTTCTGGGAGCACTATATCAGAAAGCACTGGGTAGAGCCTAGGAATCTGTTTTGCCAACTCTGTGGAGTTACTGTAATGCATGCTGAAGTTTGAGAGCCATTGGTCTAAGCAAGGACTGGAGACAACGCACACCCAACTTGATGGTCTCATTCCAGGGAAATGGAGGTGGCAAAGGGAGCCTGGTATGCACACTGAGGGTCCTGGGCAACCATATGCAAAACTAACAGGTCTCTCAAGAGGAGTCCATTGAGGAACATGACGCATCAGCTTCCTCTATGAGGCCTGACCCTTTAGCCCGGCATTCAAAGCTCTCCAGGTGATATCTTCTTCTCTAAACTATTCTGCAAGACTCCTCCGCTCCAGCAACTTTTCTTCTCTCTTGCGTGGACCCTGTTCATGCCTCCACTGGGCTGTCATTACTTACTGCTATCGTTCACGGGTGTGTCATACCTGTGACAGTTCTTCTGAGATATCTAGTCCAGATCAGCACTCCCAAAATATGTTCCTCTTTGTGCCAGTACATGTTACTGAAAACAAGTTCTGTAGTCAAGGGAATGTGGGAAATCATAGCTTTCATGGGTTCTTTGTAGCAAGTTTCATCAAATTGTTTAATCAATGAATATCGACTGTAAATTCCCAAAGGAGTGGAAATGAGAGAGAGAGAGAATTTTCCAAATTGATTTAAACATAAAGGCCCTTTCCTCAAAGTATTTTGAGAGACCTCTCTTGAGGGCCACACCTACAGAAAGGCAACCCAAGACTTCTATCTTTTCATGGACTTCCTTGCATATTCAGAGTTCGTCCATGAATCTAGTCGCCACCTGGGCTGATGATACAGTTATTCCCATGGTGCTAACACCAAGCTCGGGGTATCTTGGGTGTTCAGTAAGGTTTTCATGCTGCTGCCACTGTTATTTTCCATTTGAATAACGTTTCTGAAATAGCCCTTTAACCTTCACAATGTCTCCCTTTAATTACTATAGGATGAGGCCATATTTAAGGTGCTTAAACATCCAGGTAGAGCTGTAGGTTTCCTTAATTGTTAAAAGAGGTATTTGCAAGATGAGCTGGACAGCAATCCAAGTGCCTTGATCCCCAGTCCAGATTCATCAGGTTCTGGGGGAGGAACAGATCTTGGGATGTTCCCACATGCTCCAATGGTCACGGTCAACAGAGGAAGGAACTCGAGGGTATAGGTGACAGCAGAAGTCTGTCTGGTTGTTCCTGCTCCTCACTGTCCAACATTAAAAATATTTGATACAAAAGGCACAATCTTCCATTTATAGAAGTCATGGGGCTGTATGTACAGCCCGGTGACTACAGTTAATAATATTCTATTGCATATTTGGAAGCTGCTAAGAGAGCAAATCTCAAAAGTTGTCATCGCAAAGAAAAAATTATAACTGTGTGGTGATAGATATTAACTAGAATTATTTTGGTAGTTGTTTCACAGTGACTACAAATATTGAATCATTCTGTTGTACACTTGAAACTAATATGTTATATGTCAATTATACCTCAATTTAAAAAAGTAAAAAAGAAAAATGATTGGATTTCACAACATGTTACACACCTTAAATTCACACAGTGTTATGTGTCAAGCATATCTCAAGAAAGAATGAAAAAATAATGGTTGTTAGCAAGCACAGCACAATAATTCTGGCTAGTCTAGAAATCTGAAAGGAGCCCTTCTTTTTTTATTTATTTTTTTTAAGATTTTATTTATTTATTTGACAGAGAGATCACAGGCAGGCAGAGAGGCAGGCAGAAAGAGAGGGGGAAGCAGGCTCCCTGCTGAGCAGAGAACCCAATGCGGGACTTGATCCCAGGACCCTGAGATCCCGACCTGAGCCGAAGGCAGAGGCCCCAACCTACTGAGCCACCCAGGCGCCCCTGGAAGGAGCACTTCTTGAAGAAAATATAATCAGAGCTGTTGACTGGCCCAGCAAAGAACAAGTAGAAAGGGGACAGTGATGAGACAGTGATGAAACAGTGGCATGAAGTCATCCCTGATTTCTCTGTTGGTTCCAAGACTTAGCCTTCCGGACCACAGGAAACCAATCTCCAAAGTCACAAACCATTCAACAAAGGGAAAGGGACATCTTAGCATCTACAAGGGAGATTCACTGGACACTAGGGGCTTGAGATCTAGTCAGGGCACTGCCACTGCCTGGCCATTATGTCAATCTGCCTCCGTTTCACCAAGGCAAAATGATGATTATGTTCAAAATATTCTTTAAATTCTTTTTTTAAGTTAATATTCTTATTGTTTAAGGATTTTATGTATTTATTTGTTTGTTTGTTTGAAAAAGAGAGAAAGAGAGCATGAGCAGGGTGGAGAGGCAGCGAGAGTGGGAGAAGCAAACTCCCCACTGAGCAGGGAGCCCCACATGGGCTCACCCATGGGCTCACCCACATGGGGCTTGATATCAGGACCTGAGATCATGACCTGAGCTGAACGCAGAAGCTTAACAGACTGAGCCACCCAGGCGCCCCTCTTTGAATTAAGTGAAGTTATTTTCAGCACAAAAACAATATATTTTTTGAGACTTGCCCCCATTTGCTCCAGAACACCTAGTTCTTGGGCACCTGGGTGACTCAGTTAGTTAAGCGATTCCCTTTGGCTCAGATCATGATCCTGGATTCCCGGATTGGTGGCATCAGGTTCCCTGCTCAGCAGGGAGTCTGCTTCTCCCTCTGACCTCCCCTCTCTCATGCTCTCTCCCTCGAATAAATAAATGAATAAAATCTTAAAAAACAAAAACAGAAACACCTAGATCTTAAGGGAAATCGACCTTTGGGGTTGTTGTGTTTTCAGGAAGTAGGGAAAATCTTCAAGGAGCCCTCCCTCCTAAAGAAATAGTGCCAAACTCTGAGACAGAACCAGAGTGGTGAATGAGCTGAAGGAAGGAGGTTGCCCTGAGGGCAATGCTGGTAGCAGCACTTCGATTTGCAATGGTGATATTAAACCTCAGGCTGCAGCAAGGAAGGGGAGCTGAACTCCAAGCCAGTAGCAACCCTCTGGCTACCAGCAAAAGCAGATGCACATCGTGTTCATGCGTTCAAATAGCTGCAAATAGAGCCCCCCTGTGCCCCACTCATCTTCCTTTCCAGGATTTTTGTGTTTATTCTTACAAGAGTATTCGTTAGATAAATTTTATTTTATGGTATCAAGTTCCAGCATGATTTTACAGATTGTTTTGGGAAAGATCAACATCTTTACAGCGTCGAATTTTCCCGTGTCTGGACAGGATAGGTCTGGAGCGTCTGTCTTCAGGTAAGAGTTTCTCATCCCTGATACACGCTATCACTGTGCATCAGCAAACATGGCTTTAATGAGACCGAGCGGTCTGATCGGAGGGAGAGTTGGTTCAACATGTGCCTAAAACAAAAAGGCATTTCACCTAAAAGCCACTCGTTGTGGTCGTCCCTTGGGCCAGGCACTGTATCGCGTGCTGTTGTGGGGAAAACAGAGATAAGTGAGCCACTCATTCGGATGGCTACTGTCACAAAAAGCAGAAAACAAGTATTGAAGAATGTGGGGAAATTGGGACACTTGTGCACTGTCGGCAGGAATGCAAAATGGTGCAGCACTATGAAAAACAATATGGTGTTTTCTCAAAACATTAAAAATAGTCTCTGTGATCCAGGGACGCTTGGGTGGCTCATTCGGTTAAGATCCGAGGGTCCTGGGATCGAGTCCTGCTCAGCAGGGAGCGTGCTTCTCCCTCTGCTGCTCTCCCTGCTTGTGCTCTCTCTCTCTCTCTCTAACAAATAAATAAATAAAATCTTTAAAAAGAAGAAGGAGGAGGAAGAGGAGAAAAAGAAAAAGAAGAAGAAGAATTACCCTATGATCCAGCAATTCCCCTTCTGGGTATATTCCCAAAAGAATTTAAAGCAGAGTCTCAAAGAGATGTTTGTGGAACCATGTTCACAGCAACACTATTCACAATAGACAAAAAGTGGAATCGATCCAAGTGTCCATTGACAGATCAACGGGTAAACAAAAAGTGGCCTATCCATAGCTTGAAAGACGAAGGAAATTCTAACCCCAGCTACACCACGGATGAATCTGGAAGGTACTTGTACCATTGTACATGCTCCGTGAAATAAACCAGTCACTCAAAGACAGATACTGTATGATCCCATCTATATGAGGTACCTAAAGTAATCGCAGTTATAGAGACAGAGAGTAGGATGGTGGTTGCCAGCAGCTGGAGGGCAAGAGAGATGGGCGGTTGTCCTTCAACGGGTCCATACCTTCAGTTTCACAGTGACAAGAATTCTGGAGTTGGGGGGTGGCGACAGTTACACAACAATGTGAGTGTCCTTAATGTCGCCGACCTGTACATTTACAAGTGATGAAGATGGTAAATTTTGTCCATGTGTGTCTTACCACAATTAAAAATCAAAATAACAAAATAATTTGTAAAAAGATGAGCGAGCAGACATGTGTATGGTCAGGGAACCCCATGGGGGAAGATCAAGGGCGGGAGTCCCAGGACACAGGCAACCGGGGCCGTCGGAAGTGTGTGGAGAGCAGCTGTGTGGCACACGCCTGCCTCGACGGGAGACTCACTCCCAAGCTCACGGAGGCTGGCGGCCTTAGGGAAGGACTCCAGGCAAATCGAGGAATAATCAGAAGAGGTTTCCTCAAAGCAGATTCCAAAGACTACAACCACATCTGCTTTGTCATGCGGTACGCTCGTGAGGTCCTGAAACGTAAAGATCACTCCTGAGAGATGAATTTCCTCCTTTTCTCCTTCTCCGTGTTTACCCTCCCAGGTCTTTCTTAAGTGCTCTGACCCTTGGCCTTGCTATTGACAGATCTATAGCTCGGGCCTGGCCCTGGCAACCATCCATAGCACTCCAGTAAGTGCTGCACCTTTTCCCTGCTCCAGAGGCTTCCATTTCCCATTGCAGAAGGTCATACCATTTATTACGACGGGCTGAAGCACATTTTGGAAGGTAAATCTGTTAGCCTGCAGTAGCCTGCAGGAGCTGCAGCGCTGACACTTAATTAATTGGAAGAGTAGATGCTGGCATTAAGCCTCCAAAGAAATCCATTAAAATGTATCTAAATATAATCTAAATACTGAGGAACAAAAGGGTCTAAAGTGCTTTCAGCAGAATTCCTGCAAAATCATGAAGGACTATGAAGCCAAGCTCTGCATCCTGGTACCGACTGTAGTTCATAAATACAAAAAGGTCAGTCTTCTTGTAAAACATT
The DNA here is from genome assembly GCA_028533885.1 of Nasua narica. Taxonomy (NCBI): domain Eukaryota; kingdom Metazoa; phylum Chordata; class Mammalia; order Carnivora; family Procyonidae; genus Nasua; species Nasua narica. The sequence goes on along the minus strand of CM052799.1, from coordinate 59,822,232 downwards.
ATTTTTGCTTCGGAAACTATATTATGTATATTATGTATGCTATGTGTGTTAACATACATGAGTGTATGATTGTTATTTTAAGATGAAACAGTACATACATATTTTTAATGTCTTGCCAGTAGTTTCTAATAGGGTAAATATTAGTAGCTATAGCCCATATAAGCAAGCTTTTCTGGGGAGTCCTCCATACCTTGTAAGAGTGTAAAGGGATCTTGAGACAGACAGCCCAAGGCAGATGCAAGGACTATGTCCTGACACGGATGTGGGCCATGAGGGGAGTGCAGGTTCCTGAATGTGCCCTGACTTGTCCTGTCAATGTGGCGGGTCAGCCGCTGTCCCTTCACGCCCTCCTGTCCCACCAGCTCTCCCGTGGGACTGAGAACTGGGGGCTCAGAGTCCCCTCTGCCTCCATCTTCTGCCCTTGGAGAGTCCCCTGGAATCCGGCTAGACTCTTCTCTTAGGTGAGTCCCTGTGCGACCTTGTGTTTGCACAAACCATCCTTGGAGGCAGTTCTTCTGGCAAGAGCAGGCACTCTTGAGCATTTATTAGCCACACGGTGGAGAGCCATTGTGATCATCATCATTGTTAGTAGAGAAACAGCCTCTCGAGTTCATTTTCTCTATCTGCAAAATGAGGATCATATTCCTGACTTCCCTGCTTCCTAAGGTTGCTTCCAGAAACAGATCGAGCACATGTCCAACATGTGCTCGTGGCCCAACCATCGAAAGTGGTCAATACACAACACAGGAGGGAAGGCAGTTACCCCCTGGACTCAGGGGGTTGGTTGGACTCCTGATGCCATCACTTACTAGTGAACTAATCTGGGTGATAGTATTGAACTTCCCCGTGTATCTCCAGCTGCAAAATGGGAATGGTACAAGTACCTAAAGCTCAGGCTGCAGTCAGGATGAAATAAAATAAGGCGTGCAGCACTGCAGGCCAGTGGCCTGAGTATGACGAGGGTCCTGCGGAAGCTCTTCCTTGTAACACGAAGGGAGACACCGGGTTTTTATTACAAAGTTTCCCAGACAGGGAGATTGTCTCTGTCTCTGCATATCCTGCATGTGGTTTGTTTTTGTTTTTGTGTTTTTTTCACTGAATTCTCACAGCAATTCTGTGAGATGAGCCTTACTACCTGCATCTGACAGATAAGTAACCCGAGGCTCAGAAAGGCCAGGTAACCGGGTCACACAGCTCACAAGTGACAAAGCCAGGATTCCCAGTCAGGGCAGCTGTGCTCCCAGACTCTCCCTCCTTCTCACCTCAGCCTTGGCTGTGGGATCTTCTAGAGGTCACCTCATCCCTGAACCGCTAGACGACCTGGGCCACCCCCTAAACCCAGTCCCACCTCTCCGGGGCTTTGTAGAGCCTCCGTCACCGGAAATACTTCTCCGGGAAGAGCACGTGCACTGTGGCCAGGCTCCTGGGAGGTGGAAACTCCTGTCTAGGCTCAGTGCTCAGTCATTCGGGAAACGTTCCCCTGAGGGCCAACTATGTGCCAGGCCCTGTGGGTGGTGGTGAGACACACACACACACACACACACACGCATTCACACACATGCATTCGCACACACTCACACACACATTCTTACCACACATCCTCACACTCCACATACACACACACAGACACACATATACACGTGAAGTCTGCTTATGTTCCTTCCCTTACTAATACTAAGAGAATACTGGCGATACTAATTTTGAGCCAACTAAGGCTGATTTCAAAGTGGCTTAAGATGCGGTTGACTGAGGGCAGAGCCATGGCATTTTTATTCCCCCACAGCCTTCAGCAAATGCCTTTACACGAAGAAATGGTTTGCTGAGCAACGTTAATAGTGTGAATGAAATTGTTAGGGAAGCTGTTTAACCCGCTCAGCAGAACAACTCCTGAGCATTCTTAAACGAAGCATTTTATAGAAAATAACCTACTGTTAATTGTAAACCAACCTTGTCTATTTCTTAGTGCATCTCTCTAAGCCCCGCCCACTTCTTTAATGGTATGGAAGAACCCAGGCTTTCTCCAATTCAGCCTCCACTGCAATTGGTGCAATTTCTATGTTTGTTCACACCAGTCATCTTCAGAAAAGGGTATTTGGCTCTTGTCTTTGTCCAATGTTACCTTCACATCAGCTGTCATTCTGCTTTGTGGAAACTTCCCGGGGCCCCATCCCCACTGAGGAAATGAGGCACTTCCATACAAAAAGCAGAGATGGGAGAGTTGGGGGGCGGGGGGATGCGCCAGCTCTATGCCTTCTTCCTTACGGCACTGTCCTTCAACCACAATTGTCTCCTTAATGAAATAAAGTGAAATATGAGTACTATTAGGTCAGTTTCTATCTAAAACTGTTGCCAAGTCTCTGAGAACATGGCTTTCCTCAGTCTGCTCCTGAGAACACGGCTCATCCCTCACGCACGGGAGGGGGGCGGGGGGGGGGGTGGATTATACAACGTCTTCCTGCACCACAAAGAATTACTAATGATTTCCTGGAAGTCAATGTCACTGTCTTTTTAATGTCAGTTGGCAATTTGTAACGACATGGATGGAACTAGAGGGTATTACGCGAAGCTAAATAAGTCAGTCAGAGAAAGACAATTACCATATGATTTCACTTGCATGTGAAATTTAAGAAACAAGACAGATGACCATACTGGAAGGGAGGGGGGAAAAGAAAGGGAAGCAAACCATAAGAGACTCTTAAGGATAGAGAACTAACTGAGGGTTGATGGAGGGAGGCGGGTGGGGGATGGGCTAGATGGGTGATGAGCATTAAGGAGGGCACTTTGTGATGAGCACTGGGTATTGTATGTAAATGATGAAATCACTGAATTCTACTCCTGAAACTGATATTACAACATATGTTAACTGACTAGAATTTAAAGAAAAGCAAAAAAATCAATGTCGGCTAACGTAGTAGCAGTAGTTTATGTTCACTGGGCCCTTACGATGATAACCAGAGTTCTAAATGCCTTTCATACATCAGACCTTTTAATCCCCCAACAATCATAAAGGTTGTAACCATGATTACAGTAGTTCCCCCCTTATCTGGGGTTTCAGTAACCCGCGGTAGAGCAGGTGGGGCGGTCCAGAAGCAGATGATCATCCTCCTGAGGGATCATCAGAAGGTCAGTAGCAGCCTAACACTTGGTCATGGCGCCTCTGTCACTCGCCTGGCTTCGTCTCATCAGGCAAGCACTCACCAGCTCACCTCTTCACAAGAAGATGGCTGAGTACAAAACAATAAGATATTTTGGGAGACAGAAAGAGAGACCATGTTCACGTAACTTTAATTACAGTAGTATGTGAAAATTATTCCATTTTATTATTAGTTATCATTGTTATTCTCTTACCGTGCCTCTTATAAATTAAACTTCATCATACATATGTACGTATAGGAAAAAACTATGGGTAGGGATCAGCACCATGCATGGTTTCAGGCATCCCTGGGTATCCCCTGTAGGTAAGAGGGGACTGCTGTATTTCCCTTTTTCAGAGGAAGAAACTGATCCTACAGAAAGTTTGGAAGCTTACCCAAAGTCAAGGAGAGCCCTGTCTCCCGCACTCCAATCATTCACCACCGTGGAACACAGCTTCTCTAGAGATCTCTCAGTCTCTCTCACGGTCCAGCCCCTAGATGCCAACTTTCCAATATCCCGAGAGTTTCTGTGTTCAGGTTCTGTTTCAACTAACTCACTAGTCCTTGTAAACAAGTTAATGTAAATAAGTTAATGTACATTAGCTTATTTAACTCAGAAGATACCGATTTTTTAAAGATTTATTTATTTATTTGACACAGAGAGAGAGAGAGAGATCACAAGTAGGCAGAGAGGCAGGCAGAGAGAGGGGGAAGTAGGCTCCCCGCTGAGCGGAGACCCGATGAGGGGCTCGATCCCAGGACCCTAAGATCATGACCTGAGCTGAAAGCAGAGGCTTTAACCCACTGAGACACCCAGGCACCCCAATACCGATTTTTTTTTAAGATTTTATTTATTTGACAGAGAGATAGAGAGCACAAGCAGGAGGAGAGGGAGAGGGAGAAGCAGACTCCCCATTGAGCAGGGATCCCAATGTAGGACTCAATCCCAGGACCCTGGGTGGGATCATGACCCCAGTCAAAGGCAGACACTTAACGGATTGAGCCACCCAGGTGTCCCATGGCTGATACAGATCTTCCTTTTATCTTTTTTTTTCTTTTGAAGATTTTATTTATTTATTTGACACAGAGAGAGACAGCGAGAGAGAGAAGACAAGCAGGGAGAGTGGGAGAGGGAGAAGCAAGCCTTCCGCTGAGCAGGGAGCCCGATGTGAGGCTCAGTCCCAGGACACTGGGACCGTGACCTGAGCCAAAGGCAGACACCTAACGACTAAACCACCCAGGCGATATGGATCTTCTTAAGAAGAGGTCATGTTAACTTCATCTGTAATAGGTTTGAGAAGACTAACAAATTTGCTCCATGACACGTTGCTATGTTTTATAGAGTTTGGCCTCCACTGGGCCACCTCCACACCCTCCTGCCCTGTGACACCAGCAGCCACAGCTGTGTCAGAGAAGGGACATGGATAATGGGAGGCAGGACAGCAGGAGAAGGTCAGCTGGGATCACGTTCCCCCGGCTTTGGTCCCCATTGGGATCCCAGCTAGGATCCAGGATCCCGAATCCGAGTCAACCCTCTGACCCTGACCCTTTCTGTTCCGAGGTTTATATAAGGCAGCCCTCTTTTGGGTGGTGAGCAGGGGTCAGGCCACTTGATAATAGAGAGGAGAGAACAGACCCTACTCACAATCCAGAACTGACCTCTTCCAGTCCCTGGTGTCAGAAAGGAGAGATCTTTCATCATCAGAGAAAACACACTGAGCCCTGGTGCCTCCCCATCTGCCCCACATCTCTCCCGCCATTTTCCTTTGCTCTGAGTCACTTTCATTCTTATTACTTATTAAATTTTCTTTGTATTCTTTTGGGTTGCCTGTGCTTCTCCAACTGTCCCCAAATCTTTGTGAGAAGCTGAGATATAGGGAGATGAACCATGGTGGGTAAGACGTCCTTGATGCTCTGAGGCCTCCCATCTCCTCAGAGGAACATTTCAGAGTCACAAAGGGCCCGGCCCTGGAGTTCTCTGCCACCGAAGGAACGGCAGTGACCCTGCCCACTCACTTTTCCTTTCACAAACTCAGCCACGGGCTTTTGAGAAGCTTGTTTCCAATGGCCCAGCCAGGAGGCACCTGCCCACAACGGGGTGGGGGGGGGCGCAGAACCCCTGAAACTCCTGTTTGTGGTACTGCCTCTGGATTTCTCATCAAGCCATCCCAGCTGGTGACCATCTGAAAGTTGAATACGAAGCTGGTGCCTCTCTGAGTGTGAGCATCTATAGAAAACATGCGGCTCTCTCTTGGGTCTGTTGGGACAGAGAGCCTGCCTGGTCTCTTCAGGCTCTGCCAGCAATAGAACATACAGTACTGTCAGTTCCAAACAGACTTTGGGCAGAGAAAGCCTTGGGCACCCGAGGCAGAAATCCTATAATAGGCAGGGCTTTCAGCCAAGACAACTTTGAATACCATTGATAATTTCAGGAGCACCTTCATTTCCCCAACGCAGCATTCTTTGTAAGCAAGGATCCTGCTAGCTGGGCAAGAAGCCTTCATTCCCCCACATTTCATAGAGGGAAAGTTAGAACTATGGTTGCATCTAGGACACTAACCAAGGTCATACCCTGGATTCGCGATTGAGGTGACTTCCCTTTGTAAGGCTGGTGTCCTATTTATGAGGACATCTGCCTTCGGGCAATACCAGTGCTGGGTAGAAGCTGCATTCAGCCTGTGATGTCACTCACCCTGCAAATGTGTTCATTGGAAGAAAGCTCCTGATGAATCCTTAAAAAGAAATATTCTGCCATAAAGTACATCTACCTGCCTCCATATCAATGTGCGCCTACCCATGGATCTCTCTCCCCACCAGCCCCCACACACTCATCTTGCTTTCCTACTGTTTACACTTCTGGGAGCTCAGAACTCCAGAGAGAGGCTTGACAGGTGGGCTAGGTGGCCAATTTAGATGACTTTTTCATTCATAGGAAAAGCGTCCTATGTTTCATAGGTTTATATAGGGCTAGAGCAAACAAAAGTAGCAACATCAAAACCAGAAATTAGACCCATGTCCCTTTTCCTCTTTCTCCATCATAACTGGTCAGCCAGACATGGCATGGTGACCACAGTTGGGCTCCTATGAAAGTTGAGTTTTTCCTTGAGATGAATTAATAGATTTTGAAACCGGGCCCATGGAGTGTCTTTCAGAGGCTCCAATGAGGATTAGAAGCTGCACTATTCCCGTCCCAGATAAGCCAGTTGGTATTTCTCTGCCCACATCGTTTGCTGGTGGTGGAAGTGATCACAACCACAGGTCCCACTGGAGTTGGCCACAGTTGACTAAAGATGGACGACCAACCTGGACGTGGGGAAAGCTGGTGCAGAGGACACACTCATGGGCTGGGTGGAATCTAACAGGTTTCTCTTTCAAAACTCAGAAGCTGTGATCAGATCCTGGGTCATGTAGGTCTGGGCCCATGCTGCCGCTGTGATGGGCCACAGCCATAGTCATCGAATACTCTAGTGAGTGTCTATTGTGGGGAGGGATCAGGAATAGGAGAGGTCTACAGCCCAAGAGTTAGAGACCCCGAGTTCTGACCTAACAGGCTCTGTCCCATGAGATTGGCAGTCTTTGCTTTCAGCCCTTTTGGGCCCTCATAAATAATCTCCCTTTTTTTACTTTTTATTTTTTTAAAGATTTTATTTTAGGGACACCTGGGTGGCTCAGTTGGTTAAGCAGCTGCCTTCAGCTCAGGTCATGATCCCAGTGTCCTGGGATCGAGTCCCACATCGGGCTCCTTGCTCAGCAGGGAGCCTGCTCCTCTCTCTCTGCCTCTGTCTGCCTCTCTGCCTGCTTCTGTTCTCTCTCTGTTAAATAAATAAATAAACCTTTAAAAAAAAAGATTTTATTTTATTTATTTGACACAAGGAGATCACAAGTAGGCAGAGAAGAAGGCGGGCAGAGAGAGAGGGGGAAGCAGGCTCCCTGCTGAGCAGAGAGCCCGATACGGGGCTCGATCCCAGGACCCCAAGATCATGACCTGAGCTAAAGGCAGAGGCTTTAACCCACAGAGGCACCCAGGTGCCCCTAATCTCCCTTTTCTTAAACCTGAACGAAAAAAGATATTGTTTCTTGCTGCTCTGCATAGCCCAAACAAGGCAATCCCTTACCCCACCGTGAAGGTCAATGGTTATGGGATGTATGGTCAGGCCGGTGATCTGCTGCTGAGGACAGGAGGCTGCTGCTTGATCCATCACTGCCCCGTGAGCTAATGCTATGTCTCAGGGGTGCACGCACACATGGGCCAGGTGACGGGGGATGTTTTTGGAGCCAGAGCTACCATAGAAAGTTCTCAAGCAGGAGAATCAAAAACTTAAAATGAAGCTGGTCTAAGGTATTTCTTCAATTCCGAAGCATACCATTTTTTCCTTCACGGTTTAACATTTGTGAAATCAGGATGTGTCTCACCAACAGTCTGCCAGCTAGAACCATGGTAGTTACCATAAACCAACTTCACCTCGGCTGTTCACAACGCTGTGGCATCAGCTGAATTATATGCATGGTCAGAGCCTCAGATACTGAGTTTGTTGTTGAAAAGACCTTCGGAAAGATTTCACTCTGATTTGGCAACCGAACAAGAAAGTCGTTGTGTTTCTAGAAAGGCACGGAAATGGAACACCGGCGTAAATATTTTATACTAACAAAGCAAATATTTGTTGTCGAAGGAGTGATTGCAATCTCCTATTTCCTTCAAAGCAATCACGGAGTGCTTTGGAAATCCGCAGGTGGAAAAAACTGTGGTACATTTTGTTACCGAGACAAATGCACAAGAATGGCACATCGGCCACCAACACAACGCAACTAAAGGCGGAAGGAATGCCAAATCCCTCAGAACAGATGAAAGCCATCCCAAAGCACCACGAAGCTGGTGCACCCAATCCATGCATTGAGCAGGAACATTGGTAAGGCTGTGCCTTAGTTTATTGGCAGTGTTTTCTTTCTTTTTTTAGTGGTACCGAAAATAATGCTATGACTGAGAGCTGATGGAAGGAATCCTAGATGACATGAGATACCATCATAACAGCCATCAAACTGTGGCTGAACAGGCTTACCCTCAACCAAGAAGAAAGCCACAGGCACCTTGCATCTCAGCTACCTGTTTGCCCACCAAGGGTGACAATGGGCAAAGCAAATTATTTCACGCTGATCTGCAGAACTTCAAAGTCAAAGGCTGTGTGACTACTTCAGTTTAATACATGAAATGCACCATCTGTGCTACAAACTCAGTACAAGCACCAAATGCTCGGAAACTTCCATTTTGTCGTGGTTGCCTATCAGTTTTAATTGGCACGTGCCGTAAAGACATAGGATGGCGCTAAGTGGCCCGATCTTCTCTTTACTTCAGACTGAGTGCCCCCTGCTCCGGGGTGCATGCGTTGGCATCCCTATTCCCTTACTGCCTTTCCCAGCCCCTTCCTTTGACCTCCCCACAGCAGCAGCCCATACATACTGGAGAGAGAAAGTTTAGACATAAGTTCAGTGTGTTTGCGTGTGTCTGTACATACGTGCACAGAGCCGACATTTCTTCTCCCGTTCCCAGCAGGGTCTTCAGAAGTAGCACTGTGAAACCCTGAGTTCCTCTCAATGCACACATTTTTTTTTTTAAAAATCTATCAAGAGAAATGTGTGTGTGTGTATATTTGCCCTTGATAAACCTCCCCTGTCTAAAATACCTCCATTTTTACCTGTCCAGAATTTGCTTTGATGTAAGTGGAGATTGGGAATACTAATATTGCATTCTTTTTGATAAAAAAAAAACAACTTGGGCCAGCATTTATATTGAATAAACACTGCAATGGAAATGTCAACTTTGTCGTAAATCCAGTTGTCCTACATTCTCAGATTTGTGTATAAATTTTGCTCTGCCACACCAATTTCAATAAGTTTTATATAGTACATTTTGCAAACATGCAATCATCATTTTACTTCTCAAAAGTATCGTAGCTACTCTTTCTTGTAAATAGTCAAGTAATTTGAACGAGTTCATTTAAAAAGGTTGGGATTCTTACTGGAAGAGTGTGTGCGTGCGTGCGTGTGTGTGTGTGTGTGTGCAAACACATATAGTTCAGAAAGATTAACATTTTCATATTACATTCTCCCAGCCAGGTATATAACATATCTCATTTAATATTTTATTTTCAATAATGTTTTGTGGCTCTCTCCATTTGGTTTTTTATACCTTTGCAAACTATTGTATGTTTTTGTTGCTACTGAGAATTGGATCTTTTTATTTCCATTTCTAACTTAGTGTTGTTTATGTAGAGAAACCCGCTAGCACTTATGTATCTCCAGCTAATTCACTCACCTTACTGCATCAGTGAAGAGAGTCCCTGAATTTTTCTAGGTATACAATTTTAATACCAGCAGATAAAATTATTCTTTCTCTTCCTTTCCAAAACTTACATGTTTTAATTTCTTATATATTGAATTAGCTAAAATCTTGAAAGCAATTTTAAGCCATACAGCAACCCTTCCTAGCTCCTGATTTTAATAACATCGGCTTTAAATTTCTTATGATGATTGGCATGGTTTTTCATGATTAGTTAATACACTTATGTTTTACTTTTGCTTGTAAGTGTTTTTTTTTTCTTTTTGAGATTCAGTTAAAGCACAGTAAAATGCTGAGAATGTAAGTATATATATAATCCACGAGTTTTGCCAAATGCCCATGCCCATGTAACTAGTAGCCCAGAAGTTTTGGTTATTTACTGATGCAAAACAAATTGCTCCCAAACTGAGTAAGTTAAGAACAATAATAAATTGAAATTTATTGACCAGAGAGTTCTGCCTCACATGGTGTCAGTTAGTGACGGGGATGGCTGGAAGGTCCAAATATGCTGGCAATGGGGACCCGCTACCAGCTGAGCATACAGACCTGGGCCACAGTTCTCTTTGATGTGGCCCCTTCATGCGGCCACTTGGGCAGCTGGGCTCCACGGGGTGTTCCAAGAGGCTAAGACTAGAGTGACCCTCCATTAAGGTCCAGCCTTGAAAGTTACTTGAAAGTTACCATAATAGGCAATCCTTTCTCTGGTTCTTATTTGTGACAGTTTTCCTGGATAAGGTGAATTTTCACTTTTCCTCTTTTTCAGAAACTAAGCCATGAGCACAGTAACACATTTTATTTTCTGCAACTCATTTATTCAAAGTCTTACAAATTGAAATTTCATATGTTGAAGACTAAAATTCGGTTATTATGAAAAGAAACAGATGGCTCAAATTTTACCAGTCAAATCTTGAAACCGAGAAAGGAAGGACCAGCATCCCCTCTTCATCTGGTTGGTCAGGAAAGGTCACAGCACAAGACCACACTCAATGGGAAGAGAAGCCTTATGGCAGGATAGTAGCGAAGTCACATCATAAAAGAACATTTGGAGTAGGAGGGACTGACTGTTAGGACCATCTTTGGAAGCACTGCCAAGGTGGTCTGGATATAGGATATGTCTGTCATCCCAGACAATTTCCATCTGCTTCCTTTGGCTAGTCCCCACCCCTCATAAGCACCAATGTTCCGTCCCAGTAGACTAGCTTTTCTGTCCTTAAACATCAGGTAAACAGAGCCATGTACTTATTCATTGTACCATTGATGGATATTTGGGTTGTTTTAAGGTTTATCTATCACGAGCAATGCTATGAACATTCTTGTATGAGTCTTTTTGAGAATATGTTTTCAGTTCTCCTGGGAAACACCTAGGCATAGGATAGCTGGGTCAGGTGCACTTAGGTGGCTCAGTCCTTTAAGTGTCTGCCATCAGCTCAGGTCATGATCTCAGTCTTGGGACTGAGCCCCACATCAGGGACCCAGCTCAGCAAGGAGTCAGCTTCTCCCTCTTCCTCTCTGCCCCTCCCTCAGCTCATGTGCACTCTCTTTCCCATAAGTAAATAAAATATTTTTAAAAAAAGAATTGCTGGGTCATATGGTAAGGGTATAGTTAACTTTATGATACTCTAAAACTATTTTCCAAAGATTATATCATTTTTTTCTCCTCCTATGAGGTGTGAGTGTTCCAGATGCAGTGCGTCCTTGACGACATTTAGTGCTACCAGGTTTCCCATTCTTTCAAGTGTCTTTCGCAGCATACTCTTTTTTTTTTTTTTTGGATGATGCTATATTTATCAGTTTTTAAAAATGGATCATACACGTGTGATAAGCACTGCGTGATGTGCGGAATTGTTGAATCACTATCTTGTGTACGTGAAACTAACATAACACTGTATGTTAACTCTACTGGAATTAAAATTTTTAAAAACATTTTTTAAAATGGATCATGTCTAAGAATTCTTTGCTTTATCCCAAATCATGAAGATTTTCTTCGGTGTTTTATTCTAAAAGATTGAAAATTCTATATTTTACATTTAGATCTGTGATATATTTTAAGATAATTTTTCTATTAAGTGTGAACTTTAGGTCAAGTTTAATTATTTTGTGTGTGAGATCCAGTTTTTCCAGTACCATCTGTTGAAAATAATAATATAACTCCATTGAATTGTCTTTGCACTTTTGTCAAAAATCAATCAGTCATATATGTGTAGGCATAGTTCTAAACTCTCTGTTCTGTCTGGTGGATCTTTGAGCATATTGCTTTACCAACACTGTACTGTTTTGATTAGACTAGCTTTATATTAATTCTTAAAATAGTTAAAATAATTCAACATTATTTTACTTCTTCAAGTTATTTTGGCTATTTTAATTCCTTTGTCTTTACATACAAATTTTAGAATCAGCTTGTCTATATCCCAAAAACTCCTACTTGAATTTTTATTTAAATTCCATTAAATATGTAGATCAGTTTGGAAGAATTGACATCTTTACTATGTTGAGTCTTCCAAATCATAATTACAGTATATCTCTCCGTTTATTTAGGTCTTCTTTGATTTCTTTCTTCAGCATTTTGTAAGTTTCAACACAGATCTTACACTAGTTGTTGTGAGATTTATAGTTAAGTATTTCATTTTGGGGAACCATTATAAAGGGTATTATTTTTTACAATTTCAGTTTCCAATTGTCCGTTGCTAGTATATAGAAGTACAATTGATTTCTGTGTGTTATCTTTGTATTCTGCAAACTTGCTGAACTCTCTTATGTTCTAGGACTTTTTCTTTGCAAGATTTTCTACAAAGACAATTATGTCATCTGCAAATAGAGCCATTTTTATTCTTCCTTTCTAATCTGTATGCTTTTTGTTTTTCCTGCCTTGAAGAGCTAGCTAGGACTTCCAGTACAATGATGAATAGGAGTGGTAAGAACATATATTCTTGCCTTCCTCCCAATCTTAAAAGAAAGCATCCAGTGACAGATACCAACACCACAGATCCAAGAAGCTCAGAGAACACCAAGCAGGATAAATCTATACTGAGAAAGGGAAAAGGAAAAAGGAAAAAAAGAAAACACACCTACGCATATCAGAGTTGAACTTCTGAAAACAAAAGACAAAAATAAAATCTTGAAAGCAACCCAAGAAAGAAAAAAAGTCACCTATAAAGAACAAGGATAAGAATTATCACCAATTCTCATTAGAAACCAGACTTTTTTAAGTGTTGAGGAAAAGCACGGCCATTGTGTGATTCTGTCCTCACCGAAAATATCCCTCAAAGGTCAAGACTTTCTCAAACACTGAGGACACTCACTGTCGGTAGACTTACTCTACAAGTATTGCGAAAAGAAGTTCTCCAGACAGAAGGAAACTGATAGAGCCAGAAACTAGTATCCACACAAAGAAATGCAGAGCATTGGAAATGGAAGAAATACATGTAAAATAAAACATTTACTTTTAATTGCTTCTCTTATCTGTTTAAAATCAGTTTAAAGCAAAAGCTATAACAGTGTATTGTGTGTTTATAGCCTATGTAAAAGTAAATTGTATGACAGATGGCACAAAGGATGAGTCTAAGTCTGTTTGGGCTGCTATCACAAAATGCCATAGGCTGGGTGGCTTGCAAACAACAGAAATTATTCCTTAATGTTCTAAAGGCTGGAGGTCTGAGATGAGGGTGCCAGCATGGTTGGGTGAGGACTCTCTTCCAGATCACAGACTTCTCATTGTGCCCTCACAAGGCAGAAGTAGCCAGGGGATTCTGGGGGGTCTCTTTTATAAGAACACTAATCCCATTCATGAGGGCTTCACCCTCATGACCCAGGAAGCTCCCAAAGGTTCCACCTCCAAATACCATCACATCGGACGTTAAAATTTCAACATGTGAATCTGAGGAGGAACACAAACATTCATACTATAGTAGGACAGGCAACGTAAGAGTCTTATGCTACATGCAACATAGTATAATATTATTTTAAACCAGATACATATTTTATAAATTATAAATGTATTAATATGTATAATATACATATTTTATAAATTGCTACAATTTATATAATGTAAACCCTAGAGTAACCACCAAAAACATGCCCAGAAAAATCAGAAAAGGAGGAAAGATCACAAGAACAAATGGAACAAATAAAAGACAGCTAGCAAACTGACAGATCTTAATCCAATCATATCAATAATCCCTTCTAAGTGTGAATAGTTTAATATACCCATTAAAAGGCAGAGATGATCGGACTGGATAAAAAAGCACGATTCAACTATATGTTATCTAAAGAAAACTTACTTTGTTTTTTTATTACATCATGTTAGTCACCATACAGTACAGCATTAGTTTTTGATGTAGTGTTCCATGATTCATTGTTTACATATAGCACCCAGTGTTCCATGCAATGTGTGCCCTCCTTAATACCCATCACTGGGCTAACCCATCCCCCCAGCCCCCACCCCTCTGAAACCTTCATTTTGTTTCCCAGAGTCCATAGTCTGTCATGGTTCCTCTCCCCCTCTGATTTTCCCCCCTTCATTTTCCCCTCCTTCTGCTAATGTCCTCCATGCTATTTATTCCTTATCTTCCATAAATAAGTGAAGCCATATGATAATTGATTTTCTCTGCTTGATTCATTTCACTTAGCATAATCTCCTCCAGTTCCATCCATGGTGATGCAAAAGTTGGGTATTCATCCTTCCTGATGGCTGAGTAGTATTCCATTGTATATATGGACCACATCATCTTTATCCATTCATCTGTTGAAGGGCATCTCGGCTCTTTCCACAGTTTGGCTATTGTGGACACTGCTGCTATGAACAGTGGGGTGCATGTGGCCCCTTTTTTCATTACATCTGTATCTTTGGGGTAAATACCCACAGTGCAATTGCTGGGTCGTAGGGTCGCTCTATTTTTAACTTTTTGAGGAACCTCTATGCTATTTTCCAAAGTGGCTGTATCAACTTGCATTCTCACCAATAGTGTAAGAAGGTTCCCCTTTCTTCACGCCTTTCTAACATTTGCTGTTTATTGCTTTGTCAATTCTCATCATTCTAACTGGTATAAGGTGGTATCTGAATATGGTTTTGATTTGAATTTCCCTGATGGCTAATGATGATGAACATTTTTTCATGTGTCCATTAGCCATTTGTATGTTTCTTTGGAGAAGAGTCTATTCATGTCTCCTGCCCATTTTTTGACTTGATTATTTGTTTTTGGGTGTTGCGTTTGAGAAGTTCTTTATAGATCTTGGATATCAGCCCTTTATCTGTAGTGTCATTTGCAAAACCTACTTTATTTTTTTCTTTTTAAATATTTTTTTTATTTGACAGAAAGAGAGACAGCGAAAGAGGGAACACAAGTAGGGGGAATGGGAGAGGGAGAAGCAGGCTCCCAGCAGAGCAGGGAGCCCGGTGTGGGGCTCGATCCCAGGACTCTGGGATCATGACCTGAGCTGAGGGCAGACGCTTCACGACTGAGCCACTCAGGTGCCCCAAAACCTACTTTAAATATAAATACATAAGTAGGTTAAAAATAAGAGGATGGGGAAAGATATACCAATTTTTTTGTACTAACCAAAAGAAAGCTGGAGTGGTTTCATTGATTTCAAGGTAGATTTTAGACCAAGAAAGATTATTAGCAATAATATAAAACCAAAAATAGTAGTTTTAAGTCTCATTTAAAACTTTATTAAAATATCTTTAGATATTTTAATATTAAAGAAAAAATTAGTTTCAGGGAATCTTAATGTTCAAACTGAAACTTAATTTCACATGTGCTTTTTACTTAGATTTTCTTACTGTGTGCATACATGTATTAAATAATTACTGACATTTTGTCATTTAGAAATAATAACCAAAGTCACATATCTCTCAGATTTGCACAAATAGCTTATTACTTTGCAAGAAAATGTTATCCTTTTAGGCAAAGTGGTAGGGAAACATTCCAGCAGTTTGTTGAAAATGATTTAGGACTGTAATGTGCTCTCTTCCCGTTGTTGCCTAATGCAAACACAATTGGGAATCCAAGTAGGAATGAACTGAGTTACATTCTCAGGCTATTGGGAATACTTTATATGCTTGTCTGAAGGTAGATAAGAGAAAAGAAACTATGAGTTTGTTTACTATTCTTGCAGTGTTTTCTCTCTTAGAAATATTAGGACTGGTGCAAGAGCATTTGCACGTACATACCTGCCAGTAGATTTTTAGTCACTTCATCTTTCGGTTAGAAGGTAATATTGCTTTGTGAATTTATGTCGGATAAATTGAGTGGTAATCCTCGATTTTGAGGCTGAATTATTTTATTGCTAATGTATAGTAAT
Source organism: Nasua narica (assembly GCA_028533885.1). NCBI lineage: Eukaryota > Metazoa > Chordata > Mammalia > Carnivora > Procyonidae > Nasua > Nasua narica. The sequence goes on along the minus strand of CM052799.1, from coordinate 59,806,464 downwards.
ATTCAAAAGGCTTATAAATAATGAGCATACATTTGTGACTTAGGGCTATTATAATGCCCCAGCAACCAATTTCAGCTAATCTGATTTAATTGACATTATGTCAGGGGTTTTGAAGTTCTTAATAAAGGACCAGGAATAAAAGATTCCCAAGGGTGCCAACTACAGGGGGTAATGATTCTAATATGCTCACTCATCCATTTATAATGAAATAGTTATTGGCTAGATATTATAAATGATTAAAGTACCTACAAGAAAATAATGCATGTGGGCAGATTGTTACCTCAGAGCCCCTTAAAATAGATTCCTGGGTGTTGATGACATTAATATTAATGAGATTCATTGAGGACTGTAGGCAAATAGTTACTGCAAGTGGCACAGTACAGTTCCTAGGCAGAGGTGGGGGAGGGGGACCCACCTGGCAGTACAGAACCTCGGGTTCTGGTTTTACAGTATCATCTTGTACAACTTCAGGCAAGACACTAAAGCTGTGTGCCTGTGTGCCTCCATTTCTTTGACTGTGAAAAAGAATCAAACGATTTCCCCAAGTGATCTGTAGGGTCAACTCAAATGAGAAGATAGCTAAGAACTTGTGTGCGAGAAGATTAGAGAGAAGCATCCCAAATGTGGGTGAGAAAAATGGGGATCAGCTCCTAATGAAGAGGCACGAGTGCCTCCATCTCAGTTATCCCACTGCTGGCCTTCGCAACGGGACTCTTGACGTTGGGTTTTACGTGACCAATTGTCTTTTTGCCAAATGAGAAAATACATGAGAAATGTCAACGCCTGAGAGTGGTGTTCATATTAACTGCTAGTTAATGTGAATTAGTTCATACTAACTAATATTGACTACCCTCAAAATAAAACAACTTTTTGCCTGCTGTCTGCAATTATGAGTACACTAGAAATTAACCAGAGCGCATCATTTAAAAAAGATGAGTTTTGATGATACTCACAGAATCAAAGAATCAAAGTGATTATTTTTTTTTATCACATTTTCCTTTACTTTCAAAATGCATTTTTCTCTAGGGAGAAAAAGCACTATTTAAAAATATTTTTTTTAATTTTTTTATTTAAATTCCACCAGCCAACGTATAGTACATCATTAGTTTTTGATGTAGTGTTCAATGGTTCATTAGTTGCATATAACACCCAGTGCTCACCACATCATGTGCCCTCGTTAATGCCCATCACCGGCTACCCCTTTCCCCCCATCCACCTCCCCTTGGGCAACCCTCAGTTTGTTTCCCAGAGTCAAGAATCTCTCATGGTTTGTCTCCCTCTCTGATTACTTCCCATTCAGTTTTCCCTCCCTTCTCCTATGATCCTCTGCACTATTTCTTATATTCCACATATAAGTGAAACCATATAAAAAAATTTTTGAATAAAAGAAGATAAAGATGTTACAAAGGAAGGAGATTAACATTTAGGGGCCACTTTTTGCACATTAGGCCTTGAATCCTGACATCATCTCCCACATTTTCACTGTGGAGCAAAGCAAAATTCAAAGAGAAGTAAGACCAGTTTGCCTGAGCTTCCTCAGTTGGATATCCTACTTGTTTTGACCAGTTCCAAGCTCATTTGCTTTCCAACATACCACAGTCCATGAAAGAACCTAAACAGAAGGCCAGGAGCCCAGTTAAATTCCTTTGAAAATGATCCCATTAGCCCATGAAGAACACTGTATCAAAATATTTGCTTTTAGTATTTTTTAGTCTTCATTACCCATGGCAGATACTGAGTCTTGAAATTTTTAAAGCTCCTTTTAAACTTGACCTGTTTCTGAAATTTAAAAAAGTTGATTTTGCATTCAACAGACTCCTGGAAAATGCCAACATGACTACCAACATTTCTAAGGGCTCCCCACATGGAGTTTCATCTATTTTAGCTGAACTTCAATCAGTCAGAGCTCTGTGTACCAAGCTTTGCTTGCCCAAATTCCCTTTGTGAAGTGAGAGAGAAACCCAGGACAATAACAATGCCTTTCGTTTGTCCTTGATGTTTATAAAGTTTTAGGTTCGGACTTTGCAGCTACAAACTTCAAACTATACTGTGGAATCAGGAATTCTACATATAACTAAATCAAGTTACAAACACCTGATAGAGACTTTCCCAACCTAGAAGTACTACCAAAATGTGGAAACTCACAACAGTACTGAGATGACAATTTGACGGGTAGCCATTGCCAGACTCTAATAAAAGTTTTCACTCTGATAAGGCAGATGGGTATAGCCAAACAAATGTCAATAGGTAGCCTGTACTTTATTCCATGTACCAGACCTGGTTGTTGGTATTTGTTGTTGTTGTTTGAAAGAAAGTAAAACTTTCTGGGACACCAGGGTGGCTCAGTGGGTTAAGCGTCTGCCTTCCACTTGGGTCATGATCCTGGGATCCTGGGATAGAGTCCTGCATTGGGCTCCTTGCTCAGCGGGGAGCCTGCTGTTCCCACTCCCTCTGTCTCTGCCCAGGCTTGTTCTAGCTCTCTCTCTGACAAATAAAAAAAAAATAAAGTTTTTAAAAAATTAAAATTAAAAAAAAAAAGAAAAGAAAAAAGAAAGTAAAACTTTCTTCCCCTCTCCCATTGTGTGCCTTCTGGAGTAATCAGACATCAGGGTAGCTATCTGTCTGTCAGCTATCCGCCAGCTGTATCTTAGGGTAGTTATTCCTATTATTCCTGTGCCTTTATTCCATGGAAGTCTTATATGCCCATGTGGAGCCTAGAACTTCTAGAAAATGTCAGGGCAAGGAGTGTAGAGAGTGACTCCAAGACTGGTGGCTTTCTAAGAAGTTTAGGGTTCATGGTATAAGAACTTGGGAATAAGAGAAATAAAATTTTCCCTCAACAATCAGATTGTAAATTCATCAGATAATGAAATGGAGAAAACTTACTGTATGGAGTCAGCACAGATCTCTATTTAGCAGGTCCTTACTCTAATCAGATCAAGTGTATTGACACCTCTCCATCAGAAGAGGGCCTGCAATAAGAGAAATACAAATCAAAACCACAGTGAGATACCACCTCACACCAGTCAGAATGGCTAAAATTAGCAACTCAGGGAACGACAGATGTTGGTGAGGATGCGGAGAAAGGGGAACCCTCCTACACTGTTGGTGGGAATGCATGCTGGTGCAGCCACTCTGGAAAACTGTATGGAGGTTCCTCAAAATGTTGAAAATAGAGCTACCCTATGACCCAGCAATTGCACTACTGGGTATTTACCCTCAAGATACAAATGTAGTGATCCGAAGGGTCACATGCACCCGAATGTTTATAGCAGCAATGTCCACAATAGCCAAACTACGGAAAGAACCTAGATGTCCATCAACAGATGAATGGATAAAGAAGATGTGGTGTATATATACAATTGAATACTATGCAACC
>CM052799.1:59792478-59802585 GCA_028533885.1 Nasua narica | reverse complement strand
CAGATGTGAGTTTCCATTTTAATCTTGCACTTATTTTGAGATACTCTTTGCTCATTGACTAAACTGCCTTTGACCCAATGCTTTGGCCACTAAAGACTTGCAGTGGAATGGACAGCCACAGCAGGTGTGGAGAAGTGGGTTCCTAAAGGAAAAAGAGAAAGTAAAAGGGAAAACCAGCTCTGACATTTCCAGTGCCACTTCATATGGAAAGAGACAGGATTGAGTCTGGAACTCTTCAGGAAAGAGAAATCTTGGAGATCATGGTAAAGAGGATGAGACACTAGCTTAGAAGGCACTTTTATGGGAATTAGAAGAAAAAAATGCCCCCTATGAGTGGATACAACTTCATAAATGGCACATCCCAGTGAGAATCATGGGGTGAATTTTAGCCCTCATTCAGTACTCCCCAAGCCAGCTATCATTGTGCAGTATACAACCTGCAGAACTGAGCACTGCATCCCTGACAGTACACCATTCACACACACACTCCCTGGGCTTATGAGAGGAGGTCAGGATCAGCTGTTGAGGGCTTGTGGAATAGAACTGAACCCCTGGATGCCGGAACCTGCTGACCCAGGGATAGCATTGAGCAGGGCCCTGTTGGGGCCATAGAGGTCAATGATGGGCTCTTACCTAGTGCTTCCCTTCTGCTCCTGCTTCATTTCTCTGCCTTACTGGAGATTGGAAGTCCTGGGGAGCCATGGGACAAATAGGGTGATGGAAGGTAAAGAGCTCTGTCCCTGAGGGTCAAAGAGGATCAACTAAAGGCAATCTCTTACACTGGGTCTTCCCTTCCAACTCTGAGAGCTCATTATTCTCCACATCTAATTCCTTAACTGCCAAAGAGCCTGGCACCCAGGATATTAGAAGAACAGGTGGTTAAGGGCACTCTACAAACTGAAGGGTGAGAAAAGCAGCCTGTGCATGCTGCCTTGGTCTGTCCTTAGGGAGACGATAAACAACCACACACATCTCCCTGGGCTGGGCCAACAAGAATTATCTCCTGGCCTGGGGCAAACACATGCTCAGAATGCCACTTCTCGGGGCACCTGGGTGGCTCAGTCGCTAAGCGTCTGCCTTTGGCTCAGGTCATGATCCCAGGATCCTGGGATGGAGCCCTGCATTGGGCTCCTGGCTCAGTGGGAGGCCTGCTTCTCCCTTTCCCACTCCCCCTGCTTGTATTCCCTCTCTCTCTATCTCTTTCTCTCTCTGTCAAATAAATAAATAAAATCTTAAAAAAAAAAAAAAAAATGCCATCTCTCCCTGGAAGCTTCTCCTGATGGATTGGGCTGACCTCCCTGACCCTTAGCAGTTCTGCACAGCAGTATTCTGTTACGTCCCTGATCACCTGCTCATTACAGTCTAGTGCCCAAGCCCTAGCTAGGAGATGCTCAATAAACATCCCTGAAAGAATGAAGGCCACATCAGATAGATGACTGGAAGAAATACAATTAAAAATCCCATCTGTATCAGTCAACTTAGCCTAGGCTGTGCTGTAGTAACAATCTCAATGTCTCAACACATGAACGTTTATTTCTAGTGTATTAACAATGTGGGTCTGATGTCTTTTCTGGGAGCCACCTTCCAAGCAGTGACCCAAAGACCCAGGCTTCCGGTAGCAACCATATGCAACACGTGACTTCCCTGTTGCTGCAGCAGCTGAAGAAAGCATAGGAGAGTCACACTCAGCAACCCTCCTGCTCATAACCAGAAGGAGTTACATAGTCCCATCTGTGTAACTCCTGTAATACACTGTAATTAGCCAGACTGTAACTAGCCATGACTAGTTGTATGACCCCATTTAACCAAAGGGGGACCAGAGAATACGGGGCAGCCACAAATATTGGATGAGTAATGAACAGTGAAGCCACAACTCTCAATCAGTGATAACCTTAAAACTCTCTTTTTCACAAAATAAAATGCTCTTGGGATGGTTAACAGAAGAACCTGAAATACTAAAAATAACATAAGATCTCACCTAGGGGTGTCAGCTTGGTATTATAGCTGCAAAACACTTCTATACCTCATATTCAATGTGTTAATAATCCTTTTCCTTTCCATAATGTAAGTTTCAAGCTTCTCAAATCTGTTTTTGCTTTTTTTCCTTGGGGCAAACTAATGGAATTCCAGCATTGGCTTTGATATTTACAAGCTTTTCTAACAACTGGCGAAATAGGTCTCAATCAGAAGGAAAAATGTTCCTCTTACCCTAGAGTTGCTGAAAAGAGACAGTGGCCTGCATCATAAAATTTTTCTTGCAGATGCTATGTAACAGTGGAGACCTGTAAGAAGTTTGAACTTCAGCAATTGTTGCTATAGTCTATGAAATTTATCTTTGAACTCTGAAAAGCCTATAATTATGAATCATTAATTATTATTAATTCTGTGTCACCTCGGTAAGCATATTTAAGTTAACGTTCTGAGGTAGGGGGGTTGACTACAAGGGGGAAATTTTAGGGTATATGGTACTATGCTAATCTAGAAATCTTCAGTGTGATTTGAAACACAGAAGGGTAGTAGGTTTTATCACTGAATAAATAGAGATGAGTCCATATTGACTTAGAAGTAGAAGCAGAGGGCGCCTGGGTGGCTCAGTTGGTTGAGCGACTGCCTTCAGCTCAGGTCATGATCCCGGAGTCCCCGGATCGAGTCCCACATCAGAATCCCGGCTCCATGGAGAGTCTGCTTCTCCCTCTGACCTTCTCCCTTCTCATATTCTCTCTTACTCTATCTCTCTCAAATAAATAAAAAAAATCTTAAAAAAAAAAAAAAAGAGGAAGAAGAAGTAGAAGCAGAAGGCCTGCATGGGTGGCTCAGTTGCTAAAACGTCTGCCTTCGGCTCAGGTCGTGATCCCAGGGTCCTCACATGGAGCCCCACATTGGGCTCCCTGCTCAGTGGGCAGCTGGCTTCTCCCTCTCCTACTCCCCCTGCTTGTGGTCCCTCTCTTGCTGTGTCTCTCTCTGTCAAATAATAAAATCTTTAAAAAAAAAATAGAAGAAGAAGAAGCAGAAGTTTTGTCAACAGGCCATTCAGCCCTGTGCTGGACAAAAGTGACAAGGAGGTTTTTATATTTAGCAAGATAAGAAGGATTGAGCACTGCCATCAGTAAAGACATCTGAATCTTGTGAAACAAAGCAACAAAAGCAGGAAATGTCTGAAATTTCCTTTTCTGAGAGAATCTGTAATAACTGGATTTTACTTCCCAATATGGCCAACTTAATATCACAACCAACTCTTAGAAAAATATTTCTGCAGATAGAATTTAAGTTCATAGGCCAAGACCCAGCAGCTGACAATAAGCAAGTAAATAGAGAAAATAAGGGGAAAATGCTCATTGGGATACCAGGCCATCTTCCATCCCTTAAAATACAAAAGATATTAATATAATCATACCATATACATTCTTTTGTCCCTTATTCTTTTCACTGGTTATTATGCTGGAGAATCAACCACTGTTTATCAATCTATAACTAACTTGTTCTCAAACTGTAGATTAACATTCCAGTTACTTCCAGTTTGGAGCTAATTAAAAGCAATACCATTATAAACATTCTTATATTCATCTCTTCGTGCACATTAACATAATTTTCTCTAGGTTATGTGCTGAGGAGTGACAGTGCTGAGTGATAGAGTTTGCATCTCTTTAAATCCTCTGGATAATGCCAAAATGGTGTTATCAATTCATGCTCTCTTTAATAGGAAGTAAAGTTCATGCTGCACATTGACTCCAATGCTTGATATTGTCAGTTTTATCATCTGTGCTGTATCTGTTGGCTGTGTGATGGATATCCATATGTTTAATGGTACTTAATTATAGTTTAATGTATCACTTTGTTTAAGTTTGAGAGACTTTTCACATGCTTATTGGCCATTTGCACTGCCTCTTTGAAGTGTCTTTTTAGGACTTTTGGCCATTTTTTTTTTACCAGATTTTATATTTGCAGAAGAACTTTATACATCTTTGGTACTAGCCCCTTTTTTTATCTCTGTGTCTCAAACATTCACTCGTTAGAGTAACTGATGAAAGTCTCTTTTTTTAAGATTTTTAAAATTTATTCATTTGAGAGAGAGTGAGAGCACAAGCGGGGGAAAGATCAGAGGGAGAGGGAGAAGCAGACTCCCCACTGAGAGGGGAGCCCGACGTGAGGCTTGATCCCAGGACCGCAGGATCATGGACTGAGCCAAAGTCAGACATTTAACTGACTGAGCCACCCAGGTACGCCTGAAAGTCTTTAATGCACTCAAAGTTATTAATCATTACACTGTTGGGTAGCATGTTTTGTATCTCATGTTAAACAACCTTTCCAGGGCCACTTAGCTAACTCAGTTGGTAGAGCATGCAATTCTTGGTCTCAGTGTTATGAGTTCAAGCCTCACATTGGGCATGGAGCCTACTTTAAAAAAAAGTAAAATTAAAAAATAAAAAATAAAAATCTGTCCTTATTCAAGGTCATGAAAATATTCTCCTGTATCATTGTCTAAAATCTTCATAGTTTTCACTTTAATCTACCTGGGACTGACTTTTATGAATAGTGTCAAGATGTATTGGATTCCTTTTTATTATATGGATAACCAGATCCTATGTATTGAACCACTGTTTATTGAAAAGTCCTTCTTCAAGTGATCTTCAATGCCTTTGTCCTTATAAATGAGACATTCGTATAAGATGGGTCTGCTGGGGCGCCGGGATGGCTCAGTGGGTTAAAGCCTCTGCCTTCGGCTCAGGTCATGGTCCCGGGGTCCTGGGATCCTGGGATCGCCCCGTGTTGGGCTCTCTGCTCAGCGGGGAGCCTGCTTCCCCCTCTCTCTGCCTGCTTGTGATCTCTCTCTCTCTGTTAAATAAATAAAATCTTAAAAAAATAAAAAGAATGGGTCTGCCTCCAGGCTCTCTTCTCTGTTCCACTGGAATATTTTTCCCTCCTTGTTTCAGTTCCAAACTGTCTTTACTACTAATGTTTTGTATCAGTCTTGATATCTGGTAAGGCAAGTCCTATACCTCATTTTTCTTCTTCAGAACTATCCTGGCTATTCTTTGCCTTTTGCTATCCATATAAACTTTACAATCAATGTGTCAAGTGCTATAAAAGAAATCTTCAAAATATACAAATCCATTTGGAATGTCTGTACCTAGATATATAGACATAGATATAGAGATTTTACATCCAATAAATTGCAAAACTTCTTTATTATTAATTCTAATTTGTCTATGGATTCTCAGAATTTCCTGTATACATATCTGCAAAAATGACCACTTTCTTTCTTTATTTTTCTTTCTCATTAAAACCTCCAACACAATGTCGATACACAGTGATGATGGTGGCTATCTTTGTCTTATTAGGGACCTCAAAGCTGAAGCTTTTAACTTTTTACCACAGCAGAGGGCATTTTCTGTGACTATTCATACATACTCTTTATCAGATTAAGGAAGTTCTTTCTAGTAGACTATTCATACATAGCTATCAGATTTAGGAAGTTCTTTCTAGTATAGATTTCCTAATTTTTAAATCACAAATCAATGTTGAATTTTATCAGATGCTTGTTCTGTATTAACTGAAATAACCATATGACTATTGTTTAATCTGTTAATGTGATGGGTCTCATATTACACTAATTAATATTCTTGCATTAAAAGATAATTGTTTTCCAGTATTAGTCTTACCTAATCATTATGTACTATCCCTTTTATACATGATGGGATTTAGTTTGCTAATAATTTAAATCCACCTTCTTGTGTAATACTTGGGCTGAAATTTGCCTTTCCCACGCTGCTCTGAGATTTGGTGAAGTCAAGCAATCTCCTCGAAGTGACTGGGAAGTAGTTCTCTCTATATTATCTCAAAGAGATCTTACAAATTAGAGTTATATATTCCTTGACTGTTTGGTATAAGTTACTAAAGAAGTTCTTTGGACACCTACTTTTCTTTGTGGTTATAGAACTATGTATTTGCGATCATATTTCTGAATACTAAATATATCTGATATTTCTTGATATATCTACTTTAGAGCATTATGCCTTAACTTCCTTTTAAGGTATTTGAGGCTTTAACTCTTTTACCCCCCAATATCACCCCTCATGTATCTTTTGAAGAGTTATATTACAATTTTTGTTTATGTCTTTATAAATAAAAAATTTTCAAATACATTATTATTGCTATAGTGAAACATATCTAGGTGTACATTTAGTGGAAAAATTAAAGGCTATAAATAGCCTCATGTCACTTCAAGTCAGGCTTTCCCCCAAATAAGTTCAGGTCAGACCATGTTATACAGCTAAATGAGCCTCCAAGATTTTTTTCTCTGCTTTTCAACCTTGGTAGATTGAAATTTGGTAGATTTTGTAATTTGCAGATGTTTTCAAGTGTTGAACCTCTAGGGAGGATTTCAAGTAAATCTGGCCCAAGATATTGAACTGGAAGGAATGAGACAGAAATGCAAGTACTTTATACAACTCAGTCACAGAGCTCTTTTCCCTGGCCTCCAGGGGTTATGAGGGCAGAAAAGAGGCAACACCTAATACCCCGGGATAGGAGGTAAAGGAACCAGGGCTATGCTCCAATGATAAGGAGGTGTGAACCAGGATGAGAGATTGCAAGATGGGGTGGGGGGCGCTTTTAGACATGGAGGGTGGCAGGATGAAAATTCCAGAGGCAAGAATAACCTTGTTTCTGTAGTTCAGTGTGGTGAGGGGGTTAATTGTGGAGTGAGAGTAAGGGAGATAGGGCTAAAGAAGTAGACAGATGCCAGACCATGCGGGACCTCTGGGTGTATAACAGTCTATCCTGTCAGGGTAGGAGCCTCAGAAAGGTTTTAAGCAGGGGAGTAATAAGCTCAGAACGAGAGCCTGGCTCCCAGAGTGCTGGCAATAGGGAGACAATTTGGGAGGTTCCTCATAACAAATCTTCAAAAAGTATGGTTTCTGTTATCTTTGAGCCACTTCTTCCTTGGACAAGAAACAGCAGAAGATAATGATCACGTGGAGGGAACACACTGCCATCCTTCCAGTAAGTGCCAGTGGAGACATCTGCTGGAGTGCATCCTGCAGAGTTTGGACCATCTGGCAGGGTAGCTGAGCTGGATCTCACTGGTTACATGTTCGCCTGAACCCCTTTGCCATGGGTCCATGCATTTCCCTGAATATTGAAAATGAGGTGGAGTGAATGTGTGCCTTTCCTCGTTACGAAGACTTGGATGAATGTCTTCTCTTGGGGTAGACAATAGAATTTCCTTCTGAGGGTAAAGTGACCACTGAGCATTAGATCCAGCCCATGAATTTCTTGCTGGTTACTGGCGGGGCAGGTATGACTTCACTGTGGTAGAAATTAATGTTCATCACTGATTGAGTTGGAACAAGAGTCCATGCTGTGGTCTGGGTCTGTAGATTTCAGTTGAGCATCAAGAAAGAAATTTTTTTCCTATGCTTCACCCTCTGAATTTTCCTCGTTGAGATTTGACTTTTTCTCTTGCCAAAATTAATATCATGTTTGCAACCTTAAAGGTCTTGACTGACATTTCTTGCTCTTGCAAGTTTTCGGTACAAACTGTTCAGCTTGAGGACAATGAAACCAAATCTTAGGGACACAAATAAAATAGTTTCTTACATTTTTTTATGAGCGATTCTGTATCTTATTCCATTTTAGTTAATGTGGCAATTTAGCTAAGCAATACTAGAGTCATGTTTAATGAACAATGAACTAATTTATAAACAGTCATTGCCCCCTGGAAATATAAAGCTTCTGAGTGCTCTGCTCTAATATTTTAGTAGGAAGGTGGAAGTTTAATTCTGCTACTGGTTCATGGAGGAAAGCTCTGCGGTGATTACTTTGTTTGAAAAGGCTTTGACCAAAGCAAATGAACAAGCAAGCATAAAACTAGCAGGTGAACTCCCTACTCAAAGCGTAGCCAAGGCCAGCTGTGCTTAGGTCAGAAAAACCACTTGTGCGTGCTTTGTTTCCCGGCTAATCAAGTTGATTAATTTCCTTATGTTGGGGGCGGGAGGAGCCAGGGAGATACCAGATTCCCTTAGTGTCATCTTGTAGAACAGCACAAGGGTGAGAACATGGCTATTGAGGCATTACACTTCCTATCGGTAACCTGGGCCCAAGCAGCCCACCGTGCAGCTGTACTCAGCTTGCGTAGCTCATCCCAGAGATCTCATCGCTATTCATAGAGTAAATGTTGTGGTAGCAAAGTGGGGATCTGGAGAAGGTCCCAAAGAAGGTTCATCCTGTGCAGAGAGTTGAGTGTGTCCCTCCATGCAGGTTTTGAGGCTTTGTTTGTTTTTTAATTTATGGAGAGAATTTTTATTAAGCCTTTATGGATTGAAGTCTTATTTCCCATCCATTTCTCAGCAGGATCTAAGGAAATAGGTAGATGGACTTATCTATGAGGAAGCAGGGTTCAACCCAATTCAATTTCAATATGTGTTTGTAGTTCACACGGAATGTACACAGCTCTGGGCTTGATCTGTGGGGAATTAAGAAATGAACCTCATATGATTCCTGCCCTCTTTCCTAGCGCTTGGTCTAAATAGTGAGAAACACACACAAGAGTATTTGATGTCCTTGACCAAGGGGTCTGTATCTATCTGACCAAAAGCTCTAGAAACCTATGGGCAATTATTTAAGACACAAAGGGATAGCATCTGTCTAGGCACCCCCTCCCTCACACTGGTTCACCCCAATTTCACAAGTGATGGGAGAAAACAAAAGATAAAGGATATTTATAAGATCATGCTTCAGTTTGAAATTTCTCACTCCAGAGCACCCAGATGGCTCAGTTGGAAAAGCAGGCAACTCTTGATCTCTGGGTCGTGAGTTCCAGCCCCACACTGGGTGTAGAGATTACTTAAATAAAAATAAAACTTTGAAAAAAAAGAAATTTCTCACTCCAGCCCCTGCCCCCACCTGCCAAGGAGGGGAAGGTCAAAGAAAGCAAAAGTGGAAGGGAAGGATTGCAGACCACTAATGCTGCCTTTAATATATACAATTTTGTGATGGTGGAAAGCCTGCTGACAGATGCAGTGTAAGTGAATAAAATCAGAATACAAATTATAGATAATTTTTGAGTAACACAAAGTTGGGTTCAAATTTTCCCTCAGTCACTTTTTAGCTACATTATACAGGGCAAGATACTGAAACTCACTAACCTTGGTTTTCTTATCTATAGAATGGGAAAGATAAAAATTAATCTCACAAGATTAAGTGAGAATTGAATTACTCAATTAAATGAATTAAATGACACCTTGTATTTGTAGCTTACTTAGTCCCCAAGTCTGCCAGATACAAATTTCTGTAGTAAAGGTAAAGGATGAAGACTGACTGCTCACTTCAAATTCTTTCCACTAATAACTCTGTTTGTTGTCTTGCCTCTCTCTGTGCATCTCACTTTGCCCCAAACAAGGAATAACCATAACCAATTATGGTGGATAAAGGAGTCAGAGAGAAGACATTTTTCTACACTGGGCTCCCTCTGATCCTGACAGACTGTCTTATTGACTTCTGATGACCTTGTTGCCCTCTCCGTCCTGCATCGTTCTTGATATGGATAACCCATCCTCCAGTTTCCCTGAGTGCCAAAACCAACCTTATATGTATTACAGACTTTAAGTGGTTAATTGAGAAAAATGAAAGATGACAGGGGACAGGAAATATCGAAAACAGAGTATTTGACATTTTACTGTTCCTCACTCATCTGCACCACAGACTATCCATGTGACGCCTTTTCCTAGGAGACTACTTACCAGTGCCATTCATGCCAAGATTTTCTCCATCTCAGTGCTTCTTCTAGCTCTCAGGAGCCCCCAGTCCTCCTTGTCAGAGGATAATTCTTAAATTTGGTGCTTTATTTATCAGAGCAATTGATTTTCCTTCTGTTCTACTTTAAGTTCTCACATTTCACAACCTTAAAAACCCATGTTTTCCTAAACATAGGAGTTTCTTTGTTTACATTCATTTTATTTATTATTCCTCTACAGTCATTTTACTTGGACTTCTTGGGGAAATGGAGATAAATATGTGTGTTCAGTCTGCCATTTTTTTTTTGAGGAAAGTATTAAATTATTTATTTTTTATTAACATATAATGTATTATTTGCCCCAGGGTACATGT
>CM052799.1:59748388-59782732 GCA_028533885.1 Nasua narica | reverse complement strand
GCTTCTTTGGGGTAAATACCCAGTAGTGCAATTGCAGGGTCACAAGGTAGCTCTATTTTTAATTTCCTGAGGAATCTCCATACTGTTTTCCAAAATGGCTGCACCAACTTGCATTCCCACCACCAGTGGAGGAGGGTTCCCCTTTCTTGTGGTGGTATTTCTAAATTAGAGAGGAAAAAAGTCTTTCTGGGTTTTATCATCATTCATTTCTTTCTTCTTTTTCTTTTTTTTTTCTTTTGCATGGTGGAACTTAAGGATTTTTTCCAACTTTAATGAGGTATACCTGACAAATAAAATGCCATATGTTTAAAGCATACAATATGATGATGGATACACATATACATTGTGAAGTGATTCCCACAATCAAGTAATTAACATCTATCACCTCACATAGTTAATTATTTCTTCTTTTTTTTTGGCTGAGAATGTTTTTTACTATCATGGCAAATATCAAGTTCATAAAGTAGTATTATTATTATAGTCACTATGCTATACATTAGATCCCAAGAATTTATTCATCTTATAACTGGAAGTTTGTATTAATATTTCCTCATCTTCCCCACCCTCCAGGCCCTGACAACCACCATCCTACTCTCTGTTTCTGTGAGTTCGACTTTTTTTCCCCCACATGTAGGTGATCCCACAAAGTACTTTTATCTTTCTCTCTCTGGCTTATTTCTCTTGGCATAATACCCTCCAGGTTATCCATATTGTCACAAATGGCAGGGTTTCCTTCTTTCTATGACAGAATAATATTCCAGTGTGTGTGTGTGTGTGTGTGTGTGTGTGTGTGTGACACATGTATACATTCATCCATGGACAGACACTTACATGTTTCCATACCTTGGCTACCGTGCATAATGTTGCAATAAACATAGCAGTACAGATCTCTTTGAGATAGTGCGTTTGTTTCCTTTGGATATAGATTCAGAAGTGGGATGGCTAGATCACAGGGTAGCTCTATTTTCAACTTTCTGAGGAACCTCCATCCTGTTTTTTGTAGTGGTTGCACCAGTTTACATTCTCACCAACGGTCCACGAGGGTTCCCTGTTCTCCACATCCTCGCCAACATTTGTTATCTCTTGTCTTTTTGAGAATAGACAACTAATAGGTGGGATGTGGTATCTCCTTGTGGTTTTCATTTACATTTCCCTTTTGATTACTGAGGGTGAACATCTTTTCACGTGTCTGTTGACCATTTGTATGTTTTTGAAAAATGGCCAATTTTCTTGATCTTCCATAGTCACCTATATTTTCAGGAATAATAGGTCCGTACATGTCAATTACTTCTATCTCACTAATTGTGTTATTGAGACTTCTATATCCTGGCTTATTTCTTTGCCTACTTGCTCTGTTACGGACTAAGAGAAGTAAGTTAAAGTCATCTACTATACTTTAATCTTTATTTGCTTTCCTGTCTTGTAATTTCAGTTTAATAAATGCTAACATTGCGTTATTTTGTGATTAGATATTTCTTACTTTGTTATCAAGTGCACACTACCATGCTACAAAAAACACAGTCTCATTCTTTGGCATTAACTAATATTCTTGTTTGATATTAAGATTATGACCTTCCAGGGCACCTGGGTGGCTCAGTTGATTAAGCAACTGCCTTCGGCTCAGGTCGTGATCCTGGAGTCCTGGGATCGAGTCCCGCATCGGGCTCCCAGCTCCACGGGGAATCTGCTTCTCCCTCTGACCTTCTCTCCTCTCATGCTATCTCTCACTCTCCCTCTCTCTCTCAAATAAATAAAATCTTTTTTTAAAAAAAAAGAAAGATTGTGACCTTCCTTGTCTTTTTTAGTTGAGGTAGGGGGCATGTTTCAGGAACTCCAGCTTGGCAGGTGGTGGGTTTAATAAGGACGGGAACTCACACATGAGGCTTGTCTTGGTAGGCAGCAAGACAAATGGACCTTGGTACCTGCTTAATCTTAAAAGTTTATACAGAGGCCTTAGTTGAGTTCAGTCACACATACCCTGCCGGTGTTCTCATCACATCACCATCTCAAGGCCATGGCCTTGGAGCAGCCGCTGGGAGCAGGAGAGGCAAGTGGAACCCACATTGCAAGGACAGGGGAGGGAGTAAGGAGTGCTGAGTGCCAGCCCCAGCTCACAGGTCAGCCAGCAGCTGCATCCTCAACCTTCCCCAACACACCCTCATTTTTCTTTTAATGAGTAAGTTCCATCAATGAATATTTGTGAGAGTTCCAACCAGGATAAAAACTGTCTCAGACATCTCCAAGGAGGAAGGAACCAGTTCAGGCCACGATAACCCCATCTTTTCCACAAACCTTCTGAAGAAGAAATAGACACACCAAAAAAAACCAAAATGCACTGTCAAACTTTAGAAAATGGAAAACACATATATAATAAACTTTTAAGGTTTATCAAGAAGATACCGAGATCCATTCATCTTGCCACCTACCAAGACAAGCCTCATATGTGAGTTTCCATCCTTATTAAACCTGCCACCTAGCAACCTGGAGGGTCTGGCCAGCCTCTTTCTTCCATCTCTCCCTGCCCTCCATGTCTGGGAGGCGATTTCAGATTACACCTGGGAAGCTCCCAAGGAGCTTGCAAACCAGCAGAGTTATTGCTTTTTATTTTCTTCTTTTTTCTTTTGACAGCTCACTTTGTGTCTTCCCTTGGGCTTTTGTATTTCTGCTTGGTAATCTTCCTTCGTAGGGGCAATTGATTTTTTAAGAGTTTTTTTTTTTTTTTCTCTTTTAACTCAAGACAAAATGTTTGGTTAAAAGGCTCATCTATTGCCTTGCAAGTTTCTTTGCTATTCTTTATCTGACCAGTTTTGCTGATTTTTTAAATTTTTCTTTCCATGATTCTTGATCAACTACTTTTTATCCTTCTCAGCACTGATTGTTGGATTTCCCTGTCTGTTTGCAGCAAGTAGGTAGTTTTGTTGTTTAAGTTTTAGGGGGCTTTGTGGGGGATTGGGTTTTTTGGTTTGGGTTTTTTGGGGGTTTTTTTGGTGTTTTCTGAGATTTGCCTTTGCTTGCTTTCTATCATATATTTTCTTTGTTGATGTTGTTTAGAATCAAAGAGCATGTATTTTCTAATAATAAAGAACTTAACCCTCTACTTAAAGTTCTACCATGCATTTCTTCTCCTACCCTGACATAGTCTCTGTTTGATCCTCACCCCGACTTCCCAGATCCTTCAGCTCCTGACATATGCAATAAATGCTTTTGTACCACTTCAGTGTGTATCCTTATCTACGGGAAGTACAGTTTTGAAATCTACTACCCTACAGCCACCTTTCTACTCACTTCCCTTAAGCTGCCTCTGTGCTTATTTCAAGGGCCTTCGCAGCCCTTGAAACTTAGACCTTAGTTGTCTCTCTTTTTTTTTCTTAAGTGATATAATACATTACCCCTCATCTGTTGCTTTCTTATAATAGACGAGAAGATTACTGTCTCACACAAATAAGTTCATATTGGAATTTCAGGTATATTTTCTTTAAGGAGATTGCTTTTTATTTTTTTTTCCCAGCAGTTCCTGAGTAGAAACCCAATTATGTGGCTCTCATAGAAAAGTTGGCTTTCTCTCAAAACAAAAGAGTTGGCTTTCTTGGGGCGCCTGGGTGGCTCAGTGGGTTAAGGCCTCTGGCTTCAGCTCATGATCTTAGGGTCCTGGGATCAAGCCCCGCATCGGGCTCTCTGCTCAGCAGGGAGCCTGCTTCCCCCTCTTTCTCTGCCAGCCTCTCTGCCTACTTGTGATCTCTCCCTCTATGTCAAATAAATAAATGAAATCTTTAAAAAAAAAAAAAAAGAGTTGGCTTTCTCTTTGGGCAGAAAACAAAAGTGACCCACATCTCCCAGTCTTCCCATTTCCCTTCATCTGAAAATGAGCAGGCATTGCTGTGAAGCTAAGCCAAGACTTCACTTTCTTCATTCAGATGTCTTGGAGATTATCAATAATATCAAACAAAGCTTTCATTCTTTTTTCAATATTACACATTAGTCCAAAATATGAATTTCCAATCATTAATCTGACAAGTTTTATTAACGAAATTCAAGTCAAGAAATCTGTATTCAGTCTGAAGGTAGAATGACATACATTAATTAGAGATGAATAAGATTTCAAGGTAAATGAGAAAAACCCTGCCCTTTAGTATATGAAATATTTATAGAGTGGTTTTTATTTGCTCTGTCTTCATGAAAATATCCATAACTAGAACCCCAGGTAAACCTGGATGTCTGCATTCCTCCGTCGTCTACATCTATAATGTGCCTAGTAACATGAAGGGTAACAGGTTACCCAGATTCCAATTATAGACATACATATAGACGTGAACAATGTCCAGGGTGCAACCTAACTCTTGTAAACTTTTGGCAAATATTACCCAAATGTAGCTTTTTCTTAAAAACCCAAGCAACCTGTTACCTTCCCATTTTCCCTTCCATGTATGACAGGCATCATTTTATACTTTGCTGTACATTCTTCGTGCTATTGCTCATTTACTTAATTTATTTTCTGCCACCTTCCCCAGACTTAAAGAGTAGACACACTCAATAAAATAGAAAACTATAAGTCTACAAAAGTTGAGTCCAGGAAAATTCAGAAAAGCAAACTGAAGAAGAAAATTAAAATATGAATGTATAGACTATTACTTATTAGAAGTTGAAAATGGCAAGAATAGTTTATCGTTCACCAGAACCGGGTTTTCTTCTTGGGCATGCATCCAGCTTACATTCCCCAGCCTTCTCTACAGCTGGAGCCCTTTGTTTGAATTTCACCCAATAGGATGTGTACATACATGATATGTGCTACTTCTGAGCTGTGGTCCATGAAAACCTTCTTTGTGTGTTCTTCCATACTCTTTCCTCCTACTTCTTCACTGGGAGGGACATGACAATAGTGACATCAAAAGCCCTGTACTAAGGATGGCAGAGCCTCTGTTATGCTAGGGCCTTAAATAACTGTGTGGAGGAGAGGTGTCCAGCCAATCCTCATAACTGCCCGAGACTGTCACCCAAGCCAAAGGCACAAATTTTGATTGTCTTTGAGCCACTAATCATGGTGTGTTTGTTACTTCAGCCTAGTATAAATAATACATATGATTGATGCCAAGTACAATAAACCCACATTTTCTATTTGGATTTCAGCAGGTCTTTTAACAGGTAGGAAATAGTCTAGACAGATGTTTACCCAGCAAATAGCAGTTCAGGGCATGGGTTAGTCTTGCTTTTCAACTTTGGAGTAGGTCCGAACTGGCGCAGGAGAATAATTGACTTTCCAAAGGGTTAAACCAAGAACACTTGGGGAATGTTGCCCTGAGCCTCAAGAAGCTTCTAGGGCAGGAGGCATCCAACTGAAGGACATCATCAGTTCAAATAACACAGGACTGTAACTGGAGACTGAGGAGCCCACATTCTCTGTGAGTCATTTAGTTGCAACCAGGAAGAAGAGCTGTGGTCGGTGACTGGGGTCAGGCACTGGCAAAATCAAGAACCCCAGGAGATGGGAATTCAATATGGAAATTGAGAAAGCCAGGATCCAGGCTGCTGAGTTTAAATCCCAGCTTCATTCCTTACGAATTATGGAGTCTTGAGCAACTTCCTAATGTCTCTGGGCTGATTTCTTTCTTCTCCTATAAAACTTGGATAATATATATGTGTCTCAAACGGTTGTGCAAATTAAATACATCTAAATTTCAGTGTCTGGCACATAGTAAGCAATCAATAAGTGGTGACTATTTTTTATTAAGATGAATGAGAAAGATGATGGAGCACACCTGGGGGAATTAGGCTGTGGCACAAACCAGGAGCAAAGCTAGAAAGGGTAAGGACCAGGGTTTTGCTCACTACAAATTCCCATCTGAAGCTGTTACCTCTGACTTTTGGTATTGCCCCACCTGGGTGTAAAGTGTGGAGCAGGATATAGGAGCAAGCCACCATTTACATGGAGCAAAAACAGCAGGAATCACCCATCCCTGAGGGAAGGAACCCTAAGTTCTGGCAGCCTCGTGGGGGCAGGGTGGACACCCGGCAGTGGCAGTTCATTGAGATTTACCAGGAAAAGAGAGCTGAAGAGTAGAGCTTGCAAGGGTGTCAGAATTTTATAACCTCTAAATATCATCTGTGTGACTTTGGGGTGAGTCTTTGAAACTAATTTTTTCTCATCTAAAATATTATAGTATTTAAAGAGTTGCTTATGACTAAATAAGATAGCACATTATCTTATAAAATACCCAATAGGTCATAGCTCAATAAATCTTTAACCCATGTCAGTGGAAAGGAGGATATGGTATCTATATGGTCTGCAATGATGGGTAAATGGATGGACCAGGCATGGGAACAATTCAGTTTATTCTAAAAACCACACTTGGCGGCATTGCTAGTTAGGAGTAAACACTTAACAACATCCACCATGTGCTGAGTTGGCTCTGATATATAAATACATTTAAGACTCTGTGAACAAGTGCATGTTCCATGTAGGCCAACCTCAGAAACTTCTATTTCCTCAGCAGCGTCCCCCCATTCCCAGGGCTGTTCTTGGCCATGGTCTGGGACATCTTGCTCCTCCCTGCTCTAGATGTCTCCCCATGGCCTCCATCATAGTCTCCACGGCCCTCTGTGTCATGGCTCCCAGTTCACAGACAAAAGTTATGGTGGCTATGATTGCATTCTCTTTAGTATGGAGCTTTCAACAGCTCCACTCTGCTGCCTTATGGACTCAGATGACACCTATGCATGGGGACATTTCTGATGCCAAAACTTAACACTAGTATTAGTGAGGAATTAATTCAAGCAAAAGTCTTTCTGGTATAAAGGAGAACAGAGACAGATTGACCCACAATGAGAGAGATAATCAATCCGGTCCAGTTGTTTCTTGGGATGGGGGCATGGAGGCCCATGGGTATTAGAATTTTGTCAGAGAAGCAAAGCTAGAAACAGATGGCCCTGATTCTCAGTGTCAAGTAGAAGCCACTGCCCAGGACCTAGAGGGAAAGCTGTATTGGTCTACATAAAGGTAAATAGTGATGGCAAGAACCAGGAAGAAGTGGGGCATCATCAGAAACTACATAATAAAAATCCATTCAGTATGAATAAGAAAGAAGAATGAATAAGAAAGAAGAATGAATAAGAAATAAGAGAAGTAGGAGAGCGAGGGTGGGAATGAGTGAATTTGTAAGTGGAACATTATTCGGACTATGGACTCACCAGCCTATGACCTACAGAAAAGAGACAACATTTGTATTTCTGTTCCAAAGAAAACTCTAGTCCCCACCTTGTGAAGGAAATACCCCTAAGTTTTTCTCAGTGTTCACAGCAGGGCTGATAACGCAGTCTTCCTCAGCAATTACCATTAAAGCCAGTCAGTCTTCTCTTCAAGCTGGTGTTCACCATCTGCAAAGGTCCCTTACCAAAGGCCTAGTGATAGAAACTTCTGGATTTTTCTTTCTTTCTTTTTTTTTTTTTTAAACATACATCCAGGCAGCAGATGTTCAGGGGTGTCCAAAGCAGTCTCCCTCAAATTGCCACAAATTCTGTGATTTAAAGAGCCAGTAAAAAGGGGATGTTCATATGTTGACAGCCTCCCTTTATATCTTCTCTCCAGTGGTCCCACCTGAGATGGCAGGAACTGGGACAATTTGGTTACAGAAGTTGGCTCTCTCCATTACTATGAATACTGTTTTGACTTATAATTCTCACTGTAACCCCCAGAGCATAGAAGACTAAGTAGGGCAAACCTCTCAATCCCGAGTAGTTGATGCTGACCTTGGGCAGTGCTCACAGACTTGAAGTCCCTCATCCTTGGGTTTACATGTTATACCAGGCCAAAACTCTCTTTTCCTTGTTTCTCCCTAGATCCCATTGAGTTTCCAACCTAGTACCTCTATCATGCCTCCACCAGACTGTCCCATAGCGCTGCTGACTTCTCGCCCAAGGCACACGTCCACCACCACCTCCTTTGGGGAAAGTGGTTTGACCTCCTACTTGCATATGTTGGGCATGGTGCTCTCTTTTGTTGATGATAAATCTGTTGTTAGTTGGTTTTATTCCAATTTTGTGTAAACCACAGTATATGTCTAAGATACAAATTTTGCAAAGAAGAGGATGCTATCATAGGTAAGAACTGGTGCTAAAGTGATATTTTCTTCACTTGGTTTATCATACCTTTAATTCTTACAGACATCAACTGGCATTATATTGACCCATTTTCCACTTGATTTTGGTGCTTTTGGTTAGTTTTAACACAAACATCGTTTTCCTCACATATTTATGACCAGACTTATTCCTTACCATTCTATTTTCTGTCCCTTCATTCATTTTTTTCACTTCTTTAATTTTATATATTTTTTAAAGCTTTATTTATTTAAGTAGTCTCTCCACCCATTGTGGAGCTTAAACTCACAACCCCAAGATCAAGAATTGCATGACCCTTGGGGCACCTGGGTGGCTCAGTGGGTTAAAGCCTCTGCCTTCAGCTCAGGTCATGATCTCAGGGTCCTGGGATCGAGCCCTGCATCAGGCTCTCTGCTCAGTAGGGAGCTTGTTTCCCTCTCTCTCTGCCTGCCTCTCTGCCTACTTGTGATCTCTCTCTCTCTCTCTCTCTGTGATAAATAAATAAATAAATAAATAAATAATCAGTCCCCATGGAATTCTGATGGAAAAGTTGCCACCTTGTTAAATCTTTAAAAAAAAAAAAAAAAGATTTGCATGACCCTCTGACTGAGTCACCCAGGTGCCCCTGATTCTTTAATTATAAAATCTCCTTAGAAAGAAAAGTTCATTTAAAATTTACATTTTTATGGCATATTTTCCCTTTATTTCATCATTTTCCTTTTACTTTTTAAATACCTTTGGTACTTTTTCACCGTGTTTTTTGTGTTTGAGTTTACCCACTTAATAATTTTTGTTCATCAGTGTCCATTTAATATTTTTCTGACATCTGTAGGATTTTTTTTCCCGTTGGAGTGAGGCTTAGTCAGGTCTACTACAGGTAGAGAAGCTGGCTCTGATTGGCCATCTAAGGCACAAAGTCCCCATGTTAATAAAAATAATAAAGAGAGGATGCAGAGCCCCTTCCTGTGCAAAGTGAATCATTGTTGGATAAATGGCCATAGCAACATGACATAATTTGCAATAGTGCGCATGTGCTGGTTAGTTGATAAAACTCGGTGAGGCTTTCAGGGGATGCCTCTATCCACGGTGCAACCACCATTGGCCATATTTAGACAAGATTGTGATTTACTGATGGAAAGATAGGAGGAAAAATTTTAAAGATCATCCCTGGAATAATCAGAAATGCTGGTTCTCTCCAATCCACTGGCTTCCTTGGCTAACCACATAAATCACATTTCACAGAGATTTTTGGAATAGTGATAATGTCCTGTGATACCCTTCTGACTATGTCCTGTAGCAGGTCCATCTCTCTGTAGAGAAAAACAGCATCCAGCATTTTCAAACTGTTGGTTAGAAAATGTAAGTGTAGGTCTCGCATAATTTGTATTAATCAATACACAGCTTTTTAAGTAAAAAATTTCAGAGACCAGGTATGTTTTTCAGGCAAATCTATTTTATCTTCTTTTTTACATCATTATGGACTTAGGACTCTCTGATACCCTAGGGAAACTGCTTTCTTTCAACACCTCGGATCCACAAGCTAATCCTGATTTTTTTTCCCCTGCCCAGAATTATGAAATCAACTATCCTTCAAGGGCATTTGTCTTTTTCACTAGAGGATAGTTTTAGAAGCCACAGGCACTAGTTCTACAAATAAGCTTGTTCCACATTTTGACTGGAATTTGGCAGAATGATAGCAAAAATGTCCAACAGCAAGAATTACTGTAGGGACAGAATGGATAAAGCCTCCTTTAAAAAATGTTCAGAATTTGTATTGATGTTTTCAGTTCACCTCTATTTTAGTAAGTTCTTCTTGCCTTACTCTAATAGAAGAGTTTATTCATCCATTTCAATTTTTCAACAACTCATTTTCCTTGTTTTCATTAATGTTAATTAAAAAAAACTCTAGATTATCATACCAAACCATGGGTCTAAATATCAGTGTTGCCTCCCCCAAATTCAGAAGGCTCATATCTTTTCTTCTGTCGAACTTCAGCTCAGCCATCCCAAAACTGGCTTGAGTGTGGAAGTCCCATTGATTCTTTGATCAGCACTGTCTTCACACCAATATCTGGAAGGGAAGCAGCCCTAGCCTTTGTCTAGGAGAACACCAAAGAAACTAAGAGTTCAGAGCATTCAGCGTGATACACTGATACCTTGTTTACATAATAAAAGACAATAAAATGTGGATAATATATAGATACCACTTCTTAAAATTAAAAAAAAAATCCACTGTCAATTATCTCTGAGCTCCCAGTTTGATTTGATTTGATTTTTCCTCTATATTTGTTATTTCACTAGGGCCTTTGAATATCCATGGAGCAGAATTTTTAGTAATAAAACTGCATTTCATGTCCATGGGTACGAGTGGGTACACCAACTTACAAGGGTTGGCTGCATTCATTACCCCCAGTTTTGCACTCAGTAACATCACACTCACAGCCTGCAATCAACCATAGCAGAAGTGTTTACACCATGAAAATTGGCAAACACTATAAATCGGGGCTTTCCACCCAAAGAGCCGGTTGTCAGGCACTTACAGGACAACTCTGGGTTCAGCTTTAGGACAACTTGGTTTTCCCAAAACCAGTCAAAATGTCAGAACATAAAATCAATTAACATACAGAATTATCAGATTTAATTTGCCAAACATTATGGTCAAGAATTCCCACTTAAGAAGTTTACATAGAATAACATCTGGAGCTTTATGTAGTTTTTGTGATATTCACGGCATAATGCTTCCCAGAACCAACACTTAGAAGACAAAAAAAAAAAAAAAAAAAACACAATTGGATTAGAGCACATTTTAGTTGTAATATCCATTTAGTTATCCACCAGTTTCAAGTAATTTCCAGATATTTTTGATCCATCCCCAGGGGTTTTATTTCCACAACAGACAAACACAGGGAATTCAGTAATTTCTAGTCATTAACATTTCTGTGGTATTATCCAATTTTTTTCATGAGTTAATACACACCATGCTCTTTCCTTCTCAATTTTGCATTCTGCAATAACTGTATCTTCTGGATGATATAGAGGATAGAACCAAGGAAGCTAAGTATGAGGTCTGGCTTTGCCAAAATCTAAAATGGGCTGAAGGAATATTAAGTGTCCTTATTGGGTCTGAGTGGGGCTGGCCCACAAATTTGTTCTTTCTAGTGGTCTGTCATGGTGCCCCTGGTGTCATTCCCAGGAATGCAATGGCCTCACATATCTCATCGTTAAAAAGTGTTCATAGTAGAGGTTCTCATTTTGTTGTTCATTTAGCACCTAAGTGTAGGCAGGAGAAATATTTCTACCTGAGGGCTTTGTGTAGTTCAATTCCCCTGCCTTTTCATTGCCCAGAGAAGTGGCCTCCCCAATGAGGAAGCCAAATGCTCTGGCCCGTCCTTCCAGCTGCCTTGGGAGTACTTGGCTTGATTCCACTTTGCAGAGGAATGGTCTTCTGAGCTGGATCTTACCTGAGTCTAGCATTTTTCCTCCATTCTCTTTGGTTCCCCTCTCCCCCCAGCCCCACACTTTGAGACTTCCTCTGGCATTGCCCCATGTTCCCACTTGCCTTTTAAACTTGTCTGGGTCTGGCTGAGCTCACTCAAGGACACAGAGCCACAGCCTTGTTGGAGCGTCAGGCATCTGCCTGTGCTTGGCCACCCAACCCCCAGCACAAGACTGCTTCGGATGCCCTCACTCTCCTAAGCTTCCCTCTACTTATACTGCCCATTTTACATCCCTCCACATTCTACAACATTCCATTATCTTCTACTGTGCTTTCCTACCTATTGCTACAGGAAGGTTGGGAGGGATGGTGTATTCTAACTCTACCCCTTTGTCCACGTGTCAGAAACCTGCTTGAAGCCACAGCACAACCCAGGTCCAAAATGAGCAAGTGTTCTGTTCTCTAAGACTTGTAACCTTGGAGAGACACCAAGCTGCTCGTGAGTCTCCCACTTATCCCATCAAACTCATTTGTGTCTGGCTAATATTGTTGACCATTGCTATATAGCTTTTAATTTCTGTTATTTCTTCAAGCCAGGAATTATTTCAAATCTTCCTTTTGACTTCCGGGGGATAGATACTTCTTAAATAAGCTTTTGGTTTTTTGTTGTCATTTTTTTAATTCTATCCCATCATAGAGCGTTTGAGATGTCATGGTTTCTGTTTATTGCACAATTATAGTATTATGGGTCGTTAAAATGTATGCATGGGGCATCAGATTGCATTTACCATCTACTGTTTGCTTTTTATATTCCTCATTTGTCTTACAAATTTTCTACCTGGTGTAGGTATATATGATTCATTTGTTTTAACTGTTCTTAAGAATTTTATTTATGAATATACCATTATTGATTTATTCATTCTATTAATGGACATTTTTATTAATTTCTTTCTCTTTCTCTTTTTTTCCAATGGCAAACACTTCTTCACTGAGTAGATGTATGTGCCCCTCTTTTTCTTATGAATACAAGTTTTCTCCAGATTCAATACCTAAAATTATAATTGCTTGATCATAAGTTATATAATATCTTGTTTTTCTAGCATCCCCAGATTTCACCCCAGAAGTGTTATAATAGTTTGTAAATTTTTATCAGTGGCTTATCAGAATTTCCCCCAAATCTTTGCCAAAACTTGATAATTTTTTTTTATTTTTGCCATTATGGTAGTTATACAACCATATTTTTGTGTGTGCATCCCTGAAGAAAGATATATATCTTCAGATTGAAGAAACTTGAGTCCTAAGCAAAATAAATAAAAAAAGTCTATACTTAGTGACATCATAGTGAAAATTCAGAAAATGAAAGACAAAAAGAAAAATCTTAATCCCAGGGAAAATAACTGTTTACTTACAATGGAAGGACAAGTAGACTGACAACATATTTCTCATTGGCAGTGACAGAGGTCAGAAAACAATAGGGTGGCATCTTCACAAAGCTGTTGGGGGAAGAAAAACCTGTCAGAACTCTATATGTTATTCCCCCGAGATTGTATCTGTATGTCCTCAACTGGCCTCCCCCACCTGCTTCAGAAAGATACTTCCCCTTGACTAAATGGTAGGTGTCTGAAGCTGGGCAAATCTGAGTCTCATGCCCTCTGGTCACATGACTGGTTCAAAGAGTAGGTATATAAACAAAGAAATAAAATGCTCTCTTTCCATGCAGTTTCTTCTTTTTGGTCTATTCCATCTAAGAGTACTGAGAGGAAGCTATTACATGAAGAAAGAGAAGAAGAGGGAGGGAGAGAGGCAACTTGAAAGTTTCTAGTCAGAGTTCATTTTTTAATTGACTGGAGGTATAGGAGTGGTAGAGGGCAGGTAGGGTGTATGGATGGGGAAAAATGTACCCCAACCACTGTGAGAGATGGGAGACAGAGGTAACCAAAAAAGGCACCAGATGAAAATGCTGACCTTCAGTGGATGAATTTTAATAGGCTCCACCTACCAACAACTTAACCCAGGAACCAGAGCATCTCAATGTGTGCATACTCCCTTCACAAGCACAGAAACTGTAAATCTGATATCCTTGTATTGTACACCTATGTTCTTTTTATTCAAACTTAAGACAATGTAGTCCATTATATCACAGAATTTCAGACCTGGAAATTTTCTTAAAGGCACCCTTTCTTTGTATAGATGGGTGAATCAAAGACCACAGATTAAGGTGTATGGAGCAACATAGCTGAGTAGTGACAGACACAGAGGCAGAACTTGGATCTCCTAATCCCCAAGTCACTTCTTCTCCTAGTCACACCACCTCTGCACCCATATGGACTGAAATTTTGAAGTGGCTTTCCTAATGTCCCTGGGATAATTCTCTGTCTGTAGTAGTCATGTTCTAAATGCTGCCTATCCACTATATCCTTCTTTTCTCTTCCCATGTCTCTCCATTTTCCTCTGCTAGAAAGTTCTTGGGTTTAATGTTAAAGCTAATGTCCTAAAACCCTGCCTTTAAGCTGAAGACCCCACCCCTGCTTTGAGGGGGGTTAGTTCATGCCATCGTAATAACCAAATGGAGTGGGAAAAGGTATCTTGGAGCAGATAGCACACTGATGTGGGAAAACCAAAGGTGACCCAGCAATTTGGTATGGACTCTGCTCCAAGTCCTCCTTAAATTCATGCTCAACATGTTAATGCATCCCAAAAAGAAAAAATCCTACCCCAAAAGAAAAAAAACTGAAGCCTTCAAGAGGCACTGGAGCAGTGACTACCTCACAATCCACTTGGTAATACTTAGATTTTGCCATCAAGTCTACTTTATTCTCTTTCCAAAGTCTTTCTCTTCATATGTCTTATTCCTTTGGAGTTTCTTTCCTGCCTCCTCTGCCCTGAACTCCCCTTCCTTTGTCCAGCGCCCTTTGCCTCCACCCCAGGATTGTAAACACCCCTTGGCAAGGCAAAGTGTTTTGGTTAGCCAAATATCTCGTGTTCCTCAAGGTTGCCCCACCTCAGGGAGCTCAGTTTGTTCACTGATGGGTATAGATAGTGCATGCAAGGTGTTCTGCCCAGAGTATGGAACCAACACATTCTTTTCTCAGTCCAATGTGGCTCCAGGTATTGTTGTATATCAATAAACAGACCACCTAGACTCTATTTGATCACAATACTCAGGTTCCTGAAGTTCTATATGACTAAGAACAGATAAACTGACTTCTATCAATTAGAGCTCTTTATAATATTACTTCTGAAAGTTTATTTCCATGTAAGTGTGCTAAATCATTTAGACTCAAAAATTTTACCTACTGGGGCACCTGGGTAGCTCAGTGGGTTAAGCCTCTGCCTTCGGCTCAGGTCATGATCTCAGGGTCCTGGGATCCAGCCCCACATTGAGCTCTCTGCTCAGCAGGGAGTCTGCTTCCCCTTCTCTCTCTGCCTGCCTCTCTGCCTACTTACGATCTCTCTCTCTCTGTCAAATAAAAAAAAAATCTATAAAAAAAAATTTATCTTCTTTGGTCTGCATGACAGCCCTGAGAAGGGAAGTTTGGCTTAAATGACTTTCCCAAAGTCATACAGCTAGTGAGAAACAAAGTCATGTCCCAGCTCAGCTTTTGTTATGCATATAAATGCTCTTTCCAGAATCCAGAGTTCTTGCCCATTTTCCTGAAACTTTTCTTGAGCCACTACTTTGAACACCAACAATTGGAAAACTTACTAATTTACTATATTTGCTCCAACATGAATGTATTGAAATTTTGCAAAATAGCCAAGATATAGATAACAAGATAAGAAATATCAAGTATTTAGAAATCAGATAATAATTTTTTTAAAAAATCAGATTATACCAAAAGGTTAGCATATTCAAATGAAATCTTACTTTATAGATATTAATTGTGGATAATATCTAAATATGAGTACCCATAGAAATATTGCTTGGGGCAGAGGAAAAATGATTTGGCCCAGACCCATACCCACACCCTTCCACCACAAGATTATCAACCAATAGAGCAAGTATCCACCAACACAAGGTGTGCTCAGTGCACCTGTGAGCTCTAGTCTCTGTCCTGGGAGGAAATGATACCATACACTTAGGTGCACTCCATCATCCTCTGGAATAGTTGTCTGAGCTTGGTCTCTAAAGCCCTGATGGTTGGAAATTTCACTTCTGAGACTCTACTTAATACTCAATAAGTCTCTAAATGATTTTTTTCTTCAATATATTTTCATTATTTATTCAATCAGCAAATATAAACCCTGTTGGCCAGGGACACTTGTGATGAGCACACTTATCCCTGGACTTGCCTGCAGACACTTTTGTTTTGATCTCTTAGATACAAGTACAAAAGTACTTAGTGCTCCTGTGTCCCAAGGAAGGAGGGCTCCTAAAAAAACATGGATGAAGATCAAAGTTCAGGTGGTCCCCTAAAAAATTTAAAGTGGGAACTCATATTTTAAGACAAAATGAATTCTGTATCTAGGAAGAAAACACATACACACAAGCCTGATTTTTCCCCTGTGTAAATAATGTCCTGGAATAGGGGCACTTTGGTGGCTCAGTTGATTAAGCATCTATCTTTGACTCAGGTCATGATCCCAGGGTCCTGGAATCGAGCCCCATGTCAGTTCTCTGCTCAGTGGGGAGTCTGCTTCTCCTTGTCCCTCTGCCCCCCAGCTTATGCTCTCTCTTTCCCATTGTTTTAAATAGATGATAGACAGATGATAGATAGATAGATAGACAGATAACTAAATAAAAATAATGTCCTGGGGTAACAAGTTTGTGGCATAATGCATCCTTGTATGAGAAAATCACTATATAACATTATTCTAAATCAGTTCTATCCCAGAGAGGGTTAAAAATGTTCAGAACAACAGAGCTGCCTTGAGAAGCAGTTATATGAAGATTTGTTGGGTGATATATGTAGACTAATGCTTTTTCAT
This sequence comes from Nasua narica, assembly GCA_028533885.1. Taxonomy (NCBI): domain Eukaryota; kingdom Metazoa; phylum Chordata; class Mammalia; order Carnivora; family Procyonidae; genus Nasua; species Nasua narica. Next base: position 59,766,279 of record CM052799.1, on the reverse strand, counting down.
TTTCACAGCAACTTGAATTTTGCAAGTTAGAAGAGAGAGGAAATTGGAATGGCATGCCAACCAAATCTTCTGTATGGGTAAGAGACATCACAAGGTTTACCCCCCTACCTTCCATCTGCATATGATTTTGAGCAAGGGGAAGACAAGGAATGGAAGGGAAGGAACCACCTCCCCCAGGGCGGAGAGCATGAAGCAGCAGAAGGAAAGAACCAACAAAAAGGAAAGAATCTCTCTCCCTTCCCTCTGCTACCCACATACACATTTGGTGCCAGATGCTTCCAGATCTTCCTTGGGACTCCAGAGATTCTCTTATTAGGACTCCAAGAGTTCACTGAAGTGAAACTCACACCAGAAGAAAGGGTGGGTATCACATGAGAACCTAAGTTCCAGTATTTGACTGAGGACTTTTGGAGACATAAGACAATGCAAGTATCAGCAAATTAAAACTGTAGGTGAAAGCAAGTTAAGGAAATAGAAACGGCCCTGACCTAACCATCCTAACACAGATGAGCACATTTGCAAGGCACAGTGGCAGCTTGGCACCAAGCCATGTGGGAAGGCAAGGAAAATTGGAATTGGAGGGAACTGGAGCCAAAATGAACCTGGCTTTGGGTCACCACCCCATCTGGATCATTCTTGGTCACCTGACAGTGGGGTTCTGCATAACTCAAAGTGCTGATGGTTTGGGCAGAATCTCAGTTAACATCTGGGAACAAGATCTGGGGAGCACAATATGAAACCCAGAGGAATAAAAATGGATGAAGGTTGTTGGTAACTCTGCTAGAAATCTAAAAACCAAGTTCTTTTGTGAATTTAAGTTGTAGGAAAACAGAGGAGTGAGGAAAGGGATGCAAGTTGGAAGAAAGACAGGAGCTAGAGGAGGGGAAGGTGTAGCCATTGGAAGGGGTGGAGTGGAGAGAAGGCTGTGGTCTCCTCCTGCCCCTGGCTGTCCCTACCCTCACAGCCCTACCTCCTGAGATTGGCAAGCAAATCAGGGGAGATCTCAAGTCTCGGAAAATAGCTGTGGCTTGGGAAAATAATGGAGTTGAAGTTCTGAATAAATGTGCTCTGCAGCTGAAACCACTTGTTCTTCATCTTTGCATCAGAGGAGGAAAATCAAAAGGAAGGAAATAAACAGAAGCATTTTAAAAATAAAAGTTAGTTTAAAAAAAAAAAAGTTAGTTGGCAGATTACCACAGTAAGAAAAAAAAGAGTCAGGGAAATCAGATAGTACCAAAATCCACATTAACAAGAGTTGGAGAAAACAGACACCATGTATATTCCAAGCCAAATAATGAGGTATCAGCAAGGCATGCCATCAGCTGGAAGAAAAAGTTGGAAAATTATTCTTTTTTTTTTTTTTTTTTTTTACTGCTTATAGGCCAAGCTCTAGTTTAAAATTAAAGGCAAAATCTTGCAGCTAGCAGTAGAGATCCATAATGATCTCCATCAGCAGAAAACTAAGATTTTGCTTAAGGATCTGACTCAGAAAGCTTATAAGCCACAGAGAAAGAACAGAGACTGTCAGCTGCAGAAGGGGATGTTCACAGATGATTCAAGAAATGGGGAGTGAACATAGATTGTATAGAAATCTACTGGGTCACCATGTGAAGGTAAAGAAAGCTTGAGATGTCAAACTTTTTCTTTTTGATATGTTAAGATTTATTCCTGGATGGAAAAGAGATGTTGTTGCCTTCCTGAGACAGAAATTGTAAATAGTAAACCCAAAGACTGGTGTACTTTGGAGATGTGAGACATAAAACCAAATCCAGGAAGCTCACTCAACAACTCCTATCCATAAGAGGTCCAGGAAGCCAGGCTGGCTCCCATGGGATACTCCCTCTGAATACTGGGGCAGTCTACTCCCCACTGTGCCATTCACTTTTTTCCTGTTATGGAAGAAGCATGCCTGGAAGTGAATTAGCTGCGAATGGGCTGCCACCCATGTGGGGCAAACTGTGAGGTGTCAGGAAAAACTCTGTCCCTGATCTTTGTGCACACATGATTTAATTGATGCAAAGTTGCAAGAACGTCTACTGAGTCTTGCACCCACTGAAAGACAGACTACCCAACCCTCCGCAATGGTAGGCGCAATAGAGATATCTCCATATCGGCATTAACCAAACAGATTTGCTTAGAGTTCAACAGGGGGCTGTGCATGAACCATGACCTGGGCCAAGGAACCATTTCCAGTATCTGATACTATATCTAGGCCTCTAATACTTCATTAACAAAGATGGAGCCCAAAATCTTTTACTTTCTGCAGTGAGGGCTGGTTTGGCTAATGCTGATGCAAATAACTTCCTATCATTATCAGGAATATCTGTCACTAACCCAACAGATGAAGATTTCCAACTGCCATCACCACTTTCTCAAATATGGACCCAGACACTCCCAACTTTTCCTCTTGATGAGCTTACATCTCCTAACTAAAGGAAGTCTTGGAAACCTAGACCTTCTTGCTGTAAAAGCACCTTCTTTCTAGGCCTCATTACTTGAGATGACCTACCTTTCTCTCTACAAAGTATTTATAGCCTTTGGGCTCTAAAGAGAAGTGCACCGTCCTCTCCAGATACCACCATTGGGCCCCAAGGGCTTCCAGCCTCAGTTATGAATGGACTCTTGGGACGGTGCATGTGCTTCAAAATCCAAGTAATATTTACCAAGTAATTGCCTTGGTACTTAAATTTAGCACTCTTTTAGAACTGAGTTCTATTGTTGTGAGATCTTTTTGAACCAAATGACTCAAATCTGATAGATATTTGATTTGCTATGAAGACCACCACTTACACTATAACCTCTCATTTTCTCCACTCTCTGCAAACCTATTATTATTAGTGTAGTTTATTTAGTTAATGTAGCTTATACAACAGAAATGGATTCTTAGTACCATATTGAATAGAATACTTCTACATAAATTTACTTAAAAACAAAGTATAGTTATAATTATCAGGACTGTTTGCTAATCTATGTACTTTTGCTCATCCGTACTTTGGATAAACCTAGCCAGTTGATCCTAAGTCAAAACATTCAACTTGGTGGTGGGTGACTTGTTGCCTAAGAGGAAATAAGTTGTCACTGAAACACCAATCAACTAAACCCACAGCTATGATGCAATGCCAAATAGTACACTCTCTGATTCAATAAATCATTTAGAAAATCACTAGCATAAGTATTATACCAGTATTTGCTCTCAGTCGTGACAGTGGAGGTTGTCAGACTCTTGCACCTCAGTGGAACCCCTCATCTATATAAAATTAAAAGTCAGCATAGAACCTAAAAGCTGCCTTAGTTGAAGTGGAGCGGCAGCTTGGAGCCCCATTGACTCCACCTCCCTCTCATCTCATGATACGGTACCCCAAGTGCCCCAGGGCTCCACCAATCTCAGTTTGGAAACTTCTAGGTTGTAACATGATAACAAAAAGGTCAAGGTCATGGTTTCAGTGTTCATGGCAGCCACGGCTAACCTCTCCCATTTACAAACCCAAAACACCATGTATTATAGGATGGATGTATACTTGATATTTAATGGGAAGAAGTTATTTTTATTACTATACTTAACCAACACTCCTCCAAGTGTGTACTTATGTTGCAAACAAGAGTGAGTATCCAAAATCTCTCCAACTTCCAATTGTACACTCTACTGTTGTGGTAACAGAATCATCTTTGTCTATTAAGAACACTTCATTTTGTTTAAGCAGAGATGATAAGTACCCGTTAATGGTGTTATTAGTGGGATTAAGACATGTACTATGGAGTCTGTCCAGAAACCCTCCTAGGACCTTTCAGACCTGAGTTTCCACATCTCTCTGGTATTGGAACAGAGTCCAGATGGACATTCAGCAAATTACTGTCTCAGAGCACAGTCCAATCTTGCTGTTGTCAGAGTTTTTGTGGCTTCCCATAGTGAAAGCTTCCTTATGATTCTTTATTCCTTAAGAAGATTAGACTCTGCCTTCTTTCTCCAATTCTCTAATTCTTTCATCTTCCATCTGAGACCATATGGGACTTAAGTTTAGATCTGGGTTTATATCTAAATATGAAACTGTAGGCAACCACTTAGTGGCAAAATGTTGCCTTGAATTGTTAGTTAATTAATTAAATTCCTCTGGAGAAAGGTGGTTTTTTTTTAAAGAAGATTTCAAAGATCTGAAATGAAGTGATCTCTTCATAATCCTCTCCTTTGTCTTTATATCTTTGACCCCCCAGCACCACCAACTACCGCAACATGAACAGCTCTCTTCTCCAACATCAAGAGAAAATCAAAGCCACAGGCAGGAACTGACTCAAGCTCCTGCCACTAACCCTGCAAACCCACCAAAATCTACACCCTCCCTTCTTCCTTTCCCTTTTTCCACTGAAAAGGAACCCCTACTCCATGCCCAATCCCCTCACTTGGGCCCCACATTCCTCCTCCCACTTCCTCCATTTTTGATTCCCTCAGTATCTCCTCTTCCTTTGCACACCCACTCTGCTGCTTCCTTTCCAGCAGCCTTCACCATCCTCAAGCATCTCCTGAGTTCATGGAACACCCCAGCTACTGGACTATCTTCTGCTTCCCTTCATGGTCAATTCCTATTCCTCACATCCCATTTACTCCAAGAGTGCCCTAAAATACCAATAGTTCCTTATTGGTGACAATACAATAGACACCTTGGACTTCTCAAAAGTATCTAAACTTTTGAAAACTTATTCCTGTTTAAAAAACAACAAGCAAACATCTATTCAGTCAACAAGTGTTTATTGAGTTCTTCCTAGTGCTGGGAACTGAAGATGTAGCAGGAAACAGGTGTTGGTGATCATCGAGGTTACATTAAGAGCAGAAGGAGAGCCAAGCAATAAACAAGTAAATAAGTGAACAAGATAATTCCCAAGGGTGATAAGTGCCGTGAAGACAAACACCACTAACAAATCTAAAGTGGTGGGATAGAGAGTAACTATGGAAACCACGGTACAGTGAGTTTCCAAGGGAAACATCTCTGAGATGATATTTGAGCTGAAGTCACCAGTGCAAAGATCTTGGACCAGAGCACCACAGGCAGAGTGAATAGCAAGAACAGAGCCCCAAATGAGCCCAAGCACTGAGTAGCTATGACAACATATTGTTTATACATACAAAAGGAGAGAACACAAAGAAGATGGGAAAGTGTCATCTTGCTGGGTAGGGAAAGGGCTTCTGAATTCCAAATGGGGTAGATGAAACCTGGAAGGGCAATAAGCCTTGTAACGTTGGGGCTGGAGCATGGCTCCAGCTCCCCTCCACTGTCCTCCTAAGTAGAAAAGTATTGGAGGGGTTGAGGAGGAATGGCTCTTGGATTTATTGCATGTATTTCTCACCCTTTGGTCCCAACTTTAAAGCCAACAAACAAATCAGCCAAGCTTGGGCTTACAACAAGCTGAGATAGCTTCTGGAGTGGACCCCACTAGAGCCTCAAGAGAGATGGGCCCACCCCAATCTCTCTTCTTCCATCCCACAACTCTAAGTTGGGTAAGGAAAGTGGTCCAAGAGAGGTTCCTGCAAGGCTGCTGCCGGGCAAACAGTGGAACCCTAAGTCAAGGTCAGTCCCCTGAAGGGAGTGTATTAGTGTGTGATCTTCTCATGTGATCAGCTTCAGGGGTCAGGGTCCTCTGGGGTAGAATGGAATTGAGTGAGACTTGGAGGGGCTCCCCAGGATTTGTGCCTGGGAGAGAAAATGGGAGCCCAAAACTATTCCCCCCCCCAAAGCAAAGTTCCCCAACACATACATAAACACACACACACACACACACACACCAGTCAACAGGAGGGCAAGATGATCTGAGAGTCCTCCATTTAACCCAGGGGCAACCCCCACCAAAAGTGCCTGTGTGTAGGGATGTGGTCTAACAAGGGCAGAGTCATGGGATTAGTTCCTATGCCCCTGTCTGAGAGCCCATTCTCAAGGTTAAAATTCTTCCCAAGAGTCTGGGGTTATGGATATTGGGAGAAAATCAGAGATGAGGTCAACTCCTAACCTTACTCCATCATAATTGGGTTCAGACCTTCACATATCATGGGTTAGCCTCCCACACAGGGACAGAAGTCTTGGACTGCTTATCCACCCTAACTTCCCTCTTCCCTACTCCCATCCCCCACTTAATTCTCCTCTCCCCAAGGCCAAGCTCCTCTCCTATTTTGTGTGATCCCACTATAGTATGTGGAGGCACCAACCGGGAACAATATAGAGGGGCCAGAACTCAGATCTCCCCAAGAATTTGGGGCACTATGGCCTGGAAATAGCAAAATCTTTGAATACCCCTTCTGGTCCAATGAGGGGCCCTGGGGCCACGTGTCTGTGTCCTAAGGTGGGAGCATGGGAGAATAGAATCTCTGCCTCACAGATGGCCCATCTCAGCAACCTTGTCTCCAGGAGTCTTCAGGAGAAGGGCAGGGAGTAAGGAATTGAGTAAGACCAGACAACTTGCCCAAGTTGAACCAATTAATTCTGGAGTTGGAACTGTCCATATGGGTTAGATAAGGCTCAAAAGCAGTGTCTTAGAATATTTGCTCTCACCTGGGCAGAGACCAGAAGAAGACATTCACAAATCCCTGTGTGAGGTTGGAGACAGGGACCTGGGGAGTGGGAGGGAGTTACTTCTTCATGACTTTACTCTCATCTCTGACAGAGCACATTGGCTGCATCTAACATGTGGATTTAGACAACTCCTACCCTCCTTGGGAATTCCCTTGCATTTCTGATTCATCTGCTAGCCTAATTCTCACTCAAAAGAACTTGGATCTTTCCCAGAGCCAACTGTGCCTCTGACTGTGTGCTAGTACAGGGAACTGATTAAAGAGGTTAAATGGAAATCAAATGGCACAGGGAAAGAGAGGAACCAGGCAGAGGATTCATTACAAAGAAGAAGATCAAGAATCAAATGTCAAACTAGGCAACTGGATGCCAACGACAGAGGGGAACAAAGAATGGGGGACAACAAAAGGGCCAGCACCTGACCATCCTGGTCCAAAGACCCTGGAGGTCTGAGCATGTTCTGAGACAGGAAAGACTGCAGCTGAGACCAAAGAAGCCATGTACTGAGCTCTGGAGCCCAAAGGGGCACTGCTGGAACCCACCAATTGGAGTATGACACACAGAAATGCCCCCTCTCACCTCCAGGCAGGCTGCCCGGCAGCCCCTGCACCAAGGGGACTGTGGGCATTGGCAGTTGCCACATCAGCAGGTGTCTGCCCCTGCATCATATTTGAAGCTGTGTGACTTGCCCAAGAACACGTGAGTCAAGAAGCAGTGAGTCCAGGTCCTCAGGTGGTCCATTCGCTTGAAACTCCTCCTTTACTTTTTCCGTGGGGTGGGCTTGGGGGTGGGCTTGGTCCTCCTTTTCAATCTGGTTTACAGAGAGAAAACAAAAATCCACAGCATTTCTAAGTGATGAACACTCTGTGCTCAGTTAACATAATTGTGAATTTGTAGATACATTTAGGGTTATTATTTTTCTGGGAAATCTAGCCTTAGAATTCCTTTTCTTAACTTGCCAAATCTGCTAGTGTCTGGCCAAAATAATGTGATAACTTTTTCCTGGCCTAAGTCTAGGAAAGTTATTCTTTTGAAGTTCTATTTTTATGTACAATCATTATTGCTTTTTTGTTTAATCTTGCAGATAATTTTAAGACACAGAAAAACACAAAGGAAATAAAAATACCACCCCACTCCTTAAAAAAAAAAAAAACTAGTTTTACTAACAATAGGCATAAAGACATGATGTACACATATATACATTAAGGTATTTGAACTCACATTATAAAATTGTGACCATTTGACATGTCGCTATTTTGATGGGGAACAGTTTGTGTTCAGGAGATAAACAACACCCAGTAAAAACATTATAAATCTGTGGCTCCAAACAGTTGCTTGCAAGCTAACTCTCCAACTGAGGATTACATTATATTAACCACGATTTATTTAGACAGCAGAACTCTATGTGAACACTTTGGAAATGAGGCCATGTCAAATAGTTTCAGAACATCTTCGAAGTTCTTAATTTAAAAATCAAACAAGAAAAAAAACCCCACCAAGATAAATGCATTAGGAATACCCAACTTTTGTATCAACATGGATGGGACTGGAGGAGATTATGCTGAGTGAATTAAGTCATGCAGAGAAAGTCAATTATCATATGTTTCACTTACTCATGGAGCGTAAGGAATAACATGGAGGGCATTAGGAGAAGGAAAGGAAAAGTGAATTGAGGTAAATTGGAGGGAGAGGCAAAGTATAAGAGACTGTGGACTCTGAGAAACAAACTGAGGGTTTTGGAGGGGTAGGGGTGGGGGGATGGATGAGCCTGGTGGTGGGTATTGAGGAGGGCACATATTGCATGGAGCACTGGGTGTGGTGCATGAACAATGAATCTTGGAACACTGAAAAAATTAAATTAAGTTAAATTTAATTTAATTTTAAAAAAGGAATGTGCCATACTTTTAACACTGAAAACTAAACTTATGAGAAACACAGCTTTTTCCTATAACTTGGGGGGGGTGCTTAAAATCAGAAATAAGATTCATATTCAGGTGTTAGCAATACCATTTTCCAAAACCCAAAATTATATATCAGGCTAACAGGGCTGGAGACCAAGAAAAATGAAAGAAGAAATACTTTATTGAAACTTGTAGAATGAATTGTAGCTGGAGAAGGTTGGAACACATCCCTGGAAGTTTGAGAAAAAAATCCCTTTACATTTTCTGGATTGCTTCCACGAACTCCAGGCATGACAGCCTGTTCATTATAGAATGTCCCATAAATCATGCTGGATATGAAACTCTGGGTGCTGGCACTGACATGGAAGCCCACAGATCCCAGTCATCACCCTGTGCAAGTAGCACTGCAATCAGCCACTGTGGCATCTTAGATGGCGTGAGCACCTTATTATCTGATTAGCCCTCCACTGGCAATGGCAGCTACATGGGTGCCACTAGGGGTAGCCAAATTGTGCAGCAATAACCCATGAACTCCAATTCAACGAGGGGAAGCAACTGAGTTGGAGAGGATCTGCTAGTGGCCAGGATTAAATGACACAATGTATCTATTAAATAACAGTTCTAATAACATCCACTTACCTAACAGTAAGAGATGATGAATTACTCACTTTACATTAATAACTGATGAGGAAGGTAATGTCCTCATTTTACAAATGGGAAAAATATAACCTTAAAAGAATAATTTTGACAGCAGAGCTCAGACTCAAACCTGATGTCAGATTCTTTGCCCTTCCCACTGTGCCAGAATGACAACTAGGTTGTATTTACAGGTCTTATTCAGTCAATAACATCAGCCAAGCCCTGAGTCAGGTCCTGGGGATATGAGCGTTAGGAGTCCCAGGTCCTGATTCATACACATTCCAGCAAGGAAGATGCAAACTATTGTGTCTGAAATGTAGTAGTGGAAGTACAAGACAAGCCCAGGGAAGAGGTGGCCATCTGATAGCAAGAAGTGTGAAGACTCTTAAATCAAAAGGCTATGCCAAGGCTTCTTAGCAATGACAATATGATGATTCTGCTGACACAGGAGAAGACGAGTTCTATGCCTACATGAAATACTCTGTACGTCATCCTCATTGGCCAAGTCAAAACAGGAAAATAACAGGTCATCATTACACAAAAGTCAAACCCTATATAAAATGTTTTGGTCATCTTTTTGTAGCACAGCTTTGAGGGATGAAAATTATAAAGACTGTCCACATAGCAGAGCATCTAATTTGGGTATTAACCTCCTTTAATGTTCCAGAAAGCCAATTTTGCAAGGACTTAATCTTGTTAAAATATTTCTCTAAGGAAATGAAACAAGATGGGATGGGGAAGGAGACAAACCATAAGAGACTCCTAAACTCATGAAACAAACTAAGGGTGGTTGGGAGGTGGAAGGGTAGGGTTATGGACATTGGGGAGGGTATGTGCTATGGCAAATGCTGTGAAATGTGTAAGCCTGATAATTCACAGACATGATGTACCCTGGGGCAAATAATACATTATATGTTAATTAAAAAAAGGAAAAAATAATTCTCTAAGAAGAAAATGTTCTAAGTCAAATAGTAGTTTACTATCAAGTAAAATAGTTTAAACCATACAAAAACTAAGCACACATATTGAAAAGAAAAAAAAAAGCAGAAAAAAATTCACAGACAACATGATCGTCAATGTAGAAAATCCCACAGTCTGCCCCAGAAAAAAACCTAGACTCAGTTTAGCAAGATCACAAGATACATAATCAATATACAAAAATCAATTATATTTTATATATTGTCAAATAGATTTTATATATTGGCAATTATATTTTTTATATATTGATATATATTGATGTATCAATTATATTTTTATATAATATATATTTTATATATGAAGCATGAAGTGCTTCATTATAAAGCAAACAAAATATGTACAAGATCTGTATGCTGAAAATGCAAAACAAAAAAACAAGGTCTAAATGAATGGAGAGATATACCATGTTCATGGATTCAATATTTTTTACAGTTCTCACCAAGTTGATTTATAAACTCAACACAACCCCATTCAATTCTACCAGAATATATTGTATAAATTGACACAATGACGCTAAATTTTATATGGAAAAGTAGAGGAACTAGAATAGTCACAACCAATTTCAAAAATAAAGAACAATGTTGAAGAATTCACACTAAACTGATTTCAATACTTACTATAAGGCTACAGTAATAAAGTTGGTAAAGGAAAGATACATAAATTAACAGAGCAGAATAGAAAGTCCAGAAATAAACTCGTACATTTAGTCAACCAATTTTTGACAAAATTCCAAAAGTAATTCAGTGGAGAACCTTCTCAGTGTCGGAACAACTGAATATCTATATGCAAAAAAAATTGAGCCTCAATCCATATTTCACACTATTTACAAAATATTAACTCAAAATGGACAATAATGAAAATGTAAACCTAAAGTTTTACATTTCTAGAAGAAAACATAGAAGAAAATTTTTGTGACTCTGTGTTAGGCAAAGAATTCTTACATATAATACAAAAAGCATATATATAAAAGGAAAAAAAATTGATAAATTGGGCTTCCTCAAAATTTAATATTTTGGTTCTTCAAAAGACACTGTTGGGGCGCCTGGGTGGCTCAGTGGGTTAAAGCCTCTGCCATTGGCTCAGGTCATGATCTCAGGGTCCTGGGATCGAGCCCCGCATTGGGCTCTCTGCTCTGCGGGGAGCCTGCTTCCCCCTCTCTCTCTCTGCCTGCCTCTCTGCCTACTTGTGATCTCTCTCCTCTCTGTCAAATAAATAAATAAAATCTTTAAATAAAAAAAAAAGACATTGTTAAGAAAATGAGCAAATAAGCCAAGACAGTCATAGACTGGGAAAAAATATTCGCAAAACATATATTTGATAAACATATTAAATTTGTTATATTTAATTATATATTTAAAATATATCCAGATATATTTTTAAACTCTAAAACATAATAATAAGAAAAATAACAACCAACTCTCTGAAATTGGCAAAAGATCTTTTTCTTAAAGATTTTATTTATTTTTTTGACAGAGAGAGACACAGAGAGAGAGGGAACACCAGCAGGGGGGATGGAGAGGAAGAAGCAGTCTTCCCACTAAGCAGGAAGATGTGGGGCTCCATCCCAGGACCCTTGGACCATGACCTGAGCTGAAGGCAAACCCTCAATGACGGAGTCACCAAGGTACCCCTAAAATGGGCAAAAGATTGAGCACACACTTGACTAATAAATAAATATCACCCATCTTTGGTGAATGATATATAAGTTCACTTAAGGATGCTCAATATCATTAGTCATTAAGAAAATACAAAATTAAAACTACAATGAGATAGAACTATGCATTTATTAGAATGGATAAAATTTTAAAAGCTGACAAAGCACAGAATATCCCACACTGCTAGTGGGAATACAAAATAGCATAACCACTGTCTAAAACAATTCAGCAGTTTCTTACACATTTAAACATATTCCTACCATATGGCCCAGCAATTGAATGAGGTTGTGTTGAGTTATTTACTCAAGAGAAAAGAAAATTTACACTCACATGAATGTTTACAGCAGCTTTATTCATAATCACCAAAAACTGGAAACAATCTAGATACCCTTCAACTGGTTAATGGAAAACTATGATAGATACATGCATATAACAGAACACTACTCAGCAATAAAAATGAAAAAACTGCTGATTCATGCAACAACATGGTTCAATCTCAAATGCATTATGCTAAGTTAAAGAAGACAGGCTCAAGAGGGTATATACTGTACAATTCCTTTTATCTGACATTTTAGACTTATAAGACAGAACTATAGGGACAGAAAACAGATTATTGGTTGTCAGGGGTTTGGAGATTGACTGCAAAGAGGAAGTACGAGGCAAATTTGGTGGGGGGGAGGAGGTGATGAAAATACCTGATGTCTCAATTGTGATGGTGGTTACATGATTGGGTGTATAGAACTGTTGGCCAAAAAAGTTGAATGCTGCAGCATGCAAATTATATCTCAATAAACCCGATATATGTAGGTTATGTGTAGGGGTGGGTGGGTGTATTACACATATATACATGACACTTTTGGGGTCCATGGCTTTCTCCTTTATCTGAATGCATGTAACTGAACTACGACGACCCAAAAATTAACAGTGCTAGGTGATATGATGAGCATAATCCTGCTTATACCCAACTACTACTGCCCTGATGTGTAGTTATTTTCCAATGAGACTCAGCTGCCTGGAAACAGACATGGTGAAGACAGATGGCTAGATTCACCCAAAGTTAGAGTTTTCCCAAAGATATGAGACAGATATTCAGAGGGTAGTGGACTGCAGGATATTTTTGAAAGAGATTAAAATGTTGAGCCATGGCTTCTAATTTAGAGAGGGAGGAAAGTGAAGAAAGGAGTTTGAATAGACATTTTTTCAGAGAAGACATACAGATGGCCAACAGGTATATGAAAAGATCTTCAACATTACTACTCAACAGAAAAATGCAAATCAAAAATACATGAGATATCATCAACACCTGTAAGAATGGCTATTACCAAAAAGACTAGAAATAACAAGTGTTGGTAAAGATGTGGAGAACAGGCAATCCTTGTGCACTGTTGGTGGGAATATAAATTGGTGCAACCACTATGGAAAACAGCATGGCATTTCCTCAAAATTTTTAAAATAAAACAGCCATATGATCCAGCAATTTCATTTCTGAGTATTTACCCAAAGAAAATGAAAAGACTAACTCAAAGGGATATACGCACCTCCATGTTCACTGCAGCATTATTTACAATAGGCAAGATAGGGAAGCAACCTAAGTGTCCATCGATGAATGAATGGATGAATGGATAAATAAATTGTGATTTATATATACAGTGGACTATTGTTCAGCCATAAAAAAGAATGAGATCCTGCCATTTGCAACAACATGGATATACCTTAAGGGCATTATACTAAGGGAAATAAGGCAGACAAAGAAAGACAAATACCAAGCTCATAAAGAGAATGGGTTGATGGTTGCCAAAGGTGGGGGGGGAGGCAATAGGGGACAGGAGAAATGAGTGAACTGGAGTTTTTTTAGTTTAAATAAATCGAATAATCTATAATACAATACAGTACTATACAATATAATAAATATAAAAATCAAACTGCCAAGGGGGAAAAGGGAGGCTAATGAATAAAGAAGGAAAAACAAGGGTCAGAGCACTAGCAGCACCTAGTGAAGTTTAAGAACAGTTGTTATGGGGACATTTGACAAAGAACACTGGAAGAAAGGCAGAGTTGATGTGAAGTTGAATGATTCCACTGTCAAGTGTGGAGATGATAATTTGTTTCCCTCCCTAGAGAATAAACTCTGTAAGAACAGAAGATTCAGATGCAGCTCCATGGATCAGAGCTCAGCTAGCCCTCAGTACTCGCTGCAGCCTGGTTTCTGGAACTCAAAACCTATCCTAACCTTCTCAACCCCCCCACCTCTCTCATCCTTGGGTAGAACTTGCCTTCATCGTAATGACCATTAATTGGTCTCTTTCTCCTTTGCAAAACTGAATGCTTTTTCCTGCTCCCATCAAAGGCCAGTCCCTCCACACATACTGTGAAGGAGCTTTACTCTATCAACGATCTCCATTCCCCCTCTTTTATTTTCAGTCTCACTCTCATGTCCGTACACCTTCCCATCAGCTTTTTTTTTTAAATGTTATTTATTTATTTGACAAAGAGACACAGTGAGAGAGGGAACACAAGCAGAGGGAGTGGGAGAGGGAGCAGCAGGCTTCCTGTTGAGCAGGGAGCCCAATGTAGGGCTCGATCCCAGGACCCCGGGATCATGACCCAAGCCGAAGGCAGATGCTTAGTGACTGAGCCACCCAGGTTCCCTACCCCCATCAGCTTTTAATGTACTCTAAGTTATAGTTAAAAAAAAATTCTAGAAGTAAAATTAGCAGTCGATTGTTTGGGGGATGTTGGAAAGTTAAGGTGGTGCTTAGGTTTTCAACATGGGTGAAGGGAGGGACAGTATCATTACTTGCTGAGATGAGAGGAAGAGTAAGTCTTCATGGGAAAGAAGTCAAGTGGAAACAGTTGGGTCTGGCAACATCCGGAGTGATCTGCTGCACAAACAGGCCCATATGTGAGTTTAATGTCAGGGCTGAAGTAAGGTTTGAAAGTCATCAGTGTGCTAGTCATGTGAGAAGGAAAAATCGCCCAAGCAGCAGGCACAGGATGCAACTCCAGGGGAGTCCAAGGTTCAACAATTAGCAGGAAAGGAAGGATTCACAATCGAGACAGAGGAACACACACAGCTCATTGAACCAGAGACCTCTCTGGCTTCCCCGGGCCTCTGTGAGTACCTCCTCTACACAGGCACTGTGGTCTGGGGGCCACCACGATGTGTAGAAGAAGCCTGCTCCTGGTCAGGAAGAAATTTATGACTTAGGTAGGGCAAGACTCAAGAGTTCAGTCATCCAAACTCAATGCAATAATGCGATCTGAGAAGCAGGCAGAACCACCAGAACCTGACCTAAGAGCAAAGTGCTCAGGCCCTTTCCTTAACTCTGCCATTCCCTGGGAAATGGTAGATGAATTTCTGATTCCGTTTGGCTGATGAGACCAAAAATAGATTGCCAGGGTGTAAACATAAGGACACAATGAAGCATAATATATGCCTGGGTGGCGTTTTTCCGCAAGCATGTAAGAAATTCTTTCCAAGATGTGAATACAAAGTCAGTGTTTTTGCTTGTGTAAATACAGGGAAGGCTCAGAAAAGGGACTGGAAGGACGAGTTTAGCCAGTCTTGTGCAAAGCAAGAGAAAAGGATCCATGGTTTTCCAGAAGAACAAAGTGCAGAGTGTACCTTTTGGTGTCAGGAAGGACAAAGTGAGGACAAGTCATGTCATAGAAACTGCCTAGAATAAGTTTGGGTCTGCACACCTGAAAAGGAGACAGGTATCCCCATCTAACAGCTGAAGCCTAGCCCCAATACCTGGATCTGTCAGTGCGTACTCTCAGACCATCAGAGTGATATCTCTGGGTCAGTGTCCTTCAGAAGTAAATTCTAGCTGGTCAAGAATGTGTTTATAATTGCATTATTGATCGGCAGTCCTAATAATTCCAAACAAACTCAAAACCATATGTGTATGTGGGATATATATATATATATATATATATATATATATATATATATATTGACAAAGGGAAAGTAGAATGCTTTCTAGTCCATTGCCAACGTAACCAGCATGTTGTCATTCAGAGGGTGTGCTTGCCCTAACCTTTAGAAGCAATGCACTGCCACGTCTGCCTCAGGACAATGCATGGTCCATGAAACACCAAGCCCTGCTTGCTTCAGTATGAGACTCAAAGCTAAAGCACTCTGTCTCTGAAAGATCAAACTCTGTGGAGAACCTGAAACCACTCAGAAGCTTAACCCTCTAGCAATCAGTTACTTTCCTGAGCTTTGATTTTATCATCTGCTGAAGTGAGACAAGAGGGTAAAAAGCAGCTGGAGGAGGAGAGGGACCAGGCAGGGACCAGGCAGGATGGAAGCAGCCAAGCTGGGGTAGTTTCTGGAGGGAAGAGCAGCATCGCCAAGGGAGAGGCCACTCATAAATACTATGAGCACCTGGACCAGGGGCATACATCATTTCCTTTGATTGCCCAGAGCTTGGTGCAGTGCTGTGCACATGATCTTGATGAATAGGCGTGCAAATACAAGTAGAAATATATTGGTCCTCCAAGATTCTGGTGTGCAGGGCTCAACTGGTACAAGACATTTCGTGAAAGAATGAGTCAAAGGCACAGACAGCACTGCTCAAAGTTGTGTGACTGGCCCCAAATCAACCACAAAACCCTGCACCTAAAGTGGAGCACCAAGGATCCAAGGGAGGTTTGACCCAGGAAACATGTATGAACCCTAAAGGTGAAGATGACCTGTGAAATCCTAAAATATTGAGGAACTGAAAGTAGAACAAATTAAGAGGAAGATGCCAGGGTTTCCCCCCATAAGATACAAGAATGCTACCCTATTCACTCAGGCTAGAAGGAATTATACCAATCAGACCCTAAGATTTAAATATTCTCTGGTTTTTGAAATCTACCCAAGAGAGCTACTAAGGATCCAATAGGCCTTTGTCAATATTTGTTTAACCTTTAAAGGTCAGAACTCAGGAATGGAATGGCATCATTTCAGGAAGTCTGTTTCAGAAACTGTTTATTGACCTTTTCTCCAAGTGCAATTTAGTAGCTCCACTTAAGAGTGAATTTTTTTCCCATTAACCTTCCCACCCCTTTGATTTGGGAACAGCCAACCAGCATCAACAGAGGGAATAAACAATGTGGCGAAGCAATGGCTCTAATGCACTTCCTCAGGACCTTTGGGAATCTGAGAAGGAAAAATAAGTGTTGAATTTGAACTTGAAAAGAGCTCAAATGGTGCATCCTTAATATTGTGGACCATTACGAACAGAGGTTTTTGGGTCCCCCATCCCAGGTGAGCAACAAGGACTGAGGAGGCAAGGACAGCCTGATATCTAATAAGAACAGTTAACTGAGGGAATCAAGTTACACCGACATTAAGATGTCCCTGGAGTTTAGGTGAATGAAACCAGCAGGCTGGGTACAGACAGATGAAGTTGGCCTTCATGGTCTGCCATCTTTCTGTGTCCTGCTTGAACTCCCAGCCACCCAAGCAGCCATCACATAACTCACTGCAAATGGTGGCTTGAAGCCACCCCCACAGATGACGTGTTGCGTATCCAATTAGTTTCTTCTCCTTCTCACACTTCCTAACCACTTCCATATATCACAACTTACCTGGCCAGCCCCCTTGGATGCAGGCCCCTTGGGAGATCCTGATTAATGACTAAGAAACCCTGCATACAACGTCCTATTCCAGGGTTAAAGGCTGGCAGCCTCTTACTTCCTTCACAAATTAACCTCACCTGATCTTGCATCTTTTTAATGCTTTCACTGTCATAAACGTGTCATAAACATTTCACTGTGTCATAAACGTGGCCCCTTCCACGTGTCTTTATTGCACATTATGGATGATGTGGATCATTTGTTCATGGATGGGTTAGATCGGTGTTTCTCAAAGGGTGGTCTGTGTACCATCTGTATCACTATGCTGGGATGGAAGTGCTACTTGTTGGAAATGCACACCTCCAGGCCTCATCAGTGACCCAAGGAGTTATATTCTCTGGGGGAATCTTTAACATACTCCTAAGTTTATTCTCCTGCATAGTAAACTGGTAAACAGTGCGTGACATGAACACATAGTAACATGCTATGCAGAGTAGGCATGAGAGTCTCAAATACAATTAACACCCACTATCAACCTGAAAAACAGTTTCATTTACAAATATTAAAAGGACTAAAAGATTGGCCTGCCATGTGTTTGG
>CM052799.1:59737129-59748288 GCA_028533885.1 Nasua narica | reverse complement strand
AGGAGGAGGAGGCGGAGAAGGAGGAGGAGAAAGGGGAGAGGGAGGAGGAAGAGGAGGAGAAGAAGGAGGAGGAGGAGAGGAAGAAGAAGAGGAAGAGGAAGAAGAAGAAGAAGGGCAAGAAGGAGGAGGAGGGGAGAGGGAGGAGGGGAGGATGAGGAGAAGGAGGAGGGGAGGAGAAGAAGAAGAAGGAAGAGGAGGAGGAGGAAGGGAAGAAGAAGAAGAAGAAGAAGAAGAAGAAGAAGAAGAAGAAGAAGAAGAAGAAGAAGAAGAAGAAGAAGAAGAAGGAGGAGGAGGAGGAGGAGGAGAAGGGCAAGAAGAAGAAGAAGAAGGAGGAGGAGGAGGAGAAGGGCAAGAAGAAGAAGAAGAAGGGCAAGAAGAAGGAGGAGAGGAGGATGAGGAGAAGGAGGAGGGGAGGAGAAGAAGAAGAAGGAAGAGGAGGAGGAGGAGGGGAGGGGCAGGGGGAAGGGAGAAGAAGAAGGAGAAGGAGAAGAAGAAGAAGAAGAAGAAGAAGAAGAAGAAGAAGAAGAAGAAGAAGAAGAAGAAGGAGAAGAAAGCTGACCTTTTTCAGATGGGACAGACAAACATGTCTCTGGTTCACTTTTTCTTTCTGCATAGCCTCCTTTTCTTCTCTGCTTACCCTAGCCTAACCTCTGTGAGGCCCCGGATGGGCAGCCTGCTCCAGGATCCCATAGGCCAGTGTACTTACTGATTAGGACAATATTAAGGCAATATTGCCCTACACTTTGACCAACTATTCTCTTGTTTCACCCTGGTGAGTCACAACCTAACTTGTTTACTGCTGTATTCCCATCCCCCTGCATGATATATGGAACTCTGTGGTAGGAGATCAAGTTTGTTGAATGACTGGATAAATGAATGAATGATCTTGCCACTGAGATTAACATCAGATGAAATGTGTCAGGAGGATGGATAAGTGAACTGGATGAACCTCTCTGTTTTACACATGCACAGATACCCCTAAAGTCACCCTGCCTCCTCTCTTTGAGGCACAGGGATGGAGGGCCTCAGTCTCACAATCTGCTACTGGGGTGGATACTCTTGAGTAGATAAATTAACCGATTGCGGTCCTCCTAGACAAAAGAAGCAAGGAGTACTGCCAGTGGAAGTACTGTAGGGGCAGCTCTATGAGGAAAACACAAGCCACACTAGGTATTTCCAACGAGGGGATTTAATGCAGGGAAATGACACAGGTTTGGTGAGGCCAAGAAAGGGCCATTGAGGTAACCCAGATGTTAGTAAACACAGGAGGCAGCTACTAACCTTAGGGCTGGGGGAACAAAAGGGAAGAGATGGTGTTACCAGAACCTAGAAGCTTTGATGGGGGACCCCCCACGGCCGGTGCCTGGCCCTCTCTGGGGGCTGCTGCGCGGCGGCTGCTTGGACTTCTGAGGGGGGCGCTGCTTGGCTGGTGGTGGTCGGACCTCTGGGCGGGGGCGTGGTTGACGCTCGGACCTCGGAGGGGACCGTGGCTTGGCTGGTGCTCTGACCACCGCGGGGGGTGCAGCTGGCTGGAGCTTGGGCCTCTGAGGGGACGTTGCACGGCGTCTGGGGCTGAGGGGGCCAAAAGAAGCTGGAGGTTGGAGCCATGGCTCTCTTCTGCGGCTTAAGGGATACTGACAGGAGCTGGAAACAGGCAGGCAGGCCCTGCTCCCCCTCCCGCCTTTCGATAACCCTCCAGTACCTTCCAGTGGCAGAACCTAACAGGGAGCAGACTGCAGGGCCTTGGGGGAAGAGCAGCCCAGAAATCACCGCGCGCAACTGGAGGGGGCGTGTTGCTGAGAGACCGCAGGCCAGTGCCCAGCCAGGTGCCGAATGGGCAGTGCAGACCGCTTACCTGGTCTTCTGGCAGGCACAGCAGATCCAGTCCTCTTCTTTCTTCTGGTAGAAGCAGCCACTTCTACAGATGCTGTATTTCCGATCCACGATCTCACGCTTGGAGTTGAGGAAGGTGAATGGTGGGCAGCAATGTATGCTGAAGTGCTCTGAAAACTTCTGGTTCTTGGAGAGTCTGGGGCCCTCCTTAGTCGTTTTCTGACTCATCTCACTAAAAATTATTGGAACAAGGAGTGGTGGGGAGACATAAAACAATACATCAGGCAGAGAACTTTCTACTCAAGAAGCCTCCTCCCTGCTATTCTCATAGTCTGATATTAACATTCAGCCTCATCTCACCCCCTCAATCTGGAAGATCAACTTCTTGCCCAACTCTATGGAAAGGAACTAAATTAAGGGTTTATTAATTTTTATTTGCATATGTTTTCTAAAAATGGACATTTTTCCACTTATGTTTTAATGACCCACTTAGGGTAGGAAAAATATTACAAAACCAAACATATCTATAGCAAAACATTAGTCTGGATTTGGGAAAGGCCTTTTCTCTAAAATAATAATTAATAATAATAGTAGTAGTAATAATAGTTTGGTACTAAAACCGTAATCACCATCCAGACAAAATTACCACATAGCCATTAAAAAGAACGATCAACCTGTTTGCATCTCACAAACATCATGTCGACCCCAAAAAAAGCCAGACAACAAGGAATATACAAGTTGTATGACTCAATCTACATGAGGTTCAAAACTGGGCAACGCTAGTCTATGGTGCTAGATATCAGAACATAGCTATGTTTGGAGAAGGTGAAGTCTGGCTAGGAAGGGGCGTCAGGGAGCCCACTGATGCCAGAAAATGTTCCGGATCTGGATCTGAGAGGGATTGCTTGGGTGCACATGCATGTCAAAATTCCCTGTGGGTCACCTGGGTGGCTCAACTCAGTTCAACATCCAACTCTTGGTTTTGGCTCTGGTTCTGATCTCGAGTAGTGAGATCGAGCCCCGCCTCTGACTCTGCACTGGGTGTGGAGCCTGCTTAATATTCTGTTTCTCCCTCTCTCTCTGCCCTCCCTCCTCAAAAAAATATTTAATGAGTACACACTTAAATTTTGTGCATCTTTCTGTTTATTTCAGCTTATTTCAATTAAAAAGAAAGAAGAGGACTGGATGGAGGAAGAATCAAAGAAAAATTTGAGACTTGAAAAAACTCCCAAGCAGGTATAAAAAATGTAATTACTACAACATGGGAATGTGACAGATGCGGAAATAGTCCCACTTAATACTACAAACATGGTAGCACGCAGGGGACTTAAATGACTCTTAATCACGAGTGACATGTATATATTTAGACTCTGAGAATGTCCTTGTTCTCAACAAACCCAAGGTCAAGTTGGACACACAGCTGTGCTGTATGCAATTACAGAGTGATGGCGATCAAGAGAAGTACGTACGAAGGTCGAGGGAAGCACCGAGAAGGGATAGATTGTTTGAAGATAGGAAAGATGATCTGGGTTTTAAGGATGAATACATTAAAAACAACTAAGTTACACTGAGGGGATATTCTAAGTGTTGTGGTTTTTGATGGGGCTGTTTTCTGCAAATGGAAATGAGGGCTGAGAAGCAAGGTGAGTGCAGTTAAGAAAATAAAATAACATTTTTTTTTGCATTTCAGTTGGTATAGTCCAAACCACGCTTTACACCGATTAGGTGTGTTGCAAATGTTCTTTCTAGGAGTTTCACCTGCTTTTATCATGCAAACATATTTTTTTTATGTAGTTAAGTTTCTTAGTTCTTTAATCACTCCATCAGCTTTTATACACAGTCGGGTGTATCCCATTGTAAAAGAAAAGTCCCTCTCGATCCCACTTTCATATCTATTCTGCTCTCTGTAACTCCTCCTCTCCATTGGCCAAGTACTTGAAAAATTATCGATACCCTTTTTCTCCATTTCTACATCTCCTCCTCTGTGTACTCCAAAATGGGTCCTGTTCCTTCCTCCCAAAGAAAAATGGTTCTTCATGGCCTTCCAGAGACCTCCATGCTGTCAAACCAGCTGTCTTCTTCTTCGATTCCTCTCTTCATCTAAAGTCTTCCTCTCTGTCATACTACATTCTCCTAGAGTCCCGTCTCCATCTCTAGCCCCTCTTTATCCTTTGGATAAAGGCTCACTTGCTTTATCCGAATCTTGTAATGTTACAGTTCTTCGAGGTACAGTAAACACTAAGTGATTAATGAGGTTACCTTCAACCATTCAATTCAAGACTCGTCATATACTTGGGTCAAGCCAGCACACTGCTCAGCTGCTGTCACGGACACAGAGCTGAGTCAGGCCTAGTCCAGTCCTCAAGAAAGTCATCCACAAGCTGGGAAGATAGGCGGGGATGCACATAGGGTGTTGATGGCCACAAAACCTACTGATGGGGCCCAGATATGTACCAGACCCTGAGTAAAGGGGACGGATCAGATAAACATCCTGCTGACACTGAGCTCACAGTGTAGATGGAGGAATGTGGCATAGATGTCAGTAAACAGGATCCAAAGAAAGCATCCTCTGCAACATGAGGATATGTGGGTAAACTGAGTGCAGGGTCCACAGGAGAGGGGCAATATGCTGGGCTGGGAAATTAGGTAAAGCATCATGGGGACAAAGGTTACATCTCACCCTAAGGTTTGGACAAAGATAAGAGTCTGTGGAGGATGGGAATGGTTGATACCTAAGAAAGACACAGAGGGGTGAAGTGCAGTCCCCCCTCCCCCGCCCCGAGAGCCCACACTGTCTGCAGTACAGTGTGGGAGAGGAGAGGAGAGGGTGGCTGGATGCAGGGAATGAGGCAGGACAGGGGTTACCTGTCACCATGAAGGATCTAGTCCTGGTGACTGGGAGCAGCACTGTCATGCCACCAGACCATCAGTAGTCTAAACAGATGAGAGAGAAGGAGCTCTTCTCATTATCTGGGATACCGTGAGTTGAAGGCACTCAGGACATTCGTGGGGAAGTGAGCATCCAAACCACAGCTGCTGTGGCCTTCATCTCGAGAGTCCCTCACCTTATAGAAGAGGCACAGCCTTGGGAATGGATGTGGTGAGTAGGAATGGAGTGAGTAGCCAGGCCAGGGAAGGCTCCCACGAGGGGTAGTGGGCCTACCTTCAAGCTGCCGGGAGAGGGTCAAGGGAAGAAGGAGCAGCAGAGGCAGCCAGAGAGGGGAAGAGGAGCGGCAGCCTTTTAGAAGAAGAATTTCCAAATTTGCAGAGAAGGACATGGTCAGCAGTACCCAAAGAAACCCTTAGTACAAACAGGCATTTTTAGACCAAGGAGAAACTAAAGTTGATTCTTAGGGTCTGATTCATCATAAGACCCTTAAACATCTGCCAGATTCTTACCCAAGTCCTGCACAATGTAGCAGAGTTCAGCTCAAGTTTCTGTTCTCAGGGGAAACGCTCAAACACTCCAGGACAAGCCTGCTGGGAGTCATTTCTTTAGACTCCCGGCACATGGAGACAATGTTGCACAACTTTTCACAGCCAGCTCGGACATGCCCCAGTTCCTCCGGCTTTCTGGAATCCTGTTTTCTCAAATGGTTCAGGCATTCATCACAAATAGCAGAAAATCTAGCACGTGTCCCAAATTTTTAAGAATAACTAGCATGGGGTAAGAGGGAGATTTAAAGTCTCCTGTGATTCTGAATTCCTACTCTGACTGAATTCGCAATTCCTACCCACCTGACGTGATGCCTTGGCCAACCCCATGCCTGTCCAGACCTTCACCCAGCCATCTCTTCCCCCAGCACATCAGAAGAAAGTTCTCAAATTCTCATTCCATGACTTTTCTCATCCTCTGCCCTCCCCTACTGTGTCCAGCAGGGGGCAGCCTCACCTCCTGCTAGCCTCTGTGTGTGGTTTCCTAAAGGAAAAGCAGTTCTCTTCCGTGAACCCTGACATTCTTGTGGGGCAATCAGCTGAAAATTCATACCCTTCTTCCCTTAGTAAAGTGTTTATAGTCTGCGGAAAGGTTCTGGCTACTGTTTCTCCTGGTAGCTGAAATACAGCGTTTAGCTGGGGTACCTGATTAATTGTGAAGATGCACTGCCTCTCCAACTCTTTGCCCCAACCATGCTCCAGTTTAGGAATGATAAGCCCCACACCCTAAGCAATAGCAATACACAGGTGAATCATCCTTTCCCAACCCTCCAGGCTTACTAGAAAATTAGTTACAACCACAGGCAAATAACTAACAGCAGAGGCAAGAACTCACATTTACTGAGCACCCATTGTATGGTGGTTGCTTTATGCTCTTAACCTCCTTTCAAAACATGGCCACTATCACCAACAAACTAAAGATGAGGGAAGCTAAGGAACAAGGCCAACTTCTTAAAGCCGGAAAGAGGCAGACAAAGAATATGAATCCATGTCTGTGTGACTCCAACATCCTGTGTCCTTTGACCAGGCCCAACACTATCTGTGCCCCCTGTGCTCAGCCCTCCTCTCCCCAAAAGCCCGGACTTTAGGGAACTGGAGGTGGTCCAGGGGAATGCAATAAGGCTGCATAGACGAAGGTTCTCTGTCTTAGGGTGGGAAAACCTGTACATTGGAGAAAAAGCTCCCCGAAAAAGGAAGAGTAAAGAATGGGTTTGGGAACGTCACACAGCATGACGGCCTGGACCTCCCTGTCAGAGCAAGAGGTGCATGATGGGACATGAGAATGTAAACTCCGAAAAAAAAAGAAAATGTAAACTCCGGGCATCCTGCAGGCAGTGCGACCCCCAGGAGCTTCCTCCATCCCTCCTCAACCAGCCCTTTTTAAAATCTATATTCACTGTTGAGAATTAGAAAACTTGGATGGATAAAAATATTAAAAATTCCTAAATTTGTATCCCATAGTTAACCTTTTACAAAATATTGAACATTTTTTCTTTGATAATATTTACACATAAATATATAGTTAATAAAATGCAGGACCATGCCTTACATACGGTTCAGATTTATATATTTGGAAAATTACTCACTTCATTTAAGTTTTATAGATATGCACATTATTTATAGTATACCTGTGGCTTTTAAAACCTGTAATAAATTTATGGTTATAGTTCATATCATATATCTGCGTTTCATTTTTCTTCAGTCATCTGGCCAGCGGTTATCTTATTTTTTTACTCTTTTCAAAAACAAACTCTTGGAGTTTTTTGATTGTCTTTGCTCTTATTTTTTTCTAGTTCATTAGCTTCTGGAGACCTTTATTATTTCTTTTCTTCAATTTTTTTAGCTTTCTGTCCATGTTTTTTTCTTCATTCTTTTTTTTTTAAGTTTATTTATTTTTAAAGTAATCTCTGCACCCACCATGGGGCTCAAACTCACAACCCCGAGATCAAGAGTCACGCCTCTTCTGATTAGTCCAGCCAAGCGCTCCTCTCTATTTTTGAGTCAAACATTCTTCACATACGTTTTTAAGGCTATAACTTTTCCAGTAAGTACAACTTTAGCTGGTTACCACAAATACTCATGGAAGTCATTTTTACTTCATTTCGAATATGGCTGAATTCTTCTTTGATTCATCCATTATAAAAATCTGTCTCAAAATGTCCGAGTGTACATTAACTTCTAATTTTAATGCATTCTAGTTAGAGAAAGTGGCCTGTATGATAATGACTCTTTGATATGTGCTGAGGTTTACTTTATGGCCTAGTTCATAGTCAATATTTTTAAATGTTCCATATGTGATTGAAAAGATTGTGATTTCCAGAACAATTTGAAATTATCTGGTGAAGATAAAAATGTGCACAAAGTACGATCTAGCAATCTATTCGTGGGCACAGCAGCCATCTTGGATCATGGCTCAGCACCTCAGAGGAAGCCCCGTTGGAAGAGCACAAAGACTAGAGGAGCCTGAGTCCATTGACAGTGGAGTTGCTGTTCTAGGTTTAACTCTTGAACACTGAACATCTTTTTAATTTTTTTTTAAGATAGTATGCCATTTAATAAACAAGTCCAAACTGGGCACTTCTTCACAATACATTATAAATTAAATGTAGGGGCTTCCTAATATCCAAACACTTGAATCTTCTTAAATATCTACATACAGGATGCAGCCTGCATTGTGGTCAAGACTCCAAGTTCTGGTCTAAGGATAGTTGGGATAAAACTTGGCTCTGGTCCTTAGTCGAGAGCCAGGCTGGCTAGCCTCTAAAAAAAAAATCTACATTTTCATGAACACTGAACATCTTTTACATGAGAGACAAGTCCAACTTCCACCTCATTTAAACCACTATTATTTCAGTTACAAGCAAGCAAACACAATTTGAATAAATATGCTCAGTTTCTTCATCTAACTGGGTGTCTTACAAACAACAGAAATTTATTTCTCACAGTTCTGGAGGGTGGGGAGGCCAAGATCAAATTGCCAGCAGATTTGGCGTCTGGTGAGATGACCTATTTCAGAGATGACATTTTTCTGGCTATGTCCTCACATGTTGGAGTGAGCGAGGGAGCTGTCTGGGGTCTCTTTTAATGAGGACACTAACTCCATTCATTAGGGCTTCTCCCTCATGAGCTCATCACTTCCCAAATGTCCACCTCCTAACACAATCACATTGGAGATTAGATTTCAACATATGAATTTTAGGGACACAAACATTTAGTCCATAACAGAGGGGAAGAACAAACAAACAATAATACTTACCTCAGGGGGCCTTCGAAAATATTAAATAAAGTAGGTAAAGAACCCAGAGCTCAACCTTATATAAACCACTTACTTAATAAATTCTATTTCCCTTTCACCAAGAATTCAAATGACCTAATTCTGCTGACTTCTCCAGACACATTCTCTATTAATCTCAGTATGTATTCTGATGACATTTAAGTCAAGGATTAATCACATCCTTATTTACATTAGTGGCTAAAGACAAATCATAAACACTACGTGATGTTTTCAAAAAAGATATCATCTAATTGCAGAGCAAATATAATATGAACTATCTGGCAGGATGAAGAATTTTAATTTGAAACTGTAAAATATAGTCTCCACGCTTTCCAGATGTTTCCATATACTCTAAAACTAAAGAGGAGGGAAAGTAAGGCAGATATTTGAAAAAAGAGAAAAAGGGAGTGAAGGAGAGGAACCAAAGGGAGAGGAACAAGAACCTCCCCACACACACTATTTATTGAATCCCTGCTATGTCCCAGATCTTTTTATCTATCATTTCTAGTTCCCCAAATAATCCTTTTTGTTTGTTTGTTTTAAAGATTTTATGTATCCACTTGACAGAGAGGAGAGAGATCACAAGTAGGCAGAGAGGCAGGCAGAGGCATAGGGAGAAGCAGGCCCCCCACCAAGTAGAGACCTCGATCCCAGGACCCTGAGATCATGACCCAAGCTGAAGGCAGAGGCTTTAACCCACTGAGTCACCCAGGTGCTCCCCAAGTAATCCTTTTAAGTAGTCCCTGCTCACCCCATTTTAGAGATGAGGAAACTGAAGGCTGAAGAAGTAAATGCTTCAAGACCATAATAATAATAA
Organism: Nasua narica; assembly: GCA_028533885.1. NCBI lineage: Eukaryota > Metazoa > Chordata > Mammalia > Carnivora > Procyonidae > Nasua > Nasua narica. The sequence continues at coordinate 59,738,929 of CM052799.1, read as the reverse complement.
AACAGCAGACTCATTGCAGTCAATATGACTAGTTGATTGGCCAATATCTATTTTGCCCTTCAGTAGCAAATTTGAATTTTATTCGGTACCATGATATGCCCAGTTAGATATGTACTGCTTCCCATGGGATCATGTTCTGGCCAATGAGATGTAAGCAAAGTCCATAAGGAGATGACCTTTCTCTAATAATAAGGCTGTATTCAAGAAGAGACCCTTCCCTGGTATGTGCATCCAGCCCAATCCAGTTGGACCCAGCTCCCAGGAAGTAGAATTATTTCAAGCCTTTGGACCGTGGTGCATAGGGCTCCTTCCCCCTGCTTCCTTCCCACCCAGCAATTACACAGCAAATGCCTCCACCACCTTCCTTCCCTTCCCCCAAAGAGAAATGACCACTCTTTCTTTCGTGCCTTGAACTTGTGTGCTGTACATAATTCTAGGAAAGCATCTGGAAGCTTTACTTTACCGTTACTGTTTCACTGCCTCCTTAAATGTTCTGTCCTTGTTTAGTGCCTGTTTCAGAACAACGTGTTCCATTGACACGTGATTAAAATGAGAGAAAGAACAAAGATGTCTCCCACAAGTGCTGCCTGTCTCCAGATGTCCCCACAGGGACCTCTGCTTTAGCTCAGGCAACAGTATCCGTCCAATGAGAAGGGCAACACGGAAAGGGACCTTCCCAAATGACCTTGAAAGTTATAAAACTAGGTTCTTTAGAAAAAAAAATTTTTTAAGACTCTGTGAACCCACTACATCTGTTCGTAATTCATACAAATTAATTAGCAAGCTTTAGTCAACACACTCATTTAATTACACATTCTAGAGATGGCATTAGCATCTCTCTATAATCATCAGCTGTTTTTAAACATAGCTTCACTCTTCCCTTAGGAGACTGCAGGTGGATATTAGAACCCTAAATATAAAATGGATTCTCTTCCTTTCATCCATCCTTCCTTCCTTTCCACCATGTTTTCTTAAAAGAGAATTGGGATATGGGGTAGTTATTTAATAGAAGTGGCATGCGACCCTTGTCCCATGAGTCAAGGAAAGAATGCCCGTAGTGAGCTGACATGTCGCAGCCACGTACTCCTTACATCCACATGGCATCACAGGAAGTCAAACATAGAAATGGATACAGGCTCTGTGAAGTGAAGAGTGAATGCATGTCAGTCCTTGGGAAACAGGAGCATCCTTCAGTTTTGTTTTTTTTTTAATATTTAATTTATTTGACAGAGAGAGAGATGACAAGTAGGCAGAGAGGCAGGCAGAGAGAGAGAGAGAGAAGCAGGCTCCCTGTTGAGCAGGGAGGCCTGATGCGGGGCTCGATCCCAGGACCCTGAGATCATGACCTGAGCCGAAGGCAGAGGCTTTAACCCACTGAGCCACCCAGGCGCCCTGGGTCCTTCAGTTCGGGTCAGTCAGAGCCGTGAGCAGGGCCCTGCACCCAGAACTCAGCATGGGAAAGACAGGAGGCAAGCCTTCACCCTACCAGGATCCGAAGCCTACGTGAGAACAGTATGCTGGCTTCAGAAAACGAAACTCCAAAGGAAGATCATGATCAGTCCCGAGGCCTTAATATGTTATATGGATTAAGGAATGGGATGTTTAATATATACTTGGGGAAAAGTTTTAATTCAAGAGCAAAGCAAGATGGGGCACCTGGGTGGCACAGTTGGCAAAGCGTCTGACTCGTGGTTTCAGCTCAGGTCCTGATCTCATGACTCGTGAGATCGAGCCCCGGTCAGCTCCACGCACAGCACAGAGTCTGCTTAAGTTTTTCTCTCCCTCTCCCTCTCCCCTCTG
>CM052799.1:59701540-59737029 GCA_028533885.1 Nasua narica | reverse complement strand
CGGGGGGGGGGGGGGTACAGTATTATAAACCTACAGCATGCTGAATATTGGCTGGGAAAGGAGAGACAAAACTAATTTCTGAATTTATTTTGCCTTGATCACTTCTGGGGTAAATTATCTTTTCCTAATAAGTGGTCAGTTAAAGTTCAGCTCCTTGGGATGCCTAAGCTTAACCGGCTCAGTCAGTTAACTGTCTGCCTTAGGCTCAGGTCACCATCCCAGGGTCCTGAGATCGAGTCCTGCATCAGGTTCCCTGCTCAGTGGGGAGCCTGCTTCTCCCTCTGCTGCACCCCCTGCTCGTGCTCTATCTCTCTCTATTTCTGACAAATAAATAAATAAGAGCATAAAAAAATAAAATAAAAATAAAGTTCATATCCTTGACAAAACTATTCCCTGCCTCCCTCTGATCCTTCTAAAGGTGGATACGGGCATAGGGAACTGGCAGTCTTCATGGCTATGAGGGCGGGATGGCTAGTCTGAGTAGTAGCCTCCTCTCTGGCCGTGGAGCATCACGGTGTGAATGAAACAAGGTACTGCTGACCCCAGCAAAGCCACTGGCCCTCTGGGCCTCTGTTCAGCAGCCCCCTGCTCTGGTGCAGTGGTCCTCTCGGCAACTCCACGTCTACTTGAGGCAACTTCCGGCTCCCATACATGCCCTCCATTACGGGTGTGGAGCCGAGAGCCCCGTCTTGGGGCCACTGGCCTAGACAGTTCCCCAACCCTAGCCGTGCACTCACTCATGGGCCACAAAGGATGTGGCTGAGGGCAGGCCCAGGGGCTTGCAGCCTGTCCTCACTGTTCCTGTTCAAGTGTGTCAGTAAGACACACAGACACACACAGACACACAATTTCAAACCTATGTGGATGATGCCACTGCACCATTAACCCATCCCCTGCCATGATTCTGCAACTTCATCTGGAGAAAAGAGAGAACATGAATGTTTGCTCCTTAGCGTTCCCTCTCTCCCCCTACCTCGAATAAGCTTCGCAGAGTGCGGAGTTCCTCCATAAATTCACAAAGTGGAGAAGGTTAAGCAAATAAGGACATGCTCTTCCTTGGCCTTTTCTTTCATTTACCCAACTCCTCCCCATACATGGCTATTCATCCTCATTAAAGCCCCCACTGCCACCCTCTCAGCCTTCAAGTGATTAGGAAAATAGTAACGGAGAGATAGGAATAACCAGAAATTGCAATTTTCATAGACTGGTTTCAAGAACAAGACGAAATGTCTGATATTTAGATGACGGTCAGTGGATGACTGCCTCAGTCAGTGGAGCATTGCAACCCTTGATCTCAAGGTTGTGAGTTTGAGCCCCATGTAGAGACTACTCAAAAGTAATATCTTAAAATTTAATTAATTAATTAATTAAAAATAAAAATTATAAAATATATATAAAAATAAAAATTCTAAATTATTATTATTATTTCAAAGCAGGGAGAATTAATTTCAAGTGCTTAGAATACTTATAAGTCTTGAATGAATTTCTGTCAAACTTTCCCTCCATTTTACAATTTAACATTTACTCTCTGAAAAGCAAATTCCTTAAGAACAACAAAATCTTTTAAGCTTTCATTCTATAAGAGGAGACAGAAGTAAAATACATTTTCCGTAATAATGTAAGAATATGGAGGGGAAATAGCACGTGGGTTTTTACTTACTGGGAGGGAGAATGGCAGGAAAATCCCCACCTTAATTTCTGCATATTCCCCAGTAACAGGGAATCGTCTTTCAAGAAATTGTTGGAACAGAAAAAGTACAGCATTCGTTATTCTATCCATTTCTTAAAATCAGGGTAGCTTATCAAAGGAGAAAAGATGGGCAAGAGAATCTTAGCATTTTTGTACAAATACAGTGGAATCAGTAAGGCTTTGATTTTTGTTTAATTATTAATATTCTTATAATTGATTAATCGTGAAACCATTAAGGAGCCATTTGAAGACTGACTGAATATTGGCAGCCCTTTTACAAGGGGAAAGAAGCTGTATTTTTTTTTTAAGTTTTTATTTATTTATTTGACAGAGATAGAGATCACAAGCAGGCAGAGAGGCAAGCGGGGGGGGGGGGGGGGGAAGCAGGCTCCCTGCTGAGCAGAGAGCCCGATGTGGGGCTCGATCCCAGGACCCTGAGATCATGACCTGAGCCAAAGGCAGAGGCTTTAACCCACTGAGCCACCCAGGCATCCCAAGAAGCTGTACTAACATAGAAAATACGTTTGAAATATCAAGTGAAAGCCACCGGAAGCTCGATTATTTATTGCATGGCATTGACCCGAGGAAGCCAGCCATCCCAACTAAAGCTAGCTCACAGCCCATGCGTTAGTGTCTCAAGCACCCCCAGACATCTCCGGTGGTAGCAGCCTCAACACGGGCTGGGACAGGAGCCAGGGGACCCTCAGCAAGGTGGCTGCACACTCAGACCCTGTCTTGAAGAGATGAGAGGTCGTCTGGAGACCTCAAGCAATCTTGGGCAAATTTTCAAGCTGGTGAGCTCCCTCTGAAGCGTCAGGAGAAGCTCTGGAAACAATTTGTGACCACAGATGGCAGAGGGGGCCTGGTGACATCAGGCTGCACATGTAAAAATGATACACAGAACAAGACCGAAGCAAATGCAGCCAAATACGACACTCACACTCAGCCATTCGTTCGAACAATTGTTGAGTGCCGCGGTGCCCGGGATGAATAGGGCAGAAGGCCTGGGAACTCACGGAGCTCGAGGGACAAGGGAGGGAGACTCATCAGAACATCTCAGGAGCAGGATAGCCAACGTCTGACTGCCATGCGATGAGGGGTCTGGAGGAAGGGAGTGGGGTACGAGGAGAGAATATGTGGTGAGACCACTTTAGACTGGGGGGCTAAGGAAGGGCTCCTGAAGAAGAGATATCTGTCTGAGGTCTGAAGGATGAATGGGAGTCCGCCATGAACTGCCCTGGACAGCCATGGGCAGCCATGGGCAGAGTTCCATAGAAAAATACCGCAACTTGATGTGCTGGAGAAAACAGAGAAAGGATATAGCTGGAGCATTGCGAGGCTGCAGGGTAAGGCTCGGGAAAGTCATGCAGGGCCATGAAGGTGAGCTAAAGACTAGGAAGAACGAGAGGCATTGAAAGATCTTGAGGGCGCCTGGGTGGCTCAGTTGGTTGAGCAACTGCCTTCGGCTCAGGTCATGATCCCGGAGTCCCGGGATCGAGTCCCATATCGGACTCCCGGCTCTGCGGGAAAGTCTGCTTCTCCCTCTGACCTTCTCCCCTCTCATTCTCAGTCTCTCGCTCTCTAATAAAAAAAAAAAAAAAAATCTGAAAGATCTTGAATGCAGGAGGTAAGTCTTCCCACTTTTGTTCCATGAAGATCAGTCAGGCTTCTTGCAATGTAGACTGAAGACAGGCAGGAGTGGAAGCAAGGAGGCCAATGACAGAGGACAGGGACTCCAACCAGGGCAGGGGAGCAGAGGGGGGTCTTGGAAATCAAACAGGACTTGAAGATGGGTTGGGTGTGGGGTTCGTTGTTACGGCTTGAGCAAATGCCCAAGGGAGCCATGTACTGAGGTGAGGAAAGCTGCAGAGGAGGGGAGAAAGGGTACAGTTTTGGACATTCATTTATTCAACATATTAAATGAAAACATACTGTGTGCCAAACATGTTGAATCTGAGATGCTTACGAGGATCTAGTGTTGATGATGACACATGGCAGAATGGAAGCATGGTAGATGCCTCGAAATTGCCAAGGGTTAGAGCATAGCTAGTTTCCTACAAGTAAACAGTTTGATTGTGTCCCATCTGTTGTTATTATTACAAATGACATTTTAGTGAATAAAGTTGGGCACCCATCATTTCACACATATGCAAATATATGAGGGATGTAGCTCTAAAAGTGGGATCACTAGGTCAAAGAATGTGTGCACTTGTAATTCTGCAGATTTTGATAGATGTTTTCCAATTTGCTCTCCATGGGATTTGTACAAATTATTATTCTACAAACAGTGCATGATAAAGCCCATTTTCCCATCACCTCAACAACAAGAGTAGGTTATTAGACCCTCAGATTTTTGCCAATCTGATACGTAAAATGTTTCATAATGCAAAGTAGACAGGGTAAATCTCAAATGTTTTAGATTTGGGAAGTCTATCATTATGACTTACCATATTAACAGAATAAGAGAGGAAATAAGAACAGTAATAAATTCTAAGAAAGCATTCACTAAAATTCAATATCCAAACATGATAAATACTCTTAACATAGAAGGAAGGGAAGGGGATGTTCCTAATATTATTAAAAGCTAGCTACCAAAATATCTATAATAACAACTTACTGTGGGCGAAATTTGAGGAATATTTTCAGCTAAATCAGACGCCCCAGAAAGGATGATATCTATTCAACACTGTACTTGAAATCTTTTTTTTTAAGATTTTATTTATTTATTTGACAGAGATAGAGATCACAAGTAGGCAGAGAGGCAGGCAGAGGGAGAGGGGGAAGCAGGCTCCCCACCAAGCAGAGAGCCTGATGTGGGGCTCGATCCCAGGACCCTGGGATCATGACCTGAGCCAAAGGCAGAGGCTTAACCCACTGAGCCACCCAGACACCCCTGTACTTGAAACCTTAACCGGAGCAACAAGCAAAACAAAACACTGAAACTCTACAAACTAATTAGAATTAAAAAGAAAGTTCAACAGGATTTCTAGACATGAAATCAATATTCCAAAATCAAAATCATTCCTATAGATTAGGAGGATTCAACTAGAAATGTAAAATAAAAGAATCCATTCAAGCTGACCACGAAACCACAGGACACCTTCAGGTAAAAAATATATCTAATAAAAGAGATGCAAAACCTTCATGAAGACATTTGCAAATCTTTTTTGAAGGCTGCAGAAGAAACAGTGTAAGTATACTGAATATCTCCCAATAAATCTGTAAACGTAATGCTATTCCAATAAATATCAAATATTCATGTCATTGACAAGACGATTACCTCGTCCTTATGGAATTGTAAGAGACCAAAATGAGTCAAGACAATTTTGAATAAGCATAGGGTCTTGTCCTACCAGATGGAGACACTTACCATGAGCTACCCTAATTAAAACAATAGAGTATTGGGGCATCTGGGTGGTTCAGTCAGTTAAGCGTGGGTCTCCTGATTTCAGCTCAGGTTGTGATCTCAATGTCCTGGGGTTGACCAGCTCTGGCTCTGCCGTCAGCGGGGAGTCTGCTTGAGGCTTCTCTCCCCTTCTCCCTCTCCCCTCCTCTCCCTGTTCTCATGCTCCCTCTCTCTCTCTCACTTTGATTCTTGCTCTCAGATAAATAAATAAATCTTAAATAACAACAATAACAATAAACTATTGCTTTGGAAATAGACCAATAGATCAATGGGACCAAACAGTTTAGATACAGACCCACATAAGGTATAGTAGTATGGTTCACAAAAGAGGGGCTTTTGGGCTTTTTTTTTTTTTTTTACTGGAAAATGGCAGGATTACTCAAAGGGAAGACAAAATGCAAGCAGACTAATAACCCCAATAAGAATAATAACAAACACCTGTTGGGAGATACCAGCCAGACACTATTCAAGGGCTTTATGTATTCAACTCATGCGGTCCTCACAACTTCCCAAGAGCCCCGTGGTACAAACGAGAAAGCAAAGATACCGAGAAGTCTGATAACCTACCCTGGGACACAGAACTAGCAAATGAATCCCCAGGATCCCAACCAAGGTGGGCTAGTCTGTGAGGCTTCCAACACAGCAGATGTGAAGAGAAAGGAAACAAACCACAAAGATTATGATTTTATAGAACAAAAGATACTATGAAGTTACAAGGTAAAAGACCGGTGCCATTATAGAAGAAAATATAGGAACACATAAAAATACAAAGTTTTTATAATCAGAGTGTTAAAGAAAAAAACAAATGATAAATTTTAGAAAATGCGAAAGCAGGCAAAAAAAAAAAAAGAGGAGTGTGATCTTTAAAAGCCAGTAATTCTATACAAATACCCTTAACTCTGGAGGACTCAAGAACATGACGGCAAGGAAATGTAAATCGACGCCCACCTTGAGGGACCCAAAAAGAAAAAGAGCTGAAGAAGGACTTTGCAAAAGGCGAGCAGGAGGCAGCGGACCAGCGGGCCAGGGAGATGCGCATGGGGCGGGAATTCAGCCAACGTTCCCTGGGCTGGAGCTCCGCCCGAGGAACCCCCTGGGCTGTCAGAGCTGGCACGCGCCAGGAATGCTATGTACAAGAGCTGTTTCTGGAATAAAACCCAGAGGTTCAGCGGTCTCACTCACCTTACCATACCCTTCCAAAGGCTGCTCAGCCCCAGCTCCTCGGCTACGAAAAGAAGTATCACTGCGCAAATTCATGCCACATTCGCCACCTTTCTTAGAGACCCTAATGGTTTCTGAAACCTTGCCAATTGCCTAGGCCAAGGGTAACGCTTTCCTCTGAGTGTGGATTTACACCATAAAAAGCAGTGGGTTCCGTGTTAATCTCCTGCAGCCACAAAACTACATCTAGGAAGTAAACTTTGGTTGCATTTACTGCATGCTGTCTCCAAGGACGTCTTTATCCTCTTGTATCCTTTTGTCTGTCTCCTTAGCAACCAAAATGTTTACAGATCAATGAATGAATGTTAAATAGTGGGTTCTTGAACTGAGAAACCAGTTCCACGTAGTGGAAAATTTCATACAGATATTTATTTGGAATCAGGGTGCTTTTCCACAGGCAGCAGCGTCTTGCCAAACCAGCACTGGGTTTGGGGAGCCGCTGAGGCTTTAAAATAACAGCATGAAAGAGCCTCGATTTGCCTAGGGGTTGACAACCCATCTGGAGAGAGAACGAAGCCCTGCTTGCTTTGCCCCGTGCCAGGTGACAAGGACATGGTACAGCGGTCCACTCTCTCATAGACTTGAACAAAGCCCTTTCTGACAATAAACTACCTGACTCCACCGCTTATAGGAAAAGGAACAGTGTGACCCAGGGTTGGTATCCTTAGCACGTAGCTAATATATTTAGCAGATGTTTGGGGAGCAAAAACCTTGCTTATTATAGGGGAGCCAGATAAACATGTAAGAAGCCCGGTAATTTTCTGAATGTAATTTTGATAACATGACGTTCTTTTTTCTAAAAATCATGCAAGATATTGTTGTGGTGTATGGATAGGTGAGAATTTTATATGGATGAATAATTCCACAATTTTCTATAAACAAGGGGCAGGAGGGTCCAGGATAAAAAAAACCCAAAAAACCAAAGGCATGAATTTGTCTCTTCATGTATCCATTTTCCTACTCAAAAACTTCAAAGGCTTCCCCCAGTTACAAAGCAAAGTCCTGTGCTTCTTAATTAATATGTCACACAAGACTCCTCGCGATTTGGTCCCTGCCCACCTTTTTCCTGTACAAGGAACCAATCTTCCAGATTTACATTGTCTTATAGAAAAACCCAGACGTTAATTTGGCCTATGGTCACAGCAAGGGGGCAAAGAGGGGAACTTAGATTATCTGATGGGCTGATTTTATTGCTCCCCCGACAGCTCAGGGAAGGTGAGAGCTACTAAGCAGCCTTGGGTTCTCCAAAGGGCATCAGTCTCAGGGAGACAAAGAAAAGAACCAGGCAGAGAGAAGCTGAAATGAGCACCAGATTGTTGACTACCCCTTTGCCTGAATTTTGTGTCCAAGGCCCCAATCTGAGTCACCCAAGAGCAGCTACACTGGTAGACTTCCTCAGATGGAAGAAATATCAATTATCTTTGTACCATTTTGCAATTTTTATGCTTCAATCTTTATATTTACTATATTATATTGAAAGCATTCATCTAATCAAAGAAGCTGATTTGATGAATCAAATCAAATCTATATACCTTGTCTTCATATATATACCTTGGCTTATACCTTGGTTATATATAGGTGTATATATATAGGCTTCATATATAAGAGCCAAGGTATATAGTTCAAGGAACTAGGTGAGTGGTAGAAGCATCTACCAGAAGAGAACTTTAAGGAAAGAGGTTGAATCATGAGTTCAGTTTTAGGTGCACTTGAGATGTTTGAGGGGCATCTAGATGGAGACAGCAAGTGAATGATTGAAAAGAGAAGTCTGAGTAGGAGACAGAATTTAATTGTTGGGAGCATAGGTAGCAATTGAAGCCAGGGGTGTGAATGGGATTGCCTGGTGGCAGAATGTGGAGTGAAGAGAGGGTAGGATGGTGCCCAGGGGCCCTTCCACATTTATAGGGCAGGTGGAGGAGCAGTGTTCGGCAAAGAGACGAGTTTTTGTTTGGTAAAGAGAAGAGTCAGAGTAGGGGAAGAAAACTAGAGTGTGTGGTATCAGGAGAGCCAAAGGGAAGAAGGGCTTCAAAAGAGTAAGTGATCAACTTGGTGGAATTGATTCTGAGAGGTAGTGTGATATGAGCACTATAAAGAATACGTTGAGGGGCATCTGGCCGACTCAGCCAGTAGAACATGCAACTCTTGATCTTGGGGTCATGAGTTCAAGTCCCACATCGGGAGTAGAGATTACTTAATATAATAAAAGTTTTAAAAAAAGAAAAAGAGTACATTAAGTGATATGGAGACAACCGGTGACTTTGACAAGAACTGTTTCCGTGGAATGGTAGAGACAGAAGGTAAATGAGAGGGTTTATGAAGAGAATAGTGGCTGAGCATATAGAGAAACACTGTAGGCAACTCAGGCCAGAGATCTGAGATCTGAGAATGCAGGTCAGGAGGGAGGTAGTAGCTAGAAGAGTATGTGGTTTCCAGACTTTTTTTTTTTTTTTTTTTTTTGGTTGGGAGTGGGGGAGGATTGGTTGGCTTCTTGATTTGATTTATTTGTTATAATGAGACAGATAAGAGCAGCGTAAGTGCTGAGAGGAAGAGGTTGAAATAAAATAAGAGAGAAAATAATTAGTATGCTCGAGAAAACCCTGAGGAGATGTAGTACAAAGCATATGCAGAAAGGCTAGCCTTTGGTGGAAGAGGGAAAACAGTTGCCTGCATGAAGTTTCCATCGAATGGATTCCATTTTTCCAGTGAAATGGGAAGGAAATGTACCCGAGAATGACAAAGTTGGAAATTTGGAAAGAATAAAAGAGATTTGAAGATCAGGCTGCCAGGGAGTAACGATGGCCTGCGTCGGGCCACTGACCATTAATGTGTTGTGGTAACAGTCTGCCCTACTCTTTTTCCCCAGTTGTTCTCAGCAACCAGGGTGCAGACAGGGAGAAGACATACGGTTCAGCTAGGGTTGGGAGAGACTATGCAGGAAAATAATAGAAAAGATGGATTCCAGAATCTCCAAGTAATAGGAAAAAAATAGGTGGAATGGAGCAATTGATGAATAGATTCATAAAACGATGGAGAAATGGAAGGGAAAGTCCACTCGAGTACCCAGTAGAAGAATACCCGTGGTGAGTACTTAACAAAGCAAGTTGAAGGAAAGGAGGGTTGCGAATGAATGCTGGGTGTTTGCGCCGTTGGGTTCAGAAATGGAGTAATTTTGAGTACTGCCAAGTTCCATAACATGCAATGGATGGATGAGGCAGAGCGGGTAATTCACTGGAGTGATCAATAGTTCATTCGTAGGGACATAAAGTCACGTGCGCTGTTGGATGGAGTCGGAGGGCAGGGGGTAGGGGGCTCACTCGGGAAGCATCAGGGGAGAAGGTGTGACTGGAGGTCAGGTGAAGATCGGTACAAGGAGTGAGGCACACGTTTCAGAGAACGGAAGACTAGCTAGAGAGGGAAGGAGTAGTGACCTGATAGCGGCAAGGGTGGGGGTGGGGGGACACTGGGCTACTAAACCCTGGAGCCACTTGAAGCGTAAATGGTCCCCATTTGACAGGCTGACAGATGAAGCCTCGTTCTTAGAAGACTGTCTAGGTTCAGTTGAGACAAAAAAATAGAAGGAATCTCCTGAGTAGGTTTGAAGATACAAGGGAGGGAAGTCTCTCTTTCATGGAATGGCTCTTCCGGCATGCAGAGTACGTGAGTTTGCCAGAAGTGGATAAACGGTGGCTGAGGTCATTATCCCTCTGATGCAGAGAAATGTTTTGGGTTTGTTTTTCTTTTTTCATATTTCTACCTCCCAAAACCTACGATACGGTGAAACACCTGGAATAAGTTTTTCTAAAGTGTTTAACTCTTATTGAAAGTTTGATTGCTCAGTCTTTCGCTGATTCTGCATTCTACTTTGATATTTTGAATACTAGTAATCATTATGCAGTAATTTACTTTTTTATTATGCAGTAATTTAGATGCAGATCCAAAAGAGGATAAGAAATTCATTTGTACCTGTATTTTCATCCGTACACATTTGGTGATTAGATCTCTGTTATGAGCTTGTCTCGGTATCATTTGCTCCTTTTTTTCCTAAAAGCGAAGCAGTAGAATGTGTTCTGGTTAATTCAGCATTTTGGTTATTTAAGGTGTAGTTAATCCAAAAGTATTCTACACAGAGCTTCACTCTCACCATCCTAGGAAGGATTATAACAATTAATTAAGATGTTACCTGCCATTTGGGGACTAGAGAGAGAATATAATAACAAAATTGTATGCAAACTTTTAATTTATCATTATAGAGAATGCTATATGTACAGGTAATTCACTGCCATTAAATAAACACCCTTTAATCACTTCTCCTAGTAAATCTGAGCTCTACAAATCTGATTTTTGCTTATAACACTAATGAATGAAAGTCCTAAAAGTAAATGAAATTTTAGAGTCTGGCTTTAAAAACGCAAGTTATAGCAATTAAGTAAAGCATCTCAAGAAAGGAGTTGGAATGTCCTCCTCCCGTACAGATCTGGAAGACACATGCGTTTTTTACATTAAAAACTCGAGGAAGGAATCCAATTTGATAAGGCATTAAATCAAGAACTTCACAATATCAATCTTGTTTTTCCATGCAATATGGAGATTTGTGGCCATCCATGACCATTTGTCCCCCTCTATCTTACTATATATCAGATCTTGGGAATGTTGTTTGAACAAAGAGGTCTTCTAGATACAAAATAACCTGCAAAAGAAACCTGTCATTCTGAGTGGTTGTTCTTTTAAGGTTCCTAGACCCAATTCCAATGTTGTGGGGGAGGGGCGTGCCCCCCATCACACACACAGCACCAAGAAATTCTGCCATATCAGCAGGGTGTCAGGGAATTCAACTCAATTCTGATGCTATCTGCCTGGAAATCGCATCAGATTCCGCAGGTTAAGAGTTCCGTCCCACAAGACTGCCTCCCATTACCCCCTTCAGACTCCAGGCCAGTGGCAAACCCAGGCTGTTACTCATGCTTCTGACCAATAGGCTACAGCTTGGAGGTTTTAACAACCCGCCTCCTTAGGTTCCCTTTTCCTAGATTGGCGCACAGAACTGAGGGAAACACTTATTACATATCAACAGCCAGCTGAAGAGACACAGTGGAGGTTTGGGGAAAGAAGGAGGAGCTTCCAAGCCCTCTCCAGGCAAACATCTTTTTTCCCCCCATCTCCAAGCATTCACCAACCCAGAAGTTCTCCAGACCTTTGGGGTTTTATAGAGGTTTCATTACACAGTCATGAATGACGGAGTCACTGGCCACTGGTCAACTCAACGTCCAGCCTCTCTCCCCTCCCCAGAGCTGAGGGAGTAGGACTGAGATTTCCGTATCTCTAACCGCATGGTTGGTTCTCCTGGCACCCTGCCCCCCATCCTCCTGTTACCTACGGGGTTTCCACCCTCATCTAATTAACATAACACTAGATACTTTTATGCCCTTGTAGGAAACGTCAAAGGTTTTTGGAACTAGAAACCATAGACAAAAACCAAACGCACAACAGAAATATATTTTGGTCATATGAATGGCCAAATATATATATTTCTTATAAATCACAATATCACAGTTGTCTTAGTTGATAATTTGTCTTAGGTGATAAGCTAATTGTAGTAATAATGATGCAATTGACAACTCTGTATTGTTAACTGTAAAAATTATTGTAATATTTCTCTGTCGAATCAGATGAGCATGTTCCTTTTGAACTTAAATTGATTTTTAAAAATAAATTGCAAAAATAAACTATTGGGATTACACTAAAATAAAAAACATTCCCATGGCAAAGGAAACCATCAACAAAATGAAATGAATTGGGAGAAGATATTTGCAAATAATATACCTGATGTCATCAGGGAAATAAACATTTATTAATTAAAAACAGGGCACCTGGGTGGCTCAGTCGATTAAGCCTCTGACTCTTGATTTCAGCTCAGGTCATGATCTCGAGGTCTTAGGATCAAGCCTCTCATTGGGCTCTGTGCTCAGCATGGATCCAATCTGCTTATCCCTTTCTCTCTGCTCCTCCCCGCCCCCCTCTCTCTATCTCTGTCTCTAAAATAAATAAAATCTTTTAAAAAATTGTAATTTTATAAGGGAGATTCTGGCAAATACCACCTTAACCAAGTGCTCAACATTTAATCATAAACCCTCTGTGGTAGGCAACTTGGCCCTCCCAAGGAATTTCCAAATCCTAGTTGATGACACCTATGGATTATGTAATCTTACATGGCAAAAGAAATTTTGCAGATATACCTTAAAATAGGGAGATTATCCTGAATTATTTAGGTTGGCCCAGTATAATCCAATGAGTCCTTAAAAGCCAAGAGTTTTCTCTGGCTGAAATCAGAGAAATATGACAAAGGAAGAGGTCAGAGACATTTGAAGCCTGAGAAGAGTTCAGCCCGGCATTGCTGACCTGAAAATGAGGGGCCCAGGGACCTGAGCCATGTGGAAATGAATTCTGCCAACACCTAGAATGAGCTTGGGTATAGATTCTCCCCTAGAACCTGTAGGTAAGAGCCTAGCCAGCCAACACTTTTAATTCAGCCTTGTGAGACCCTAAGCAGAGTACCAAGCCTACTGGACAATTGATTTACAAAACTGTGAGCTAATAATTGGGCATGGTTTTAACACACTCAATTTGTAGTAATTTGTTACACAACACCACAAAACGAATATCCTCGCTGCTGTGCATCACTGAAAACCCATCTATCTTCGTAATTAATTTTGAACTGGCATAAGAAATGGATACACATTCCATGAACCTGTCTGCATCAGATGTCCTGGGTCTTTTTTTTTTTTTAGTTTTTTTATTAACATATAATGTATTATTTACCCCAGGGTACATGTCTGTGAATCATCAGGCTTACACATTTCACAGCATTTGCCACAGCACATACCCTCCCCCATGTCCATATCCCTACCCTCCCCCACCTCCCAGCAACCCTTAGTTTGTTTCGTGAGTTTAGGAGTCTCTTATGATTTGTCTCCTTCCCCATCCCATCTTGTTTCATTTCTCTTCCCCACCCCCCCATAACCCCCTGCCCTGCCTCTCAAATTCTTCATATCAGAGCGATCATGTGATAATTATCTTTCTCTGATTGACTTATTTCGCTTAGCATAATACCCTCTAGTTCCATCCACGTCGTTGCAAATGGCAAGATTTCGTTTCTCTTGATGGCTGCATAGTATTCCATTGAATATATATACCACAGCTTCTTTATCCATTCATCTGTTGATGGAGATGTCCTGGGTCTTAAATGTTATTGCTTCAGAGTCTGAATATTGCCCTACTTTCCCCATGCCCATTCACTCCAAATGTGGCTGCTGTATTAACTATATTTTCTTTTCTGCATTCTTCATGCCCTGGCACCTACTGAGTCCCGAGACATTGCCCCTCCCCCATGCTAGCCAATTCCCAGGGAGAAAAGGACTCCCCTAAGAGTGTGCCTTTCACAGGCAAAGCAACCAATCCAGAGGCTACACTTGCCTATTACTCTTTTTATCAAGGTCCCACAGATGAAGCCCACATTCCTCTGTCCTAATCATCCCAAGGCCAGGAACCGGACAACTCAGGACAGCCCTTACATTCCAGAACCCACTGAAATTATTCAAACTGGCTCGTCCTAAATTTACCTGGTCTATTTACCTCACCTCACCCAGCCCTTCTGGACAAAAAAAAAAAAAAAAAAAACACAATAAAGCTCTTGCCCATGCTTTCCCCTCATTCCCTCTGATGCCTGATCAACGCTGTTGCTTCCTCACGTGGACCTGCGTGGTCAGACACGTGTCCTCCTTTTGGGAACTATGAGTAACAATGGCAATCATCTTCTGATCTGCTGCCCTCCTCATGCATGAATGAAAACAAAATCCTGAGTACATTTTAGAACAGACTGGTCTCTTAACCACCCAGAGCCCAGCTAACACGGTCAGATTTTACCTAATGCACTATGGGTAACTGAGCAGCAAAAACCGGAGAAGCCTGCAAAGCCAGTCACAATGGAGCCTATACAATGGAACCTAATCCTAGGGTCTTAGCCCAGCCCAGCAGACTTCCAGGTTGTGGAAAGCTCAATTCCCATCCACAAGGCTCCTCTGGCCTTCCCAACCTTCCGGGTCCTGGCCCCTAATTCTTTTGGCTGAATGACAAAAAGAGGCCCTCATTTTCAAACCCAGGATGGCTCATCATGGGAACATACAACCTTTAAGTATAAAAGTCCCTTTCTCAAACTCCGGGGTAATGTCTATTGACCAGATAAGGCGATCGAAATAGCAAATGCTACATTTCCCCAAAAGTTGAGTTTCTCAACCTTAAATAGCATGAGCAGAACTACAAATTTCTAATCTAATTCCATATTTAGAAAAGAAAATATTTATCTACCTCATCCAGGGAGGAGTCCTCTTAAAGCCATAATACATTTACTTGACTACAAAGATCATGTAACAAGTTAACCAACTGCCCTACCTTTATATTTATGATAACTTTGGCATTTCCTCTAGGGGGGAAAAATGGTCTTTATATTTGGAAATCTTAAGAATCTAATTAATAACTTTCCCAAAACAAAAGAAGTCTGCTAGGAAGCTGGTTTCTACCTTCAGAACTGCCAGCCACCTCCAAACAGAAGTTTTCTAACTTATAAACAGAATGGAAGTTCTTTCTTTTCTCACCACCCTGCCAACATGCTAAAGGTTGCCAGGGAGTCTGAGTAGCCTAGAGTCGCCTAGAGCAGCCATCCGGGACCACTCTTTTGTGAACGGTATCTATTTTCAGCCGATGTTTTGGCTTAGAAAGAAATGATCAGGGGTGCCTGGGTGGCTCAGTCGGTTAAGCGGCTGCCTTCAACTCAGGTCATGGTCCCGGGGCCCTGGGATCGAGTTCCGCATCGGGCTCCCTGCTCAGCAGGGAGTCTGCTTCTCCCTCTTCCCACTGCTCATGTTGTCTGTCTCTCTCTCTCACAAATAAATAAATAAAATCTTTACCAAAAAGTCTGTACAGTCAGATTCAAGTATGAATTTAGAGATGTATGATCTGAAATGCAAGCATATTCCTTCCAAAATTGCATAATCCAGACTTAATCATGAGAAGACATTAGACCAAACCCAAAACGAGGGACATTTAACAAAATAACAGGCCTATACTCTTTTAACTTGTCAAGATCATGAAAGACAACGCCCATGTCAGGTGTTTCCCAAAATAAAGGGCACTAAAGACACATAGTAGCCAAGGTGATGCACGATCTGGGACTGACACCTGGGAACAGTGGATAAAACCTAGATTTTTGTGGGTTAGATAACAGTATTTTCTTAATGCTTGTTTTCTGCTTTTGATCATATCTGAAAATTAATCTCAAATGGCTCACAAGAGAATGATAAAGCAAATGTGGCAAAATGTCAACACTGGGTGATCTGGGTACATCTGGAATTTTTATACAGTTTGCAATTTTTCTGCAAACCTGAAACGATTTTTTTTTAAGCAGGCTCCACACCCAACGTAGGGCTTGAATTCACAACCCCAAGATCAAATGTTGCATGCTCTACTGACTGAGCCAGCCAGGTGGCCCTGAAACAATTTTTAAAATCCACTAAGGCATTCTCCTTTGAATCCCAATAAACATAAAATAGCATAGCTATACTGCTAACGGCAATCTGTTTTTTTTTTCCTTCTGGTTTCATTCGCAAAGCAGTAAAAATTTTTTCCCGTATTTTTCTCCTAGTATTCTAGCCAAGTTTATTGCTTTATTCCCTTGACACATAATCTTTTCCTTCTTCCACCCACCATAACCCTGGAAAACTCTGGTTTCTAGGAAATTCTGCACAAGACAAAGCATTAGCATCTTTCCATCTAAGGTTGCTAATGTACAGGGAGCAAAATTCTTACAAGATTTGGGTTTTCTTGTTCCATTAGCATCCCCCACACATAAACC
Organism: Nasua narica; assembly: GCA_028533885.1. Classification (NCBI taxonomy): domain Eukaryota; kingdom Metazoa; phylum Chordata; class Mammalia; order Carnivora; family Procyonidae; genus Nasua; species Nasua narica. The sequence continues at coordinate 59,720,808 of CM052799.1, read as the reverse complement.
CAGCTGCATGAGGGAAGATGTTGTTTCTAGATAAGAAGAAAAATCTCATTTTCAAATCATGACAAATAATAAAAGAAGAAATAGAAAAAGAAGAAGCCAATAGCTCCCTTAATCTAGCTCCAGAAACGTGAGGCTTTAAACCTGAAAGAAATGTGAGTGGAGCCTCTCCCCAGGCTCAGAGGATTCCCAGACATTAGGTGGAACACTCCAAGAGGAACCCTCTGCTCACATTAGAACAACCTTGGCGTCTTCTGCTCTTGTTTTCTCTACCATTTTATGTTCTCCCAATCTCGACTGCTGTTACAGCCAGTTCCCCCTGGAATATAATGAAATGGCCCATACAAAAATGTGCAGTTGCCGCTTGAAGATGAAGTTGAACCTGAAGTTAGATGAAAACCTAAGGAATTCCCTTACCTTCAAGTACAGGCTCGTCGTCTGTACCAGGTCCCTGGGGGAGTTGAGGCTACCTCAATGCATGCAGAATATATAGGGAGAGATTATATATCCGGGTTTTTCATTACAAAAGGTATTTTTGATGGGTTCTCTGCCAAGATCCACTTAAAAACAAAAGCCACACAAAGACAACAAAAAGGCCACACAAAGTTTAAACAAAAGGCTAAAGAAAGACCAAACAAAAGCCAAAGAAAGTTTAAACAAAGAGTGAAACAAAGACAAAACAAAGGCCAAACAAAGACAAAAACAAAGACTAAAACAAAGGGCAAAGGAAAATCTAAACAAAAGCTAAGCTAGGCTACAGCCATACCATACACACACACACACACACACACACACACACAAACGTTGACACTATAGCTTGACACACACTCGTATATTTCAGTCCCCTACCTTCCACATCCCCCATAATCCACTCCATGTGAAACCCTTCACCAAGGCACACTCCACACCCACGCCTCACATCAAACCACAGGCCGGGTGCAGCCAAACCAACACACTAGCCACTGACCGAACCACACACCTTCACCCAGTGCCCACCCATGTGGATGTGGAGATGCGCAGGGAGGGGAGACGATAAGAAAACATGGGGGGAAGACAGTCATCTACAAGTCACAGAGAGGGATTTGGGACAGATCTCCTCTCACGCCTCAGAAGAAACCACTCCTGCCGACACCTTGCTCTCAGACTCCTAGCCTCGAAAACTGTGAGAAAAGACGTTTCTGTTACTTAAGCCACCATTTGTAGTATTTTGTTACTGCTGCCCTAGCAAACCAATACACCGTAGTCCCTGTAAATACTATTTTAATTAGTTTTTGTATTTATCAAAATAATACCTGCATGAAGTTATTTATAATGGTATTAAAAGACTTCTGTTGTATGTCCACTGTACCCCATTTTTAAAGGCTTATGTTGGAAAACAATAGTCCTTTTTCTACCTCACTCTACTCCATAATCCCACTCACTAAAGGCAACCACACTTAACTTTTTTTAAGCTATTTTTTTTCTACATTTATTTCCATATTGCTAAATAATTCCACAAACAGCCATTTCTGTACTTGTTTATTCAAGGCTTTTGGCTTCTTGATGAGGGTTTGATTTTCTTACTCTCTCCTCTTTGCTCTCTTGTCTCCTTCACCCACTGAAAGTAGTTATCTCAGTAACTATATTCCTATAAATATGTAAATATTTCCTACAGAAACTTCTAATCAACTGTGATTATTTCCTTTCTCTTTACAACTTTGTTTTTCCTGGAGGTAATAGTCGTCCTGTTTTTGCTTTCATTTGTTTATTTTAATTTGCTTAGTTTTTTATTTTAGCGTCACTTCTTTTTTTCTAGATATTCCAGCAGACCTCTCAAATATCTACCAATAATTTTCTCAAGCATTCCAATGCATCAAATAATCATTTCCATCTATTGTCTTCTGTAATTCTCTGTCCTTCTGTTCTGCGTTGAGATTGGTTACTCTCAAAGCCAGTGCAGGATGGGGACATCCTTTCATTGCTTTGCTGTAAAGGGTCACCTGTGCCCTAGATCCCATGTCATTCTCATTTTTGGTTTGCTCCCTCATTTTTCTTTTTTCTAAAGATTTTATTTATTTATGTATTTATGTATTTATGTATTTATTTATTTATTTATTTATTAGAGAAAGAGAGAGAGTGAGACAGAGAGCATGAGAAGGGAGAAGGTCAGAGTGAGAAGCGGACTCCCCGCGAAGCTGGGAGCCGGATGTGGGATTCGATCTCCAGTCTCCGGGATCATGACCTGAGCCCGAGGCAGTTGCTCAAGTTGCTGAAGCACATCTTCTAATTAATCTTTCTTAGAAAGGAGACACTCACACACACAGACACACACACACACACACACACACACGCGCGCGATATATATATATATATATAGAGAGAGAGAGAGAGAGTCCTTTTGAAAGCTTCAGTGCCTGAAAACTGCTTTATTCTATTCTCACTACTTGGTTGCCTCTTTCTCTGGGTATAGAATTCTGGGTTGAAAATAAGAGGGTCTCAGAATTCTGGCTGTATTGTTTTTCTGTATTTTCCCCCCTCTCCGGTGCTGTTGTTGAGAAGTTCTAGACCTTTCAGATTCCCATTCTTTCATGATGTTTTGAAAATCTCTGGAAATGTTCAAGATCTTGTTTTACCCAATTCGTGCTAAAATTCCCCCATTCTTTCAATGTCAGTCTTTTTTCATCCATATTTAGTAGATCATTATCCCTTGGAAATCTGTAACACTCTACTCTGTAATTTTTCTGTTGTTTTTATTAATTTATTCCCTTTCATTTTCTTGCTTCTGTCTGAAAACTTTTATCAGTTGGCTATTGAAAAGTAAAGATGGAAAACTAAATTGATCCTCTAAATTGTTCCTCATTCTTCTCTCTAGGAAACTGCCAGTTCCTTGATTTTTAGTTCTACCTTTTATGAGGTTTTCTTCTTTTATTCACTGTATACCTCCTATTGAATTTTATATTTTCTTTCGGAATCAGATTCTTACATTCTGAGACCTCATTCTTATTTGCTGACCTTCCTTTTTCAAAGCACATAGTCTTTTCTCTAAACTCTAAGAAAATAGTAATTGTACTGTGGGGGGGTTCTTTCTTACTTCCTGCTTTGTTTGTTTTCTTCTTTGTTAGCTTTGTTCCTTGGCTCGAGTTGGTGAGCTTATCCCAGTTTCCTTCATCCTTCTTTTGTTTTCATCTATCTGCTTCTTGCTGAAAGCCTTTCCCTTTGTCTGGTGATCTTTCGCTATCCCTTTCTGCCTGTTGGGCTTTCAAGAGGTGACTGGATGCTCCAAATACAAGCACGGGGCTTGCCGATGAGCAGTGGAATGGGCAGCCATACTGGCCTTAAAGTGAGCAGACTTCCATACCTAAGTAGCTAAAAGATTTTCCCCTGGGGTCATTCAGTTTCTTCAGAGAAGAATAATCTGCTTTCCTGCCTGGAAGGAGTAGGGAAAGGAGTTTGAGTATCTTGCTACTGATTCTGTGATCAGGGGAGACAAGAGACCACATGACTGTGGGGATATGTCCCATTTCCAAGCCCTGCTCATTTCTCCTGTGCTCTCCATAGATTCTGAATCTGGAAATTTCTCCATAATAAACCTCCAGTGACCAGACCAAGTTGGTGCATTGAAGCTTGAAACCGATTAGGAATGCTGGCTTCACCAGGTATTTGTCCTGCTTCCTGCCATGCCTAGTAGCACATACTTTTGGCCGGCTTTTTTGGAACATCGCCCCTGAAAGCACTTAAATTGGAGTTTCCCCCACTCTGCCAAATCAGTTACCATCCTCCACCCACTCTCTATGTCCCCAAACTGTGTTATGATCTCTCACTTTTTGGTGTCTCCTTTTCCTGGGGGGCTAAATAAAGCCTTGGAAAAAAATTCTCTACTGCCCTTCTGGAATAAAATATTTAGTTCTTTACTTTTTTTAAATATGCTTTTTTCTACTATAATGTTAATAATTTTTTGGAAGGGAGAATAGATAAAACAAGCATGTGTAGTTAATCTGCTGCCTTTTTTCAATACATTTTTTTTAAAGATTTTATTTTTATTTATTTATTTATTTATTGCAGTTTCATATTCTCTTTTTTTTTTTAAAGATTTTATTTTTAAGTAACATCTACACCCAGCGTGGTGCTCAAACCCACAACCCCAAGATTAAGAGTCCCATGCTTCACCAGCTGAGACAGCCAGGCACCCCCAATCCGCTACTTTTTTTTATAAAGATGCATTCATTTTAAAGAGAGGGAGAGGCAGCACACACGCAGCAGGGGGAGGGAGGGAGAGACTCTTAAGCACACTCCCTGCTGAGTGCAGAGCCACTCACGGGTCCATCTCAAGACCTTAGATCATGACCTGAGCCAAAATCAAGAGTCAACGCTCAACCGACAGAGCCACCCAGATGCCCCAATCTGCCACTTTTAAACAAAAAATAAAGTAATTGTTTTTATTGAAATTATTTACATACCATAAAATTCACAATTTTGTGGTGTAAAATTCAGAGATTTTTAGTATATTCATGAGATTGTGGAGGCATCACCACTACCTAATTCTATAACATTTTCATCACTCTAAAAATAAACCCAGACTCACTAGCAGTCAGGCATAATACCATTTTATATCAGCACATAGAGAGTCAAGCATACGATGGGTTAGAGAGTATGGCAGACATTTTGTTAGGGGTATTACTGAAAATTAGTATAAAATGAGTAAATTATCTATGGAAGAAAGTTACCTTAGGAAAGCCATTGGTGAGATAAGGACATCCCCATATTCACCTGAAAACTGAAAGGCACATGAAGTCATATCCACAATTAGACAATAGTTGCTTCCCTAACAAATTATGTATCAAAATATGTGTTGTAAAGGTTGTTTTTTGATTAAAAGGGTAAAAGGACAAGTCAGAGATTTTCAGGTTCATGACAACAAAGCTCTTTTTCCTGTAGAAATACGGGAGGCCAAGTTTTATAAATAGCTGTATGACCATCTAATTATTGTAAGATGGTATTTACTAATGAATTGGTTGATCAAAGCTGAGGGAAACAAACCTAAATGGTTTCCCGTTTGCCTTTCAATCTTCACTTTCAGAGCAAATCTGTCTGCTCCAAGACTTTGACCTTCATCTTACACATTTTTAACTACACAGTGCCCGGCTTTCAGTGGTAAACAGAGGATTATGATACCAACGGAGCTGCCAGACGCTCAGACAAAGCCTCTATGTGTTTCCAAGCTTTACACCCAAGGTCTCCCTCTCCCTCTGCACTACGCCGAGGCCCAGTCACAATTGTGTTCTGGCCGATGGGGACCTGTGTAATAATGTACATTGTGTTCCCTAATTAAGGATCCGGTTTTGTCCAACTGGCTGGGTTAAAACTCCCTCTGTGGAAGTATGCCTCCGGTGCTCAGCTTCCCGGCCCTGGGCATGGATTTACCCCTTGTAATATTACCACTGGAGAAAGAAAAGGTGGACACGGGGCCAGATGCAAGGATCCTAGCAAAAAGAGAGACTGGGAATACGAATGTGTCGGCGTGCTGTGTTCAAGAAAACCAGAGCCCAACACTAGCATTAAAAACAGATTTTATTTAGGAACTATTGCAATAGGGGGAAAGAGACCTCGGTATAAAACTGAGCTCAGTTCCAAATACAGTATGGACGGTGGGGATTTTTAGCCAGGGAGCAGGCTGGAAGAGACGGTGGTAAAATTACCAAGAGGTAATTCGGGGTGACAGGATACTTCTGGTTAAAGCAACTTGGCCAGATTCTGGCTGAAAACAAACCAGGGAGATCGGGTATCACCTGGGGGTTGTGAGGGTAAAGGATTTGGTCAGATACAGAGTGGGGGACTCTTCCTAAACTGCCTTAACAAATTTCTTGTGAAAATTGGTCGGTGGTCTCTCTGTCAAATAAAGAAATAAAATCTTTAAAAAAAAAAAAAAAGTGATTCAATCTGGCCTCCACGAGGAATGGAGAAGAGGCAACACGGTTGCAACTGATTCCTACTTGTAATAAAATACCCAGGTCATGAAACTTGAATACATCAACTGTTGAATCCAATGTATCTCTTCCAAACTCTGTGATCTATTTCAGTGGACAGAGGAAATGAGGAACATGCTAGCAATCACAACGGATGTTAAATGTGTTTCTGAAGTGATTTTCATATATAACACATCAGCCTATATTACATACACGCTAGTATAGATTGGTGACAAGAACAAAGGCAAAAGAAATGTAGAAAATATTAGATTTCCTTACAACTTGCAGCCCATTGGGAAGTACTCGAGACAGGCAGAAGGTGACATTCCTCAAGGAACTCACAACTACCTTAACGTTAATGCTGTGCTAGAGGCAGAGAGCAATCTTAGCTGGGCGACAGCCAGGATCCCGGAGGTCTTCTTCGACATATGAAAATCCTTTTGGAAACTCCTTTTATCTCCATCCCTCCCTTAAAAATATATAATCAAGCTTCTCTTGGTCCTGGTGCAGGTCTTTCTGCCCACAGGTCCTGTCCCCGTACTTTAACAAAAACACCTTTTTGCACCGAAAACATCTCCGGAATTGTTGACCTTTCACTCCTGGCCCACGTGACATCGGGTGCTGTCACTGGGCCTCCCACATCCCCACCAAGAATGATAGAAATATGCTGACAAAGCAGCAAGGTCCATTTCAAAAGTAAGTAGGTGTTTTGAGAAGCCTGCGTGCCCTTCAGCGTGGGCAGCCACAGAACGTGCAATTTACAGATCACGCCATGAAAGTGACCTTTCGTTTAAAGCAAATGACTGTCCTTTTAAAAGTTTATTTATTTGAGAGAGAAAGAGAGCACAAATGGGGAGGGGCGGAGGGGGAGGGAGAGGGAGACAGAATCTCAAGCAGACTCTGCACTCAGCTCGAAGCCCACTGCGGGTCTCAATCCCTTGACCCTGAGATCAGGACCTGAGCTGAAACCAAGAGTCTGAAGCTCAACCACCTGGGCCACTCAGGACCCCCCCCCCCCCAGAGGCCCCCAAATGACTGTCCTTTTAAATTTGCTCATTTCTTTTTTTTTTTTAAGATTTTATTTATTTATTTGACACAGAGAGAGAGATCACAAGTAGGCAGAGAGGCAGGCAGAGAGAGAAAGGGAAACAGACTCCCCGATGAGCAGGGGGCCCGATGCGGGGCTTGATCCCAGGACCCTGAGATCATCACCTGAGCCAAAGGCAGAGGCTTTAACCCACTGAGCCACCCAGGCGTCCCTTAATTTTGCTCATTTCTTATTCAAAGTTTGGTACTCAGATTTTAGAAATGTTTGAGCCTTCGCGAAACTACGTCGTAAATCAAACCAAGTGTCTCTACTCACTTTTGTAAATGAATTGTCTAAAATTAGGTTGTGTTTTTGTTCAAAATCACTCTTCAATCAAAATATTCAATGAATGGAGCACCAAGGAACTTCAGTTTTTGAGGCTTTAGCAAATCAGTTATCATTAAACCTGAGGAACTTGTTAATCCGTTCCCACCCTGCCCTAGCATCCCTCTGTTGAGATCCCCTGTGTTCCACCTCCCCCCAGAGTCCCCGGTGGATGCAGCCACACTTGGCCACACCACTTTCCCGCTCTGTGACGGGCCAGCCCAGTCTCCCCTTCCCCCGCTCTCCTAAGTGCACAGGCTTTCTGGGAATCTTCCCCAGTACTAGAATCCTTGTTCTTGGGTCTGCTTCAGGGGGATCCCAACCTAAGGACAGACCACAGGACGGTCTTCCTGTGAGCCTTGCCCTTTGTTCCTTCATATGATGTGGAGCCTCATCAAACCTGGAGGAAACTTGTCTGCCTTGTATGAGACGGATTTCCCCGCCTGCGTCTACGGAGCCCGAGGCCCTCCTGAACCTTTGTGATGTGTGTGTGCGTAATTTTGAAGATTTCATTTTTATTTTTAAGTCATCTCGACACCCAAGATGGGGCCCAAACTCACAACCCAGAGATCAAGAGTTGCGTACTGAGCCAGTCAAGGCTCCCGTCCTGAACCTTAGGCATGATTTAGCCAGGTGTTTGCTTCCGTTTGCTGCTAAGGCAGATGTTACCACAGTCCTTGTTCCTGCAACCACTTGCTGCTCTAACTGGTCCATTAAGAGTTGCTAAGACTGGGGACATCCCCATATGAGGTATTACCCATCACTCAGTTTTACTTTGTTATTAGCTTCAAGAAATACTCTTTTTAAAATAATATGCATAGGGGCGCCTGAATGGTTCAGTCAGTTAAGCATCTGACTTGATTTTGGCTCAGGTCATGATCTCAAGGTCAGGAGATCGAGCCCTGCATCAGACTCTGCTCTGGGCTTGGAGCCTGCTTTAGATTCTCTCCCTCCCCTATCCCCACCCCTCTCCCTCGCTAAAAAAAAATAATAATAAAAATAATAAAGGTTTAAAATAATCCGGACAGATTACACAGATAGTATATGTGAAATCCTGAATGTATAACATTCTCTTGGATTGCCAAAGGAAAACCACTTCATGCTTGAACATTTGGAGATTACAAACAGACAAGTAAAGCCGTGAAGTCCACGCTCGTGAGGCTACAGACTTGGTCTCATGGGACCGGTGATTAGAAGAAAGAAATACTGAAAGGCAGGCCACCCAGGCGTGCCAATAAGGAACTTGGGGCATCTCTCAACATCTACAGCAGCGTCTTTGTTAGTCACACAAAGTGTGATTTTACATCCCAGTGACAAATGCCCTCAGTGTCTGTACAGATTTGAGCATGGCGGGTCGTTATTTTATAACAGGGGATTCTGAACTCTTCATGAATAATTAACATTCTGAACATTGCTTAATGGCAGTGATTGGTTTAAAACCGAAAAACAAGGCCAAACCCGAGATTCAGCAAATACTTTGGTTGAACACAGAATCTTTATTTCAGAAAACATACTGGGGAAGCTGTATTTTATGGTATTTTCACTTAAATATTGGATACTAATATGATTTTTTTTCTCAGTAGATTTTAGTGAATTACACCATTCAGCATGATAACTTGATAGTTTTTATTATGAAGAATTTTAAATATACACAAAATTAGAAGGGAATTCTGCTTTTTTTTTTTTTACCTATTTCCAATAATAGCATTTTCTTTTCTTGTTTCATTTGCCCCCATTTTCACTCCCCTCTCCCAGACCCACACACATTATTTTGGTGGAGGGAGTAAGGGAGGGTCAGAAGTTTAAAAATGAAATCCCAGGCATCAAATTACCCCTCCCACAAATTGGCACTATATGGATGCACTGCATGGATCTCTAACAAAGGAAGACTTAAAAGTGATCACAGTGTTATCCTCATACCTAACAATTTAGCAATAATTCCAAAGGTAACATGATAATTCACCAGGGATTGTGGGTGGTATTCAGTAATTCAAATTGGCATTACAGGAAAGCTCTCAGCTGGTAGTTTATTTGCTTTTTCAAAAATACAGATGGTGGGGTGCCTGGGTGGCTCAGTCATTAAGCGTCTGCCTTCGGCTCAGGTCATGGTCCCAGGGTCCTGGGATCGAGCCCCACATCGGGCTCCCTGCTCGGCGGGAAGACCACTCCTGCTCCCCCTGCTTGTGTTCCCTCTCTCGCTGTGTTTCTGTCAAATAAATTTTAAAAAAAAATTAAAAAAAAATACAAATGACCACAAGATTTTGCTTCTGTTTCAAATTCACCTGCTAATCTTTTTTGCATTTTCACTGAATTTTAGAAAAAAGTTGGAGATGCTCCTCCTCTATTTAGAAATGTTTAAGGACAGAGTACGTAAAAACAAAGTTTTTCTTACCCCAATATTTTTTGAAGTTTATTTACTTTTTGAATAATCTCTACGCCCATCATGAGGCTCGAACTCATAACCCAGAGATCAAGAGTCACATGCTCTTCTGACTGAGACAGTCAGGTGCCCCTCTTATCCCCAGTCTTAAGAAAAATGTATGTGCTCTGTTTTGTTAATTCTGAATGGTGTTAAGATTCTGCGCAGTTTGGAGAACGTGTTTACGCCTTATTTGTTGAGGTCAAGAGTAAGAGGACCCCAAGCGTAGTTGAGGCTTCAGGAATAAAATGATGATTTGATTTTCAAGCAGTGTCCATTTTACTCAGGTGTATTATGGAGTAAAATAAGACAAGAGCTTTTAAACAAAAACAAGAGCTTTTTTTTTTTTAAGGTTTTATTTATTTGTTTGAGAGAGAGCACATGAGGGGGGCTGGGGCGGGATGGGGGGGTGACAGAAGCAGACTCCCCGCTGAGCAGGAAGCCTGAGGGCTCTATCCCAGGAGCCCTGGATCATGACCTGAGCCAAAGGCATATGCTTAACCAGCTGAGCCACCCAAGGGCCCCAAAACAAGAGCTTTTAAAGAAACACACTTCTTCCTTATTTGGGTTCATTTTCCCGGACCCTTTTAGATGGGAGTTCAGACTCCCTTCCTCTTCCGCTAAAAGGGAGGGGCTCCTTTGCTGGAGAAACTTGTAAAAAACACTGACTTAAAGGATAAAGAAAACATGACCCATTGTATTGAGGATATTTTTCTTAGCCAATGCATTTCAAGTGTTTTCAGTTGAAAAACCAGGCTTTAATTCTATAATTTATATTCCAATATGCAAAGCTCAGGGCAAAATCCTAACCAGTGCATTTGGTCACACCAGAACTAAAGTCGTTATTATGTTGACCAAAATAAATAATTACAAAATCCAACAGTCCAGAAATTAGGAGACTGACTGAAATACATCTAGCTGTATTTAATAGGCATAAAAGGTACTTCTATGATTTTTTGGGGGGGGTGCTTTCAAATATTTCAAAACTGAGCATTTCTCTTTGCTGTTCACAATAGCTGATTGATACAAATTTGCAATTATCCACAAACTAGATCAACGGACAGAATGTCCAACATATTGGTCAGAGAGCATCGAAAGGGTACACCTGGGTGGCTCAGTTGGTTGAGTAGCTGCCTTCGGCTCAGGTCATGGTCCCAGCGTCCTGGGATCGAGTCCCGCATCGGGCTCCTTGCTCCGCAGGGAGCCTGCTCCTCTCTCTGCCTCTGCCTGCCTCTCTGCCTGCTTGTGTTCTCTCTCTGTTAAATGAATAAATAAAATTAAAAAAAAAAAATGCTTCCCATTTAAAAAAAAAAAAAAAAGAAAGGGTACAGGTAAACATAGATTAATTCTGAGACATTTAGGAAAATTTGTTTCTTTTTCCTTTGCTTCTTTTCCAGCTTCTATTCTTGCTAGGATCTGTACCCCCGCTCCACTATATGCACGGGGGGTACACATGCCTGTACCCCCCACATACACTATACATCATGCAAGTAACCTACATCTTCCTTGTAAGGGACAAGAAATTAATAATTCTCCTGAAAAAATAACATCTAAGGAAGGAGTAGGTGAGAATTCCCAGATGAAGCTTTAGATATATATATATGAATATGAATGAATTTTAAATATACACAAAATTAGGGGGGAATTCTGCTTTTTCTTTTACCTCTTTCCAATAATAGCATTTTCTTTTCTTGTTTCATTTGCCCCCGTTTTCACTCCCCTCTCCCAGACCCACACACATTATTTTGTGTGGAGGGAGTAGGGGTACATATATTACATATTATATATTTTCCAGACCACCAGAGCTGGACATCTGGACACCGAGGCCCTCTGGCTCCCAGGAATAATACTTGGGCCCTTGTCTTTGTTCCAATCAGTTCCTGGATGCCTGAGAGGACACATACATCAGACCACCATCATCAGTAAAATCTCCAGACCCTGAACAAAGACAAGACTCTGTATCTCATCCTCTCTCTCTCTCTCTCACTAGATATATATAGAGAGATCTCTCTCTATATATATCTAGTGAGAGAGAGAGAGAGAGGAGAGAGAGATACAAAATATATATATCTTCAATAAATTTTCCTTCCACTTTCTGCTGGCTCACGTTTGATTTCCATCCTACATGAAGCCACAAAGCCAAGCACCCTCTCGGCTGGTCCTGCTGGATGCCCACCTTGGATCCTCCGACTGGGCTGCCAGCGTATTGGTATGTTACAGTTCTCCAAGCTGAGCATTCAACCCCTGCTTCCATTTTTTTTTTATTCCTGCGAGATATAGTGCAAGTTATAATGCCTTTCTTTATAAACATTTTATGGTATTTAAGACTTTCTCTTGACTTTTTAAAAAAGATTTTATTTATTTGCGAGAGAGAGAGAGAACATGAGCAGGGGGGATGGGGCAGAGGGAGAGAGAGAAACAGACTCACCGCTGAGCAAGGAGCCTGATGTGGGGCTCAATCCCAAGACCCTGGGATCATGACCTGAAGCAAAGACAGATGCTTACCCGACTGAGCCACCCAAGCACCCCTGATTTGGGGTTTTAAAGAATTTAGATGTTGGACGGTTTTTTTCTCTTTGAATGACAAGTGGAATTAATTAATTATAACCTCAGCATGTTCAATTTGGCCAAATGTTTTTGATGTGCGAAACAAAAGGAAAAGCAAAAAAAAAAAAAAAATTTAATTTCCTTACTACTTACAGCCCACTGACAAGTCCTTAAAATAGAGCGACCTTTCTCTAGGAACTCAGCTGCCTCCATGTTGACACTTTCCTAAGGGCAAGAGGCAATCTTAGCCTGACCCCACCCCCACCCCAAGATCCTGTAAGTCTACTTTAACATATAAAAATTCCTTTGGCAAGGTCCTCTATCTCCACACCCCAAGATACATGTTAGCAATCATCCTCTAAGCATATGGCCCACTGATAAACATCTAAAGGGTCTGGAGACTGGTTTTTTACTCAACAATAATAAATGACCTTTTCCTAACAATAGCTAGACCCACCAGAATCCTGGAAACTTTGTTTCCAAAATACCTGGGAGGCTTGTGCTGTCATTAACCCCTTCCCAACTTGAAAGTATAAATTCAGCCAGTCCTCATGACCTCAGTGCAGCTCTTTCTGCCCACAGGTCCTGTCCCCATGATTTAATAAAACCATCTTTTTGCACCAAAGATGTCTCAAGAATTCTTTCTTGGCCATCAGCTCTGAAGCCCAACATTTTCCTACCTCAGCTTTCTGTGACTATTGGAGAAAACTGGTTACAAAGCGCTCTTAAGCTATGGAAAACTATCATTTTTAGAACGGATTCATGCTTCCTTAGGTAGACATTCGAAATAGCTTGCAGGCTCTGAGAATATACTAACTTGAAAATAAAGACTTCTGGATGTTGTGTCTAGAGAGAACGCCAGGAGCAACCTAGGATTTGAAGTCTTCCCACATATAGAATTCTGTATAATAAATAATTGGGCACAGATAATTGAGAGATTGCAGGTCACATAAAGAGCTGTGATTTTGAATTTTTCAGGGGCATCTTTGAACCAAATATCTATTACAGTTTTTTCTTTTTATTTTAGTTATTGGCATATGGTATTTCATTGTTACTGAAACATAATTTGGGTGGAGTTTGGGGGGGGTTAAATTTTAATTTCTTTTGTTTTTTAAGTAATCTCTACACCCAAAATGAGGCTCAAACCCACGACCCCCAGATCCAGAGTGACATGCGTCACTGACTGAGCCAGCTAGGGGCCCAAAATATGAAATGCATTTTGAATTAAAAAATCAAAAATATATTCTCCTTCCTTTCCTCCGAGGGAAATTATGAAAGCCGCCGCATGCGACACAAAACAAAAAGCTGCAGAGGGAGAGGGACTCCTTGAAGTCCTGGAAGGGAGAGATGAGCTCCTCAGCGTGACTGCAGGGTAAGATTTTCGTGAGAAGATAGAGAAATAGGCCAGGAGACGTGAGCAGAGAAAAATGATGACATTTTCTCTCAGTCACACGGAGAGTTTAGTCCCTATGCTGAGCAAAGGTGGTTTGTTTTTTGAAACTAGTGATTAGTGATTTTGAAAATTTGAATTTTTGAAATTAGTGATAATGGTAGCTATCAGTGCCCCAGTTACCAGCACAGAGGTTGGGTGCCAATGGTTTCCAAGTACATAGTTCTTGGGTAAATAAAGGAGGTGGAATCAGTAATCACTGAGTATTGTATCCTTCATAAGCCACGGGCCTTACATTTCTGTAACCACTACATTACTCATGCTCTCTTTGGTTATTATCGTCAGGAGCCCAAATGACACTGGCAGGCAAGGGAAGGAAAGGGGAGCCGGCTTCCTCCAGCAACACAGGAAGGACCAGCCCTGAACCCCCAATCGTGTTCGCCCATCTGGGCCTGCTCAGAAGCAAGTATGGTGGAGCCTCTCAGGCCTCCTGCTACCCTCTGCAGGTAGTAAGAAGTTCTTTTTTCTTTCTTTTTTTTTTTAAGAGTTTATTTTTTAAAAATTCTCTCTTTATTTGACAGAGAGAGATAGAGCAAGAGAGGGAACACAAGCAGGGGGAGTGGGAGGGGGAGAAGCAGGCTTCCCACCCAGGGGAGAGCCCGATGCAGGAATCAATCCTAAGATCCTGAGATCATGACCTGAGCCGAAGGCAGCCGCTTAATGACTGAGCCACCCAGGTGCCCCCAGAAGTAAGTTCTTAGAGGTCTCTTGCTTGTCCTCTGGCAACTGCTGCCTGAAGCTACAGCGTAGGGAAAGAGAAGTCAGATGCCCCCTCCCCCCCCCATGCCTCACCCCTGGAGCTGTGACTTCCTGGCAAAGTCCCCATCCCACCACCAAGCAGGGGAGTGAGCCCGGAAGGCAGCTTCACTTCTTTGTCCGTTCTCACACGGAGTTTTATTGATGCCTGCTCTACCCCCAACTACTTGGGAGAAAAAGGAATTTAGAGAACACTTAACCAAGTTCCTTATTTTACACATGAAGTGAAACTATCAGAGGTCTATTGGTTTTATTTTAAATTCTGACAAAATATGCATCATTTATAAAATACAGCATTACCACTGTCTGGAATTGAACCTGACCATAGCTTCCTTCCTTTCTTCCTTCCTTCCTTCTCTCCTTCCTTCTCCCCTTCCTTCCTCCCTTCCCTCCCTCCATGCTCACTCCCTCCCATCCCTCTGTTCATCCCTCCCTTCCTTTTTTCTCTCTTTCCTTCTTTTCTTCTTTCTCTTCTCTTTATTTTAGTGTCCTACTTGATTAAAGAATTTTGTTTTAAATACAATAAGGCAGGGGTACCTGGGTGGTTCAGTCGTTAAGCGTCTGCCTTCAGCTCAGGTTATGATCCCAGGGTCCTAGGATCGAGCCCCGCATCAGGCTCCTTGCTCTGCGGGAAGCCTTCGTCTCCCTCTCTCACTCCTCTTGCTTGTGTTCCCTATCTCTCTGTGTCTCTCTCTGCCAAACAATAAATTTAAAAAAATCTTTAAATAAATGAATAAATAAATGCAATAAGGCAGTAAAGTAATCCTAGCTCCATGTTTTTAGAGTTAAAGAACTAGGTAGAAATGAGACAGTCGGGGACCTTTGGGAACAAGCCCGGAGTGAAATATGTATTATGCATTCCCTGTTGGCAGTTATTGCTAAACTGCTTATGGTCCAGCGCCCCAGATGCAGTCACAGCCCGTTCACAGAGCCTCCACAAACCTAAAAAAACAACCTTCAAAGGCGTCTGGGTGGCTCCGTCGGTTAAGCATCTGTCTTCGGCTGAGGTCATGAGCTGAGGGTCCTGGGATGGAACTCTGCATCGGGCTCCCTGCTCAGCCCCAAACCTGCTTCTGCTTCTCCCTCTGCCCCTCCCCTTGCTCCTTCTCTCTCCCTCTCTCTCTCTCTGTCAAATAAATAAAATCTTAAGAAAAAAAAAAAACCTTCAAATCCACCAGTGAGCTGTCTGAGTTGACTCCCAATATCCACCAGTCGGGAGGAGACAACCTTCTTAGTCCTCATTTGCATAATGCACAGCGTGAGAACCTGAGCGGGAACCAGGGCCTCGGGCTTTGCTGGGGGGAGGCCGCCCAACCGCACCCTGGTGGTGCCCAATTTCTGTTCAGCTCCAGCTGTTGTGCCCTAATAACACCCTGCCTGTGCCTTTGAATTTCGGCCCGGCCTCATTTCTATCACCGTGGGGTCCCAAGACCCCATCTCCAGGGACCAGAAAGGTGATTTTAACATTTCCGCAACTTTGATCTCTGAAAGGCAGGGCAAAGCAAGCTTTCTAAAACTGCCTTTTTTGACAGTAAGTCTAGGATTGGAATTTGTTTTTTGTGTAGAGCTGGTCTAGTCCCAAGAGGAATCTCTTTAGCCAGTCTTATTTGACATGCAGGAGTGACTCACTTGAGAAATTATCATACATAAAAATAAATGGACCCCCAGCTTCCCTTATATTGGTGGTTTATTATAAAGGACGTAGTTCAGAAACAGCCAAGTGGAAGGAAAACATAGGGAAGAGATCCGTGGGGGTTGGACTGGGGGCTTGCACAGAATTTCTGCATCCTCTCTGGGATAGCCACACTCCCAAAACAACGATGTGTTCACCAACCCAGAAGTACTTTATTTTTTTTTTTAAGTCATCTCTATACCCAACGTGAGGCTTGAATTTGCAACCCCAAGATCAAGAGTCGCATGCTTTACAGACTGAGCCAGCAGGCGCCCTGACCCAGAAGCTCTTTAAAGGCTTCTTCTTTTCTTTTTTTCTTTTTTTTAAATCAAGGTTTCATAACTCAGGCATGATTGATATAATCGCCCATCATTGATGACCGAACACAATCTCTGGTCCCTCTCACCTTGCTGGAGGTCACAGGGTTGGGGCTTGGGTTGGGCTGAAAGTTCTGGCCCTCTAATCATCTGGGGGGTTTTCGGGTGAACAGCTGCCACCCTGAAGCTATGTAGGGGCCCCCACCTTGAGTCACCTTAATAGCACACAAGGCCTTCTTCTTCTCACTTAGGAAATTCCAAGGGTCTTAGGAGATCTGTGCCAGGAACTGGGGGGAAAGACCAAATATATTTTTCATTATACCATGGAAGAAGAGTAGGAAAATTCTGTGAACCTCATTTACCCAAGTAAATACAGATTGATGCCTCTTCCTGGTCCTCTTCTAGACATATCTAGTGGAGAGAAAAGAAAGAAAACCAAGGTAAGACTCCAGAGTGGAGGACCCACATCTCACTCAGAGTGGGCTCCAAGGGCCAAAGCATCCTGCCTAGGGCCCCCTGGGGACAGATTCCTACACAGACACTTGAGAACTTTCTGCAGCTCGAGGTGAAACCTGGATCTATGGTGAGAATTCTGTATTTAACTATCTTTGACAAGACCTACATTTAGGGCGCCTGGGTGGCTCAGTTGGTTAAGTGACTGTTTTCAGCTTAGTTCATGATCCCAGAGTCTGGGGATCGAGTCCCGCATCAGGCTTCTAGCTCCATGAGGAATCTGCTTCTCCCTCTGACCTTCTCCCCTCTCTCACTCTCTCTCTCAAGTAAATAAAAAAAATCTTTAAAAAAAAAAAAGACCTACACCTAAAAATGCATTGGGGGATGCCTGGGTGGCTCAGTTGGTTAAGCAACTGCCTTTGGCTCAGGTCATGATCCCAGCGTCTTGGGATCGAGTCCCGCATCGGGCTCCTTGCTCCGCAGGGAGCCTGCTCCTCTCTCTGCCTCTGCCTGCCGCTCTGCCTGCTTGTGTTCTCTCTCTGTTAAATGAATAAATAAAATCTTTAAAAAAAAATGCATTTGGTCGGGGCACCTGGGTGGCTCAGTCAGTTAAGCCTCTGCCTTCGGCTGAGGTCATGACCCAGCGTCCTGGGACTGAGCCCCACATCGGGCTCTCTGCTCAGCAGGGAACCTGCTTCTCCCTCTGCCTCTCCTTCCCCCCGCTTGTTCTTTCTCTCTCTGTCAAGTAAATAAATATTTTTAAAATTTTTAAAAATGCATTTGGCATCTTGAATTTGTTCATTCATGCTATACATAACTGAAATGCATCAAACCCTGTTCGATCATATTAGGAGTGCTTTTCTGATTTCTATTTTATTATATTGCTCACAATCTATTCCATTTCTTTATAAAGATGCTAGGTGGGCTATTTCATTTAAGAAGGATTGAGAGTTCACTCCTTGTGGTTTGAACACCACTTTCTTATATATGTTGATGGGAAAGTGGAAAAATCCATTGGTGTTTCTATGATCAGAATCAGGGAATTTTGCTAAGAGGGTTTTTTTAATATTTTTATTTAGTTATTTGACAGAGAGGAGAGAGCTCACAAGTAGGCAGAGAGGCAGGCAGAGAGAGAGGGGGAAGCAGGCTCCCTGCTGAGCAGAGAGCCCAATGCGGGGCTCCTGAGATCATGACCTGAGCTGAAGGCAGAGTCTTTAACCCACTGAGCCATCCAGGCGCCCCTTGCTAAGAGTTTTTAAGTTCCATTTGTTTATGATGTACGAAGTGATAATCCTTCTCGGTGAAGTCTGAAAGCTCTTCCCTTCTATTTTAATGATTATTTTCTAAGATGTAGTCTTTCAGCTCTCTGATGCTGAGATATAGAAGATAGGACTGATCGAGGAATGGTGATAACTATTTGGAACAATCCTGTGACTTATGGAAGGCTATAGAGAGAAAGGCCACGAGAAAGGAGAACAAAGGATCATGGACAGTCCAGTTTCCACCCGAGACCTTACTCCTTTTGTTTTGTATCACCAGCCCTCCTGCCAATATTTTAATTTAATAATAATTTTTTATATTTTATTTATTTTATATTTTATTATATTTTATAATATATATAATATATATGTTGTATTATATTAAGTATTCCTTCCAATCACAGCTGTCACTTTACTGTGTGACAATGGATCCTGCAGGACTTCTGCTCAGAGAAGTCTCCCCAAACCACCTTCCCTTGTTCTAATCAATGCCTTTGGTATATCCCAATTACACACCATGCAAAATATCTTTCTGTAAGTAAAACCTATAGGTAAAAAAAATCTGTCCTACCAGATGTTGTGATAAACTATAAAGCTTTAGTAATTAGAAGAATGTAGCATTGGCTCAGGGACAGATTCATGGAGCTTGGGGAAGAATAGAGAGACTAGAATCAAACCTTACACGGATGGGCCCCGGATTTTTGAGAGCAGCAGTTCTGAACAGTGAAGAAAGGATGATGTTAAAAAAAAAAAAAAAGGATGGTGTTTTCAACAGAAAATGCCAAAGGTTGTGGCTCTATTTTTTTATGTTTGCGAATATTTTTATTTTTTTCTCCCCAAATATGTTTATTTTAATTTTTCAGTGTTACAAGATTGATTGTTCATGCACCACACCCAGTGCACCATGCAATACGTGCCCTTCTCGATACCCACCACCAGGCTCGCCCACCCCCCCACCCTCTCCCCTCCAAACCCTCAGTTTGTTGCTCAGAGTGCACAGTCTCTCCTGGTTCATCACCCCCTCTGATTTCCCCCCATTCACCCT
>CM052799.1:59688165-59701040 GCA_028533885.1 Nasua narica | reverse complement strand
CCTTGTTGTTGCAAGGGATGGCGATGTCCACATAGCGCAGGGGAGAGTCCGTGTTACACAGAGCAATGGTAGGCAGGTTAACGTAAGACGCCTCTGTGAGAGGCTGGTGGTCAGCCCTGGGATCAGTAACCACCAGAAGTCTTGGCTCTCGGAAGGCTGCCTGGATCTGGTTAGTGAAGGTTCCAGGAGTGAAGCGGCCGGCAATAGGAGTGGCTCCAGTAGCAGCAGCAAACTTCAGCACAGCTCGCTGAAAGAACATCAAGAGTTAGCAGCGCTCCAGAGATGGCATCAGAGGAAACCCCCCACTGTCCACGTGCAGACACCCAGTTCTGTAAGCACCTGAAACAGCCCTGGGAGCCAGGAGTCCTCCGTCTTCCCTCCTCGACAACGAAAACACCAAAGCACTTTACACACCCAGCAATTCTTTGTGCTCTGTGCTACCTGAGAACTACTTACAGAACTAGGGCCCAGAAATGCTAAGCATACCCCACCCCCTGGCCCTCTGCCTGGAATGCTCCCCCCACTCCCAATCCCTGAGGGTACCCGTGGCGCACTGGCTTCCTCACATCTGGAGGCTCCAGGGCCACACCACCTGGTTTCCAGAACCATGTAAGCCACTCTTATGAGTGACTTGGGCAGGTTCTGTGTGTGCTTCCAACGGGGTCATGAAAATTAAATTCATCGACACAGACAACAAAACAGTGCCCGACACCAATGCACTTCCATGATCTGGTCCAATTTCATCACAGCTACCCTACATAAAACAGGAATATACCCACTTTCTTTCCCTTCCCTTCCTTTTTACCTCCATAAAAACATTTATTTCCTCCATCTCTTCAGAAAGGTAGACTTGGTATTTTTCTGGTATATCCCAAACCCCTAGAAACACTGCCTGGACCAATATAGATAGATGCTCAGTAAAATTTTTGCTGAGGGAAGCCATGAGTTGTCACTAAGTTCAGTCTACAGTAGTAATTCAAAACTGTCTTCTGCCATACACCGAACTTTAACTCCTGTCACACGTCAGCCTCTGGGGAATAACCCCCTTCAAAACACACCCTCAATTCATGGGAACCAGTTCTACCATCAATCTAAACAAGTACGAAAGAACCCATCTCACAATTTAAACGCCTGTCAAAATCCAAGTCAAACATCTTTTTCAAATTAGAATTGGGCGGACTAATATCCTTGCTAGAGCTCTTAATCTAGAGGACTCCTCACATGGTTTAAACCATGCGGGTCCACTTATGTGGATTTTTTATAACAGTACTGCACAGTATTTTCCTTTCTAGCTTAAATTTTATTCCTAAAAACACAATATATAACATATCCAAAATGTTCATTAACTGCTTATCTTTCTTATTGGTGAAGCTTCTGAAGGTCAAGAGTAGGCTATCAGTAAAGTTTCTGGGGAGTCAAGTTAAACAGATTTTTGGTCATGCATGAGGTTGGTGCCCCTAATTCATGATGTTGTTTAAGGGTCAACTGTAAATCAATTTCCAGGAAATTCATTAGTTTCCTCAATAGAAAAACAACTGTCAAAACAGAAATGGGGCAAAATACAAGTTTTATCCCACTAGCCATTAAAAAGTTAGTCTTGGCAAAGATTCTTACTCTTAGGAGAATTGATGAGTTTTGGAAGGACTGATAATCCTCTTAGAAAACCTTTCTTGAAAACTAAAGCTCAACAAACCACCAGATGCCAAGTAGCCTATCTGAAGACATCCAATACTGGCAACTCAAGATTTAAGTAATTAAAGTACAAACTATGTCTATTTCCTTATATTTTCCCTACACTCCACAATGTCTGTAAGCTTAATTTTTATAACAAAAACCAAGCATATCGTTTACAAACCTGGCCAGTATTCCTGGATGATATGACACTAACATCAGCTGGGTTCTCAATGGCAACAATGGCACGAGCTGCCAGGAGAAGCTTCTCCCAGGTTCTCTTCAGATTTATGATGTAGATACCTAGGTGACAGCAGAAAGCTTTGTAACACATGACCTAATTTGCTAAAGACTTTCTTCTAAAAAAGTTCAATGTAGCAGAGAGTACTATCAAACTCCAGTCATAGAGGCAAGCTCTACTGGTGTTAGCGAAAATCCTGCAGTTTTTATAGCACACTTCCGACACTCAGAAGTTCACTGGCCACAGCTGGCCTCAACCTTGAGCTTTAATAGTGTGCAGCCTTGATCCAGTAGGCAAAGGGCATCTTTTTCTCTTCCTGCATTAAGCCTGCATCAGGCCTCCACACGGATTCCTCCTGAGAGTTCTTACCCACTTCCTGGCCTCTAGCCACACTTTCCTTACAAACTGCCTCCATGCCACATTAACCCAAAACTGCTTTACAACATGGCACTCCCAGGCTTATGTCCTTCAGTGGCCCCATTTCTGAGCTGAAGCACTCCCTTGCCCATCGTGTCTTATAAAGGCTTCACAATCTACCTTCCCTTTTCTAGTACCTCCCAGGTCTAATTGTTTCTTCTTATCCCCTGCTCTACTCTCAGAACTCAAATGAACCTGTATCAGTACCTGTGAAATACAGGGCACTATAAAGCTAATGAGCTTCCCCATCTTCATTATCTCATAGCTCTTTCATGGAGCAATCCAAGTCCCATAACTTATCAGTAGACATATCCTTGCACTGGAGCCCAGAAAGCCATTCTTCCCAAAACCACCAGAAGACTGTTTTTAATTTTTCAATTTCTTACAAGGTGTCTCTACATCCAACATGTGATCAAACTCAAGAGATTAAGTCGTATGCTCTACCAACTGAGCCAGCCAGGCACCCCGCATTTGCTTAGTTTTAAAGCTTATTTCCAAAATAGTGATCGGATTTCATTTATTACTTAGTTGGAATGCCCCTCCCCCCAAATTAAAGCAAGGACTGACCATCGCTTTTCCTTTTGTAGATGTACTGTTCCATTTGGAAGTCAAGGTTGGTGCCACCTAAATGGGTTCCTGCTGCAAGGAATTTGAGGACATCCTCCTCCTTCATTTGCAGGACATCAAGGGCTCCGGACATTGTGAAAGTTTCCCTTTAAGTTACGATGGGAACCTGGAAAACAAGTTCACAATCCAGTCATTTTCATTGCAGTGATTTAAGCGGGTAAGGGATTCTAACTACTCTAGAGAGCTAAAGGCTTCATATTTAAATGCAACCCAAGGACCACACCTTTCAGTTTACAGTCTAATGGGATGAGACAATACAACTGACATATCCCACACCTTATAGCAGCACATCTTAAGTGTGGAGATGAGAAAAACGCCCAGATAGTTAAGACGAAAATGGCAAATTGCCACGTAACACTCTACAGTAACCCGAAAAAAAAGGAACAGATGAGCAAACGCAGCACAGATGCAAACAAATTTACTTTCAAGTAGATTGCAGGTGGAATTAATTAATTTCAGAATTAATTTCACCCTGGGGTCACAACTAACTTTCTGCAAAAACCTGCCAAGAATCTTAACACACAAACGGTAACCAACAGCCCAAATAGCTGCTGTAAATTGGCGCCTGGGTCTGCGGTCCCGGCCGAGTGCCGGGGTTCCAAGCGACTGCAGCACGGTGCATCGGCTCTGCTTTCTGCACCTCCGCCACCCAGCCGGAAGCCGCTGCACACCCTCGCCCAGCGCCCCGGCTCCAGCACGACCTCTGCGCGTTACACGGGCATTGTGGGAACTGGCGGGCCCAAGCCCGGCCACGTGCGGGCGGCCGGGCAGAGGTGGAACGCGCCGACCGGAGAGAGACCCACTCTCCCTCCTAGCTTCTATCCCAGTCCTCGCACCCCTCACTCCAGCAGGAAGCTGCTCTGGTGGCTTTCGGGGACGCTAGGGAAAACCACAGGGCACTCACACAAAACAACGCCGTATGGACCCTTCCCTGGGTAGCGCGGAAAGGACAGGCGGGCGGAAATGACGTCTTTATATACTCTGTCGCCAGCCAATTACACAAAAGCCGAGCGGAAGGGCGGATGTGCGCCCTTACCCGAAGGGACAGTTTGCGACGGTAGTGCTTTCCGGCGCCGCAAAGACGTTCCGCACTGTGCGGCAGTCCCTTCAGTACTTCGTCACGAACGTGCGCCTGCAGGCAGCCGGTAACAGCGGTTGGGATTTTCGTGCTAACTGGGTCTCTGTCCTAAACTGCAGCTTGGCTACGTGGGAAGCTGTTGAACACAACGTGCCCAAGTATTCGATCAACAGAAGCTGGAGAAATTATTTTCATTCCTTGGAGAACAATTTAGCAGAACATAATTCAGATTTTGAAAGTTGACTTTCGGGAAATTTTCCTGAAAAAATTAAAAGGAAAATACTGCAAGATTTTTTTTTAAAGAAAAGGACTCTCCATCAATAGGCTATTGAAAGTGATATGTTCATATAGTACTATGTAGCTACTGAGAAATATTCAAGATATTCTACGTACAAACAAGAACTGCAGGATGAGGGAGATTATTAAAAAAAAAAAATGGAAACTCGTTCAACTGTACTTAAATTAAAAAGAAAAGGAGGGGTTAAGTCGGTTAAGCTACCGACTCTTGATTTGGGCTCAGGTCATGATCTCATAGATCCTGTTTAGGGCATGGAGCTTGCTTAAGATTCTCTCCCCTCCCTCTATGGTTACCCGGGGAGGGGTCTCTCTTTCTGGAAAAAAAGAAATAATAATAATAATAACTGCCATACACATTAAAAGATGATAAAAATAGCTAAGATATTAAATTATATAGTAGGTTTCAACCTTGGCTACACCAGAGAATCCCTTGGAGAGCTTTTCTAAAAATCTGATTTTTTTAATCTGATTTTTAAAATCGAGGTATAACTGAGATAAAACATTTCAGTTGTACTACATAGCCTGTATATATTGTGAAATGATCATCACGATAAATCTAATTAACATCTGTCACCATCCAGGTATAAGGTTTGTTTTTCTTGTGATAAGAAAAACCTCTTCTTTTACCCTCTTATCAATTGTCAAATATTTAATACAGTATTAACAATAGTCACCACCTTGTATGTTCCATTTCCAGGACTTAAAAAATCCGATTCTTAAAAGTAGTTGCCTAGATAATTTTAATGTGCAGCTAGGGTGAGAACCACTAATATGCAAGCAGAGAAACTGGGTGTGTTTTTCCTCCTCTCATTTTTGAATTTCCTCTTATTTTTGATTTTACGTATTTTTGAAATTTTCTGAGGAACACAGGTTGTTTTAAGTTGAAAACCCCATTGCAGTTTAAAAAGCTGATATAGAAGGAAAGAAGTAGGGTGCCTGGGTGACTCGGTTAATCAACAGCCTTTGGCTCAGGTCATGATCCTGGAGTTCTGGGATGGAATCCCACATTGGGCTTCCTGCTCAGCAGGGAGTGTGCTTCTCCTGATCCTCCCCCATCTCATGCTCTCTCTCAAATAAATAAAATCTTTAAAAAAAAAAAAAAGGAAAGAAGTAAACAGGCATGGCTATAAGCATCCTTAGAAACTGCTGAAAATATCTGGAGACATTTTGGCTTTCAAAAGAAAAAAAAATTAGCTACATGAAAACGAAATGAGTGGCTTTTAGGGGCAGTTTTCTGTCACTGCAAGACTACTCATGGAGGGCCTTTTGGGACACTCCCAAGCCACCTTAGCAGCTCCCTCCCATATGAACCCTCCGGTTCCACGACTGCTTCCTTTGTTACAAGGAGGACATTGTACTGTAATTGTTTAGGTGGTTCTCCACAAAATAATATATTTCTCACAACTTTGCTCTGTGGTTTTAAGATTTTATTTATTTGACAGAACACAAGCAGGAGGAGCAGCAAGCAGAGGGAGAAGAAGCAGGCTCCCCACTGAGCAGAGAGCCTGATGTGGGGCTCTATCCTCAGGACTCTGGGATCTTGACCTGAGCCAAAGACAGAGGCTCAAATGACTGGGCTACCCAGGCACCCCAATAACTTTGCTCTTGAGAACTTATCTGTGTGATGAAAATCCTTGGCAAGGAAATGAGTTGACAAAAGTCCAAAGATGAAGAACCACTCACATGTTGGCAGTAAACCACAGTGAGTAGCCCTTGCCCCGAGAGGCACTTGCAAAGGATGTCTGTAGTATTCTTGTGGCCACCTTGCAGCTTCCCAGTCCTCTGCACAAGTTTTTGCAACATTTTTTATTCCTGCCCATTTTTAAAAAAGATTTATTTATTTGAGAGAGCAGGGGGGAGGGGCAGAGAGAGAGAGAGAGTCCCAAGTGGATTCTGAGCTAAGCACAGAGCCCAACGAGGGGCTCGGATTCATGACCCTGAGATCATGACCTGAGCCAAAACCAAGGCAGTCGCTTAACCGAGTGAGCCACTCAGGCGTGCCTGCCTGTTCATGCCCATTTTTAATAAATCTCAGAGCCTATCTTTTGCAAACTTTTGATTTCTGGGTTTCATATTTAAAAAAAAACTTGGGGTGCCTGGGTGGCTCAGTTTGTTGAGCTTCTAACGCTTGGTTTTGGCTCATGATCTTGGGGTCATGGGATTGAGCCCCACGTCAGGCTCCACGCTCAATGTACAGTCCGCTTGAGGGTTCTCTCTCCTGCGCCTCCCCCCTGCTTGCACACTCTCTAAAATAAACAAATCTTTAAAAAATAATAAAAAGCAATGCTTCGATGGCTCAGTTAAGCGTCTGCCTTCAGCTCAGGTCATGATCTCAGGGTCCTGGGATCGATTCCCACATCAGGCTCCATGCTCAAGAGGGAAATCTGCTTCTCCCTCTGCCTGCTGCTCCCCCTGCTTGTGCACTCTCTCTCCCTATTTCTGGCAAATATATATATATATATATATTTTTTTTTTTTTCTAAGATTTTATCTATCTATTGCCAGAGAGAGAGAGAGATCACAAGTGGGCAGAGAGGCAGAGAAGCAGGCAGAAAGAGAGGGGAAAGCAGGATCCCCGCTGAGCAGAGAACCCGACACGGGGCCCGATCCCAGGACCCTGAGATCACGACCCCAGCCGAAGGCAGAGGCCTCAACCCCCTGAGCCACTCAGGTGCCCTAAAAATAAAAAAATAAAAAGATAAAAATCTGGCTTAAGTTTTTTTCCAAATACAAAACTCTGCTAAGGACTGTAGTTTTTTGAAGCTACACTTCACATGGCATTGGATGGCTAGGGGAGACCCTGTTCTGATTTACAACTGAGAGAATATGGGCCCCAGGCTTCAAATTCACCTTGGGCACCTTCGCACCTCCTTCTCTAGGTGGACTTCCTCCCTCACCTGTTGGTTCGGTACCCAGCTGTGCTACAGTCCTCCCCAGGAACCTTACCTGCAGTGGCCTGAGCATTGCAATATAACCGTTCCCTCTTTTGTCCCAAAGCTCTCATTCCCTTAGTTAAATGGTAGGGTCCTTTCTGTCCACCAAAGGGATTCTGTCTCACAATTTCCTCCTCTCACTTGGCACTTTTTGTCTTGTATTAGTTCATGCGTTAGAATCCCAGCTCCGCCACATGATGTGATTCTGAAGAAGTCACTTAACCTCTCTCGGGAAATAGGAGCTATCGCCTATTTCAGCTACTGCCGTCCCCCTGAAATGAGCCCCTGTGCTGGGAATCCTAGGATTACACAGCATGCAAGATGAACAGAGAAGGCTCACCAGATATTTTAAGAACCAAGGTGACAGTTTAATGCTCTATTAAAAAGCAAAGTTACATATCAAGTATCAAAACCCAAAAGTTTAAAAATTCAATCACACACACACACACATATATATATATATATATATACTTGAGAAATCACATTAACTAAAAAGAACACAATTGTCACTGAAATGGAGACAGGCCTGGAGATTCTGGGTTGCTTCACTCATCGTGACCCTCAATCTTCAAAGCATTTTCACCAAACACCTGTATCCTCATACAGGCCCAACAGTCTTATGCAACTGCCAGTTAGAACAACCCTCTAGTTTCAGGAATAGCCACACCTGCAGGATATTCACAAACAGTCTATTAAGAAGCCAAAGTTCACTGAAGTCCAGTGGAATGAGTTCTCAGGCGAGCCAGGTCTCCTGTTGTGATGTGGAAACTGGGGTTTAATAAGTCCAAAGTTACCCAAAAGTTAGAACACAGTTACACTGAAAACTCGTGCTTGGTCCAGAGTTCCTTACTCTAAAAACAGTAGTCTACATACAGGTTTTCCTTCTAGTGGGATGAGACCCAACTTGCACCTTAAGGAATGCCTGGTATAGAGTAAGCACAGAGTGAGACAAAGAGCATTTCAGTAAGAAAGGACAGAATGAACTATGATAACATAGCCAAGAGCATTCATTCAACATTGAGTAATCCACAGGTCTGATTCTGTGAGAGGGGATTTTTGAGGGGAGGGCAAATCACCTGGTGAGGCCAAGACCCAGGACAAGAGGGCACTATACAAGTAGTATAGGTTAAGGCCGGACAGAGAAGGACTTGAGATATTCTCCTAGGGGAATTTGAGAATATTCTGCAGGCAGTGGGAAGTCAAAGAATTATTAACAATGGGATGGATTTTACGAAGAGATTTAAGGGAAACCTAAGGCTGACTTCCAACTTGTTCAGTTAAAGTGGCCACAGGACATCCAAGCAGGTGGGGATGACTAGAAGGTGGCTAGATGCACAGGCGATGAGGTGAGGTCTGAGGAATGGACAAAGTAATTGAAAGACAGAGCCCAGTTGTTCAGTAAACATTCATCACTGCGCTTCTGTCTTAAGGCACGGATAGAAGCTGGGCCACAGCAATGAATGAGACGCGTGGCCTCTGCCTCTTGCAGCTTATGACTGAACTGGAGAGAGACATTTAACGGCTACTATATAGTCTTTTAAGTACAGTAGGTGCTACGTGCTGCAGAAGAGAAGCAAGGGGTCCGAAAGCACATAGAAAAGGCTGACCTAGCATGAGGCGTTGTGAAAAGCTTTCCTGTGCAAAGGATGCTTGAGCCACACTCCGAAGGACGGAACGGACTGGGGTGGAACAGAGCATTCCAGGGAGAGAAAACAGTAGTTCAAAGGTACTGCACAGCAGGGAGGAAGCTGGGGAATGGGGGGAGGGGGGAAGGTGGAAACATGAGGCATCAAGGGCACAGAGTGCAAGTGAGAACATCCACGTGAGACTAGAGAATGGCTTATGGAGTCAAATACAGACAATAATACAGAGTCCGGCTACAGACAATAATAGGGGGGAAATCCGAAGAAACACAGGACAAGACTATATCAAGACAATTCTTGAAGACACCCAGGAAAATGAGGACAAACACTAGCACCAAGTGGGAGAGGATGGGGTGTAATCAGTAAGAAAAGCACATGATAAAAATGGCCCACAAATAGAGCTGGACTTCCAAGGTTTGATAACAGTTCAGAAAAAATCATTTTCAAAAAACAGTCATCTTTCCAAAGAAGACAAATTATCTCCAAGTGGCAAATAAGCATAGTTCAATCTTAGAAAAAAGCCATATATATGCAAAACGAATTAGAGAAATACAACCGGTGACAGTCAACAATGCAAAACGGTAACTATTAGTACTATGCTACAAATGCTCTCCGCTCTTCACAGAGTCCGTGACAAAGCACTCCTTAGGTTTTCCTCTTCCAGATGTCAGAAGTACACAAATCTAGTTAAAGTGGATTCCATGACGAGTGATACTTTAATTGGTTCCTCGTGGAGATGAAATTCAGTGTGCACCACTCTATTATTCACCTGAAAGGTTAAAGCACAAATTGTCCAAAAGCCCCGAGCAGAAGCCTTTGTAAACCCGACAGAGTGAAATGGCCCAAGTGCTATGCATTCCAGGAACCGATGGAAATGGCACTGCAAAGAGCGTGTCCCACCAAGTGCCTGGAATGCAGCACACTGGGTGAGAGGACCAGGAGACTCAGGTCCACAGACCAGGGTTTGGTCTAAACTTGTCCCGGGGTAGCGGCAGGCAAAGTATGAACCCTTTCTGAGCTTTGGGAACACGTGGTAAAACGAAAGGGTTGGATTATGCTATGTCCAAAGCATCTCACAGCTCTACCATCTCGGGGTTGGTTGTAAGCACATTTGCCATCTGCTACCCTAACTAAGCTGCAGGTGCCTTTAATGTAAAGGCCACATCATGCTCACTTTTGGATTTTTTTTTTTTCCTTGCTAGTGTCTACTCAGCAAGTTCTTTAAAAGTAAGGGGTAACGGCTGGGTGGCTCAGTTGGTTAAGCTCTCAGTTGGTTTCAGCTTAGGTCATGATCTCAGGGTCCTGGGACCAAGCCTCACCTCTGCAAGGAATCCGCTTGAGGATCCTGTCTCCCTTTCCCTCTGCCCATCCCATGAACACGCGCTCTCTCTCTCTCGCAAATAAATAAATAAATGTTAAAAATAAAAATAAATGGTGTTCAGTAAAGGCTGAATGAACATTGGTCAGCACAATTTTTCAGTTAGCTTTAGCTAAAATGAATTTCTATTTACAGTTGGTTAAATCTGCCTTTATTAGAACATACTCATGAGAAGCTGACACCAAACTATATTCTTAAAAAAAAAAAAGAAAAGAAAGAAAAGAAACTATATCCTTAGAGCAACTGAGCAAGATATCTGGGAATATGGTTGAAATGAGTGTCAGAACTATCCATGGTCCCTCCCTGTAACATTGCCCCCAAGGTCTTACCTCCAATGAGATGAAAAGGGGTTTTAAAAGCTGTCAAGCATCATATGTAAAGTATTAGCAATAAATCTTTCGATTTTAAAGAAATAAAAATAGCGACCATACCTTCCTTGGGGAGGAGTGGAGTAATTAATACGTAACTGTGATTAGAGCATGAACTTTAGAAGCACTCTTCCCAGGCTGCAATGCCAGCCTGGCTGCTGACTAGCCCCCATCTGTCACGGTGGATGTGAATCTCAGTAGATGTTGGAAGGCTTAAATGGATTAATATCTATGTAGCACAGAGAATAGTAAAAGACATGGAGCGAGCTATGCAATAGATAATAGATGTTAGCACCATTGTTACTGTATTTTTTTAAAAGATTTTATTTATTTGAAAGAGAGTGAATGAGAGAGAAAGGAGCAGGCGGAGGGGCGCAGGGAGAGGGAGAAGCCGACTCCCCACTGAGCAGGGATCCTGACTCAGAACTCCATCCCAGGACCCTGGGATCATGACCTGAGCTGAAGGCAGATGCTTAACCAACTGAGACACCCAGGTGCCCCATGTTACTGTAGTCTTCCACGGTCTTTTCTAATTAGCTTTCTTTGGGTATAAAACTCTCAGATTGGGAAGAAAATTGCCCTTTAATCCTGATATGATAAACTACAATAATTGGGCCATTCTCCAAACTATACTTTGTGTATAAATCTACCGCCATTATTGGACACGCAAGCATTCAGTGAATGTGTACCAAGGGCTGCAAACTGGGGAGACAAATGTGAGCTAGAGTTGGCCATTAAAGAAGTCCTGAGGTTCTCCCCTCTCTAGGGGAGCTGAGTCGGGCCAAAGCTGACTGCAAGGGCGAGCTACAGAGCAGGCAGGAACTTGAAAGCTCACCTCATATCCAATGCACTCGTATTACCAATAAACAGACAGGGTCACTACCTGTTTCCCTCCGCAGCTGGTTCAACCAAGTTTGCTGAATGCCACCATCATCGAAACGCATGATCGGGCCATCGTTTCCAAGCAACTTTTCAGTATGTCTTACGTCTTCATGGCTAAAGGCAACCTTCTCCTGAAAAGGCTCTCATCAAGTGCAATACTGTCAGCACGAACGGAGCACGTGTTCCTGTGGAATTTACTTACTTTGGTGAAGAAGTCAGCGATGTGCCACTTATTTCCGTACTGTTTAAAGACCGCAGACATCGCTTCAATCATCACGGAGCCAGTGCGAGGGTGCCGCAAAGCGACGTGATCTACAAAGCAAACACTAGACATGTCATCCATTTTCCTCCTCTCTTTGCACCAAACTTTGTCCTTTACCCACATTTAAACCTGAAAAATGGCTTTGAACTGATAACACAGAAGCACTCTTGCATTAATAAGTGTATCTGGGGCTGTAAGAGGCACAGACACAAAAAGAGGAAACACCAAAAGAAAAAAAAAAGAGGAAACACAGACACAAGAAGAGGAGACACAGTCACAAAAAGAGGAAACACCTAAGCCTCCCAGGGAACTACTGTGACCAGCAGCATGTAACTTCTCTCTCTCTCTCTTTTTTTTTTTTAGATTTTATTTATTTATTTGAGACAGAGACAGTGAGAGAAAGCACGAGGGGGGAGAAGGTCAGAGGGAGAAACAGACTCCCCATGGAGTTGGGAGCCCGATGTGGGACTCGATCCCAGGACTCTGGGATCATGACCTGAGGTGAAGGCAGTTGCTTAGCCAACTGAGCCACCCAGGTGCCCGCATGTAACTTCTCAAAAAGGCAGTTCTCTAATATGAATTTTTAACTTTTCAAATATACACAAAGGTAGAAAGCAAAGTTTAACAAATACCCCATATAGAACCCTCCTACACTGTTGGTGGGAATGCAAGCTGGTACAACTACTCTGGAAAATAGTATGGAGGTTCCTCAAAATGTTGAAAATAGGGGCACCTGGGTGGCTCAGTGGGTTAAGCCTCTGCCTTCAGTTCAGGTCATGATCTCAGGGTCCTGGGATCGAGCCCCACATCGGGCTCTCTGCTCAGCAGGGAGCCTGCTTTCCCCCTCTCTCTCTGCCTGCCTCACTGTCTACTTGTGATCTATCAAATAAATAAATAAATAAAATCTTTAAAAAAAAAATGTTGAAAATAGAGCTACCCTACGACCCAGCCATCGCACTACTGGGTATTTACCCTAAAGATACAAAAGATACAAATGTAGTGATCCAAAGGGTCATATGCACCCGAATGTTTATAGTAGCAATGTCCACAATAGCCAAACTATGGAAAGAACCTAGATG
>CM052799.1:59641456-59688065 GCA_028533885.1 Nasua narica | reverse complement strand
GTGTACCCTGGGGCAAATAATATATTATGTTAATAAAAAAAAATTTTTTTTAATTCCCCATATAATCATCCCCTACATTCAACAATTATCATTTTGCCATATTTACTTCATTTTCTCTCCTCTATTTAACTTCTGACTTTTGCTAAGCTGAAAAAAAAATGATGATTGCTTTAGGATTTTAAGCTAAATACCCCAAAACACACCCATATAGAATTCATTTTGGAGCCCTCAGAAGTTTAGTGAAATTATTTTTATTATTAGTTGGCTTAAAAAACACGTAACATGTTGGGCGCCTGAGTGGCTCAGTTGGTTAAGCCTCTGCCTCCGGCTCAGGTCATGATCTCAAGGTCCTGGGATCGAGCCCCGCATTGGGCTCTCTACTCAGCAGGGAGCCTGCTTCCCTCTCTCTCTCTGCCTGCCTCTCTGCCTACTTGTCATCTCTCTCTCGTTCTGTCAAATAAATAAATAAAATCTTTAAAACAAAAACAAAAAACACGTAACATGTTGGTTTAGTGTGGAAATTTGGTGGGAATATCAAAATTGTACCCTCTGATAATAAATCTAGGTCAGAACAGAAAAAAACACAGGGACATCGTTGCAACCTCAACATAGGCAAAGGTTTCTTAGAACACAAAAAGCATAAACTAAAGGGCGCCTGGGTGGCTCAGTTGGTTGAGCGACTGCCTTCGGCTCAGGTCATGATCCTTGAGTTCCTGGATCGAGTCCCACATCGGGCTCCGGGCTCCGCCGGGAGTCTGCTTCTTCCTCTAACCTTCTCTCCTCTCATTCTCTCTCTCACTTTCTCTGTCTCTCAAATAAATAAATAAATAAAATCTTTAAAAAAAATTTAAAAAAAAAAAAGCATAAACTAAAAAGGAAAGGCTGATAAATTGGACTTTGTCAGAACTGAAAACTTTTTTATTTTTTTTATTTTTTTTATTTTTATTTTTTTAAAGATTTTACTTATTTATTTGACAGAGGGAGAGAGATCACAAGTAGGCAGAGAGGCAGGCAGAGAGAGAGGAGGAAGCAGGCTCTCTGCTGAGCAGAGAGCCCGATGTGGGGCTCGATCCCAGGACCCTGAGATCATGACCTGAGCCGAAGACAGAGGCTTTAACCCACTGAGCCACCCAGGTGCCCCTGAAAACTTTTTAAAAAGATTTTATTTATTCATTTGAGAGAGAGAGAGAGAGAGAGTGCACAAGCAGGGGGAAAGGCAGAAGGAGAGGGAAAAGCAGACTCCCTGCTGAGCCAGGAGCCCGATGTGGGACTCGACAGAACCACAGGTAGAGGCTTAGTTATCTGAGTCCCCCAAGCACCCCCAAAACTTTTGTTTTTTGAAAGATGTTATTAAAAAAATGGAAGACAGATTGGAAAAAAATATCTGCAATACCTATCAAAGACCTTGTATCCAGAATACATAAATAATTCTTACAACTTAACAAGAAAACCAACAACCCAATAAAAATTGGGTATGATATGAACAGACATTCAACAATAGAAGATATATGAATGGCCAATATGTACAAGAAAAGATAATCATTAGTCCTCCAAGAAATGATATTAAACCCCCAAGGCGACACTATTTTTTTCAATTTAAAGACTTTATTTGTTTGTTTGTTTGTTTGACAGAGAGAGAGAGAGAGATCACAAGTACGCAGAGAGGCAGGCAGAGAGAGAGGGGGAAGCAGGCTCCCCGCTGAGCAGAGAGCCCGATGTGGGGCTCGATCTCAGGACCCTGAGATCACGACCTGAGCTGCAGGCAGAGGCTTTAACTCACTGAGCCACCCAGGCGCCCCCCAAGGCGATACTATCACACGCCCATCAGATTGTCTAAAATTTTTAAAACAGGTCAAGCCAACTGATAACAAGGATGTGGAGCGACTGGAACCCTCAGATACTGCTGGCAGGAATGTCCATGATGCAACCACTCTGAAAAACAATTTTCGATTTGGCAGTTTCTTTCAAAGTCAAACACAGGGCGCCTGGTTCAGGCTCAATTGGTTAAGCGTCTGCCTTCGGCTCAGGTCATGATCCTGGGGTCCTGGGATGGAGTCCCATATGGGGCTCCCTGCTCAGGCTTTCAGTGGAGAGCCTGCTTCTCCTCCACCCTCCGCCTGCCGCTCCCTCTGCCTCTCCCTGACAAATAAATAAAATCTGTAAAAAAAATAAAAATAAAAGTCAAACATGTACCTCCTACATGAACCAACCATTCCACTTTTTGGTATGTCCCCAAGGAAAACAAAATCACATGCCCAAAGACTTACACACCTGTGTTCACAGCAGCTTAACCCGTCATAACCAAAAACTAGAGACAACTCAAATGTTCAACCAGCGAATGGCTGAACACATTGTATTATAGTCACACAACTGAATACTGCTCAGAAATAAAAGGAAATGAACTACTGATAGATAAAACGACATGGATGAATCGCAAAACCATTAGGTTGAGTAGAAGACAGGCAGGCAGTCAGGAAACGTACATACTATTTAATTCCAGAAGATGTAACCTAATCTGTGCTAACAGGAAGTACAACTGTGGTCTGGTGACCCAGGGATGGGGACGGAGGCAGGGGGAGATTTCAACATGAGGAAACTTTTGGGGGTGATAGAAGTCTACGCTGATCTTGATCATGGTGATGGGGTCATGAATGTGTTCAAATGGTATACGTAGGGGTAGGTACAGCTTATGCATCAATTACGTCTCCATAACGTTGTAACCAAATCCACAGAGCACATGCGGTCAGTGTGGGAGCTATACAGGAATTCCAGCCTCGTCCCTCTGAGAGTAAATCTGAGTCAGAAATGCCTCCTCACAAAGCCTGACAATGCATCCCATCTGGTAAGCTTCAAGCTGCAGGCTGTGGCCCAATAATTGGCCAAGAAATCAATTTAGCAGACTGAAGAGGCCTTTTTTTAAAATAATGGGATAAAATAGGCTATAGAATATTAGAAAATATTAAAGTGGCTCAAGGGCAGCTATGACTTATAAAACTAGTGTTACATGTATATTCGTACTTCTACATATGTAATAGACTACAATGAATTATGTATTTTATCAATGATAAGACTGAAGTTTCTTTTTCCCACTAATTTGAGATGTGGATGTGCTATATAATCTCTTCCATAGCATAGATTAATCGGTAGCTTCTTAAAGATAGAGAATAATGGTATGTCTTAAAACCAAGGCAATAGGTTGGGTGAAACACAACGGCTCTTTCTTCCTGTGGGTTATGGCAAATAACCTCTGAAAACCTCTGACCTAACAGAGTCTCAACTCCTTTGAAGAATCAGGAGCCAGTCAGGAGAACGAAAATCAGAGTAGCTGCCAAGTATCTTATCAAATGTAGATTATACATTTCTCATTGCTTTGAAAATAATCAGTGATCCCAAGTCCACGGCCGTGGGTTCAGTCCTCAGGACAGATTCTAGGCCACAAAAAAATGAGTCTGATGAGTGATATTGGAGAACTTTAGACTCTGGTCGAATGCTAGGAAAAGTCCACAGATTTACCAAACAAGGTCAAATAAAGTATCGTTAGGACCACAATTCCCGATACTTACACTATAAAGTTGTTCAGAGGGGCGCCTGGGTGGTTCAGTTGGTTAAGCATCTCTTTTGGTTCAGGTCATGACCCCAGGGTCCTGGGATCAAGTCCTGCATTGGGCTCCCCGCTCGGCAGGGAGTCTGCTTCTCCCTCTACCCCTCCCCCCTGCTCATGATCTCTCTCTGTCTCAAATCAATAAAATCTTAAAAAAAAAACCAAAGTTGTTTAGAGAACTCTGGCCACAGAACATGAGCGGCAATCACATGACTAACTACAAATAGCCAATAAACAGGTGAAAGCGTGTTGCATTTTCTCTTGCATACGGATGGCATGCCTCTGTCACAAAGCAG
Source organism: Nasua narica (assembly GCA_028533885.1). Lineage (NCBI taxonomy): Eukaryota > Metazoa > Chordata > Mammalia > Carnivora > Procyonidae > Nasua > Nasua narica. The sequence continues at coordinate 59,684,168 of CM052799.1, read as the reverse complement.
GAGAACAAATCTAGGACTCACAGGGGTCAGGTAGCTGGAGTAAATGTCTCCAGTGAGCTAAGATGTCAGAAACCCAAATTTTGTTGGAAGCTTCCAATTACTAAAAGAAGAGAACTGGAAAATGTTTTAAATCCATTTTTTTCCACATGATCTTAACCAAAAGGCCAAGAAGTGATTAAATCCATTTGTTAAATGGACAATACATTCAAATGACTCACAATTCATTCATTGATAGATTGTGTGTGTATATATATATCTTACATATTTATCTTTCATGAGCACGTGTGTGCATATGCACACAAAGGAGTAGAGTATTACTCATCTATAAAAAAGAATGAAATCTTGCCATCTGTGACAACATGAACGGCCTAGAAGGTATTATGCTAAGTAAAAATAAGCTGGAAAGAGAAAGACTGCCATATAATTTCACTTATACGTGGAATCTAAAAACAAAGGAAAAGCCGTCTGGGTGGCTCAGATGGTGAAGCGTCTGCCTTCGGCTCCGGTCATGATCTCAGGGTCCCGGGATCGAGCCCCGCATTGGGCTCCAGCCCAGCACTGGGCTCGATGCTCAGCAGGGAGTCTGCTTTACCCTCTCTCTCTCCCCCTGCTCATGCTCTCTTTCTGTATCTCTGTCGCAAATGAATAAATAACATCTCTTTAAAAATTAAAAAAAAAAATTAAAAAAATAAGAACAACAAAACAGACTCAAATACAAATGGTTTCAAATTCAAATTACAAAAGGAATCCAGCGAAGTCTCCCTCTCTCCCCATCCCATGCCCAAGAAAACCAACAATATCCATTTCTTGGGTACCCTTCCAGATCTACGCTATGTACAAAGAAGCTGATACTTATGTGAGGGCACAGTCATCCTCCTCCCGATCTCAAGCAGCATAATATACATGCTGCTCTAGGACCCGATTTTTGCTGCTGGTTGTTTTTTTGCCAGTTCATCCTGGAGGTTGCTCATCATCAATACATAGAGCTTCTTCTTCTGATTAAATAATATTTACTCTATGATTTATCATAATTTATTTAACTCGTCCCTTATAGATAGATGTTTAGGTTGATCCTTATTGCTATTATAAACAATGTCACTGAATAATGTTGCACACGTGTCACTTAGACATGTACAAAATAAGTGGAAGATAATTATGTGTGCATTTATAATTTTGCTACATGGTGCCAAGTGGTCCTCCAAAGAAATGCTACCAATGTACAGTCCTGCCAGGAATCAATAAGTATATTCCTTATCTCTTCAACAAGAGCATACATTCAAACTTTTTGATCTCCGCCAATCTGATAGATGAAAAGTGGTACTCCAATATTGTTTACTTTCTTCTTATAAATTGAGAATCTTCTCCATGTTAACACTGTTCCCTAGAAATTATCAGTTATAGCCCAAACCCAATGTTCTATTGGGTCTTCGCTCACTGACTCACACATTAGGAAAAGTAACACCCACCTGGGTGCTCGTCCCAGACCCCACTGCATCTCCCCCGCACAGAAACCACTAATGTCAGTTTTACCACATACTTACATATGTGTATACGCTATTCTTTTTTTTTAAGATTTTATTTATGACAGAGAGAGAGATCACAAGTAGGCAGAGAGAGAGGGGGAAGCAGGCTCCCTGCTGAGCAGAGAGCCCGATGTGGGGCTCGATCCCAGGACCCTGAGATCATGACCAGAGCCGAAGGCAGAGGCTTTAACACACTGAGCTACCCAGGAGCCCCTGTATATGCTATTCTTGAACAACACATTGTGTTTTTGCTTGAACTTTAAAAAGAAAATAAGTAAAATCAAAACAAACCCAAGTCTACTGTGACTTTTTTTTTTTTAAGATTTTATTTATTTTATTTTAACAGAGAGAGAACACAAGCAGGCAGAGAGGCAGGCAGAGGCAGAGAGAGGAGCAGGCTCCCTGCCAAGCAAGGAGCCCGATGTGGGACCCGATCCCAGGACGCCGGGACCATGACCTGAGCCAAAGGCAGCCGCTTAACCAACTGAGCCACCCAGGCGTCCCTACTGTGACTTTTTTTACTCAAAGTTCGATTTCTGGGATTTGATCCTTTTTATCGCCATGTAGCTGTAGTTCTGCTCTTTTGAGTCCACAATTTTGTCCACGCCCCAAATTATTCTTGTCAAGATGCCCAGTCAATTCTGTGTCCGCATCCTTTTTGGACCTGTCAGCAGGGTCTGACATTGTCACGCCCTCCTTCTTACAACACTTCCTGCACCCGGCCTCCAGCCCGCCATATCCACCTGGTTCTCTCCCGTGTCAGTGAGTGCTCCTTCTTAGTCTCCACACCTGACTCTTCTTCATCCTGACATTATATAAATGCTGGCGCAGGGCCTGGGACCTCATCCAGGACCATGGCTTTAAATAACATTACAAGCTGATGACGCCCACACTTCTCTCTCCAATGCAGCTCCCTCACTTGATTCCAGACTTAAGTAATCAACTGCCTTCTTCGCATGTCTGCTGGGACAGCTAATTACCATTTCAAATTCCGATTTCCCTTCCTCCTCAAACCTGCTTCTTCTGGAGTCCTCCACAGAGAAAAAGTCCTCTCCACGCAACTTCTTTCTTGCTTTCGAAAAATCAGTCTAACTTAATCCCCGTAGATGTACACTGCCTAAACTCAAAATTTCAGCTCCACCAGCCGTTGCTCCTGCCGTCTCTCCTAACTTTCCCCCCTCAGGGAGCCTGGGTGGCTTAGTTGGTTAAGCATCTGCTTCGGGCTCGGGGCATGATCCCAGGGTCCTGGGATCGAGTCTTGCATCAGGCTCCCTGCTCAGTGGGGAGCCTACTTCTCCCTCTCCAGCCCCACTCACGCTCTATTTCTCTCTCTCTCAAATAAATAAAATCTTAAAAAAAAAAGTCCCCCCCCCCAAAAAAGTCCCCTCTACTGGAATGTTCCATCAGCAGCTGTGCAGCAGTACTGCCCATCTTCACAACAAAAAAACTTTGCTCCCTTAACACTGGCCAGATTGTCTATTTCTCAACTCCCTTTATAGCGAAACTCCATCAGGGTTGCTGTATCTTAGTTTCCAATTTCTTTCTTGAGCCCCCATCTCTTTAAAAATACCAAAGTAAGACCACAGACTGGTGTACCGAAAAGCTAGGCATCCACCACACAGATTTAACAAACAGAAAATGTTTTGCTTTATCTGTTCCAGCTCTTCTCTTCTGGCGAAATACAGCTGAAGCCTCCTTTGAATTTTCTCCCTGATTACTTCCTGGTCCCACTTCCCCACCTTCTGTACTCTACCAGAGGAAGTCCCTGTTACAAAGATGTTGGCTGTTCTTTGTGCCGCATTTATACTTTTACCACTATATATTCAGTCATTATAGATTGTATTATTGTGTTTTCACATCTTTATATTAAAGGCATTCTATCTGAATTCTGTTACAGTTGCCTTATCTTCATTCGCTGTTCCATTTAAAACTTCTCCACTCTCCAGGCGCCTGGGTGGCTCAGTGGGTTAAAGCCTCTGCCTTCAGCTGAGGTCATGATCTCAGGGTCCCGGAATCGAGCCCCGCATCGGGCTCTCTCCTAGGCGGTGAGCCTGCTTCCCCCTCTCTTCTGCCTGCCTCTCTGCCTACTTGTGATCTCAATCTCTCTCTGTCAAATAAATAAATAAAATCTTTAAAAAAATAAAAAATAAAACTTCTCCACTCTGATTCTTTTCAACTGGAGTACAATACATTCTACATATGAATAAACCTTCCCAGTGGTTTTTAGCTTTCGGGCCACTTCACTCTCCCTACTATAAACGATTTCAAAGGAGTATCAGATTCAAGGGCTCAGTGCAACCTCGTTCACCCATGTTCCAGTTTTGACATTGGAAAGTCCAGTATTCCAGGAAACCCCTCCACCTCTTGGCAAACTGGGGCAGTTGCTCATCCCATCTCATTTATATACATATGCAAAAGATTCCCCTTTGCAGAAATTCCAAACTTTCTCCATTCGTGGTGCCCTTAGTGTCTTAGGAACTTTTTTTGCAGTGCTCCTAGACCAAAAGAAATATCGCAGAGTTCCATTTCCTCAAGCAGTTAGGTCTAAGCTCAGTATTATCATCTAAATAAACTATTGGCCATTCCGGGGGAAAGAACTCACACAAATTGAAAGACAAACGATATTTTTATTTCGTTCTTAAAGAACCATAATTACCTACTAATGGGATGGGTGCACCTGTTGGGCACTGCACAACTTATCAACCTAGGATACCTAAGTACTTGCTTTTTATCTCAGCAACCCTCCAAAAGCTAGCTCCCCCAAGATAAGGGTATCACTGAAAAGAATGCAGCATAATCTAATTGTAGAAACCATAAACGACCTCGAGATAGAGGCTCCCAGAATTAAGTACAGCTGTGTCACTTCACTGTGGCCCCCTGGTTTGGGGACCATGGCAGTAAGGTATATATGTAGAAGTGAAACTGTCGGGTCATGGGATAAACATGTTTTTAACTTTACTAGGGAGCACACATTGCTCTCCAAAGAAGGAGGACTAATATGCCTTCATCAGTGGTGTATGGGAAGTACTCGTTGCTCCATATCCCCACAGACTCAGTACCGCCAGGCCATTTACGTGTTGTCTGATGAAATAAAAGTGGAAGACCCTCAAAGATTTTAACACGTATTCCAAATTTTCCACTTTGGACACTATATACTTTAAATGCTCCTCCAGATGTAAAACTTGATTAAAATAAAACTTATAATGCTATCCTGGGCTGATGGGAATTCATGGAAATCTCCAAGGCACCTATTCCTCCAAAAGAGGAACTGAAACCTGAGCTCGAGGCAGAAAGTAAACGTGAAACGCAGAGTTGCACCCTGTCCGAGGGCCTAGGAGCACCTCTAGCGAGGGCACGAAAACCTTAAAGCTGTGCCCGGGAGGTGCTGGAGTTGAGCGTGAGATTCCTGCATTCGCCCTGTGACCCCGAAGAGAGAGCAGTCCACGTGGGTAATAATCCTCCCTAAAGAAAAGTAATCCCTATTCACGCTCCCGGGAGTCCCATGGATTCAGTCAACAAACAAACTAAGACTTCAAACACACAAACAAGCCACCATGAGTGACAGTCAACAGAAGCAACCCAAGGAGTGAGCCCCAAAGACACGAGGCATGGGAAGTATTAGGTACAAAATGTAAAATAACCGCCTGAAATGTTTAAAGAAATAGAAGATGGAATCACAAGAAACAAGCAAAGAGTCTGTCAAATAATCAGCCAGATTTGGGCACTTGAATGGAATCACCACCTAAAATCTTCCTGACATGAATTTCTAAAGGATGTACTTCAGGAAGGAAGAAAATGAACCCAGAAAAATGGTCTGAGATTCATGAAGGAATAGAGAAGAAAATGGTAATCACATGAATAAATAGAAACAAACATGGATTGTAAACTTATTATAATAATGTTCTAACTTGAGGGCGCCTGGGTGGCTCAGTTGGTTAAGTATCTGTCTCTTGATTTCAGCTCAGGTCGTGATCTCAGGGTTGTGGGATTGAGTCCTGTGTGGGCTCTTGCTCAGCGGGGAGTTTGCTTGAGATTCTCCCTCTCCCTCTGCTCCTTCCCCTAGCCATGCTCTCTCTCTCTCTCTTTCTCTCAATCAAATAAAGAAATCTTAAAAAAAGACTGAAGTGAGGAATGATCTATTGATATTATTCCTCAACTGTCAACCTACTAAATGGTTGCAGTTTCAAAGTACCTTTCAGATAATCATTCAGGCTCCATCTCCTTTAAGGGGCGCCTGGGTGGCTCATTTGGTTAAGTGTCTGCCTTCGGCGCAGGTCATGATTTCCAGGGCTTGGGATCAAGCCCCACGCTGGGCTTCCTGCTCAGCAGGAAGTCTGCTTCTCTCTCTCTCTCTCTCTCCCTCTGCCTCTGCCCCTCCTCCACTGCTCATTTTCTCTCTGTCTCTCACAAATAAATAAATAAAATCTTTTTAAAAAAATGTTGTAATTTGTGGGGTTTTAAAAAAAGTACTAGGCATTACCTAGAATAGTGCTTATCACCCTAGTATGTGCCAACACATTTGACGAAAGTGTGTTAAACTAATATCTTAATTCAGAAGAAAACCAGGGGCCATGGAAAGATAATTTAAGGCAATTTAAGAACACGTATTTTTATATAAACAATGTTAAACAAGACATAAAAAATAAAGAAAAGAAATAAATGTGAAACAAAAGTAGCACTTAGGTGTGGGAAAAGGTAATGGGAATTAGTGTTTCAAGGTTCCTCGAATCATCAGGGAATAAAAATAAGCTTTTTTAAAATTAACTTTACACTACTGCATATGTATAAAATTTCACGGGTAACCATGAGAAAAAGAATTATGGGATGTCTACCTTCTAGATCAGTAGTGGGTTGAAAAATATTAGACTAACATGCTAAACTAATAATCAAGCAAACACAAGGGCCATAAAGGAAATAAAGCAAAGAAAAATAGCACAAAACAAAATGGCAAAAGAGCAAATATTATCAATGCCCCAATATTAACAAATTGCCCTAATTTACCAGTAAAAAGATTAATAATGTCAAACTAAATTAAAAAAAAAAAAAAAAAAAAAAAACAGCTATATCCTATCTAAAAGAGACCCGCTGAAAACATAAAGGCCCAGGAAGGTTAATAGAAAACAATCTGGAGGAGGTATACCAGGCCAATATGCAGCAAAAGAATATTCAAGTATCTATATAAATTCCAGACAAAAAGAACTAACACAAAAAAAGCACAATTTGGGACAGTAGGTTCACTAAAGAGTGCTTAAAACATTTTATCTTATTTCTTCTATGTATTTCACCACAATTCGAAAATCATATGCCTCTACTCAAGTTGTGTCAAAATAAAACAAAAACACTGGGACTACAGAAGAAAATGGACACGCCTGCCACAATAACATGACCTATGGACACACTCATCTCAGATACCGGTGGGTCGAGCAGACAAATTTAGTGGAGACACAAAACAGTTGAACACAGTTATGCTTAACTGATAAAAAAATATTTAGAACCCTGCGTTCAACAACTGCAGAACATTTATTCTTAATTTTTTTTAAAGATTTTATTTATTTATTTATTTATTTATTTATTTATTTATTTATTTGGAAAGAGAGAGAGTGAGAGAGAGCATGAGAAGGGAGAAGGTCAGAGGGAGAAGCAGACTCCCCATGGAGCTGGGAGCCCGATGCGGGACTCGATCTCGGGACTCCGAGATCATGACCTGAGCCGAAGGCAGTTGCTTAACCCACTGAGCCACCCAGGCGCCCCATTTATTCTTAATTAAACACACACAGAATATCTAGGAGAGTCCAACTGCCATTAAAAAGTTTACTAGAGGGCGCCTGGGTGGCTCAGTGGGTTAAAGCTTCTGCCTTCGGCTCAGGTTATGATCTCGGGGTCCTGGGATCGAGCCCCGCATCGGGCTCTCTGCTCAGCAGGGAGCCTGCTTCCCCCTCTCTCTCTGCCTGCCTCTCTGCCTACTTGTGATCTCTCTCTCTCTGACAAACAAACAAACAAACAAATAAATAAGATCTTTTAAAAAAGAGAAAAGTTGGGACGCCTGGGTGGCTCAGTTGGTTGGACAGCTGCCTTTGGCTCAGGTCATGATCCCGGCGTCTTGGGATCGAGTCCCCTATCGGGCTCCTTGCTCAGCAGGGAGCCTGCTCCTCTCTCTGCCACTGCCTGCCTCTCTGCCTGCTTGTGTTCTCTCTCTGTTAAATGAATAAATAAAAATCTAAAAAAAAAAAAAAGAGAAAAGTTTACTAGAGGAGCGCCTGGATGGCTCAGTTGTTGAAGTGTCCGACTCTAGGTTGATCTGAGGGTCGCGACATGGAGTCCTGGGTTGGGCTCCCTGCTCAGCATGGAATCTGCATGAAGATTCTCTCCCTCTGCCCACACCACCCCCAACTGGGCTCACATGCTCTCTCTCACTTTCTCTCTCTAAAAAATAAATGTTTAAAATAAAAAAAAAGTTTACTAAAGACCAAGGCCGAAGTCTCAACAGATTTCAAATCAGTATCATAGGGGCGCCTACAGTTGGTTGGGCATCTGCCTTCGGCTCAGGTCATGATCCCAGGATCCTGGAATCGAGTCCTACATTGGGCTCCCTGCTCAGCAGGAAGACTGATTCTCCCTCTCCCTCCTGCTCATGCTCTCTCTCTTTCTCAGATAAATAAATAAAATCTTTTAAAAAAAAATCAGTATCATAGTCCATATTCTTTCTCAGTTCTTCGCACAAATGAACCAGATGTCCGTAAGATAAGGACAAATTTTAAAATCCCAACACAGAAATTTAGAGATATAGTTCTAACACGTAAAAGAACAATGGAAATTTAAGAACTCTTAAAACTGAAGAAGAAAAACGTTCCATGTTCAAATGTGAAGGACAAAGTGAAAACAGTGCTCAGAAGGGATTATAGCTTTAAAAATGCTTATTTTTAAAAAGACAGAAAACAATGAGCCAAGTACCTAACTGAAACAGCTGGGGAAAGAAGACTAGCATAAAGACCCCCAAAATGGGGGCGCCTGGGTGGCTCAGTGGGCTAAGCCTCTGCCTTCGGCTCAGGTCGTGATCTCAGGGTCCTGGGATTGAGCCCCGCATCGGGCTCTGTGCTCAACGGGGAGCCAGCTTCCTCCTCTCTCTCTGTCTGCCTCTCTGCCTACTCATGGTCTCTCTGTCAAATAAATAAATAAAATCTTTAAAAAAGAAAAAGAGTAAAAGAAGAAAGCCACAAATATCACAGATAAAAGGGGTATTACTATAGATTGACTGGACATTTCACATAATCAAGAAGCAGTGAACCCTGGGCCAAGGCATGTGAAAATAAATTTTTATTTTTCTCCCACAGAGAAACTGGTTTTCCTGGCATTATGTACTGAATGGCCCATTCGTTCCACACTGATCAGCAATGGCTTCTTTGTCACCTATCTGGATTCCCTGCATATCTGGTTCTGCCTCTAGGTTCTCTCTTCTATCCCAGTGGTCTGCCTATACACAGAGTTTTTGATATTGCTATATTACGAAGTATTCTTAGCTTACAACACAAATCCCCTCAAAGATCCGCAGAGCTCACTCTCTCTCGTGTCCCCAGGTGTCTACACAGCAATCAGCTTCTCAGTGGGGACATCTCCATACAACTCTTTTAAAACTGCAATCTCCACTCTTGCCCCTGGATACTCCCTATATCCCTTCCCCCTGGATTATTTTTCTCCATAGCAATGGTCACCATGTAACATACTTTATTTCTGGTAAACAATTCACTGAAAGGTAACCGTCGCACAGAAAAGTGTGCAAAGCTTAGGGGAATAAAACAGCTCAATTAATATTCATAAAAGGAACGCACCCTATAACTGGTGCCCTCATCAAGAAATAAGATGGCTCCAGCACTCGAGGAGTCCCCCTCTGGCCCCCTCTTGCTCCTTGCCACCCCAAAACACCGCATGCTGGAGGGTGAGCATTATCCTGGCTTCTAACACCACGAATCAGTGTCGCCTGTTTTTGAACTTTATACAAATGGGATCATAAAGCAGCACAATATATAGTCTCTCTACGTGCTTATTGTCTGTCTCCACCTAGCACAGAAGTTCCGCGGAGGCAGACATTCTTCTGTTCAGTACTGAATCTCTAGCCCTTTAATACACAGAGCTCAGTACACAAGTCATAAACCACATTCATTCAATAAAACTGGAACATGAAGTTCCTCACCGTGACCTTAACTGCTCCGTCGTAATTCTGTGGTTATTTGGAATCGGCAGCTCATTTCTTTTTATTGCCGAGTAGTATTCCGTGTACGGCTCATTTGGGCTGTTTCTAGTCTTCAACTACCTCAAATAAAGCTGCTAGGAACTTCTGTGCGCCAGTCTCTGGGAGGCCACATGCGTTCACCTCTCTCCGGTAAATAACCAAGGAGTGAAATCGTACATCGTACTTTAATGGGGGTGTTTTTCACATCTTACCACTAAGTATGTTTCATTTTAAGTTGTCCCCCTATGTTCCTTTGCTTACATTTCTTCACTACAATTTATCCTGAAGTCCACATACATTTCTGTAAACTACCTTAATCCTCTTTGAAAGAAGTTAAGATAGGGGCACCTGGGTGGCTTAGTGGGTTAAGCCTCTGCCTTTGGCTCGGGTCATGATCTCAGGGTCCTGGGATCGAGCCCCACATCAGGCTCTCTGCTCAGCGGGGAGCCTGCCTCCCCCTCTCTCTCTCTCTGCCTGCCTCTCTGCCTACTTGTGATTTCTCCCTCTCTCTCTGTCAAATAAATGGACGAAATCTTAAAAAAAAAAAAGAAAAGGGGCGCCTGGGTGGCTCAGTCGTTAAGTGGCTGCCTTTGGCTCGGGTCATGATCCCAGAGTCCTGGGATAGAGCCGCATCTGGCTCCCTGCTCGGCAGGGAGCCTGCTTCTCCTTCTCCCACTCCCTCTGCTTGTGTTCCCTCTCTCGCTGTGTCTCTCTCTGTCAAATAAATAAAATCTTAAAAAAAAAAAGAAAGAAAGAAAGAAAGAAAGAAAGAAAGAAAGAAAGAAAGAAAGAAAGAAAGAAGTTAAGATATCAACATTTAAAGGGGGGGCACCTGGCTGGCTTAGTTTAGTTGGTGGAGCATGTGACGCCTGGTCTCCAGGTTGTGAGTTCAAGCCCCGTGTGGAGTGTAGAGAGGACTTAAAAAAAAAAATCTTAAAAAAAAAAAAAGGACAGGCCAGCTAAAGAAATGTCCTTGACCTCTTAATTCTAGCTCTCCTACAAGTGAATCAAGTGAAGGGGTGCCTCTTCACACACAGGATTCTTTTGGACCTTACCTTATAGTATTAGTAATAAAGTAATGGTGATAATAATATTATTAGCATAATGTATTAGTAGTAACCGTAGCTAACTTCTTTTTTGGGGATGTATTATGCCAGTTATTATGATAAGCATGTCTGTGGTTATATAATTCAATTTACATAACATCTCAATGACATAAGTAAATTTCATCATTCCTGCTTTACATGAAGAAACTGATATATCTAGAGTTAAAAAAATACTGATGTTCTCCAATATAGCAAGTGGCAGAATGAGCTTTTGGGCCAAGATCTTTTTCACACAGGACAGTCAAAGATCTAATTTACCACGTGATACTTTGCTCAGAAGTTTGTACCTTCCCAGAAGAAATGAACAGTAAGATGTCAACCTGCTATCTCTGAAAGTGGGAACATTCGTAAAGAGAGATGGATGGGTTCATGAAAAATTCTCCTTATACATGTCAATTTGTAAAGCACTGATAATTTATTTCTTTAATTTTTTTTTAATTTTAAAGATTTTTAAAATTTATTTGACAGAGAGAAACACAGCGAGAGAGAGGGAACACAAGCAGGGGGAGTGGAGTGGGAGAGGGAGAAGCAGGCTTCCTGCCGAGCAGGGAGCCAGATGCGGCTTGATCCCAGGACCCTGGGATCATGACCTGAGCCGAAGGCAGATGCCTAACCGACTGAGCCATCCAGGCGCCCCCCCCCCCTTTTTATAAAGCACTGATAATTTAAAAATTATCATGACCCTGACCTTCTGGAAGAAAAATTATGTGTCACTGTCATCTGCCCTCATGTCTCACCTGCCTGGGTGGGATAGATGATGAAATAATCACTGAATGTGGGGAGCCTCTTCTTCTCGGCTACGTCATCGGATTCCATGGGTTCATCGTCTGTCTCGACACCGCTGTCTCTTTTCTCTGTTGAAGAACAAAAATACAAACTACAGTAATACCAGACACCAGGAGCCCTCAATCCAAGCCCCAACGAGCTTGTATTTCCACAAGAACAGAAATATCCGCAGAAACTACAGAAGTTGGATGTCAGCCCCACAGGCTGCCTGGCATCCCATGGATGCTGGAATGGCCCTTGGAAACTGCACATAACTCTCTCAAACGTGAGGCTCCCGGGCCCACCTCATGAGTGGGCAACTTGGACCCTTCCTCAGCCCAGCCGAAAGTCCCTAGTACGCTACACGACTAAAGTCATGTCAGCTGAGAGGCCTCTGATTTTACAGAAGCAAATAAATATTTTTAACTTCTTTTCCTTTTCGCAATCATCCATATGAGAATTTCTGAGAACATGACTATTACAAAAAAGTCTTCACTTACCTCCTCTACAGGCCTGAATGATAAAGATCTTTGGTTTCTCCTGAAGTGCTGGACAATTTTTATTATTAAACATTTCAAAAATGTCCTCCAGGCTGACTTTTTCACCATCCTCCATTTTAATAAAGCCGTTCTCTCCATGGGACATAAGAGTAATGAGGCAACAGCCAACATTATCTTTGCTTTCATTGAGTCCATCACGAAACGATCTGATTTTCTCGATTAACTCCTATAAAATAGGATAACATATTCAAAAGAACTGGCTGTAAGAAAAACCAGAAATGCTAGAGACAGTCCCTTTCCTAGGCAATCCGAGGACAGGCAAATACGAAAATAATCACATCGCAAACAGGATTAGTATGAAGTATCAGTTCCTTAATTTGTCACCTCCCTTTCAGTTGCTCTCAGAACTCACTCGATTTCTTCTTGTACCACTAGTACCTTTTTGACAGAATTAGGGCATTTCCAATTCTCTACCACAAAAATACAAGAGTGATAGTTTCACAAGGGGCTAGTGTGTGTGTAAATTTTATATTATTAACTTATTTTGACATATAAAATTTGTTATTCTCTAAAACTAATGCCCTCAAAAAGCTAGAAATGGAAGGGAATGGAAGTGTCTACCAATAAAATATGCCTGCTGGAACCTATGGGGAGACGTCATCAGAATCAAGCCCCCAGAGAGAAGCAAGGCAGGAACGGCCGCTATCACTGCTCCCATGCCCCTCGTAGCCAAGATCCCAGTACCTCACTTCAATAAAGTAAATAAAAGTTAAATGAAGTCCACCTCACACTGGTCAGAATGGCTAAAATTAACCATTCAGGAAACAAAAGATGTTGGTAGGGAAGCAGAGAAAGGGGAACCCTCTTAGACCGTTGATGGGAATGCAAACTGGGCCCCTCTCAAAGGGGTTTCCTGCTCCCAAAGGCTCTGGAACTTGCCTACTCCAGACTCACACTTTGTCCTTGAGCCTCCTTGCCCATCTTGGTTAGAATGCCTTCTTGGGTCCCCTTCCCTCTCCAACTGCATAGCCCTAGCCAAGACTGGAGCCCAAGAGGTCCCTGCTTGACTGGAAGCAGAGGAAGGGTGTCACACACTTAAGATTATAAAAGCATCAAGAAGTTTATCAAGATATTCATGGGATTGCTCAGCAAGTCCTGCTTCTTGCCAGGTATTAAAACCCAATTTTTATTTTTATTTTTTTAAGATTCACTTATTTATTTGAGAGAGAGAGAGAGGGCGCGAGAGCAGGAGGATGGGCAGAGAGAGAGGGAGATAAATCCTAAAGCAGACTCCCCACTGAGCATGGAGTCAGATGCAGGACTGGATCCCAGGACCCTGAGCCGAAACCAAGAGTCAGATGCTTAACCAACTAAGCCACCCAGGTGCCCCTCCAAAACCCAATTTAAGGGGCACCTGGGTGGCTCAGGGGGTTAAGGCCTCTGCCTTCGGCTCAGGTCATGATCTCAGGGTCCTGGGATCAAACCCCGCATCGGGCTCTCTGCTCAGCAGGAAGTCTGCTTCCTCCTTTCCCTCTGCCTGCCTCTCTGCCCACTTGCGATCGCTTTCTCTCTGTCAAATAAATAAATAAAATCTTTAAAACAAAACAAAAACAAAATCCAATTTAAAAAAAAAAAGGAAAATTACAAGATCCAAGTCACAATTTTCCATTTTTGTTTTTTAACTTTACCATCTTGTTAGGATCGATGCACTGTGTATGCTCAAACTGGCACTGGCCAAGCCACTCCTCCATTAGAGAGATGTCCCGGTGAGCCCCCGGTCTGTTCTTCTCCACGCACATGACGAAAGCCTTCCGCTTGCCCCTCAGGTCGTAACAGTCCTATTTTCCAGGAAAGCCAAAAATATTTAAACCAAACCAAACTCAGAAATCCAAATATATCAGATATGAAATAATGAGTTTCTTCTGGGATCAGGGGTGAGGTTTCCCAGTTGAGATCAGAGCTGCAACAGTGACTGTCTCTCTTATTAGTTAGGGAAGGAGGGTGGGGGAGGCATGACATTTATCCTTTTCTCAAATTTCTTCCTTGCACGAGGACTAATAGGCCAATCTCAGTCTTAAATTCCTTTGTATAGCTATCGCTATCCGTTTAAGGAAACACGGCAGACAGAGGAATAGGGTAAATGACCACACAGGGCTGTCATCATCCAAACCCAGAATAGGGGACATGCTACAGACAACCTGGTTTCTTCAATAAATAAACAATAAGAAAAAAAAGCTAAAGAAGGGAGAAGTACCCTAAGTTAAGAGCCTTAAGACACCAAAGCAATCAGTTGCAATTGTGTTGCCTTGTATGAGTCAGCATCCTGCTTCCAACAAAACACCTGCACAAGACACAGGACCCAGTCAATGAAATCTGAATCCCAACGCATCTTTGCACACACTAAGGAAGTTGTTTTTAGGTAGAATAATGGCATTGCGGTTGTTTTGAACAACCTTTCTCATACTAAAGATTTAGAGATTCATACTAACGTAATCTATAGATGAACGTGATAGGTTACCTGGATTTGCTTTAAAATAATGGTGGGGCGCCTGGGTGGCTCAGTGGTTAAGCCTCTGCCTTTGGCTCAGGTCATGATCTCAGGGTCCTGGGATCGAGCCCCACATCGGGCTCTCTGCTCAACAGGGAGCCTGCTTCCCCCTCTCTCTGCCTGCCTTTCTCCCTACTTGTGATCTCACTCTGTCAAATAAATAAATAAAATCTTTTTTAAAAATAAATAAATAAATAAAATAATAAAATAATGAGGCCAGGGAACAGACAAAACAAGATTGGCTCTACATTACTAATTTGCTGAAGAAAGGTCATAAGTACATTGGGCTAGCGTTTGAGAGATTTTTTTTTTTGAGAGATTTTCTATTCTATTTTTGTGTTTGTTGAAAATTTCCATCACGAAACTTAAAAAAAAAAACCCTACAAACCAGCAATTTATATAGCCGTCCAAGGCCACACAGCCTGTCATCCTCGAACCCCCAGTGCCTCATTTTTCTTGATTTATAAAACAGAAATAACAGCAGTGCCTACCTTGTTTGGCTAATGCAGGCACAGCGGTTTTAAATGCTCATGTTTCTCTCCCACAATCCTAACAGAAAACAGTGGGATCTGAACATCTGAGACAACCATACAGATAGTTTCCTTTAACCAAAAAGAGCAGCACAAAAAAATGTTCCAATGTCAGCTAAAGTGGCTAAGTACCATCATTCCTAACCAGTGTGTACAGTGTTACGGTAAGAGCAAAAATATTTACCGGTTCGCCATCCACACAATCATAGCTTCTCTTTAGAATCTTTCTTGGAATCTCTGAATGAACTTACATGGAAAGAGAATAAAACAGAAAAAGGGCATTACTGCATTATTTTTTTTCCCTTTTCAATCAATCCATTGTCATTCCTGTTAACAGGAAGCTCCTCCCAGGGAATTCTGTTGTCTCACCTTTTCAGGTCCAGCAGGCTTCAGTCTCATTTTAGAACAGGTTCCCTGGATTATGAACACACCCTCTTTCAAACTCTGACAAGGCTAGACACTTAAAAGGGACCTCCCTTAGACCCCACTTTGGTGCAAGGGCAGAAAGAGCCAAGCAAGTGATAAAAAGGACAAGGTGTAATTGCTTGACATCACTGCACATGCACTTCCTGAACGTCAATAAAGGGACAGATAAAGTAAGGGAACTAGGTGTTGTTTTTTTTTAATTTAACATAATCTGTTAGCATTTAATTCAAATATTTATTGGGTGCGACCAACAGTGGACAGTCATAATCTTGGGTGGTCTCCATGATTCTGGAGGAAACAAAACAAAACACTTTGCCAACAGTAAGAGACTCAAAGTCTAAAGAGGTGAGAACACCTGAAGAAGTGCTCCTGTGATGGGAGGGGTACAGGTGACTCAAAGCGGAGAGGGTCAAGTCTCCTCCGAGCGGGTACTCTGCCTACACGCCGTGTTCGGTGGGCCATCACCGTTGGGATCCGCTCATTACAAATCTAAACAACATCAGCAACGGTAACAAACCTCAAAGCTCAATCAGATCTTAAGCACGCTAACGATATAGTCACCGACGATATATTTTAGTGGCTACTTCGACGGCTCCCATTTAAGTGCGGCTTTCTCTCTCACACACACATATTACGTGAGCATATGTTTATTAAATCTAGAGGGGGGAGCCCCAATCTCCCTTAACATGTTACATATTGCATTTCTTGACCATAAGCCACATCTTCCTGGATTATCGGCAAATAGTCCCATGGTGAGCAAGAAGAGACCCCCCCCGCCCCCAACACATCCCCTGGAGATGCGACAGCGGGAATTCCAATACCGTGCTTCCCACTTCATCATTTAGAAACCTTCCACATCATCGTGTCTTGAAGGTACATGTTAACAAAGCATCTCAGGCCTGCTGAGTCGATCTGATCTCTGAGTCCACCCCAAAATGTGCTGGTAGACCCTGATGGCTGCTCTTCGACGGGTCATTCGGATTCTGCGCTGGGGAACCACGACTCTCGGAACCGCTCCCCGCCCCCCCTCCCCCGCTCCCACTTTCCGCAGCGCGTCACTGGGTTCCAGGGCGCCCGCCCGCTCCCCGCTCCGCGAGCCTCCGCACCCGCTGTCAAACCGGGTGCCCCGCCGCCGAGCCAAGCCAGGAACCCCCAGGTGGCCGGGCCAAACCCCGCGCTTACGCGGGCCCGGCCCCGCAGCCACAGTTCCCGCGGCTCACCAGGCCCCGCCCCCAGCCCGGGTACCTGGCCGCCCCCGGCTCACCCCGGTCGGCGGCGGCGGCGGCGTCCTGCCAGCGCCGGAGCAGGTCGGCGCGGCGTAGCTGCTGCAGCACCTTGGTGAGGACGCGCGACGCGGCGGCGGGCTCACAGTAGTGCTGGACCAGGAGACCCGCCAGCCCTTCCTTGCTGTTGCCCGCCAGCTCCAGCCGCAAGGGGGTTATGCGCGGCTCCTCGTCCACCGACTTGAGGAAGATGCGGAAGTTGCTCAGCTCCTGCGGGGACAGCAGGTCCAGGATCTCCTGCACGCGGCTCTGCAGGTCCACGGCGGGGGTGATCGGAAGCGCCTGGAGGCCGTTGGACTCCGAGCGCCGGCAGCTCCCCAGGCCTCTCTCCATCGCCACCCAAAGATGCCGAAACGCCCGGACCGGAGGGGCCTACCGCCGGGGTCAGTGCCCCGCACACCGCGCACGCCTCCCGCTTCTCCGCTTTGTTTTGTAAAAACGGAGGCGTTTCCGCCGGTTTCTGCAACAGCGGTACGTGCTGGCCGCTCTGACCCGGACTCTCCCGCCCAGTTTCCTCTCCGGCCCCGCCCCGGCCTCGAAGCCCCGCCCCCGCCCCGCCCCGCCAGTGCCGGGTTAACCCTTGGAGCTGGTTTGGGCTCCTCGGTAACTCTTGCCAAGGTTGCGCGTTAGGGTCACCTGGGTAACTTAAAACTCCTCGTGCCCAGGCCACAACCTATCCTGATTACATTCGAATTTCCGGGTGCAGACCCGGACAGCTGCAGTTTTTAAAGCTCTTCGGGTGATTCCATTGTGCAGCCTGCTTTGAGAACCACTGATCTTAGATCCCGAGTGTTTATCAGCTACCCAACCCACTAGCTCCCACTTGGAAGAACCACTGGCAAGACCTTGGACGCTAAAATAACACCTAGAGACTATTGCATTCAGCCAGCTATTTTGGAGGGAGAGTGGTGAAAAAGTTGAGACTTGAGAATTTGAAGTCACCAAGACGTTGGAAATGCACACTGTTCATGGAGGGCGGGGAGAGCATGGAAGCGACATTGCTTTGGGGAGCGGGTCTCAGCTTGGCAACTGCCCATTACTGTCACTGCTGTTAGGTTCTCAGATTTGATGAGGCCCTCAAGAACTCACTCTCATTGTGGTTCGCCTCAAAATTACCCCGTGGGAGATCTGGTGAAGGAATCTCAGGACCTTGTTTCCATCCTAATACCAATACACCAACTGTAAAAAATATATATTTTTTTCTTTTCTTTCTTTTCAAGATTTAATTTTGTAAAAATATTTGAGAGTGAGTGCGCACACAAGTGGGGGGAAGGGCAGGAGACACTCTTCAAGCAGACTCCCTGCTGGCTGAGCAGGAGCCTAGGGTGGCTTCATCTCACAGCCCAGAGATCAGGACCTGAGCCCAAACCAAAGATCAGAGGCTTCAGCAACTGACTCACCCCTACGATTTTATTTTTAAATGATCTCTATAATGTAGTTTTGGAATATTGGTGAGGCCCAGAGTCAAGGGCCAAGAAAGAATTTTTTTTTAATTCTTTTTTTTAAAGATTTTATTTCTTTGTCAGAGAGAGAGAGAGAGAGCACAAGCAGGGGGAGCAGGCTCCGGGCTGAGCAAGGAGCCCCATACGGGACTTGAGCCCAGGACCCTGGGATCATGACCTGAGCTGAAGGCAGTGGCTTAACCAACTGAGCCACACAGGCGTCCACAAGAAAGAATTCTTGAGACGTCTTTGGTGCAAAAAGGTGATTTTATTAAAGCACGAGGATGGACTCAAGGGCAGAAAGTACTACTGCTGCCGCCCCAGGATTGTGAGGAGCAACTGATGACATACTTTTGAGGTTGGGGGGAAATCAAGGTACAGGGAGTTCCAAAAGGATTTTCATATGCTAAAGAAGTATCAGTGGAAAGCTGAGGCCTTGCTATTGTCAAACTAAGGTTGTTTTTCCCTCTAGCAAGGCATTAGCATTAAGAGGTGGGAGCTTCCTGGAGGAACTTTTTTTTAAATTTTTTTTGTTTTTTTTAAAGATTTTATTTAATTGATCGAGAGAGAAAGAGATCACAAGTAAGCAGAGAGAGGTGGGGGGAAGCAGGCTCCACTTCTGAGCAGAGAGCCCAATGCAGGGATCCATCTCAGGACCCTGAGATAATGACCTGAGCTGAAGGCAGAGGCTTTAACCCACTGAGCCACCCAGGCGCCCCTCCTGGAGAAACTTTATACTCTGCCTGCCCCAAGTATAAGGACACTTAATCTTATCCACAGTGCCTTCTGCCTTTGTATCCCACATCATCTACACTGAATGTGGGGCTCCAACTCATGACCCTAAGATCTAGCGGGTTTGCTTCACGGACGGAGTCAGCCAGGCTCCCCTAAAAAATCCATTTTGAGACAATTGGAAATGTGAATATGGGCTGGGGATTGGATGCCATGCAACAAATTTGTTAACGTTTTTCAGGTGGGATAATAACATTGCAGTTATGTAAGAAAGATGTTCATTATTTTTTAGAGATGCAAATTTTTAGAGATCAACTATTGAAGGGTGAAATGGTGTGATGTCTGGAATCTGCTTTTTTATTTTTTTTTAAAGATTTTATTTATTTATCTGAGAGATAGAGAAGGTGAAAGAGCACGAGAGGAGAGAAGGTTAGAGGAAGAAGCAGACTCCCCGCAGAGCTGGGAGCCTGATGTGGGACTCAATCCCAGAACTCCAAGGATCATGACCTGAGCCAAAGGCAGTTGCTCAACCAACTGAGCCAGGCGCCCTGGAATCTGCTTTTTAAAAGACTTCATAAAGAGGAGAGTAGAAAGACAAAAGGTAGCAATATCCTGATAATCCTCTCAGAGATGGGGCAATGTACCATTTGCTCTACTCTTTGTGACTGAAATATTTTGTAGTATATTTCTGGAAACTGAATGTAACAAGTGCTTGAAATCTTTGCTTTTGTCCTTTTCTGGCCCATGCCTTCCCAGGCCTTATCTGTAATGGCTAGATGAGCGTTTCCTTCCACAAAGCTCTGCCTCTAAATAATTTAAGTCTGAGAAAGCCAAGAACAAATCATTTTTAAAAGGCACTGGGCCCTGTTTCCAGCCAGCTGAAACTCACAAACTTTAATAGCTGTGATGGACTGCAGAAGGGGAAAAACAAAGTCTTGGGGCCTGGGATATGGAGATATCCAGGGCCACTTGCCTTTGGAATCAGGGTTAAAAAGGGCAAATTCCAGTTTGACTCCATATGTAGAGGAAATAAGGCTGTTTCTCCAAATATTATTTTTTTTTGCCCCCAAAAAACATTCTAATTGATGAGGGAACCAAAGGCAAGCTGAGGATGAATTAGAAGCTGACACCCCACAATCCTCCTCTCCCCCAGATGGGATTTACGTGACATTCCCCAGGCACTCCTGGATGCCCTAAAGCTAAGGAAAGGAAAAACAGATAGTTAACTTAAGTCCTGCAAGACAGGAGTCTCCCTCAGTTTACAAATGTCTTAGCATTTTATAAGAACATAGCATCTATATCAATAACCTATCTTCCAGAAGGAAATGTAGATACGATTAAATGTCCTTATAACCTGCAGCCCATCCACCTGAAGCAGGCAGTGTAAAGAATGTTCCTCCAGGAAGCTCCCAACTATCTTCATGTTAATGCCTTGCTAGAGGGAAAAACAAACCTGACAATGGCAAGGCCTCAGGTATCCTTTGAGTCTACTTTAACATATAAAAAGCCTTTTAAGATAGTATATAATCTGCCACCCCCTTACATCTCAAGGCAACAGCTCTTTCTGCCCACAGGTCCCGTCCCCCTGCTTTAATAGACCCCGTTTTGCTGAACGCCTGAGTGGCTCAGTCGTTAAGCGTCTGCCTTCGGCTCAGGTCATGATCCCAGGGGCCTGGCATCGAGTCCCACATCGGGCTCCTTGCTCTTCCAGGAAGCCTGCTTCTCCCTCTCCCTCTGCTGCTCTCCTTGCTTGTGTTCCCTCTATTGCTGTGTCTCTCTCTGTAAAATAAACAAATAAAATCTTCAAAAAATAAAAAATAGACCCCATTTTGCACCAAAGACATCTCAAGAATTCTTTCTTGGTCCTCGGCTCAGGACCCCGCCCCACTGAACCTTACCTGTGTTCCAAAACCACATCATCAGGAGCATAAAGGTGATTCTTGTGACTAAAATTCACGGGTCAAGTATAAGGTGAGCAAATTGGAATGAAGTCTATACCTCTGGACCTCATCGCTGCCCCAACCTGCCAAGAGCCCAGTTCTTAGGAGGCCGCCCACTGCATCCGTGGTGACTGGCCTTCCCTCCATTCCCGTCCCAGCACATTTCCAGTCTTACCTGATCTCCTACTTTCCTTGGCCCAGGGCCTCATGCACACAGATCACCAAGTCCCAGGGGGATTCCGTACCACTGAGATTAGGATCCCATCTGTCCTCTCCTATACTCCTCTATTATTTTGAATAGGACACTTTATTTTTTTAAACATTTTTTTAAAGATTTTATTAATTTATTTGAGAGAGATACAGCGAGAGACAGCACAAGAGGGGAGACGGTCAGAGGGAGAAGCAGAATCCCCGTGGAGCTGGAAGCCCGATGCAGGACTCGATCCTAGGACTCTGGGATCATGACCTGAGCCGAAGGCCGCTGCTCAACCCACTGAGCCACCCAGGCGCCCCATAACCTAAACCCTAAAGTATAAACTTAAACTTATAATTAAACTTAGTATGTGTCCTCCCAAAAACAGTACGCTGGGAGTTCTAACTCCCACCCTAGCCCCTAAGATCGTGACCTTATCTGGAAATAGGGTCTTCGCAGATGTAATCGGGTTGAGGTCATTCTAGAGGAGGGTGGGCTGTAATCCAATTACCGGTGTCCTTGAAATTTGGACACAGAGACAGATGCACAGGTGGCTTTGTGGAGACATGAGTACCAAGAATTGCCAGCAAACCCCGGAGCCTGGAGAGACCAGAGCTATCCTCCCCTATAGCCTTCAGAGAACCTACGTCCCTGTTGACACTTTGATTTCAGACTCAGCCTCCAAACCGGGGGAATACATTTCTGCTAGAAGCTACCCAATTTGTGGTCATTTGTCGTGGCAGCCCTAGGAGACTAACCCAGGGTGCCAGAAACATCTGCTCCTTTTACCCTCACCATTAGTATCCCCACTTCCCAGGAACAACTGCAACTATGTCTAAATAAGTAGAGAACCAGGCTTTCCATCTAGAACCGCCCAGATCACAGCCCATATTCTTAACCAGGAGATCAAAATTCCCCTTCCTGCTGTTTAGATAACATAATGGCTCTTTCCTAAGTTTGAAAGTTGATAGAAACACCTGGGAACCCCCGAGTGTGGTTACAATCAACAAAACAATAACAAGCGTTGAGGAAGATGTGGGGAAACCCGAACCCTTCTGCACTGTGGGTGTGGGAATGCGGGATGGCACATGGTCTGCTCGTTTCCCCAGTGGCTCAACAGTTACCCCATGATCTGGCAGTTCCACTCCTGGGCATCTATTTGCGCAAGAGAAATGAAAACGTAACTCCGCACAAGTACCTGAACATGAACGTTCGTAGTATCGTTATTCATAAGAGCCCCTGAGTGGAAGCCATTCAAATAATACGATCATCAACTGATGAATGGATAAATAAAGTCTTGTACAGGCACACAGTATTATTTGGCCATAAACACAAAAAAAGGACAGTGTTGAACATGCCACATGCAGAAACCTCAAAAACATTATGCTAAGTGAAAGAAGCCAGATGCAAGAGGCTACAAACTGCACGACTATATATATATATATATATATATATTTTTTTTTTTTTTAACATTTTATTTATTTGGCAGAGAGAGACACAGTGAGAGAGGAAACACAAGCAGGGGGAGTGGGAGAGGGAGAAGCAGGCTTCCCACTGAGCAGGAAGCCTGATGAGGGACTCGATCCCAGGACCATGGGATCATGACCCAAGCTGAAGGCAGACGCTTAACAACTGAGCCACCCAGGTGCCCCTGTACAACTATATTTCTATAAAGTGCACAGTAAAGGCAAATTATAGACAGAAAGCAGATCAACGGTGGCTGAGGGTTGGGGCTCAGTATGAAGATTAATTATAAATCCGAGATCTTCTTGGGGGATGAATGTATTCTAAAACGGATTCATAGTGATGGTTGCACCACTCCATAAAGTTACTAAAAACCATCGAATGGCTTATTTGAAATGAGTGAATTGTACAATGTGTGAACTAAAGCTGTTTAAAAAAATGTTTAGGGGCGCTTGGGTGGCTTAGTCATTAAGTGTCTGCCTTTGGCTCGGGTCATGATCCCGGGGTCCTGGGATCGAGCCCCGCATGGGGCTCCCTGCTCAGTGGGAGGCCAGTTTCTCCCTCTCTAACTCCCCCTGCTTGTGTTCCCTCTCTCGCTGTGTCTCTGTCAAATAAATAAATAACATCTTTAAAATAAATTTAAAAATAAATAATAATTTCCAGTGATAAAGTGCTTCACTTTATTTATGCGAACTCTAGCTGCAGAAAAATGCCAGAACAATTTAGAATTGAAACAGCGCAGAGGCCAGGAACAAAATTCGTGATTTGGACACTTTCAGGCTAAGAAGCTCCTCCCCCCGCTTCTTCAGAGCCTCTGAGAAGCTGATTCGTAACCAGTTAAGGAATGACATCTTTTCTTCCTCATCCCACCAGCACCCCAGACACGGACGAAAGCCTGGTGACAAGAACCGCTCCCTTTCTGCAGACCCAGCTGCCCCCCTGCTGGAGCTCTTCACAACCGAAGCTCCTCTGGCCCAAGGACACATCCAAACCCACAGCCCGGCGGCGCGTAGGTGGGTGGCTAAAGCAGAGCCACCTGACAGAGCTCTTTCCAGAAAGCCCTTTTCAAGTAAGCTGGCAGGAGGCGCAAGCCCTTCTCCTAACTCCCCAGTGTGCGGTAGGTAGGCGTCAGTAACTCCTCTTTGGGGAGATTCCGAAGGCTTGAGTCAGGCCCTCCTATTCTCTACTCAATCTGGGTGACGGGAGGGGACACGTCTGCCTGGCTTTCCAGATGGGGCTTCATCCTCCTCCAGGACAGTGAGACGAAGCAGCAGCCCTTGGTAAGAGCCAGGGAGGGCAACAGAGCCCGTCTTTTCCCAGTCCCTCTCCGTCAGGACTTCAGGCCCATTTTGGCCATCATCTCCTCATACACGGTCCATGCCATCGCTGCCATCAGAGCTCTGCGGAGGGCCCGTGGGACGCCGCCTTGGAAGAAGCCACGGAGCCCATAATCCTAAGAGGAAAATGAATATCAACATTCTGGAAGCAGAGTAGCAACACAGTGAATACACCTAGTGCAGAGAGTGAGGGTCTCTGTTACCCCATCGGTGAGCCTCAAGTTTGGGATTTTTATAGATAATGCCAAAACTATGAATAATGGATGCAACAGGACGATGAACTAAAATTTTTTTTGCGTAATTTTTTGCTAAATTTTATCTTTTTGCGCTTGCTTTATGCAGGAGAATTTCTCAGCTGCAAATCTTTCTACAGTGTGGCCGTATACAGCTGGATAGCTTGTGCAACTCCCTCCCATTCAGACCAAGCCCCAACTAGCAGGCGAGATCCAGGCCACAGTCTGCATGCTAAGCCCTGGGACCTGGCTCCGGGTTGGAGAAAAAGGTGGCTTTTTGGTGATTTGCATGCAGGGAGCATCTTTTTTTTTTTTAATTTTTTTAGAAAGATTTTATTTATTTATTTAACAGAGAGAGAGAGATCACAAGGCAGAGGCAGACAGAGAGGGGGAAGCAGGCTCCCTGATGAGCGGAGAGCCCGATGCGATGCGGTGCGATGCGGGATGCAGGCCTTGATCCCAGGACCCTGAAATCATGACCTGAGCCAAAGGCAGAGGCTTTAACCCACTGAACCACCCAGGCGCCCCATGGAGGGAGCATCTTTGCATAATTCACCCTATGCTCTTGACGTTCCTGCATAAGCATTAAAGACAAAACACCTCTCATTCCTCCTTCGTAATCTGGACTGCTTGATTCATTCCTATCGTTATCATTCCTGCCATTTTCATACACACTGAAGAATATTGTTTTCAAAGTTCAGGTTTTTAGGTATAGAGAATAAGAAAGCAGGCAACCCGTGCAGGGTGAGGAATATGATCGGATTCATAAATATTTGTCTACATCTAGGGCGAGACAGATACATAATGCCTATGCTCATACTGTTTCTTCTGCTACATAGAAACACTGAGTCATACAGAAAAATATAAAAACTTAGCTTGAACAAGAATATCTGGTGTGTGATAACAGTACATGCTTCCAAAGGACCAACTCAGTGGCTTTTAAATGGTGCTTAGGTAAGTGTACTTTATGTCTACTATACTTTTTATCTTTCATAATACCTTCTGTCCCTTTGCGTTAGAGCAAATTTCTAGAGACCAAATGATGTGTTCGTCATTTTTTTTGACTTGAGTTCCTCCTAGGTCCTTGATCATTAGCAGACTAGGCCCTCCCAGATTCCCTGAGCTGATAGGGCTGGGGTAGCGTCTGGCAATCTACCAACTTTGACTAGTATCACAGGTTGTCCTAAGGTAGTCAGTTCCCCCCACCCCCCACCAAGTCCCCCCAAAACAAAACAAAACAAAAAACAACCCACAGCCAACCACAGGTTTATAGCAGGGATTCTTAACCTTGGCAATACTCTGGAATTGCTAGGGAACTTAGCTACTGATCGGGCTTCACTCGCCTTCAGAGATTCAGATAGAAGCAGCCCAGGTTGTGACTGGGGGGTGGGGATTTTTTAAAGCTCCCCAGCTGATTCTAATGTGTAAAGGACAACAACTTTCATGAGAGAGAGAGCGAGAGAGAGAGCGCCTTAACCATAGTAAGAAGCGATATTTACTCCATAGCCTTACTTTGAAAATGAGTATCACTGCCTGGCCAATCCACCGAAATTTCACTGGGGAGAGCTGCATGTGAGTTTTGATAACATCCGCGGGCTGAGTCACCAGGGAGGCCAGAATGCCAGCGAAGATCCCACAGCTGAAATTTACAGCGGGAATAAGGGCCGCATCCAACTGGTCTGAAACAGGACAAAGGCCAACATTCAGTTAGAAATGAATCTCACATGTATATCAATACCAAGTTGCCCACTAATTTTTGGCAAAGTCAGAAGGGTCTAGATTCAAATGGGGTTAAGAAGTAAAAACATTTAAAGGTGTAACTAAATGTAGATGGGAGTCATGGAGTTCAATTTGCTTTTTTTTTTTTACAACTATCACTATCATGATTGATTCAGGTAGGAACCACCCACTGAGACTGAGGCTCAAACACTTGGGTGAAAGGAACAGGCTGTTTTATATAGATTTATGCAGATTCAAAGTATCCCCCCACACACAGAGGCTTTCAAATTACAAAAGAAAAAATGAGTTTTCAGTGGAGACGCCATCTTGTCCGAGCCATAAAAAGTTAACATCACCCACAATGGGTCAAACCAATGGCACGAGCTTCCTGATATAGGAACTGTAGACTAAAGAACAGTATCTAGATTAAATTTCCTAATCTTGAGGAGATGATTATAGGAGAAATATTTGTTCTTAGGAAACACACATGGAGGTATTTAATTTAAGGGTAAAGGGGCATCACTCCTGCAACTTACGCTTAAATGGATTGCAATAAACAATTATACAGAAAGAGAAGTCAAAAATGTGCCCCAAGCTCCCTTATTGCCCTAACTTTCTGTCTGTGGCAACATAAGGCCGTGACCTAAGTGTCACATCTCCTGGTGCCTAAAGCAGAGCAGCAAACTCCTAAAGCACCCCAACTCGATTGATTACCATTGTCATAATGGGGGCATGCCAGTTTTCCCACTTTACACGACCTGGGTTGCATTTCCTTGCTCAGGTTCTCCGGAGACACCTTACTGAATGCAGGTTCATTCCACAGGACGTGTTTCTATCAGAACCTGGCCGTGCTTGGGTAGATGCTCGCAGCCTACTGCGTGTGCCCCTGTCGTGACCAATGAGCTTCCGGGCAGCGTGGGTCTGCCAGAATGCCTGAAGTCTGGCACCTTGCTCTCCACCCAAAGAGAGGGCTCAAAACCACTTTAACTGGGAACACGGGGAACTGGGAACTGGGAAACTTGTCTGATAAGAATCAGATCAAGGGCTTCTTGAGAAATACAGACTCCCAGGTCTTACCCCAAAGTCTCTGATGTAGGAGGCCCTCGGGCAGGACCCTGCCATCTAAAGATCAGGCAAATCTGCCGGGTATCATTGCAGGATTCCTGCCAAACATGCTTTATTCCTCCCCCACCCCACTCAAGAGTTACGGTACTACCAGCACTCTGCCGGAATAGATGATAAATTCGCACAGGCAGGGGGCCAAGTCGGTCACAGCTACCACTGCGCCCTAGAACCCGGCCCGACCCTTGACACGAGGCGGACCTGGCTCCATTCCTAAAACTCTGCTAAGAACAATTGCAGAGAAAGCGATTTCTCTCCTATCGCAGAGAAAGCAGCGAGGATAGGAGGTCTCGGAGGTATCTCTCCCCACCTCCCACCACGCCTTCTTTCGTCCGTACCGTGAGTCATGATGTTTTTGGTCTGGTTGTAGAACATCAGGTAGATTCCGGAAAAGGGTGCGTCACGAAGGAGTGTCGCCGTCAGGCCGCTGAAGAGTCCCCGGTGCCCCTCAGTGCGATAGATGCTCCTCAGGGCTGCATAGATGCTCTCATAGCCGTACCTCCCGCTCTGCAAGGAAGCACAGGGACCCTGGCTGGCACGGTGGTAGCCCTGGGTTTGAGCGACGAACCCACCCACCTTCGGGGTACGTGGCGACACCAGGCACCACGGGCCCTGGTTCCCACCACGTGGCTTTTATTCTCTGACCACAGCGGCCTCGATTTTAGATTCTAAATCCAGAGCTGACATCGGTGACCACTTGGCGAAAGCCCGGTGCCTCTGTTTACCCACCCTGAAGGCCGAGAGCAGTCGGACCCACCTCGTAACGTGTCTTGATCACAGTGATGGGCGACATGCACACGCCTGCAACCGAGCGAGAGCCCACTCCCAGGATGACCGACTCCAGGGCCGTGGGGGGGTGGCCTCGCAGGAAGTACTGCTTCAAGGAGTAGAGAGTGCCAAAGTAGATGCCAATGCCAGGGACACACCTTACGATGGACTGCAGAGGCAGAGGGAGGAAAGCAAGCCCGGATGGACACTGTGAGATGAGACTGTCTGAGCGGGGTTTTCCCAAAAGACGGAGATTCGCATGCAAGTAGTTGATTGAAGGGGTGGAGGGAACACCAATAAGAGAATGGGGAAGAGAGAGGAGAAGGCGGCCAACCAAGGGCAGGCTACCCGATGCATTACTGCCCTGGACAACGGAATCCCTTTGCGGGGGAACTCTGGGAAACCGTGCAGGACACCTCAGAGTTCGCCCTCCAGTTGAGGAGGGTGAGTGAGGTTTTTAAACATCAACTGTCATCTTCCACTGGGCTGGGTGGGCATTCGTGCCCTGGCGCTCCCAGCAAATTGAGTTCCAAGGCCAGAAAAGCCTGCAGGTAAAGAAACGCAGGTACCGAAGGGCAAGGGCAAGGATAGGCTGGCAGCTGGGGTACCCGCTGCGTCTGCTCTAGACTGGCTACTGCTCCAACAGGCTGTATCGAGGGCGTAAAGATATTTCCCCGAGCCCTCCAACAGAAGCGAGCGGCAACGTGTGACAGGGAGAAGACCACACAAGTCCTCCCACCGCTTCTGGAGCTCGCCTATCCTTACAAGAGGGGATCTGTGAGCTGCATGACAAAGGGCTAGCTGTGACAGCAAGAGAAGACCGAAAGGGCAGCTTACAGGGGACATCCCTTTCCAAAGGCCCAGAACACTTTCCGTGCGAACCACCTTCAAGAGCAGAGACAGCATCCCAACACGTCCAGATCTGAAGGCAGACAAAATGGAGGCAGGGAAGAAAAAAAAAAATCACTTAGACCCCATCCTCATCAAAGAACTTTCCATCCAAAGACTTCTTGGTATGACTTCTTCCCTAAGAGCGCTCAAGAGTCTCTACAACACATCTTGGAATAACTCTGGGTTCCCATATGTTCATGATTTGGCACGGACATGTTTATCTGTTGATTCACACCACAAGCAATGGGATGACGTCTCATGTTGCATGCATTTATTTGGTTTACTTCCCACAGTGCTGAGCCCAATGTGGGGCAGAGAAGAGATGCGTTATTTCCAGAAAACTACCCACACTACTTCTCCCAGGCAGCGCAGTCATGACATTACAGCCTAGCCCAATAAAATGCAAAAGTCCCCAAGGCAGGTCCCAGGATGGTGCCCCCAGAGAAAGACCCCATTTCATCAACAGGAAATGTCAAATCGCAGGGCGTGTGTTTCTCTCGAAGCATCCAACACAATGGCAGTTGACTTAACAGTTGAGATGCTCCTGTGTCTGAGAGTTGTTGAAACCCATTCCTCAAAGAAATGGGGCGCGAGGGGCAGCAGGCCTTACCCATGGTCTGAGGGTTGGAGACTCTGCAGGCGCGTTTTGAGGAGATCCAGGGGTTGGAAAAGGAGGGTGGAGCAGGTCCCACTGATGGAGCCGCACAGAAAAGCCTTGATCACCGGATGCAACTTCAGGGCAAGAGAACACTGAGTCAGCAATTTTGTAGCTGCAAAGTTTTCTCAGCTATCTCCACACCGAGACCAGTCTTTTCCTCTGGGGGGGTGGTTTAGAAAACCACCTGCTGGTGCCAGTTCAGAGAAGGGAAAAGTGAACCCAGGAATTAACAGCACTGGAACGCTGTGGAGAGCATAATACCCGGCTAGAGGGGAGCTCTCTGGCCTTAGTATTGAGAATGAGCAATCCGTCTACATCCTCCTGCGAATTAGGCCACCAAATACACCTCCCTCTCTGTCCTGGGGGTAAAAGTTATTGGCCATCTCCTTATCTTCACAGAAGGAAAATCGACTGAACCTAGTGTGTGAACTGTTGGTTGCCAGGCTCTTTTGGTTGGAGGACCTGTAGATATTTATAGGAGGGAGACATAGGAAGTGAAACCATAAGCCGAGGTTCAATGTAAAATATGGACCACTTCCTGTAAAACCTATGAACTTTCTTAATTAAAAGCTTTCCCTTTCTCTACCCACGCATCTCACTGGGACCTAAGCAGATCGCAGATCGTTCAGTAGACCAGCAGCCACTCCTTACACCCCTGGGTCTGCTGGCTGTCCCTTAAACCAGGGCAGTCCGATACCCTAGCTAATCTAGAGGCACCACCCGGAAGGGCAAAGCCTAAATATACTTTGTTGAATCCACCACGCTAGAGGCCTCACGGCTTGCCTCAGAATCCACTCGATCACGAATGGTTGTGAAAAGGCACATTAAAAATCCAACCAGGAAAGAAAAGCGCTCTTCTCCGAAGAAGAGACTTGGCAAACACCATCCAAAAAGATCTTCTCTCCTCATTAAATGGCATTCACACTATTATTCTTGAATGCACGGACAACTGCTATCCTAAGACACTCTGAAAATGAAATCGCTGGTTGTAACCCTACAGCCACCAATCCAGAACTAAAATGTTTGTTACCGGTGATTCTTTTGTTTGATGGGGAAGAGACATCACTCCACATTTCTACCAAACAAGCAAGTTTCAAATTAGAACTGGAACAACTTAAAAGACCAAAAAAAAAAAAAAAAAAAAAAAAATTCACATCAATAAATACTGAGGGTCATAATTCTGTTCAAATGGCTTGGAAAGCATCCAGGGGTGACAAAAGTGATAACACAACACATACAACCAAGCAAAATGTGTCTACCTTGCCAGTCTGTCATCAAGCCATTCCCGGTCCCCCAAGGAGCGGGAGCTGTATTCCCGAGGCTCTGTGCTTCTTGGTCTCATTCTTCCATTGGCATCTTCTGGCAGGAAGCTTCAAAGCCCCTGTCTTTCCAGCCTGATGCCACATCACCTCCACTCCCTCTGGGCTAGTCACCCCTCAGCCCCCACCACTTGCCATCCAGTAAAGCTGCCCCTCCACGCACCTGCCCTGCCCTTTCAAGGACCTGCCCTTTCCTACCCTAGGCTTTCTCTTACTTGGCCCGTCCTGTGCATTTCAAACAGCTGGCCGCCTCTTGGTTTGGGGCTCCTTATGAGGCTGCTCCTTTCCCTCCGCCTCAGATGTTGTTCTTCTTATCTCCCCCTGCCACAGCCCCTCAGGGCCACACCACAGGGCACGGCATTGCACCACGCCCACAGGCAGTTTGGCCCAGCACCCCCTTCCCTGAGAGGCCCCCAGGGAGCTCCCACTCACACTCCAAAATGGAAACCCAGTCAATAATTCAAAGTCCTACAACTACTCCACTCCACAAGATATTCCACTGTTAAGTTTGGAAGACTCCTCACTGTCCCTACTGCTTCATGACCCAGTCCTGCCCATGACCCCTCAGTGTTGCCAGAGGCGGCCCACACCCATCTGTTCCAGTGGCCTCCTGGCAGTGTCCTGCCTCAATCCTATTAACCCTAACCCTCCCCTGAGCAGCACCGAGTAAAAGGCATCTATGTACCACACCTCAAGATCTCGCAGCACTTTTTTTTTTTTTAGGTTTTATTAATTTGACAGAGAGACACAGTGAGAGAGGGAACACAAGCAGGGGGAAGGAGAGAGGGAGAAGCAGGCTTCCTGCCAAGCGGGAAGCCCGATGCGGGACTCGATCCCGGGACCCTGGGATCCTGACCTGAGCCGAGGACAGACACTTAACGACTAAGCTACCCAGGGGCCCCTCTCACAGCACTCTTAAAAGCTAGGCATTTAAATCTATTTTACAGATGAAATTGGAACTCACAGAAGTTACGAATGTGTCCTACGTCCCAGGGTTTGAGGCCATTGGCCAGGCTTACAAGGTCCTTCCTGAATCATGTTAGTCCCTCCGTCTGTGTTCTCAGCCTCCTCCCTCTTACTCACCAGGCCAACCTTCAGGGCTTCTCTGCCTTCCTCTGGGCTCTGAAAACTCCATCCTGGCTCCTCCTGTGTCTGATTCATCCCTGGGCGCGTCTGCTTAGATCTTCTCTGCTGTGGCAAAGCCCCTAATCCCCCCATTAGCGTTCGGTCCTCCTCCTCCGTACTTCCACTGCATCTGAGCCCATCTCCCTTAGGGTCCAGGACAGAAGAGGCCACTACCTGTCCTGTTCACAGTGGTGCCTCCAGCACTGACCACGGAGCCTGGTGCACTGTAGGTGCCCAAAAGTCAAAAATGAATGAATCATGTCGTCTGCAGGAAACTTGCATACGGCTCTCCCTTGAGCACAGTTCCATAGGCCAAAGCTTAGTGGGACCTGTATAGCCCCTCCCAGGACAGGGTAATCTCTCCAGGCTCCCTTCAGCCCTCTGCTCTGGTAAGATTGTGGACATGGGGACGCCTGGGTGGCTCAGTTGGTTGAGCGGCTGCCTTCGGCTCGGGTCATGATCCCGGCGTCCTGGGATCGAGTCCCACATCGGGCTCCTTGCTCGGCGGGGAGCCTGCTCCTCTCTCCGCCTCTGCCTGCCTTTCTGCCTGCTTGTGTTCTCTCTCTGTTAAAATAAATAAAATAAAATCTAAAAAAACAGATTGTGGACATGACCTGTAGTTACAGCTTCTGTGCGGTCCTCTGTGCTGCTTCCCCAACACTCTCACGGGTATCGCAGGGAATTTGTTTAAAGGCTGCGGCCCTTCACACACACGCCCCAATATGCCCACCCTCCCCCACTGCAGGAACTATTTTGTCTTTATTGTCACAGTGCAATGCTTGGGACAAATTATTAGTTTAATAAATATTTGTTGAATAAATGCCTAGAGCCCATCACTTTTTTAATTTTGTAATTTTCTCCGTGGGTTAGCACAGAGTAGATACTAAATATACACCAACTGGACAGACTAACCTCTACTAGTTAAAAAGAAAAACCAAAAAAAAAAAACAAAAAAAAAAAAAACCCAATACAACAGGTAATATCATTGTTTAAAAAAAAAATTCCAGAATTTATACTTTTCATTTTGAATAGTTTTAAGATGTTGTCACATGGAATATCCTTTGAAGGCATGTTTGATTTTTTTCCTAAATAGCCCGAAGTTATTCAAGGTCAAAACGATGAGTAACAAATTTGTTTTTTTGAGGGAGGGCAAAAACAACCGGAAAATACACAGAATACAAAGGCAGTAAATAGTACTGAAGTAGTTAGCAGTTTCCACAAGCAATTTTTTTTTTTTTTAAGATTTTATTTATTTAACAGAGAGAGAGCGCAAGAGAGGGAACACAAGTAGGGGGAAGGGGAGAGGGAGAGCAGGCTTCCCGCGGAGCAGGGAGCCCGATGCGGGGCTCGATCCCAGGGGCCTGAGATCATAACCCGAGCGGAAGGCAGATGCTTAACGACTGACCCATCCAGGTGCCTCTCCACAAACAATTCTTAATTTCCTTTAAAAAACTAAACCCAATCAAGTCTCCAGGCCATTGCTGGAGGACCCAGGAAGAGAAGTAAGTAAGCACGCTTTCAAAGATGGAAAGTAGAGCCGCAGCCGCTGCCTTTTTTTTTTTAATATTTTATTTATTTATTTGACAGGGAGAGAGATCACAAGCAGGCAGAGAGGCAGGCAGAGAGAGAGAGAGGAGGAAGCAGGCTCCCTGCTGAGCAGAGAGCCTCGTGCGGGACTCGATTCCACAACTCTGGGACCACGACCTGAGCCGAAGGTAGAGGCTTTAACCCAGGAGCCCCGCCGCTGCCTTTTTTAAGGATTAAAAAAACAACCCAGATCCCGCCCTCCGGTGTAGGAGGACACGACCTCAGAGCGAACGTGCGTAGCGGCGATTCGCCGCGCTCGCGGCTCTAAATCCTACGTTTCCCGCCTGCACCCACAGCCAGCGGCTACTCTGCCAGATCTTCCTCCGGGACCCGCCTGCCCAGCCCCGCCTCCGCCTCCACCAATGAAGGCCCGGCGGCACGACCGCGGCAGCCAATCAGAACGCAGGGGCGTGGCCTCGCGGCGCCACCCGCCCCACCAGTTCCTTGCGGGCTAGGAAGTGGAGGCCCAGAGGCTGGTGTCTCTTACCGCCCGGGGGCAGGGTGCGGTCCTGATTCACCTCCCTCCGGCACCCACCGCTTCTCCGGTTTGACTCTACTACCGGGCCTTGCCGTGGTCCAGATACCTGCCCGAGCGTCCTTCCACCTCTGTCGCTCTAGGCACCCAACTCAAAGCAACGTCCGGTGGCGCCCGCACGTTGCTCACGGTCGCACGGGCACACTCCCTGACACTCCCGAGGCCCCGGCAATTCCGCCCGCTCTACCTGGTCGCCGAAGCAGCAGAGAGACAGTCGCTTGTCTGTCCCAAGAAGGATGCACTTCCCTTTTCAATCCCCTGGACCAATCCATCCCTCTCTCGCCACGTCCCCAACCTGTTCCGCGCACATCCAGGGAACGGAAAAGGTTCCCAGAGGGCCGCTGACCCTTGGTTACCTTCCGAATTCCCCTTCACGAGCCTGTGTCCCTTCCCCGCAGTTTACCATAAGCGTCTCCACCCTGTCTCCAACATCTTGAGGCTGCAGCAGCGCCGGCCGTGACTTCTGAAACATTGGAGAGGAGGCCGGACTCTGGGTGCCGTTAGTGGGAGCTCGGGCCCAGCGCTGGGGATCTCGCGGGAGAAGGCGACACGGCAGCAGTGGCCCGGCGACGCGCTCTCAGGCGGGGGATCTGCGGTCCGCGCCGTCGGACGCCGGGTCTGCGCCCCACCGCCCCTACGTGGCTCCGCGTGGCACACCGGGACCTGCTCACAGCTCTTTACTCGCTTTGCAGACCCCGCCGCTCTGCTCTCCCGCCCATCCTGCCCGGCTGCACGCTTTTGGACCCCAGATCTGGTAGGGTATATCCGGAGGTGGAGAAAGCCGGAGGAACTGCGTGCAACCTTGGGATTTCGCTTCCGGGGTTGGGCGCGGGTATGGAGCTGGTGAGGGTGTTCGCTTTAGTGCCACCTGGTGAACATATCCCTGAACTGCAGGGCCCGCGCGCGGTTTCCCGGCTCCTGGAGCTTTGATGGTCAGGCTGCAAGGTCTGGTGCAAGGCGTGAACGTGTTTGCTTGCAATCCAGACGTGCTCTGCCGAGTACAGTAGCCCGTAGCCATCTGTGCCTGTTGAACTTCAAATGTGGCTCGTGTGCCTGACGACCAGAAATATAAACTGTATTTCCTTTTAGTTAATTTGTATGAAAAATCGAAGCAGTGTGGACTATTTTTCTGTTCAACAACTTTAACACTCACATTTCCCTTCGAGCGCTTAAAATTTGACATGTGCTCTTAAGTTATCCATACGCCGCATTTCTTTTTTCTTTCTTTCTCTCTCTCTCTCTCTTTTTAAGAGAGAGACCGCTTACATGTGTGGGGAGGGAGGATGGCAGTGGTGCAGAAGGAAGAGAGAGAGAGAATCTTCAGCGGGGGCTGGGGACTCTAGAATCTCAGGCTTACCCAACTGAGCCACCCAGGCGCCCCCATACACTGCGTTTCTAAGACTTACAACAATATGATGAAATAAGGTATTAATAATTGTTATTACATGTTGCAATGATGTTTTAGATATACTTGGTGAAATATATTATTGAAATTAATTTCACCTATTTCTTTTTCCTTTTTTTTTTTTTTTTTAAGATTTTATCTATTTGGGAGAGAGAGAAAACAGAGGGAGACTGAGAGGGAGAAGCAATCGCCCATGAACAGAGAGCCAGACCTAGGTAGGGCTGGATCCCAGGACCCTGAGGTCATGACCTGAGCTGAAGTCAGACACTTAACCAACATAGCCATCCACGGGCCCCTTTTTCCTTCGTCTTCAATATGGCGATTGGAATATTAAAAATTATACATGTGGCTCACACTACTTCTTAGACCACATTGGTCTAGAGGTTTAGGATTACGCTTATCTCTCATCAGGAGTCTGGGAGTAACATTTCATTTATGGTCTCCCAGCTTCCCATTATTCCTGTCCGGCGGAGCTGTGGAAAAGTATCACTGCTGGGATCCTGACACACCTGTTGAAAAACGCAGGCACACACCTTCAATGTCCCTGGTTATCTGCAGAATAAGGTGCAAACTTCTCATGGTGATAAGGCTTCACTACTTTCCAGTATCCGGTCTCCACCCGGGAAATCTAGGTCAGGGATAATTTAGGAAGAAAGATGCTGTTTTTTAAGGCTCCATTCTCGTGCTTTTGAGGCACAAGGAACAGGCAAGAAAGTGGCTTTTTGTCCCCAGGAGGGATTAAGCAAAGCATAAGTATTAACAAATCCATATACAAATCTGTCTGGTGATTGTTGAATACTTTGCTGCCCCTTGTTCTAAGCGTTAGGCTCATTTTCTTTGCGCAGTTGTGGATGACAAAGCTAAAACTTCTTTTTAAAGGGACAGCTACATTTCCCCCCCTAGGGCAAGGTTTCCTACTTTTTTCTTTTTTTGGATTTTATTAAATTCCTTATATTTTTAAAGTCAATGTCACATTTTTTGCACTTTTTTCCCCCAAATATGTTTATTTTATTTTTTCAGTGTTACAAGATTGATTGTTCATGCACCACACCCAGTGCTCCATGCAATACGTGCCCTTCTCAAAGGTTTCCTACTTTTGAGAAACAGTGGGTTGGTGTATTTCAGAGGCTGCTCTTAGCCTCTCCACGCTTGGGGCAGAGGCAGGACCACAATGAAAGCCTGCTGCCCTTTGGCTGCCCCACGACCAGTAGGTATATTCGCTTGGCTCTGGGCTCAGAAGAAATGGGCTGGCTTCCAAGGGTGCTAGGTGCCTACCAGGTTTTCCTCCACTGTCTGTATTCCTGCCGCACTCCCAGCCCTGAAACCCAGAGTCCCCATCCTCTCCATTCCTTCGCCCATGTTCTCGGAGATGTGGAAACGTATGAGATCACGTGAAAGAAGCATTACCCATTAGCAGATGAGGGAGGGGTTTGGGAGCAATACTTACCTAATGGCAAAACCTGGAGCAGTGAGTTAAGAAATAAAAGAAACATAAATGGTGAAAACATTGCATGTGACTTTAGTTCAAAACAAGGTCATTAACATCAGGTACAGCTTCCCTGACTTGTCTTCCGTCGGTGGAAGGTGATTTTTGCTTCTATGACCTGAAGCCCCCCACCACTTACACATTCGATCCCCTAAACCCAATCTGGCCCTTTTTTTCTGAGTTGGGTGTTAAGATTTTATGATGCTTTCCCATCCCGGTGACTGTAGTCACTTCCAATCCAGGAAGAAATACGTATGTCGATTTGGATACATGACCCCCCTTTTACAGCTTTATTCACAACAAGCTTTGACATCTGGAGGAGTTTCCACCGTCCAAGAAGGAAAAAGCTGGAGTAAGTGTGGGAAACTGGAGAGGGATGGGAGACAGAATCTGCTGCAAGGTAGCTTTGGTTCCCTGCCCTCCAAGGCAGGAGATGAGCCTTATAGGGCCTTGCCCTTGTGTCACTTTGTTTGGAAGAAGGTGGCTGGAATCCTAAAGAACACATCGATGAGTTGCTCCCCCCCGCCCCCCCATACTTCCAGCAGATCAGCTTAGGAGCTGTGCCTGGAGCCAGAGCTGCTTCTGGAATTGTCTAGATTCCCTCTACTGTTGTCAAAGCAACGAGTCCACTTTTGCCCTTTGGAAGCCAGGAGGGGTCAAGAGGGGAGACATGCTTCACGTGGTATGGCCACAGCCCCTTCCCTCCATCTTCAGAAACCTCTTTACAGCTAGTGGCCTCCCAGAGAGGTGAATGTTATGGCGGGCTCCATCGTGTAACTAATCCGAGCTCCTCTCCATTGGAACATCTCCTCGACCCCAAACACAGCCTGAAAGAGCAGTCTTCAGAGTCTCCAAGGGCACACACTGCCCTCGGCAGCGGAGGAAGTCACCCTCTGTGCCTGGTCTCAAGGATAGGCACAACCAGCAGGAAAAAAAAAAGTTCTAATGGCTTTACCAGAAGCTTCGGCAAAGAGGACGGTCCTGTCGCTGTTTTCGGGCTTTGCAAGAGATACCTTTCTTCCTTCTGTATCAGTGACTGCCTCCAGCCTCACCACTGAGTCGGGGATGACCGGACCGTGAGGGAGAACGATGAGGCAGAGCTATTCACGGGCTGGTCTCCGAGAAAGGGACGGAAGACTCTATGGTGTGTGGGTGGGGTGGGGGTTGGGGGGATGCCCCTGCAGAGTGAGAGTCCTGGGATTCTACTCCAAGGGCCAAGATGTCAGGGTCAATGAAAGAAAGCAGCTGCGAAGCAAACCCGGGTCATGTGGCATTTTATGTTTAATCATCACATAGAAGCCACATTGCCGCAAACCATTTCCCTATCTTCCACCACCATCAAGCTCCTGGAGTGTTCCTGCCATCTTCCCAGTGAGGAAACATATGCCACATTTTGGCTAAAAGTTTCCAAACGTAAGGACATGTTTTCTCCCAGCTAATGAAGTTCATCTACTACCAAGTGGCCCACACACGGCAAGCCGCCTTCATCGTCGGCAGAATGGCCCTGTCAACAAGTATTCCTTCTGAGATGCCGAGTTTTATGGGTCAGCGTGACTAGGTGATAATCCCCAGCTGTTCATTTTTTAAAAAGATTTTATTTAGTTACTTGAGAGAGAGAGAAAGTGCAGAACGAGAGAGAGAGCGCGCGCGAGAGAGTAGGGAGAGGGACAGAAAGCGAGAGAGAAGCAGGCTCTCCGCTGAGCAGGGGGCTCCCGACCTAATCCGAAGGCAGATGCTTAACCGACTGATTCACCCACGCGCCCCAACCCCCAGTTATTCAGTCAGCACTAATCTAGGAGTTGCCAGGAAGGTATTTTGTAGATGTGATTAATGTCTACGATTGGTACACTGTAAGCAAAGGAGATTATCTTCAATAATCTAAGCGGGCCTAACCTAATCAGCTGGAAGACCTTAAGAACAAAAGTGAGGCTTCCCCGAGGAAGAAGAAATTCTGCCTCAGGACTGCCTCAGGAAGAACTTTAGTTCTTCCCAGAAGTTTCCAGCGTGGTGGCCTGCCCTGTGGATTTCGGGCTTGCCAGTCCTCACAAGTGCATTGGCCAATTCCTTGAAACAAATCTACCTATCTAAGATCTACTATATGTTAATATTATATAATGAATATCATGTAATATATTAATATACATTATATTTCTTTCTTTTTTAAAAAAGATTTTTATTTATTTATTTGACAGAGATAGAGAGATCACAAGTAGGCAGAGAAGCAGGCAAAAGGAGAGGGAGAAGCAGGCCCCTGCCAAGCAGGGAGCCCGATGCGGGGCTCGATCCCAGGACCCTGTGATCATGACCCGAGCCGAAAGCAGCCACTCAACCGACAGAGCCACCCAGGCGCCCCTATACATTATATTTCTATATAATTATATATTGTATTACAACATACTTAATATTATATTGTTATATTATATTATGATATTAATATATGACATATCGATATTACTCTATTAATATATCAATAGATATTAATATATTGGTATTAGTAATTATACTATACTATATAGCTATACTGATTAATATATTTATATGATATTGTATATGTATGTATGTATATACACACGTATATATATATATATTTCTCTGGGGGCGCCTGGGTGGCTCAGTGGGTTAAAACCTCTGCCTTTGGCTCAGGTCATGATCTCAGGGTCCTGGGATCGTGCCCTGTATCGGGCTCTCTGCTCGGCGGGGAGCCTGCTTCCCCCTCTTTCTCCGCCTGCCTCTCTGCCTACTTGTGATCTCTCTCTATATATCAAATAAATAAATAAAATATTTTTTAAAAAGTTTTATATATTTCTCTGGAGAATTCTGACCTTGTTTCCCCTCCTTGGGGGACAGGGGCTGTGTCCTCCCCATCCCTTGTGCCCTTGAGAGCCCACTGAGCCAGAGACTAGCATGCAGGGGAAGGGGCCTTCGGGGACAGGCAGTGACGCCTGCATCCGATCTTGACTCTGTCACCTGCTAGCTGTGCATTCACCTCAGCTTCCCCATTTCTCAAATTGGAGATAAAAATACCTACCTCCCAGGATTACAGTAAAGATCAAATGAGGTAATGTG
Organism: Nasua narica; assembly: GCA_028533885.1. Lineage (NCBI taxonomy): Eukaryota > Metazoa > Chordata > Mammalia > Carnivora > Procyonidae > Nasua > Nasua narica. The sequence goes on along the minus strand of CM052799.1, from coordinate 59,644,238 downwards.
CATATCAGTGTTAAGTAAGAGACGAATTCTATGTAAAGAATTATCATTTCGGTAGGGGCCCAATAATTTTTTGTTGACTGACTTTGATATTTACAGGCACATTGGTAGGCATTTCCCTAAATCAGAGGTGGCCAAAAATAGCTCATCAGCATCCTAATGTAGATTATGCTTCCATTTGAACATATAACCATCTTCAAGCTTGTTACCTTGCCCTTGGTTAAAAAAGGAACATCTAAGATTGGTCTACGAGAAAAGCACAAGTAGAAAGTCCTCTTTGCCATCAGGATGGCTGCATGAGCCCTTATTTTCCATCACAATACATGGAATAACCCCACGGCAGCTCACACCTAACTTGGACATAGGCAAGGAAACAGATCTCTCTCTCTCTCTCTCTTTTTAACAGAGAGAGAGAGTGCAAGGGAGAACAAGGGCGGGGAGAAGGAGGGAGAGGGAATCTTAAGCAGTGTCTACACCTAGGTGAACCCGAAGCGACGCTCCATCTCACAACCCTGAGATCGTGACCCGAGCTGAAGCCAATGTCCACCGCTTAACTGACTGAGTCATCCAAGTGCCCCAAGGAAACAGACCCACTGAAGGTGATGTTCATGGTCCCTATAAAGACCGTTGGCACTGTCGTATGCCATCATGAAAAACGTGTTGTCTCTCAGGGTGCCTGGAGCACCGCCGTGGATAATCCTGCAGGGCCAGAGGAGGGGAGTAATAGTCACCCAGGATTTCACTTGGCACAGCCAGGTGCAGGTGAGACAAAATGCTGAAGGTCTCCTGTCATCCAGGATCAGGCTCTTACCTCCCTCAGGGTGAAGCGGAAAATCGAGAGAAAACATGTGCCCGGGGAAGACAAGCAACATTGTCTGAAGCGAGCTGCACCTGCTTAGAAGGGGATGAGCTATTCCACGTGGCTGAAGAAGCCCTTCACCCCACCACCAGCCTCACCCTTGAATTCTGCTGAGTCTTGCTTTCCCTCCCGGGTTAGTGTCCCGGGGAAACAGAATGGTGCAGCAATAGAGACCCAACTCGGAATCCCACATTCCTGACCACATGACCTCAGTCACGTAACCACTCGGGGCATCTGTGTCTTCATCTGTAAGATAGGACAAGGGAGTATCTCCTTCTAAGAATTTTTGTGAGCAACTTACATGACCAAAGCTCCCTATACAGGATCAGGCATGTACTCGCACTGAAAAGGCATAGTTTTCTTCCTTATCCAATTTAACATCCACTGTGTGTTCCATTGCCATTTAGGAGGTCGAGGCTCAATGAAGAAATCCCTGAACAGGGAGGGGCCCCAAGTGGGGTGGGTCACTGAGGGGCCAGTGGAGCTGCACTTCCCCAGGGAGCCAGTAGAATGGGGTTGATGTCCCCCTGTATGACAGTAACCGAGAACCAGCTTGCAGGAGCCAGAGACTCACCAGCGAGCCTATGGCCCCCTCCCCGCTCTTCAACCAAGAACAAAGCCCATTCGAGCTGTTTGCTTAGTTCCCCCAGCCTCACCCAGATGGCCCCTCCAGGAGGGGCCCGAGCTAGAACAAGCAGACGAGTTCTTCCCTGAGTCCTTGTGGAAGATGCCATACTCAAAGTCAAGACTCTCCGTCTCTGTGATCTGGAGAAGAATGTGGGCATCTTCTATCATTTGGACTAGAGAGAAGAGTCGGGTCGGGTCGGGTCGGGGACCTCAAGCTGGGGACTGACCCTTCAGGCGGTGCAGGTCTCCAAGGCAGAAAAGCCCTACCCCCGAGGGAGGTCCTCAGGAAACCCCACTGCCCTAGCTTCCCACCTGCACCTCCTGGAATGGCCCCACACTCCCCTGAGGGAGAAGAGCGGCTTCTGGGGAGAAGATCTTAGCAGTGTGAGGCGTGGATGGCTCATGGATTCTGGACCCCCACAGTTTCCACCAAGTGAATATCAAATACTAATCTGAAATGCACTGATTTCTGGCAGGCGAAAATCCTGTCTGTAAAGTAAGCAAATATGTCCTCTCATTACCGAGGTCTGAAATTTAAGTAACATTTCCCTGTACTGTATCATCTCCAAGGGACGTGGGGAGGGGTTTAAACGACTTAGAGTTCAAGGGTGAAGCCTCCAATACATACAGTCCAAACACTCATTGAACACCTGCACTGTTGCTGAGAATCTCAAAGCAGAAATTCTGACAGGTTAAGCATATAAAATCAGAAGTCTTCCAACTGCCTCCTCCCGGAGTCCCTGCAGCTTCTGTCCTTCCTTTGCGTGGGGACTTTCACCCTTCAGGAGCGCAGCTCGAACTGACCACTAGAGGGAGCAAGAGCCCTGTCTCCAGCAGGTTGGGGCTCCCAGCCTCCGGGGCGGTAGGATATCTGACTAATGGTGTTATTCTCATTTTACAGACTTGAAACCTGATGCTCAGTGCAGTTAATGAAGGAGCAGAGCAGGGCGGGTTCCTTTTGCTTACACCCGCCTTCTTGTGTGTGGCCCCCCTGCAGGACCTGCCTCTGGGAGGGTCTGAGTGTGGCTCAGCCCTCCCTTGAGCTAATTAGCCCAAAGGGCCTATGGGTTGGGTTTGGGTTAGTCAAAGGAACGTGGAATCCCTGCCCGGGAAAGAATATAAACCCCGCCTTTTGCCCGCCAAACTTGTGCACCAATTCTGGCCAGGGTGATAGGCTAGATCAAACAGTTACTAAGCAACATTCTGTGTTACAATTTCATTGGCCACTGACCCCTCTAAAACTGTTGTGCTTTTTGAAACTCGCTCTCTTTCTCTACACCACGCCGCTGTGTCGGTGAG
>CM052799.1:59616643-59640956 GCA_028533885.1 Nasua narica | reverse complement strand
GGCCGCTTCACTCCTGGAACCTTCACTAACCAGATCCAGGCAGCCTTCCGAGAGCCAAGACTTCTGGTGGTTACTGATCCCAGGGCTGACCACCAGCCTCTCACAGAGGCGTCTTACGTTAACCTGCCTACCATTGCTCTGTGTAACACGGACTCTCCCCTGCGCTATGTGGACATCGCCATCCCTTGCAACAACAAGGTAAGTGTATTATGATGTACGCTAGAGCCTCGAGAGTGAATGCTCTCGAGACAGTTGGGCATTCCTCTGCACATTGTTAGAGCTTGGAGTTGAGGCTGCTGGCTGGCCGATGAACTCACAAGTGTAGGTAGTGTGCTACACGAGGGGCAAGTCTTTCGCTAACACCACAAGGGTCTCTGGCCCAATGAGTGGAGTTTGATAGTAATTCTTGCTACAAGTATAATTCACATGTGTCAGAGCTCTAAGGAGAAATCTATTTTTAAATGGTCTGTGTTTTTTTCTGCTTTTCTCCGTATTTCCTAACTGTTTGGGCCTCTCACGTTACTGGGCCTTTCCGATTTTCAGAGCAATTGATGAATCCTGTTACAAGGTCCTAAAAAGGTGGGTTGCGTGTGGGTCAAATTGGTTCAGTTTACTGGTTTCAAAATCTTGGTTCCACATAAGAGCCACGCAAAGAGATGATTTGATACCAGCGTGGAACATGTCTGTTTTGTTGGTACCAGGGGTCTGTTTGATGGGACAGATGGGCGGGAGGTGCACGCTCTGGGGGTTGACGCAAGTGTCGTCTCTCACCTCGGCGCTCTTACAGGGAGCTCACTCAGTGGGTCTGATGTGGTGGATGCTGGCCAGGGAGGTTCTGCGCATGCGTGGCACCATCTCCCGTGAACACCCGTGGGAGGTCATGCCTGATCTCTACTTCTACAGAGATCCTGAAGAGGTAAGCTCCCTCCACAGAGGCATGTGGTTATGTGAGCAAATCAGACATCTTGGTCTGATTGGTGTCTATAAACTCCCCCCCCCCCCCTTAACCAGATTGAAAAGGAAGAGCAGGCCGCCGCTGAAAAGGCTGTGACCAAGGAAGAGTTCCAGGGTGAATGGACGGCTCCAGCTCCCGAGTTCACTGCTACTCAGCCTGAAGTCGCCGACTGGTCTGAGGGCGTGCAGGTGCCCTCTGTGCCTATTCAGCAGTTCCCTACTGGTATGTGTTGTGACACGCCGGCTGCTGGTTCGGGTTTTTGGTATTCTTACTCTAGCTGGTAAAGGCTCTCCACGGCTAGACATGAGCATTGAAAGGTTCTCATCCCATTTTGGCCCAGCTGGGCTAATAACTTGACAGATCTAATTCGGGTGGTTTTGAAGTGGTCTGGCCTTGGGTGTGTGTCCTTTGAAATGAGTATTTGGTGGGATTCAGGGCCCAGTGTTGGTGGAAGTGGGGCTGACTATATATTTTTGGTGTTTCCTTCACAGAAGACTGGAGTGCCCAGCCCGCCACTGAGGACTGGTCTGCAGCTCCCACTGCTCAGGCCACCGAATGGGTAGGAACAACCACCGAGTGGTCTTAAGCTACTCCTCCACAGAGTAGCAAACCAAATGGAAATAAGGTTGACGGAAAATAAACAGTTTGTAAAAGTCGTGTCCATTTCTGTTGATTTTGCGTTTCACGTCAAGAAATGCCCGGGATTACTCCGGGTCCTGACTTTAGTTTTACTTCTAAAGCCCACTTTAGATAAAAGATAGTGCTTCTTGAGAGTTATGCCTTTTTGTATAAGGAACCGCTGTTCTGAAAACAGATTTAGGGGTGCGTGGGCGGCTCAGTCTGTTGAGTGTCCCATTTGATTTCAGCTCAGGTCATGATCTCAGAGGTTGTGGCTTAGAGCCACAGGTGGAGCCTGTCTCCCCACCCCCACTCGTGTGTACTCTCTCAAAAAATTGATTTAAATGTAAATGGGTGGTGACCCTGGGAATATTTTTTCCAAGGTGACACCTGATACTCTTTATTGCCATCTGCCCTCATAAATTGTGTAGAACCAGAGTGTGAGTAAATTGCTTTTCATCGACAGCCTTGCCATATGCCAGTTGTGTAGCCAATCTCTGAGTAACATCTGGTATTCTATTTAAAATGCTTGGAGCACTCTCCTGCGTTGATTTCACTATAACATTTGGCCATTAAAAATTACAGAGAAATAGGGTGTACCCAGGTTTTGAGGAATCTTAATGAGTTATACTGGTTCACTCCAGTACAGTGGGAAGACCTGTAAATATCCATGTGACCTGATCCCCAGGTCCCCTTCCAGTAGTGCAGGGGCAGTGAAGGGACCCAATAGCTCAAGCATCATTGGCTTCATGGGGATTCTGCACTAGCTGGGTGAGCAAGTTTAGGTGCCTCTACCATAAAGCTGAAAAGCTCCAATGTGCTTAGACCTTGAACCCATGGTGTTCAAGGTAACAACACCAGTTAATTCCTGGAATCAGGATGGCTGGGGGGAGGGACAGGTGCAGACGGAGGACCTGGAAGAAAATTGGGAGTGGGGGAGAGGTGTAGATTGGATTAACAGCCTGTTAGCACGTTTTGGGGTAAAGGGGGCAATTCTGGGAACAGGAAAACGCATTTCCTGCCAACTTAATCTATATTCTGGGAAATAATGCTGGCGTCAAAGGCCGACTCCCATCCCTGCTCCCAAGTTGTGTGTTAATGGCCAGGACCTTCAACCTAGAGCTCTTGTTTCTTTTGCCCCTTGTTTGGGCATCTGTCTCCTGTCACTTCCATAGTATGTTCCACAAACAGGCTTTTCCCCCCTAGAATCCTAAGTTCCTAAACTTAAGTTTGGAGCTAAGGGACCCGGAGCTGGCCTCCCCTGGATGGTTGGTTGATGTCCTGCATGATGGCAATCAAGTGATCCAGTGGAATTTCTCACAGATCTTACCCACCTGGGTTTAGCTTGCTCAGGGCCTCATACCCTCTTCCTGCCTCCAGGAGAATTAGCTGGTCTTCTTCCTCCTGTCAACAGCTGCTGAGATTGTGCTCCAGCCCAGGACCACAAGGTGGCTCGGACCTAAGTCACCCCACTCTGGACAGCATAGCTGCCCCATGGCTGCAGAGCCAGCACCTTTAAGCCAGCACCAACTAGAAGGGGCATCTTAAACCAATCCAAACTGACTTGTGGCTCGATGGTGCCCACCTGATGGTTAGTCTGTAAGCATTGCTGAAGCTAAGTGAAAAATCAATGCCCCCCTCCAGGTGTTCAGCCTGCAACGTGCCTCTGGCAGCTTTCCCCCATGGGTGTCAGCTTTGAGGCTTCCTGGGGACTGCTGGAGCAAGGCGGACCTTCCCTCCCTCCCCTGCCCTGCATTTGATTTGGCCAAATGGGCTGCCTCCTTTTTTCCTCATGGCACCTCTCCATCTTTGTTCACACCAGCCCAGTCTTCGGGACATAGTAACGCACTGAGTTCTCTTGTTTACTTGACCTTGGAAACTGCTGTGAATAATACATGGCTTATGATTCTTTTCTCTTTACTGTGGAAACAATACCATAAGAAGAAACCTCCAGCCTAAGATATTTTTGTTCTTATCACAGCTTCCAGCTCTTGATGGACTTCTTGGGTTTTGTCTTCTGAACTTACCGAAACTGAATTCCACCCAGAAGTTTCGTAGAGTTTCCCCTTTTCTCCCTCTGCTTTCCTAATATCCTTGGGAGTTTCTCCTTCCATAGGACACGTTTCTTCCTGTATCCCAGTGCAAAAGCAAATCGGCATCCCCACTGAATTATGCCCAACACAGAACTTGACACTTACTTGGTTGATAGTAATGAGTACTCTGAACAGAGAAAGTGGTTAAGAATAAATCTTAGAGGTGTCTGGGTGGCTCGGTTAAGCATCTAACTCTTGATTGTGGCTCAGGTGATGATCTCAGGGTCATGAGATCGAGCCCGGCATCGGACTCCGTGCTGGGAATGGGCCTCCTTGGGATTCTTCACCCTCTGCTCCGCCCACTTGCATGCTCTCGCCCTGATAAAATCTTTTTTTTTTTTTTTTAAGATTTTATTTATTTATTTATTTGACAGAGAAGAGAGATCACAAGTAGGCAGAGAGGCAGGCAGAGAGAGGGGGAAGCAGGCTCCCTGCTGAGCAGAGAGCCTGATGCGGGGCTCGAGCCCAGGACCCTGAGATCATGACCTGAGCCGAAGGCAGAGGCTTTAACCCACTGAGCCACCCAGGCGCCCTCTCCCTGATAATATTTTTCAAAGTCTTAGAGATTTACAGAGCGTTGAAGAAAGAGCTGGAGGGTTGAATTCCATTTGGCACGCCTCAGGCTCCCCACAAGGCTTGAGGTGCCCACTCTTGTGTATTCCTCGGGCAGCACGGAGCTCACGTCACAGGCGGCTGCACCACCTGCCCTGACCCTTCCCTAGGGTGCTAGGTCTGCTCCCCCGCAGTCTCACGCGGTGTTTCAGGGACATGCTGCGCTCCCCGAGGCCGGCTTGGGTTGAGGTCTTCTGGTGAGGGGGGCGGCTGAGACTGGACCTGGTCTGGGCCACGGCCCTGCACCAAGGCGACCTGTGAAAGGACTCCGGCTGTGGCCTTACCCTGGACACCATGTGCTAGGAGTCAGGCAGATGGCAGAGTGGGTTTTGGAATCAGCTGTGCCTGAGATGATGAAACAAAGCCCCTGCCTAGCTCCTCCCTCATGTGCGGCAACGGATGTCTCCCGGTGGCCCACGTGGCCCCAGCATGGGGATAGTCATGGGGTTGTGATTCAGAGATAGTTAGAGCAGTTAGCCTGGGTCCTGGCATGTAGCAAACACTCGTTCGATGTATCACATTGTCTTCTGTTCGTGCGTAATTGAAAAAGAATTTTTAATTGTAAAATGTATCATGCATGCAGATGACTACAAAAGATATATTCGTATATACTAGAAAAATAAGAATCAAATGAAAGCCTCTGTAATCCTTACATGGCTTTTGAAATAGAAAGGTGCCGGGACCTGAAGGAGTTGCCCTCTGAGCCTCCTGTTCCTTGCTTGTGTCCTGAAGTCTCAGACCTCTCCCACGATCCCTTGGTTCACTTGATTGTTTTACCTAACTTTCAATCAAGAATTGTCCAGTTTCCCTGTTTTTGAGTTTCCTATAAATGGAATCATAGCACGTTTTCATGTGGCATTTGCTTCTTTTTTAATTTTAATTTGGGGGGAGGCAGAGGGAGAGAGAGAATCTTAAGCAGGTTCCATGCCCAGTGTGTAGCCCGACTTGGGGCTTGATCTCACAACCCTGAGATCATGACCTGAGCCAAAATCAAGAGTCAGATGCTCAACTGAGCTGCCCAGGCGCCCCTCGTGTGATTTACTTCTTGCCTTCAGTTATTTTTCTGCTTTTCATCCTAGTTGCCATGTTCCTACGGAATCATCTGTGACATCAATATCCTGCAATGCCCATATGGGTTGTTTTCATGTTCTGACCATTATCGACAGAACTGCTTTGAATAGTGTTGATAGATTGTGGTGCACTGTGGCCTTCGACTCTAACTGCACCAGATACGCCAGATGGTTTCACAATAGTATACAAAATCCTATGAAAACACAACCACAACCCTCAGTACCTTGTCGTAAAAACACCATCCTTTCTTCACTGCTCAGAACGGCTGCGTCTCAGAGTCCAGGGACCATCCATGCAAGGTCTGATCCTGGTCTCTCTGGGCCAAGGCCACACTGTTCTTCCCCTTCACTGGAATTTTCTAATCTAGCATGGCAATAGGTATGGCAATCCTCCTTCCTTCCTCTTCTCTTCAAGAGAGTCCTGGCTATTATTGATCATTTCGTATTGTTATATACATTTTTTAAATCAATTGGTACAGTTCCACTATAAATCCACTTGGGAGTTTATCAATTCTATAATATAGAGCAGTATTGACTGACGTTGAGTTTTTCAATCCACGAACAACCTACTTATCTTGCCAGTTTTTCATTTTATGTCCTTCGCTCAATGAAATTTTATATTTTTTCCCAAAGAGGTTTTGTACATCTTTTGGTAAATTTATTCCTAGACACTCAAGATATTTTAAATTGTACTCTTTAAGAAGCCACTATTAGGAATCCTGTTGTAACAGCTTAATTCATGTTCTAAATAATGTAAATATCCAAAGGTAAGTGTCACTATTGCCATGGGGCTTCTGACTCATCCTGAGCAATCCAGACCCTTTGTGCAAGGCAAGAATGACATTACTAAATACCGTCTGTGAAAGACCTGCTCCAAACCTACATGCCACACATTGTACTCATCCAGTAGACCACAACCTGTCATACTTCTGGTGCTAAGTGCAGCAGGTTTCACTTAGAAATAACCCAAGAATTATCCAATTTTATCTCTGCAAAGAATCTCAAGTGAAATAAGTATTCAACATTCAACAAATATTTATTGAGAACATACTCTAGGCCAAACATTATTCTAAGCACTGGGGAAAGAGTAGTGGATGAAAAAACAAAGCTTCTGATCTTGTGACCTATATTTCGATTGGGGAGGCAGGTAATTAGTTAACGAGTAAACCATTTTCTATGGGAACAGAAGTGAGGATGATGGGAACATGGAGAAGATATGTCTGAAATAAGTATCATAGGCATTAAGCTATAAAAAGAAGCAAATGGAAGGAGTCATTGGGGAGAATCAAACGAGAGTAAAGCAATCCCTCTGGAAGAAGGAGTCTCAGCCCAGTCTCACCAAGTGGAGATGAGAGAGGTCTACCCTTAGGGAGCTGGGGACCTTTACCATAGGCCCTGGAGTCTCTTGGAGGCCACCCTGTGTGAAAGGTGTAGATCTCCACTGTCTGCCCCACAGAAAAGTCACCTACATTTTCCCCCCTCCCTTTTCCTGTAGATATTTCTGGAAAATGAGTTGGGACCAGAAAAGTCTCTAACTGCATAGATATCTACCCCAGTTCCGCCCCCTGATGTACCCTCACTGAAAGGCAATGTCCCAAGGAGCACTCTCCCCTTTTTGTGGGTGGTTGGCCCAGTTATTCAACAAATAAATATTTGTTGAATGTTTTCACTCTGGTACAAAGAGCACCCCATATTGCCAGAAGTGTCCGTCATCATGTCCCCATCAAAAGGCCCTCCACTACCTCCTTGGCCACTGACCTCTGCATTTTCTTCTATCCAATACCCTAACCCAAACTACAGGTGTCTTTCCATTTATGATTTGCAAGAGGAAGTTACAGCATTAAGCATGGGAAAGTAGTCTTCCAGACCGTCATGGCCGTCCGTGCACAGGACTCTGCTCAGGGCCTCAGAGGCTTTCAAGCCTGAAGGAGTGAATGGGCTGGTTTGACATTTGTTTCCAAATTCCTTATAGAGGATAATTTTTCTTGTATTCGTGTATATCATTTCATATAGATATAATTCTGTTAAGTAAATTGGTTTTTCAAAGCAAAGCCAATTAACACTACATTTGCAATTTAGAAATGAAGAAACATGATCATCACAATTTAAAATACAATGGACAGATTTAACAATAAGACACTGTTGGAGAGAAGTTTGGTGAACTAGAAAAACATGAAAAAAATTACAAGGAGAACAGAGACAGAGGGATAAAAAATTAGAGAAGATACACAGAAGGTACAATGAGAAAGTCACACATCTAGTTGGGAATTGCAGCAGGAGAGAGAAAGAGGACAGTCAGTGTCAAAGAGAAAAGGCTGAGAACTTTCTGAAACTCTCGAGTCCACAAATTCAGGAGTCCCACTATGTACCAAGTAGGATCAATTCTTTTTTAAATTTTGTTTAACAGGGAGAGAGAGAGAGAGCACAAGCGAGCACGCAGGTGCACGAGCAGGGGGAGTGGGAGAGGGAGAAGCAGGCTTCCTGTCGAGGAGGAAGCCTGATGAGGGGCCCGATCCCAGGACCCTGGGATCATGACCTGAGCTGAAGGCAGATGCTTAGCTGACTGAGCCACCCAGGTGCCCCAAGTAGGATCAGTTTTTAAAAACCTATCCTTTACGTTGTAAGGAATCATGGAAATACCAAAAACAGAGTGCTCTTGAAAGCAGCCGAGGAGGAAAAGAACACCTGAGTATTCTCCATCAAGAGTGACCAAAGACAGTGAAATAAGAAAAAATGGTCAACCCAGCTCTCTTATCCAAGAACTAGGACAATATAAGGACTTTTCCAGAAAATAACAATAAAGTTAATAAGGGGGAAAGAGTGATGTGTTGGAAGCTGTGACCAAGTGCTGGTGGTCCAACCTTGTCCATTCTCCCTTCTTCCATAGTAATGGATATGCATAGGCTCAGATGCATAGGCTGAGAAGCGGGTACCTCAAATTACATGGTGGTAGAATGTTTGGTCAGGTTCTGGGGCCTGCATTACTCTGGATGGTATACTATAATTTGACCAAATCTGTAGCACTAGGGAAATGGTAGGAAAGATCCAGAATGATGGCTTCTGTTGACAATTTTTTTTTAAAGATTTTATTTATTATTTGAGATAGAGACAGTGAGAGAGAGCATGAGAGGGGAGAAGGTCAGAGGGAGAAGCCGACTCCCCGTGGAGCTGGGAACCTGATGTGGAACTCGATCCCAGGACTCCGGGATCATGACCTGAGCCCATGGCAGTTGCTTAACCAACTGAGCCACCCAGGAGCCCATGTTGACAATTTTTTGACTGCTTTGAGCAAAGTCATGAGAGGGACAAGCACTCCAGCTAAATCTGGCCAGCCTATGAGCAACAATGGAAAGATCCAGAGTTTTGCTAATACAGGCACATTCAATCTCTGGTATCCATATATTCAGCCAAACATTTCTGTACAACCAAGTCAAACAGTTATGAGCTAGGCAACGGAAGGGGCAAACTTTGAAGGGGAAAACATTCTTAACTCTTTGGAAAGAGGGCATGCAGGAAGGCGAGATTAAGGTAGGATTAAGGAGTTGTTTTCCATTACAAAGCTACCATAAACAAGAAAAAAGTCTGGCAAAACTAGATTATGGTTAACAGGGCTTTGGAAGAAGAACTTTCCTATTGACTGGTGCGACCACATATTGGTACAGTTTGGCATTAATTAGTAACATAGGCATCTGTAAAATACCTGTTAGGGATATACACCAAAGAAACTCATGCACATTTGCACTAGAAATATGTGGACAAGAATATTAATCATATTGTGGACATAGAATATTAATCAATATGTGGACAAGAATATTAATCATATTGTGGACATAGAATATTAATCAATATGTGGACAAGAATATTAATCAACAACCCTGGAAACAGCCCATGGTCCACCTACAGTTGATCAACTGCCATATATTGACATCACAGAGTGCCAGACAACAATGAAAATGAACAAAGCACAGCTACACATAATGACATGTGTCAACTTTGCAAATGGAACTTTGGGTAAAGAAAGTGGTAACAGAAATAATTCTTTCTTTAATTTAATACTTTATTATTTTTTAAAGATTTTATTTATTTATTTGACAGAGAGAGACACAGCAAGAGAGAGAGCACAAGCAGGGGGAGTGGGAGAGGGAGAAGCAGGCTCCCCGCTGAGCAGGGAGCCTGGTGCGGGGCTCGATCCCAGGACCCTGAGATCATGACCTGAGCTGAAGGCAAATGTTTAACCGACTGAGCCACCCAGGTGCCCCTGTGTTGTTTTTTGTTTTTGTTGTGTTTTTTTTTTAAACATTTTACTTATTTACTTGTTTTGGAGAGAAAGTACACATGAGCTGGGGAAGGAGGAGAGGGAGAGGGACAGGTAGACTCCCTGCTGAGCACAGAGCCCAACGTGGGACTCGATCCCAAGACCCTGGGATCATGACCTGAGCTGACAGATGCTTAAAGGCTGAGCCACCTAGGCATGCATAACAGAAATTATTCTTAATATGTCATTCCATTTGTAAGAAGCTCAAAAACAGCAAAGAGAAACTATACTCTTTAGAGATATATTCCTTTATATCATGATAGACATCAATAGACATTATAGACATCAGTAGACATTATAGACATCAATAAAGCATCCAATTTATGGGGTAAAAACCAAAAAGAGAAAAAGGGACGTCTGGGTAGCTCAGTCGGTTGAGTATCTGACTTAGTTTCGGCTCAGGTCGTGATCTCAGGGTTGAGGGATCGAGCCAAGCATTGAGCTCTGCACTCAGCCGGGACTCAACTTCAAATAGTCTCTCCTTCTCTCTCCCCTCAACCCTCAAATAAATCAATCAATCAGATCTTTAAAGAAAGAGAAAAAGAAAAAAAGTATTCAATAAAATATATACAAAGAACAGAGGGGGCATGTTGAAGATAAAGTGTTTCAATGTCTGTCAATGAGAGAGGTTAAAGTATCAACTTTAGAAGAGAAGAATGTCTCTCATTGTATAATATAACCTTGCCACTACCTCATGGGTGGAATCTTTGTCTTCATCTTAATGTGAGTGAGACTTTGGGATTCCCCCAACTCAGGAACAGTGGGAACGATAGTGTGTGATTTCCAAGGCTAGAGCATAAAAATGCCACCATCTTTGGTCTGGATCTCTTGGGACATTTGTTCTGGGAATTCTGCCATCGTCCAGTGAACAAGCCCAAGAAGCGGAGAAGCCCACTAGAGAAGAAGCAAGGCCCCTTGCTCCCAGACTCCAGACCAGCCGAATGGCCAACAGCCAGCCAGCATTAACTTGCCAGCCATGTGAGTGATTCGGACCGAGAGAGGAATGCTCAGTCTTGGTTTGAGCCATCTCTGTGATGCCATGTGGAGCAGACGAAAGTCATTCCTGTCCGGCTCTGTAGAAATCGACTATCTGCGAGCAAAGAAATGGTTGATTCAAGCAGCTTCGCTTTAGGAAAGTTTGTTATTCAACAATAGACAGCTGATACAATCAAAGATTCTAGAAGCATTCTAGAAAGAAGACATGGATGCCCACTATCACCAGTCGTTTATATCATAGCAATGACGTTATCAGGCAATGCAATGGACTAGTCAAGAGTAACTAATTATAGACACAGTAATAGCCAACTGACTTTTCCCTATAGAATTTACAATAAGCATATCTCCATAATATTATAGCTTTTGCACCTATTGTATACATTAGCTATATAATGTAAACTGTCAAATGACTACCAAATAGTTTATATTTTATTTTCCTGTTTTTAATATTTTACAAAATTTCTACTTTATAAAAATCACTGTCATGAACATCCTTGTGGTTAACTGGATTCAAATGACAGGGACATTTTAAGGATTTAAAATACCATCATGGGACACCTGGGTGGCTCAGTTGGTTGGGTATCTGCCTTCGGCTCTGGTCATGGTCCCGGGGTCCTGGGATCGACTTCCGCATCGGGCTCCTTGCTCAGCAGGGAGCCCGCTTCTGCCTCTGTCTGCTGTTTTCCCTGCTTGTATTCACTCTCTTCCTCTCTCTCTCTGACAAGTAAATAAAATTAAAAGTAAATAAAATAAAATACCATTACATTACATCATTACATTTTGTAATTACATCATTGTAATTACATGTAATTACATAATGTAATTGCATCATTACATTTTCTTTTTTTTAAGGCTTTTATTTTTAAGATTTTATTTATTTGACAGAGAGAGAGAGAGATCACAAGTAGGCAGAGAGGCAGGCCGAGAGAGGGGGGGAAGCAGGCTTCCCACTGAGCAGAGAGCCCGATGTGGGGCTCCATCCTAGGACCCTGGGATCATGACCTGACCCAAAGGCAGAGGCTTTAACCCATTGAGCCACCCAGGCGCCCCACATTACATTTTCCTTTTTTTAAAAAATTTTTTATTAACATATAATGTACTATTTGCCCCAGCCACATTACATTTTCTTAAACTGCATTTTTAGTAGCGTCAAAAGAGAATGCAGAGTTCAATTTATCCTCACCCACAATAATGACTGATCTTTGTCAATCCGATTAATGAAAAATTTCATCTTGGTGACGTTTCTTTGCATTTCAACTAGGCAAATAGCAGTTGCTGACCTGCTTGGATTTGAAAATCCAGGAAGAGGCTGCAAGGTTTGCTGCTCTGAAAGCATTCCTCCATGCACGGGGAAGTGGGTGTAGGTGGTGTTAAGGTCCCCTCTGCCAGCAATAATCTATGCATAAGATAATTTAAAAAGCCACTGCCTGTTATGTTTGCTGCAAAAATAAAGAGAAAAACAACATAAACTCTTACAGCTTGTGGGCGCCTGGGTGGATCAGTTGGTTAAGCAACTGCCTTCGGCTCAGGTCGTGATCCCAGAGTCCCGGGATTGAGTCCCCGGATCGAGTCCCACATTGGGCTCCCAGCTCCATGGGGAGTCCGCTTCTCACTCTGACCTTCTCCCCTCTCATGCTCTCTCATGCTCTCATGCTCTCTCTCACTCTCTCTTTCCTAATAAATAAATAAATAAATAAATAAATAAATAAATAAATAAATAAAATCTTAAAAAAAAAACCACCCTGCATTTATAAAAAAATTCAATAAATAAATAAATAAATAAAAACTCTTACAGCTTGTAATTTTGTTATTCAACAATATTTGCTGGAAACCATGTGCTCGTCCCTGAGCTAGGAACATGAGATCTCACAAAGAACTAAAAACATTCCCGACTGTCCAGGAATTTACCCTGTAATGTGGAAAGAAGACAAATAAAAAGACATTTATTATGTGAGGGTGCCAAAAAGCAGAAGTATTTATACCACTTTTTTTTTCCTGTAAAATAGTAGGTTTATGAATTAAAGATAGGTTTAATTTATCTTTAATTTAAAGATAGTAGGTTTAAGAATTAAAGTACTAGGGAAAATCCTTCCATTTTATGTTTCAAAGAATTTGTATCTTTCACTTACCCATGCCTATAATAGAGACTACCACCTAAATTCAAATGGGAAAATAGAGGAATGTATGGCTTTCATTCATCTAAATCCACAAACGGAATCAGGGGACCTGACAGATCACGGTTAGTCGTTCTGTTAACCACGGGGGGGCAGCGGCACTCTGCCTATGAGATGCTTCCTGGCTAATACTTTTCCAAACCCTGGGGAAGATCTGTGCCTTTTCCACCATCTGAGAGCTGGTGCTCAGGACCAGAACTTGACCCAGGTGCTTAAAACACGGCTTCTCTCCCGTCGGTAGGGTTCTCAGCCTCACAAGGGTTCCACCAGGAGATGGCTCGAAGGTCCCCTTTTATGACAGATTCGCAAGGAATTGCTTTGAACCCCCTGCATCTTGCCAGTGATGGGCAGTCCCAGGGGCTCAATGTCGCAGAGGACTCCCTCCAACTCAGATGAGAAGGGCACTCACGATGAGAAGGCGCCGTGGGAAATGGGCGTCTTTCCCGCTGGGCCTTCCTGAGGCTGAGAGGGACATACTGTCCTCCCCAGCGCAGTTCCAGTCATCGGAGCAGGCCCAGAATGATCTTACTCTCAGTTAGTGTGAACAAGCTGCTGGTTGCTTTTTCCTGTCTTCTCTCTTAGGTGATTTCATTTTATTCGAACCTTCTAGAACACAAGCTAGTACATTATTTCTCCCACAACACAGAACCCAAACACTTGCTGCTGTAGAAAATGCCATCTACCATTGTTGAGGAAACCAGAACCTTAAATACAAGACTGAAAAAATTCAGCAAGTAAAGAATATCTGATTTAATTCTGTCCAAAGAACCTGGTGCATATGGTACGCATCCCAGATTGAAGTCTGCTTTCGTGAAACCACCCAGATAAATCTAATTGAGTTCTTGGTCTTCACTTCTAAAGGATCCCCTTGGGCAGCAACTTGGCCAGCTCGCTTGGGAGGTCACCGCTTATTACCACTCTGGAAGGCCTCTTGGGCACTCCCCCTCCTCAAGTCCTTAGCCCAAGGAAATATTCCCCAAGCTGAGAAATCTTTATAAGAGAGTGAACTGAATTTCTGATACATACTGAAAGAAGTGTGGACTCAGTGAGGTGAATAAAAGGGCCATCAAACTGCATATTACCACTGGGGATGGAAAATGGAAATCGACTCGAAAGGAATGAGACCAGGTTCTATGACTTCTAAGCCGGCTCCAAAGGATATTTCCAGCGATGGGTCCTAAACATGTTTTGAACTCCTATAGGGTGTTTCTTCCTGTGCAAGTCCACAGTCTCTAGGTTAAGGGTCAGTCATGAAACTTCATTCATATTTCTTAGAACTTTGCTAACAGATTGGACCCACTCTGGTAATGGCCAAGCAACTCTTATCAGAAAATCTCCCGTGGAGAAACGCTAAAAGCTCAGGAGGAAATATCGAAAACGGTTGCTGGAAGATACAAAAAACAAAATGAAACAAAACAAAACCCCAAAGAAATTAGGTTATGGAAGAGAGTTGACCCTTAGAAGAATAAAGTCGCTGGATGAGTTTCCCCCTTTTTGTAGCTGTTATCTTTTGTCAAGTTCAACCTACCCAAGAGCAGGACAGCTAAAGCTGGGATAGAAGCCAGCAGTCTTCTAGCACGCGTAACCAGAAGTAGTTTGAGGCAATTCAGTTAAAATCACCTTTAACCGGCCCACTCCCCCCGCCCCTGCACTGACTGGCTATCATCTCACACAAAGAAAGAAATGTATCCCTACCTACACCTGCAAGAACGGAATGTGTGCCTGAGATAGTTCAAGGACAAAGGACACCTCTATGAAAGGACCAGCTATAGGGGATACAGCTAGCGGGAGGCATACAATGAATGTTTCCTTCCTTTCTCTTCTTCCTTCTTCTTCTTCTTCTTCTTTTTTTTTTTTAACATTTTATTTATTTGCCAGAGAGAGACATCACAAGCAGTCAGAGAGGCAGGCAGAGAGAGAGAGAAGAAAGCAGGCTCCCCGCTGAGCAGAGAGCCTGATGTGGGGCTCGATCTCAGGACCCTGAGATCCTGACCTGAGCCGAAGGCAGAGGCCCAATGCACTGAGCCACCCAGGCGCCCCTCTCCTCTTCCTTCTCAAGAAATAGTAACACTCTTGGGGCGCCTGGGTGGCTCAGTGGGTTAAGCCTCTGCCGTGGGTTCAGGTCATGATCTCAGGGTCCTGGAATCGAGCCCCGCATCGGGCTCTCTGCTCAGTGGGAAGCCTGCTTCTTCCTCTCTCTCTGCCTGCTTGTGATCTCTTTCTGTGTGTCAAACAAATAAGATCTTAAAAAAAGAAATAGTAACACTCTCAAAGTTCAGATTTCACATCCCCAAATTCCTCTTTTGATCCCTTCTCTGAGCTTGATATCATCTAATAAAACTTAAAAGAAGGGCGTCTGTCCATGGATGATGGTCTCAAATATGGAGCAAAGAGCCTTCCAACACCAAAGAAATCCCAAGGCTAGCTTACTGCTGGGAGGAAAGAACAGCGTGAAGGAGTTTAGCAGAAAAAGTAGCTTTACCTCTGCCTTCAGCTCGGGTCATGATCTCAGGGTCCTGGGATCGAGCCCTGCATCGGGCTCTCTGCTCAGCGGGGAGCCGGCTTCCTCCTCTCTCTCTGCCTGCCTCTCTCCCTGCTTGTGATCTCTCCCTCTCTCTCTCTCAAAGTAAATGAATAAAATTAAAAAAAAAAAAGTAGCTTTAGGAGGGACATTACTATTTGAAGGAAAAGAACCTAGTAACCACTTGAAGAGACAGCTAAGGCTTCTCCCTTCATCCCGAAAGAGGTCTAGTTGAATACAGGTGCTGAGCCCCCGGTCACCAACGGAGGAGTTAAGGGTGGTCCCTGTCTTGGCTATCATCACAACCAGGCCTTCATAATTCTGTCATCCTCGCTCACCTGTATACATTCGTCTGTCTCAGCAGTGTGACAGGGTCCCATGATCTAAGTCACCGAGGCGGCCCTGGGCTGCGTCTCCAGCCAGGAGCGCACAGTGGGTAAGTGAGCGCTTGGCAGGGCGGCCGGCCAGACCTCCCATGCATCGCCCTTCGCCAGTACTGGCAAGAGCCGGTGTAGGTAAAGGCCCTGCTGGCAGGCCTGGGGGAAGCTCTCTCCTCCACAGCCTCTAAAATTGGAGCCTGTGCTCAAACAGGTCGGGAAAGAGGCACAGGAAGACGGGACACTGAGCGCAGTCCCACATCCTTCGCCGCTCCCGCGGGTGCAGCGGGACGATCGCGGCCTGGAACTCGCCGGCGAGCTGAGGGCTGCGCGGACCCGACTCCCCCGACGACCGGCCAGGGGGCTCGGCCTCCCCGCCCCACCAGACCTGCTCCTCGCCGCGGGGGCGCCCTCGCCTCGCCGCCCGCAGAGGGCCTGACCCAGCGGGCTGCTCCAGAGCCCCGCAGCGCTCCCTCATCCGCCCGGGGCCTCGACGGCTGGGCGCTCCCGTCGGATTTCGCCTCACTCCAGGTCCATGGCGTCGGCGATCGGGGGTCCCCACAGCGTCTACCCCTCGGTCCCCACCTTCCAGCCCCGTTTGTCTCTGGCGACCCACCCTGGGCGCGGGCCCGGCCTCCCTCCCTCAGCGCTCGCAGCAACTGCCTGCGTGCCCCAAGATCTCTGGACAATCTCCAACGGCCCAGCCAGCACCCCAACAGCCCCCATTCAGCCTCCAAGGGAATCCAGCCAATGCCAACGGACCCTGGCCAATCCCGACCGCTTCCCAACCAGCCCCTAAAAGCCTCCGGCCAGTGCCCAACGGCTCCCAGCCACCCCGCAGTGACCCCTGGTCAGTCTCCAACAGACTCAACGACCCTACATTCGAATCTTAACCTACTCTCTGGACGGGGTGGGGCCGGGAGGGCTCCCTAGAGGTCGCTGTGCTTGAGGGGAAGGAAAGATGAGGAGGAGTTGACTAAGATAGTCTACAGGGCGTTGTAGGCTGAGGGGATGAGGGCGCCTGGAGAAGTCCTAACTTGGGGGGCCTCTCTGGTTATCCAATGTGCAGCTAGAGCTTAGAAGCGGGGCCGGGGTGCTGGGATGGGGGAGGGGAGAGGACAATGCTAGGTAGTAGAAGAGTGGAAGGGAGATCAGGAGGCCTCCGTGCTCCAAATGGGGAGGCTTGAGCGGGGCAGTCAGATGTGTGGTGTAGTCAGATGTGTGATGTAGAAGGAAGCTCTGCGGACAGAAAGGCAATGGATGAAGCTCTCAGGCAAGTCTGGGGCAGAAAGCCGGTTGGAGATTCTGTGGGTGACCTAGGCAGGAGGGAAGATGGCCTGGGCTAGAAGATGGCCTTTCAGGTGAGAACTATGGACTTGTTTTTAAAGCTACAAACAAGAACCTAAGTCACACAAAGCAGGAAAGAATGTCCAATGGAAAAAAAGACAGTCTTTTCAACAAATGGTGTTGGGGGAATTGGACAGCCACATGCAGAAGATGGAAACCTTTCCTTACACCACACACAAAAATAGACTCAAAATGGGTAAAGACCTCAATGTGAGACAGGAATCTATCAAAATCCTAGAGAACACAGGCAGCAACCTCTTCGACCTCAGCCGCAGCAGCTTCTTCATGTCTCCAAAGGCAAGGGAAACAAAGGCAAAAATGAACTATTGCGACTTCATCAAGATAAAAACTTCTGCATGGCAAAGGAAACAGTCAACAAAACTAAAAGACAATGGATTGAATGGGGAGAAGGTATTTGCAAATAACGTATCACATAAAGGGCTACGATACAAAATCTACAAGAACTTATCAAGCTCAATACCCAAAGAACTAATCCAATCAAGAAATGGGCAGGAGACATGAGCAGACATTTCTCCAAAGAACACATACAAATGCTTAATGTCACTCGGCATCAGGGAAATACAAATCAAAACCACAATGAGATACCACCTCACATCATTCAGAATGGCTAAAATTAACCAGTCAGGAAATGACAGGTGTTGGCGAGGATGAGGAGAAAGGTAAACCTTCTTACACTGTTGGTGGGAATGCAAGCTGGTGTAGACACTGGAAAACAGTATGGAGGTTCCTAAAAAGTTGAAAATAGAGCTACCCTATGACCCAGCAATTGCACTACATGGTATTTACCCCAAAGATACAAATGTACTGATCCAAAGGGGCACCTGCACCCCGATGTTTATAGCAGCAATGTCCATAGTAGCCAAAATATGGAAAGAGCCCAGATGTCCATTGATTAATGGAAAAAGAAGATGTGCTCTATATATATATATATATATATATATATATATATATATACATACACACACAATGGAATACTACTCAGTCATCAAAAATGAACTCTTACCATTTGCAATGACATGGATAGAACTAGAGGGTATTATGCTAAGTGAAATAGGTCAATCAGAAAGACAATTATCATATGATCTCATAAGTTGAATTTAAGAGACAAAACAGAGGATCATGGGGGAAGGGAGGGAAGAATAAAATAAAACGAAGTCAAGGAGACCAACCATAAGATATCTTTTTTTAAAGATTTTCTTTATTTGAGAGAGAGAGAGAGAGAGAGAGAGAGAGAGAGAAAGGGAGAAGCAGGCTGCCTGCTGAGTGGGGAGCCTAACATGGGGCTCAATCCCATGACCCTGGGATCATGATCTGAGCCAAAGGGAGATGCTTAACCAATTGAGCCACTCAGGCATCCCAAGAGACTCTTAATCATAGGAAACAAAATCATAGGTGCTGGAGGGGTGGGGGATGGAGGGATGGGATAACGGGGTGATGGACAGAAGGAGGGCACGTGATGTAAAACTGGGTATTATATGAGACTGAAGAATCACTGAACTCTACCTCTGAAACTAATAAGACACTATATGTTAATTAATTGAATTTAAAATTAAAAATAGGAAACCATAAAAAATTAAACAATCCTGTCATCAGAAAAAAAAAAAAAAAATCTAAGTCACAGACCAGACCAGGCAGGATGATGGGAACAGGGCTGGGAAGACAGTGGGCCAAGGGTGAAGGTGGTAGAGTTGCCCCCGCCCCTCCCGGAGGTGGGGCAGCATCAGTAAGGAGAAGGGGATGCCACGTTCAATTTGGGAATGTTTCATTTGTAAGCAGAGATCTCCTGGGCCCATCCAAGATTCATAGGGAGGGGTTCAGGGTGCGGACATGGGGGTCAGATACGGGGTGGATTCATCAGCGTATACTGGAGCCACTGGATGATATCAGAAAGCTGGGATCAGAAATTTGTGGACAGTCCCTTCCGAGGCCCAGGCAGAGAGGGAGAAAGTTCGCAGGAGGCTGAGGCAGCCAGGGTGGGAGAAGATGAAGAAAATCAAGCATAAAGGTATTTTATTTTTATTTTTTAATTTTTAAAAAATTTTTAAAGACTTTCTTTATTTGAGAGAGAGAGATCACAAGTAGGCAGAGGCAGGTAGAGAGAGAGGAGGAAGCAGGCTCCCCGCTGGGCAGAGAGCCTGATGCCGGGCTCGATCCCAGGACCCTGAGATCATGACCTGAGCCGAAGGGAGAGGCTTTAGCCCACTGAGCCACCCAGGCGCCCCAAGCATAAAGGTATTTTAAAAGCTGATTGAAAAAATCAGCTTTGGCATGGAGTTAGGAATAAACATTGGGCAGTGCTCATGAAAACTGAAATATAATTCCACTTTTCAGTATCTACCAGGAAGACAAGAGGTAGAAGGAGGGAACAGTCCATCCCTGAGGGCAGTAAGGGGTGCACTGGGCGGAATTTAAAAGCAGTTACTGACTAAAAGCATGTCTTCGGCTAATTATCACCATTCAGTAGAAATTCTGAACAAAGGCGTGGATAGACTCCTCCCCACTGTAGCCAGAAGAAATGGAGCAGCACCAGATCATAATTAAAAACAAGACACACAACTAAAATTTTTTGTTAAAGATTTTATTTACTTGAGAGAGAGAGAGCATATGAGCCGGGTGAGGGGCAGAGGGAGAGATCTCTGCTGAGCAGGGAGCCTGACACGGGGCTCGATCCCAGGATCGAAGAATCATGACCTGAGCCGAAGGCAGACACTTAAGGACTGAGCCAGCCAGGTGCCCCATGACTTCCCTTTTTAAAAGAGTGGCAGGTAATAAGTGGGGAAGAAGAATGTTTCTGTCTCTTCCTGCGTTGACTGCCCTCATTCCGTTGGCCTCTCTAGCAGGCTGTTCTCAGCCTTTGTGGGAGAAGACTTCCCACCGGGCTGCACCGGCTCAATCAGGTTGTGTTTTCACAGTCTGCTGCGGCCCATTACCATCCCGGTTTCTGAGTTCTTCCACCTTTGGACTTGGATGGGTATTAAACTCTTCAGGTATAATTAATACAAGCAGAACCAATATATATATATATATTTTTGCATATATATATGCGTCTATCTCAGAAAGCTCAACTGCATGGAAATACTGCAAACCCACTTAATTTGCAGGAAAGGTGCTTTGCCTTGCTTCTCTCAAAGGCTTGGGACTATGGAAGGCTTAAGCTGCTGAGGTTTCTTTTATTTTATTGTACTTTTGTCCCTCGTTTTTTGAAGTTAGGATTTTTGAAAATTCTAATGTATAACTACTGCATCAGAAGAAATATTTCAACACAGTTTCTTGTTGGAAATTAATAATCCCGTCCATCACCTGATGACTTTCTTACCCCATTCACCTATAGGTTAATAATTAAAATTTTATACATTTATTTTAGATTCAAAGAATTTGGCAGAGTTAGTTAAGGGTGACTGACATAATTCCAAAGGAGTTATGTTGTAATAGTTGTAGAGAAATGCATTTGAGCTAGTGTGGTCAAAAATGACGATAAAATGGAAATTTCATGTACTTCCAAACATTCTGGGTTTGTAAAATCACCTTCATTTCTTTGGCATCAAATGTTTACATTAGTAATAGTAAAATAAGATGACACTTTTCCATTAAAAAAAAAAGGAAAACAAAAAAAAGGAATTTATATACATAAAGTGTAAAGATGGGCCTGGAGAGAGACATACCCCAGAAGGAATTACCTTGAGCAGGACTTGGGGAAGGCACTAGGGTTGGTAGTGATACCAAAAAGGATTTGAACTTTTTTTTTTAATCTTTCATAATGTTTTGTGTGTGTTTTTAAAGATTTTATTTATTCATTTGACACAGAGATCACAAGTCGGCAGGGAGGCAGGGAGGCAGGCAGAGAGAGAGGGGGAAGCAGGCTCCCCGCTGAGCAGAGAGCCCTATGCGGGGCTCGATCCCAGGACTCTGAGATCATGACCTGAGCCGAAGGCAGAAACTTTTAACCCACTGAACCACTCAGGTGCCCCTGACTTTTCCTCCTTTGTCCTGGGTTCTATAAGAAGACACTACTTCCTCCAACCCCCTCCCCCGCCCCAAGTAGCCACCTCTCCAGGCCACAGCCGCCGCCCCCAGGCCGAGATTGTCAGGCTCTCAAGCAGGCCGAGGCAGGGCTCACAGGGAGGTGGGGAGCTTCGGGACCTTTCTGCTCTCCTTAGATTTACTTGGCTTGCATAAATATTGTGCTTTTATTTTATTTTTATTTTTTAAAGATTTTATTTATTTGACAGAGATAGAGAGACAGCCAAAGAGGGAACACAAGCATGGGTAGTGGGAGAGGGAGAAACAGGCTCCCTGCTGAGCAGAGAGCCCGATGCGGGGCTCGATCCTAAGACCCTGGGATCATGACCTGAGCCGAAGGCAGACCCTTAATGACTGAGCCCCCCAGGCGCCCCTAATATTGTGCTTTTAAAATTTATTGAAATTTTCTTTCTGACAATGATTTTTTTTTTTTTTTTTTAGCAATTTAGGTCAGCTTTCTTAAGGTCCGTTTTTACTTTCTGGAATTTAAACTGAGTCCAGAAGTTGCACCAATACCGACCTCGGCTGTCCAGTCCCTGCAGTGGAATTTGGGTCTCCTTGAGGACCACCCCTCTGTCTACACTGGAGCTCCCACTCACCATTGCAAAAGGCTGAGAATTTTGTACTCTATGCCCAAGAAGGAAAAAGGGCAGGGGGAATGAACTTTTTGATTATGAACTGACCTGGAACCTCCCTCCTGTCCTTCCCCAGCCTGGCCTGCGTCCCTTGCTCAGTCTGTCCTCTGCCCGGTTCTCCAGCTGCACTCAAGATCAAGGAAGCTGAGGGGCGCCTAAAGCCTCTGACTTCAGCTCAGGCTCTTATCTCAGGGTCACCGGATCTAGCCCCGCATCGGGCTATCTGCTCAGCAGGGAGCCTGCTTCTTCCTTTCTCTCTGCCTGCCTCTCTGCCTACTTGTGACCTCTCTCTGTCAAATAAATTAAAAACAAACAGACAAACAAACAAAAAACCAAATCTTAAAAAAAAAGAAAGCCCAGCCTGGAGAGAGGATGTATCCACTCTGGAAGAGCTCTCTTCTGCCCTCTGGTGGCCGCCTGCTCATCTACAGGCCTTGGAGGGAGTGTATGTGCGTGCATGCGTGCGTGTGAGTGTGTTTGTTGGTGTGGCTGCCCTGGGGAAGCCAGTGTGTTTAGCAGAAGAAAGGGAGAGGGCCTCAATTTAGCTGAGGGGAGTCTCCCAGATGTGGGCTTGGCAGGATCCCAGGTGGAGACCTCCGGCGGGAGTGGAGGAGAAAGAGATGCATTGCCTTCCCCGAGACCATGCCCGAGTGCTGCCCAGAGGGCTCCTGGAGAGAGCACATGGGCTGGAGGGCCCCAGAATGCTCGCTCGGGCCTCAGAAAGGGTTTCCCAGGGAAGAGAGCACTGCGCCCAGGACAGCCGAGACTTCCTGTTCTCCTTTGATGGGTCCATTGCAGAGCGCTGAGTGTGGGAGG
Source organism: Nasua narica (assembly GCA_028533885.1). NCBI lineage: Eukaryota > Metazoa > Chordata > Mammalia > Carnivora > Procyonidae > Nasua > Nasua narica. Next base: position 59,618,386 of record CM052799.1, on the reverse strand, counting down.
CAGAGGGGAGGTGTTTAGCCCTGTGGAGTAGGAGACAGGAGTTCTTATAAAGTCAGAGCCCCACGTCCAAGAGAGGGAGGATGGAGTCTGGAAGAGATAGATGGGCACTGACTTCCTCTCCTGCCTTTTGTCCTGGTGCTCAAGGCCATGGGGAAGGGCTCTGACCTTTGGCAAAGGCACCCCTAGGCTAGGAGGGGGGGAGCTAGAGCCCTGAGTGTTGGTAGGGAAAGGGCAAGTTAAAGCCTTTCCAACCCAACTGTGTCTCAAGGGTTGCTCTTGGGGTAAGCACAGCAAGCAAGGTGCTCGTGATCACCCCCCTCCGGTATCTGCCATGTGCTCCCTCGTGAACCCTCCCCCCTCATTTCTTTAATCCTCAACCTCCGCCCTACAAGCCCCTGTCCTCTGTGACATCCTGGCTTGTTCCCATCCCCCCAGGGATGCCCCCTTCTGGCCCTGGCTGGGAAGTAAATGTGTACGCTTTTGCCCCCAATATCAGCATGTTTGTCGCAGAAGAGTACAGTATCAGGGCAGCATGTGAAATAAAAGAAATTCTGGGAAACGTGAAATGTCCTAATCATGTCCACAAAATATGTTGTTTTGAGAACCTTGGATCATGCAGAGAGCCCAGTGTGCCCCTGTGAGAGGCAGGCGGGAAACACATGGGCCTGAGGGGAGAGGTAGGAGTCTGTCCCAAAGGACACTGTTATTCTCAGGAAGGGCAGTTTTTGATTTTTTTTTTTAAAGATCTTATTTACTTTATTTGACAGAGAGCTCACAAGTAGGCAGAGAGGCAGGCAGAGAGAGAAGGGGAAGCAGGCTCTATTCCGGGCTGAGAGCCCGATGCGGGGCTCGATGCGGGGATCTTGAGATCATGACCTGAGCTGAAGGCAGAGGCTTTAACCCACTGAGCCACCCAGGCGCCCCTCAGGGAGGGTGTTCGTAAACGTGGTGAGGAAAGCCTGGGTGTAGAGACTGGAGGCTGTGAAGCTGGCCCAATGGCACTGAGGAGCGGTGGTAGGGATTCTGAAAACAACGGGGTGCTCAGCTCCAGCTCTGGCCAGGCCCTGGGTCTGTGCAGAAGGACAGGGCCAGTGCGTGCAGATGTAGGTGTGTGTTCATCGTGCCAGTGCCCTGGGATGAGGCGAGGCCGCCCCACTCGCTACACTGCCCGTCCGGCCTGCTCTGTGATTCACGGGCAGAAGGAAGCAGGAGGGGAGGCAGGTGGCTCTCTCTTCCCAGGAGGGTTGGACTTATTTCTTTAGCTATCTTATTTGCTCTCATCCCACTACATATATGTAGACATTTTCTTTTTTGTTTGCCTGGGGTTTTTTGTTTTGTTTTGTTTTATTTGTTTTAAGCAAGTTCCACACCCAGTGCAGAGCCCAACATGGGGCTCGAACTCACAATGATGAGATCAAGACCTGAGCAAGATGAAGAGTTGGACACTCAACCCACGGAGCCAGCCAGGCACCGCAGTAGGTGCTTTCCTAGAAGAATACCATGTGAACTATTCTTTGATATTTCCTTTCCCGAGGTCAGAGAGCTCCTACTCTTTGGTACCTTGGTTAACTTTATCAATTTTACCCCAAAATATGCCCCTTTGATTCATATATTGTTCAGTTCCCCTGTTTGTTTTTTTAAACAACAACTTTATTAAGATCTAATTAAGACAGTCTCTTCAATAAATGGTGCTGGAAAAATAGGACAGCTATATGTAGAAGAATGAAACTTGACCATTCTCTT
>CM052799.1:59601462-59616143 GCA_028533885.1 Nasua narica | reverse complement strand
ATGAAACTGGACCATTTCCTTACACCACACACAAAAATAGACTCAAAATGGATCAAAGACCTCAATGTGAGACAAGACTCCATCAAAATCCTGGAGCAGAACACAGGCAACAACCTCTTCGACCTCAGCCACAGCAACTTCTTCCTAAATAAATAAATATTAAAACTAAAAATCAACAACGCATAAGCCAAAACAAAAAAGAGAGAATTGGATTAGATAATGTTGATGGATTTCCTCAGCATTCATACATTCATACAAGAAGCATTTGGGGAGCACTGGATTGGGTCCCAGGGATTCTAAGAATGAGAGAAACTGGCCCAGTCACTGTGTAGTCCAGGTCCTGCTGAGGTTTCTCACCTCTCCTGCACTGGTCAGTTCCTGGCTTCGGTGTGTTGCCCCAGTCATCCACTTTGTGCAAAACACAGCCCATTCACCAGGATCCACCAAAATTCAAACCAAAAGAAAAAGCAATCCACTTCCACCAAGAATTTAGAAACTTACTGCACCACCTCTCGCAAGAGGTTCTGGTACATTTTCCTCCTTTTTTCTCCTTCTAATTTCTCTACTCACCTTGGTCTTCCTCAAGCTCAGGATCAACATAAATTCCTCCTTTTGCACAGCAGTTTGCTCCCTTTGTTTTCCCAGTGCTCAGGTGTGCCCACTCCAAGTGATACAGCCCTTTCCAGCAAATTCCATGACACCCCAAGAAGATGCTTGGTGATTCAATTTTCTCCATCTAGTGACAGCAGAGCACATGAAGAGCTTCAGGAGCAAAAGCAGGGTGCCTAATTCCTGATGCTTCCAGGTAAGAATGTAGAGAATGTAGAGGTGACCCAGGAGCTGATCTGAAAGGGTGAGTATGCCTCCAAGCAGAGAAGGAAGCATTCTTGTAAGAAAAGCATTTCTCTGGGAGTCTCAGAGCCTCTGTTCCTGTCCCAGCTGAGCCACCGTGTTGTCCTGAAATTCTGCGACAGTCATGGCACCTTTCTGAATGTTAATCCAGTGCTTCCACACTTTGATGTGCACACACTTCACCTGGGAATCCTCTTAAACTACAGATCATGATACAGCGGGGCTTGAGATGTTGCATGTCTACCCAGCTCCCAGGCAAAACCAACACCACTGGTCTGAAGATCACATTTGACAGAGTTAAGATCTTGATCTGAAACATTGGAATAAAACCTCCATGAGGATGTTGTGACTTCAGAAGATAATATTAAGAAACATTTGTGCTCCTTAAAAAATGTGATGCTTTGTAGAAATGGGATGTTCCAGTTGTAAAGATGCGATGTTCCAAGGTCTGCCCAATAAAAGAGAGTTGGATCCCCCCTATCTCCACAGTTTGCCACCTAAAAGGATAGCCATGCTCAGCAGATTTGGCAGCTCAGCCCATCAGAAGTGTCCCCTGTGCCAAGAGGACACACCAACAACTCAGTGGAAAAATCTCTAGGGAAGAAAGAGAGAGAACAAAGCAAGGATGTGATGCAGTAACTGGCAGATTTGCATGGGTCCCCAGCAACTTCCAGAGCTAATGGGGTGGGGGAAGGATTTCTGCAGAAACAGGAAGTCCTGCAAGAGAGCAAGGAAATACACACATACACATTGACCAAAACTAGAGAAGGGCTCTTCTCTTCATTTCACTGTTTGTTTGTTTGTTTTTAAAGGTTAGAAACCAATTAACTCCTAGAAGCTCCATAAGGAGTTTTGAACACAACTCTGTGTAGTTTGGGGCAAGTTCTCAAAGGATCGGATGGGAGGGCGGAGCAGGTGGGCTCAGGGCCACTTTGGTGTTCAACTCAGGACAGGTATGCTCCATAGCCACATGACCCAGGATCTGAGAGCCTTTGCACCTCCCAGGCTCTGAGTGTCCACTTTCCACACTGGTATGTTGCTGTCAGATGTTGCCTATTCTTGAGGAGTCAGCAAGGTAGACAGCAGATGGAAAGAGTTTAAGTGGCTTGCCCAAGTCACAGTGGAGTTACTGGCAGAGCTGATCCCCAAGTCTCCTGTTCCAGGCTGTGCATGAGAAACAGGGATGCCTGGCTGGCTCAGTCAGTAGAGCATGTGACTCTTGATCTTAGGGTTTTGAGTTCAAGCCTCATGTTGGGGGTAGAGGTTACTTAAAAAACAAATTAAATTAAATTAATTTTAAAAAAGAAAATGCAAATGCGGGTAATCCAAGTGGCTCTGCTTAGAGAGTAGGCAAGAATGTCACAAATTGCCAGCACCTTGGGTAGGTAGTAAAGTAAATGAATTAATATTTGTTCATCACCAACAGGGTATCAGGCTACAGGTTAACTAACTTATCCTCACAGCTTCAGAGGGATGATACTTTGCTAATCAAATAATGATTCTGAAGGTTCCTTAGATGTTGTATCACACAAAAGAAAGTGTCCAATAGATATTTGGTTATCTCCTCTACTGACCTATTTCATAGATCATGAGAGTAGAAGTAATTTATTTTATTTTATTAAGATTTTATTTATTTATTTTAGAGAGAGAGAGAGAGAGAGAGAGAGGTACTGAGAGAGAGCATGAGCAGGGGCAGAAGAGAGGGAGAAGCAGGCTCCCCATGAGCAGGGAGCCCAATGTGGGGCTCAATCCCAGGACCCCGGGATCATGACCTGAGCTGAAGGCAGATGCTCAACTGACTGAGCCACCCAGGTGCCCTGAGTAGAGACAATTTAATGAAAGTCAAACAGCTAAGTAGAGATTCAACCTCACGTCCACCAGGCTCCACGTTCTGCATTCTTCTCAGTGGATTGAGCAACTTGAGAAGTTGCTGGAAAGGGAATGGGCTGGACTCAAGTGTTAGAGAGAGGACTCCCATTTATGGGTTGTTTTGGAAGGTATTTGGGCAAAGCATTTCTAATATGTACCTCTGGTGGCTTTAGAAATCTTTTCATTTATAGGTAAGAAAATTGGACTGGGTTGGATCATAGCCCCCCAAAATTCATTCCTGGAATCTCAAACATGACCATATTTAGCTATAGGATCATTGTAGATGTTAGTAGTTAAGATGAAGTGATACCTGAGTAGGGTAGGTCTTTAATCTGGTATCATTGCCTTGGCCCTACCAGCATCTTGATTTTGGACTTTGGCTTCCAGAACTGTAAGAGGCTAAATTTATGGGGGGGGGGTTATTATTATTTTCAAAAAGATTTATTGCCCATTTACTATATGCCAGGTACTGAAACACAAAGTCCCTTACTCCAAAGAGACATTAAATATGTAAACAGGGTCATTAGAGATTGTGATAAATGTTATGACAGAAACAGAGTGATGAGATAGAGTAACTGGGGGAGGCCTCTTGCAGGAGGGAGAGCAGGGAAGAGCTTTCTGCCAAGGTAACATTTGAGCTTTGATTTGAAAGAAAAACCAACCATGCAAAGAGGTGTGGAAAGAACACTGTAGGCAGAAAGAATAGCAAGTACAAAGTCCAAAAATAGGAAAGGGCTTAATAGCAATGAAGTTAATGAGAGAGAATGACATAGGGGACTGTTGGGAGGTAGAAGTCAAAACACACAGGAGGTTGTATGCTATAGTAAGGAGTCAGAATTTAAAAATAAGCCACTGAATAGTTTTCAACTGGAAGAAAAGGGTGTCACGATCTGATTTACATTTTTAAATAAGCAAACTGCCTGGTGTGTAGAGAATAGACTGTAGAGGGGCAGGTTGGGGAGAAGGGAAACCAATTGGGAGGTCATCGTAGAAGAGTCTAGAGAAAGCTTTGACGAAGGTAGCAAGAGATATGGGGGTAAATGGATTCAAGATTAATAGTGAAAGGAAATAACAGAACTTGGTCCCTGAATTTAGGAGGTGAGAGGAAGCAGGTCTTTTATTTCGGCGCCCACAGACTGATGTCACCACCACTCATTCAATCTCCAAAAGCATCATCGTCTACTTCTGACATCCCTTTCCCCTCCACATCCAATCAGTCACTGCACTAGTTGGGGTTATCCAGAGAAACAGAATCAATAGCGTGTGTGTGTGTGTGTGTGTGTGTGTGTGTGTGTGTGTGTGTGTGTCTGTGTGTGTGTGTGTGTGTGTCTGTGTGTGTGTGTGTGTGTGTGTGTGTGTGTGTGTGGGGAGAGAGAGAGAGAGAGAGAGAAGAGGGAGAAAGGGAGGGAGAGAGAGAGTGATTGATTGATTTTAAGGGACTGATTCACAGATTATAGAAGCTGGCAATTCTGAAATGTGCAGAGCAGGTCGGCAGGATGGAGACCCAGGCAAGGGGCTGCTGCAGAGTCCAAAGGCAGACTGGAGGTAGCATTCCTTTTACCTCAGCGTGGTTTTTTTAAGTCCTTCACCTGATTGGATAAGACCCATCCAAATTTGGAGGATAATCTGCTTTACTCAGAGCTTACTGATTTAAATGTTAAATCTTATACAGAAAGGATATTCACAGCAACAACTAGTGTTTGACCAAAAACTGGTTATCATGGCCTAGTCAAGCTGACACATAAAATTCACCATCAGTCAATGATTGTTTTGACCCTTAAATATTTCTCAATTGGCTCTTTCCTCTGTTACCATTGCTTTACTTTAGGCTTGTGTTCTCCTTTAATTAATTCATAAAATATTTGCATTATGGTATTAGATACCGTGCCAAATGCTGGAGATACAAATGTGAATAAAAGATAGACTCTGTCCTAGGGATCTTGCATCCCTTTTATCTGTCTTCATAAAGGATGACTGTGTATCATTGCCTCTCACACTTTAACGTGCAGATTCATCTGAGGACCTTGTTAAAGGGCAAATCCTGATTCAGTAGGTCTGGGATGGGGCCTGAGATTCTGCATTTCCAACAAGCTCCCCAAGTACTGCTGTAGATCAAGAAAAACTATGAGTAACCGGGCCGGAGAAAATCTCTTGAAAGACCATGTTTAGAGGCACCTGGGTGGCTCAGTGGGCTAAAGCCTCTGCCTTCGGCTCAGGTCATGATCTCGGGGTCCTGGGATGGAGTCCCGCATCGGGCTCTCTGCTCAGCAGGGAGCCTGCTTCCTCCTCTTTCTCTGCTTGCCTCTCTGCCTGCTTGTGATCTCTCTCTCTCTCTCTGTCAAATAAATAAATAAACAAATAAACAAACAAATAAATAAATAATAAAGAAAGACCATGTTTATAAAGTGTTTTTGTAGGAGCAGCAGGTTGGTTCAGTCAGAAGAGCCGCGACTCTTGGTTCCCTGGCCCTGAGTTCCAGCCCCACCCTGGGTGTAGACAGTGCTTAAGTAATAAGTAAATAAATAAATAAACTTAAAAAAAAAAGTGTATTTGTAGATTCCCTGAAAGGATACACAAGAAACAGAAAACAACCGTTGCTCCTAGAATCTAATAGCTGATCGTTGTATATATTCTTTTATAACTTGAATTTTATACCAAGTACATGTATTACACATTCGAAAACAAATTAACAACAAAAGCAAAGTAAAAATATCTGAAGCTGCTCCCCTCTTAATACCCTGCAGTGGAGCCCAGTGGCCCAAAGGCAAGAGTGCAGTTTAGCCCATCTTAAACCCTTTCTTATGACCAGTTTACCTTTTCAGTTTATCTCTGATTGTGCCCGTCAGGTCTGGGACCACAAGCATTCCTTCCACCGGAAATGCACTTTGTACAAATTTCCCGTGGTCTTTCAAACTCCAGATACAAGAAACCGCAGCACTTAGGCCAGGAAGCCTTTCATGCATCCCCCCACCCCCGCTCCCCCTGCTTTAAAGTTACCTTTTTTTACATTTAACCTCATAATGCTTCTTTTTGTTGCAGTCATCACACTGTGTCGAAATTTTGTTTACTTGTCTGTCTATTTTTGCTACTTGATTGTGCGCTCCTTGAGGACAAGGCTAGAGACTAGGTCTACCGCAGACTGTTCCGAAATTATTCTGCGAAAGAATCATGTACTGGCCTCAAGGGGTTCACGGGAAGGGGCAATCCTCGAGTTCTAGGGCTTCTCCTATCTCCTCGTGACTAACGCGAGGCAAACGTGCCAGGAGCTGAATCCGAGCACCCTGGCTAGGAAGGCGGCCAAAAATGTGGCCCTGTCCACTCGCTGGCTTCCGGAGGGAGCTTCCCTCTACCAGCACGCGACGCCCCCTCCGAGGGTCCAGGCTGCCAATCCACCACCCCCACTGGTGGGCTTGGCATCCACAGCCCGTTTCAGAGCGCAGCTTGGAAAGCTTGGGGTTCTCCTTGGCATCTGGCAACAGCCCCGGGGGGCGACCAAAGAGAACAGAGGAAGGGTGCACCCGACCCGTCAGGGCGGGGCTGGGGTTGGCAGGGGAGGGCTGGCGAGGACAGGTGAGGGCCAAGCGCCAGGCAAGGGGCCGCCCCTCTAACTTCCTCGCACTTACACGTTTCTTCCCCGGAGCCCAGGCTGAGGCAGCCGTCTCCTGGCCGTTTCCTCTCTTCCCGCCCCACTACCTTCAGGACCACTACCTCCACGCTGTGGAGTACTGTACACTCGGTAACACCCTCCCGCCGGACTCCGGCGCCGGCGACTGCATTCCACGCCCCCTTCTCGCCTGCGCCTAAATTTCTGTTGTTGTAAGTGACCCAGTTGATGGTGGACTTGTTACTGCAGTCCTAGAAAATGAATACAAAAAGCACTGGAGAACTGCACAGAGTAACTGGTCTCAAAGCGTTCCTGACGTTGCCTTGTATCAAATAAAGAAACTACTTTCCAGCTGTGAGACTCGAGAGGAAGTCTTCATCAGTGCCAGGGTCACTCCAGCCCATGTGGTCATGCAGAATTTCCATCACAGCTGTGCAGATGTCTCCCACACACATGTTCACACACACTCTGCCTCTTCTCCTTCCACACAGACAGCTCAGAGCAACCACAATCAATTCTGCGGGGACTGTCCCTGCCTCGGGTGCAGCACTGTCTGCCCCTGGGTGGTGGTGAGGGTGAAAGGGCACTTTGGTTGGTAGCCATCTGGACCACCACTGTAAGGTACCAGCTGCAGGTGAGATGGCATTTTCTGGGGGTTTTCAACCCCATTAGGTTGATCTTGACATTTGGCCATGCAGGCTTTAACTCTTCAACCACATTTACCTTTCATAAGTAAAGAGCAGCTATGAAATAAATAAATAATAGTTACAATTTCTGCAAGTTCAAAATCAGTATTTCTCAATCCTAGCGGTTTATAGAATTATGGGGGAGTGTCAGAGTCCCACAATGGACTGATGAAATCTGCATGTCAGTTCTTTGCAGATTCCCTCATGCAATTCTAATGTGGAGCTTAGACTGAGAAGCACTGTTCTGGTTCTTTGCTCCCGAAATGTGATCCATTCACCCAAGCATTGACATGACCTAGGAGTGGGTTAGAAATGCATAATCCTAACCCCGCTCTGGACCTGGTGAAGCTAACTGCATCTTAACAGAAACTCGGGTTATCTCTGTACACATAAAATTTGCAAACTCTAAGTTAGACTGCCCTTTCCATTGCTTCAAGTTGGAAGGAGAATCTCTGTGCCACCGATATAGAGCCATCAACAAATATGTAGGGTGTAGCTTTTCTCGGGCATGATGTTCAAGTTATTTAATAACTAATGCTTGCCATAGACATCTAAAACTGCAGAATGACTGTGTCCTGGGTGAATGCCAATTCTAAACTTACTATAAATACTCTAGTTCTTAGAGCTTCCTGTCCTGATTGCTTGATTATATCTCAACGTCTGGGGCCCTTCTGATGGGGAGTGGCTGCATCAGGCACAGTTGGGGTGGCTGCTCAGCTCCCAACAATTCCCTTTGTTTTAGAAATGGCGTGGGGACAGCCCTCACCAGCTGATGGGGATCTAAGGGTGCCAGCTCACCACACCTCTCCTCTCTTCCAGGGTCTGAGTAAATTTTAGACATACATATAGAATTTTAAATGAGTGTCATATTAGCATATTTGGGCAAAGCTAGAAAGGATGGGGCGCCTGGGTGGCTCAGTGGGTTAAAGCCTCTGCGTTCGGCTCAGGTCATGATCTCAGGGTCCTGGGATCGAGCCCCACATGGGGCTCTCTGCTCAGCAGGGAGCCTGCTTCCCCGCCCCCGCCCCCCCCGCCTGCCTCTCTGCCTACTTGTGGCCTCTCTTTCTCTCTGTCAAATAAATAAATAAAATCTTAAAAAAAAAAAAAGCTAGAAAGGAAGACATCTGTTTACTGGATGAATGAACCCTGAAGGGCTGTAGCAGAAAATGACATTTTTTCTCTCCCCACCGCCCCTGCAGATCTATTGACTCATTCTTTCTGTGCGTATGAGTGCTCAGGCAGACCCTTACCTTCTTTGTCATATTGGGTATTAAAACTCCATTTCCTTTAGGTATTAAAAATAGTCCAATCACCTATCACAGTGTTCATCTCTTGCCCACTCACCATGGCCCCTCTTCCTGCTTGGGCCTTGCTTGGGCTGAGGTAATGTGCTAGGGAGGAAGGAAGAGGTTGGCTTCCTCCTACTTCTCCTCCCCACCCGATCTGCTGCCTCTCTCTCCTCCAAGGGTGCACTGGGAGAGGGAAGAAAAGAGGGAGCAGAGAGGGTCTCTTGGAATTGCTCTGGTCACAGCCTGGCACCAATGCCCCATGGCATGCATGCCCTAGTCTTCCCCCTTCTCATGGAGCACTTTTATGGTGTGTTCAGGAGCTCCTATCATGGATCTGGGTGAGACCTTCTATGTCTGGCTGTCAATCACTCCCCTAGGCCTAGGCTTCTGACAGTGTATCTCCCAGACTCCCCTGCAGTGGTCTTCTTGAGTGGAATGCTTTCAGGAGGAGTGAACTCCAGCTCCCTTTCTCGGGTTTCATCTCTGGCCTGTGAAAAGCTCATGCCCCCTTCCCTAGTTGGCTGCAGGTACAGGCCTTTCCCAGATAACCCACTTACTCTGGAGGGTCTCCCAGGCTGGTGTTGGTCACCAATCCTGGCATTCCCCCAGATGCCAGGAGACCTAGACATGTACTCCAAGTAAGTCTTCATAAATTTTCCTTGATTGGCTTAAAGTGTCAAAGAAGCAGAAGGGGCTGAGAGGTGGGGGAGAGGAGGGAGATGCTAGAGCCCTCCCTCAATAGTCTATCTGAATAAATGTTCCCTATCTGCTGATGCCCAGGCCCACATGCCTTCAGCCAGCCTCTGAGTTCACCTCATCCATAGTGGGTACTTCCTGGGAGGCCAACAGGTTCCTCCCTAACTCTCAGACTGATGGCTGGAAGTGCCAGGATTTAGTGACACTCAGACATCGGGGACAGGGTCAGTGACAAGATACCCCAACCTCTTGTTGCTTGGTGGGCAGTTGTGAAGTGAGCCCTGCTTAGTTTCTCACAGCAGGGCAAGGACTAGGGCAAGGCAAAATTTGAGGCAGCCCTTATGTTCAGGTCTTGGGAGAGTAGGACCAGCCCTTGAGAAGAAATGCCCCCTTGACTTTGATAGCCCGAGTGGCTCCCCTAAGTCCTGGCCCTGGCTTAGAAGGTCCTCAGCGGAATTCAGCCCAGGTGCTCACAGTAGAAGCTACTGAGTATTATCCTGGGCTGGCTTCTTCATTTCCTTGTGTCACCTCCTCGTTTCTGCACTCCTGAGGCCTGGGACCACCTCCCAAATGAACTACCTGTACCCACATCCCATCTTGGGCTCTGCTTTTTGGAACCCAAACTAAGACCCTTTCTAGTCTCTCCTTATGAGCTGTCAGCCTCATCTCATTTACCATCGAGGTGGGTGGGGAGAAAGTTCACAGGACTGGGTGTTTCACCAAATCCTTCATTGAAGGGCCATCTCAGGCCATAAGCTGGCTTTTCCCTGGTGGTAGCGCGTGGCTTTTGAGGCCCTGGAGTCTGTCATTCAGGGCAAGAGCGAACTCAACAGATGGAGGAGCCCCAGCTTCCAACTGCCCATAGTTTCACTCTGGTTCTTCCTTCAGTTCTTTTAAACAGCTCTATCAAAATATAATCCACGTATAGCTCACCCGTTTAAAGTATTCAATGTAATGTTTTGTCACATTTTCACAGATATGTACAACCGTCACTATCATCAGCTTCAGAACCTTTTATCACCTCAAAAGGTAACCCTGTACCTTTTACCTGTGACCTCTCTTTCTTCCTCCCAACCCCACACCCCCATCCCAACACTAAGCGGCCATTCGTATCCTTTGCGTCTCTATAAGTTTCCCTATTCTAGGCTTTCGTAGGAACAAAATCACTCAATCTGTGGTCTTCCTTCAGTTCTCAAAAATAACCCTGCAGCTGAATGAAGGTAATTTTCACAATGGATTTTTGTGCCTCCTCGCTGCATTCTGCCCCACAATTCCCAGTCATTCTGACAGCACAAATTCTGACTGTTATCTCTTGGCCCGGACTACAAGATCCCAGCATGAGAAAAGTAGGCACAACCCCTGGTGTCCTCATGAGTACCCAAGAAATAGCATCTCGGTCTGGAGATTAGGGCAATAGGGAAGAAAGTGTAGGCACAGCTTACATTTGAGGAAGGCTCAAGACCCAGAAGATGACACGCAATTATGATTTAGTCGAAAATGAGGCCACAGTAAAGGGATTATTTCAGAGTATTGGTGTGGGTTTAATGCTATGCCAAAAAACCGCAAATTTCTAAAAACGGTAATATCCCCTCTTAGCATCTACTTTCTTGAATCACTCCTGGCACAACTACGGCGAGCTGAGTTCCCTGGGAAGCAGACTCTGAGGTGGAGATTAGGGTGCAGGGAGTTTATTAAGGGGTGCTCTTGGGGTCAACATCTGTGGAAAGAGGGAAGGAGGCAAGCACTGGGGAGGCGGAGAAACTGAGTTGTGATGGAATCTCAGTGAAGGCCTCAGCTCACCTCACTGGGAGTTCTGAAGCTGGGATAACCGTTCTGAAATTTCTCAATTTGGGTCAAGGAAGCTGGACCTTTATAACCTGGTATTGACCAGCTTGACCTCCGGTTAAGTGGCCTATCTTCAGCTGAAACGATTCCCAAGAGAGCTGACAGTGGGGGCATTTGCCGGTAGCACTCCAAGAAGCTGGAAGAATAAGTCCTTCAGTCTAAAGGGAGATTGAGGGGTACACCCTACTGCCCACTCTATCCTTTTCACCTGGGTCAGCCTCTCTCTGCTGGACAACAAGCTCCTTATGGCAGAAGACAGCAGAAGACGACCTTCATATCTCACAGTGGATCTAACAAATAGTAGGGCCTCGGAGCACATTTGTTGATGGGCGGACCAGTTGCCGAACAGAACTCTGACTTCAATGAGGCTGCTTTCTAAGAAAATCAGCCCTGGCACTGGCGTGCAGGTGGAAGTCTTTGTTGAATAGAGAAAGTCACTATTGCTAGACCTTTTGAAGTCTGGTTCCAGTTCTTCTGGCCGAGCTGGCTTGTGGGCAGGATGAGAAATGAAAGGAGGAGACAGAAGGGGAAGAGGAGGAGGAAGACGGAGGCCCAGAGGGGTGCATGTAGTGAGCAGGGCAGGGAGATTAACAAGGAGCACAGAGACGGAAGGCACCATGAGAACTGAGAACTCAACCAGCCTTGAGAACAAGACCAAGGTCTGGGGCAGCAGAAAGGAGACTTTGATTCAGGGTGGCCTCAAAGTTCCTGCCATCATTTTCTCTCACACTTACCCAACCAAATCCTCAACCCACTTCTGCCTGCTCCACATCTGCACCCACAAAGCTGCTCCTGGCTGAGACTCACATAACCTCTCAGTGAGTTGCATATAGTTTCTGACAACAAACCTCAAACAGGCTTCCCATGTTGCCTGGCGATTCTATTCAATGTCATCCCTGGTCAACTCAGCTTCCCAGCCTCTAGGACAACCCTTTCACCCCTGATCCTCAGTCCTCATTCTCTACCTTGCTTCTGATTTCACTCAGAAGATAGGATCAATCAAAGCAGCTCTTTCACACACTGCTGTCTCTTATTAAATTTCAGTCTGTATCAGGAGACCCTGGGCTCAGTCTTTAGACCTCTGTTCTGTTGACCCAACTAGGTGCAGTCACCCAGTTCATGTTTTAATATCATCAATAGGCTGATTGATTGATTGATTGATTGATGATTTCCCTAGTCTAACCTGTATTTCTTCCTTAAGCTTGATTCATGCATGCAGTGACAATTCCTTTTGAGGTATCTAGGTGTAATTAATTCCAAATAAAACTCTTGATTCATGCTCTACAAACCTGGTCTTTCCCCTGATTCACCTCTTAACAAATTGCATCCACAGCCCCAGTTGCTCAGACCAAAACCATAATTCAGTGTTAGTTCTTTGCCTCGCACTGCACATCCAAACCAGTGGCACATCTTGTTGCTGCTACCTTCAAAATACATCTGATTCCACCAGCATCTCTCACTCAACTATTGGCATAGCTTCCTCACTCTTCCCAGTCACTCCTACCTTGACAATCCCCACGTGGGTGACACTGTCTACTTTTAGAGTTGCCCTACACAGGCTATTTTCACAGGAAGGCAGATTAAGGCAGTGGACACACACTGGAGCCAGATTCAAAATACTAGCCATGTCTAGTATTAGACATGGAACTTTAGGCAAGTTAATCAGCCTCCTTCTCCTACCCATTGCTCGCTTATAAAATGGGAGTAACAAATATGGCTTGAGAATTAGAGGAAGTCCTTTTCCCTAATTGCAATCTTTTATGGAGCACCTGTGAGATTCCAGGCTTCCCACTCAGCACACTACACGTTCTCATTTCTCAAATTGAATACTCATATATCCCTGGTGACAGGTGGCAGTGGGCGAGGGACACTCTTAGCCACAAGATAAATGTAAAACAATATTTTGAATAGGGTTGGCAATGGGGAAAGGACATTTGTATAATGGCATGGGACCATTTGTATAATGGCATGTAAAGAATAATAGCAAGGACTGAATTAAAACCTTTTGTGTCAGGCATTATTCAAGGCACTTTACAAATATCAATTTATTTAATTTCAATAACAGCTCTATAGGCAAGTCCACTATTCTCATTTTACAAGTGAGGAATATGTGGGAGAGGAGGTTGAGCTTAAGGGCATTTGGCTAATCACTGGTAGGATTTTGAATTGGGCAGTGTGGCTCTCACTTCTACTTTAGGGGACCTCTCCATAAAACAGCTGCTAGAGGACAGACCTGAAAGATATAGGTTTAACCAGAAATGAACAACTTGAAAGGGATGAATGGACAAGAAAAGAGATGGGAATTAAGACTCTTGGCTTTGGGTGCTCTAAAGCTGGCTTGAATCCCAGCTCTGCCACTTACTATTTGTGTGAACTTGAGACCTGCGCATGTGCTCCTCACCTGTAAAATGAGTTCAGACCCATATCTTAGGCTGTCTGGTACAGAAGAAAACTCACCACTTACTGACAATTTTCTCCTTCTTTAGAGTCTTCTTCCTATTATTATAAAAGAGGTAAACAAAGCAGCCTACTTGAAAATAAATACACTTAGACTTCTGCTTTAGGGAAGATGGAATAAATGTACTTTTCTTTATTCCTCCCACTAAACAGAACAAAAACCCCTGAACACTCTATTTATAATATCTAAAATATAGAGTAAAAAAGGCAGATTTGGTAGACACTTGGGACCCAAGGCATAAAAAAGCAGGGAGAGAAGAAGTCAATTGTCTGGAAACTCCAAGAGGAACAGATCTTTTCAAAAGCCCCCTAAAACACCCATTCTTTCTAGCCAGAGGATCAGGATAAAGACAGCAAGCATGGCAAGACAGAAAATGTTTCAATAATAACCTTCCTCTTTGGAGCGCCTGGGTGGCTCAGTTAGTTAAGCATCTGCCTTCAGTTCAGGTCATGATCCCGGGGTCCTAGGATTGAGTCCCACATCAGGACATCAAGAAAGAAGAACAACACAAAGAGAGTAAAAATATGGATAAATACATTTATCTTTTCTTCTTGAGTTTTCTAAGTTGTTTGATGATTTAATCAAGATTATAATGCTGCCCAAGATGGTCATAAATGTATATAGAGGACTATTTAAGGCAATTATATTATAAACAGGGATAGTAAAAAAAAAAAAAGTAAGATTCCTACACTTCACCTGAAAAATGTTGATACCAATGGATAAAAAAACCTCAATGTGAGTCAGGAATCTATCAAAATCCTAGAGAAGAACATAGGCAGTAACCTCTTCGAATCGGCCACAGCAACTTCTTTCAGGACATGTCTCCAAAGGCAAAGGAAACAAAAGTGAAAATGAACTTTTGGGAATTCTTCAAGATAAAAGGCTTCTGGGTGCCTGGGTGGCTCAGTTGGTTGAGTGACTGCGTTCGGCTCAGGTCATGATCCTGGAGTCCCGGGATTGGGTCCCATGTCGGCCTCCACGGGAAGTCTGCTTCTCCCTCTGACCTTCTCCTCTCTCATGCTCTCTCTCGCTCTTCTCTCTCTCTCTCTCAAATAAATAAATAAATCTTTTTAAAAAAAGATGAAAAGCTTCTGCACAGCAAAGGAAACAGTCAACAAAACAAACAGGCAACCCACGGAATGGGAGAAGATATTCGCAAATGACACTATAGACAAAGGTTTGATTTCTAAGATCTATAAAGAACTCCTCAAACTCAACAGTCAAAAAACAGATAATCATGTCAAAAAATGGGTGGAAGACATGAACAGACACTTCTCCAAAGAAGACATACAAATGGTTAACAGATACATGAAAAAATGCTCATCATCATTAACCATCAGAGAGATTCAGATCAAAACTACATTGAGATACTACCTTACACC
>CM052799.1:59584452-59601362 GCA_028533885.1 Nasua narica | reverse complement strand
ATGAATGGATAAAGATATGGTGTGTGTGTGTGTGTGTGTATATATATATATATATATATATATATATATATATATATATATACATATATATATATAATGGAATGTTATGCCTCCATCGGAAAGGATGAATACCCAACTTTTGTATCAACATGGACAGGATTGGAAGAGATTATGCTGAGTGAAATAAGTCAAGCAGAGAAAGTCAGTTATCATATGGTTTCACTTACATGTGGAGCATAAGGAAAAACATGGAGAACATTGGGTGAAGGAAAGGAAAGGTGAATTGAGGGAAATTGGAGGGGGAGATGAACCATGAAAGACTGTAGACTCTGAGAAACAAACTGAGGGTTTTGGAGGGAAGAGGGTTGGGGTTGGGTGAGCCTAGTGGTGGGTATTGAAGAGGGCATGTATTGCATGGAGCACTGGGTGTGGTGCATGAACAATGAGTTTTGGAACACTGAAAAAATAAAATAAAAAAAGAAAAATGTCGATACCAGTAGACTGTGATATTAGACATATATTGTGTAACACCTAGAGCAAACACTAAATAAGCTATACAAAGAGATAGACTCAAAACACTTCATAGATAAGTCAAAACAGACTTCTAAAAAATGCTCAATTAGTCCACAAGAAGGTAGGAATAAGAAAACAGAAAAACAAAAAACAAATAGACGAAACAAACAGAAAACAAAAATAAAGTGTTTAATAAAAATAAAAACTTAACCCTTAAAATATCAACAATTACATCAGATGTAAATGGTTTAAATAAACCAGTTAAGGGGTGCCTAGTTGGCTCAGTCAGTAAAGCATGCAACTTTTGATCTCAGGTTTATGAGTTCAGGCTCCACTTTGGGCATAGAGTTTACTTAAAAAAAAAAAAAAATGCACCAATTAAAAGACAAAGTAGAAAACATGACCCAACTATATTCTGTCTATAAGGAACTTACTTCAAATATAATGATATATGTAGGTTGAAAATAAAAAGATGAATAAAGGTATACCACACAAACATTAATTAAAAGAAAGCAAAGAGAGGAGCACCTTGGTAGCTTAGTCCATTGAGCCTCTGACTCTTGGTTTCTGCTCAGGTCATGATCTCAGGGTCATGGCAGCGAGCCGTGAGCCAGACTCTGTTCTCAGCATGGAGTCCGCTTGTCCCTCTCCTTCCCCTTCTGCCCCTCTCTCCACCTGCATGTGTGCGCGTGGGCTCACTCTCTCTCTGAAATAAATAAAATCTTAAAAAAAAAAAAGAAAACAGGGAGCTTTATTAATATCAGAGATCTGATAAAGCCCCCTGTTTTCTTTTTTAAAATAGACTTCTGAGCAAAGAAAATTACTAGAGATAAAGAAGGATTTTATATAATAAAAGGGTCAATCTGCCAAGAAGACATAGCATTTGTAAATGTATATGCAGCAGTCAACACAGCTGCAAAATATGTAAAGCAAAACTTCATAGAATGAAAGGAGAAAAAGATGCATTAACAAGTATAATTATAATAAAACTCTTATACCCCTCCCTCAGCAATAGATAAAACAAGTAGGCAGAAAATCAGGATATAGAAGAACTCAACAGCACCATCAACTAACAGAATCTAACTGACAATTATAGAACACCCAACAACAGCAGAATACTTATTCTTTTTAAAAGTGCAAAGAGCAAATACTAATGGAGATCATATCATGGGTACCAAATAAACCTCAATTTAAACTTAAAAGGATTTTAAATCATAGAGTATGTTCTCTGACCACAATGGAATCTAACTAGAAATCAGTAAGAGAAAAAATAGAAACATCTCCAAATACCTGGAAACTAAACAACACACTTCTAAATAACTCATGGGTCAAAGAGGAAATCTTAAGGGAAATTTTTTAACAACACATTGAATTGAGTGAAAATGAAAGTACAATCATCAAAGTTATGGGACACACTGAAGCAGTGCTGAAAGGAAAAGTTAAAGCACTAAATGTTTACAGTAGAAAAGAGGAAAAATTTCACACAGTAATCTAAGTTCCCATCTCAAGAACCTAGAGAAAGAAGAGCCAAATATACCTAAAGCAAGCAGAAGGAAGGAAATAATAAAGATAAGAGCAGTTTTCTTTGATAACTTTGATAATTTTGATGTCAAAGAAATTGAAAACAAAAACAATAGAGAAAATCGAGAAGAAAATCTGGTTCTTTGAAAAGATGAATGAAATTGACAACCCTCTATTCAGGCTTATCAGTGGAAAAAAAGAGAAAACACAAATCACCAATATCAAGAATGAAACAAAGGTTATAACTACAGATCCTGAAGACATAAAATGTTTTAGTAAAGCAATACTACAAACAATACTAGACACATAAACTTGACAACTTAGATGAAATGGACTAATTTCTTGGGACGCCTGGGCGGCTCAGTTGGCTAAGCGATTGCCTTCAGCTCAAGTCATGATCTTGGAGTCCTGGGATCGAGTCCCATGTTGGGCTCCCTGCTCAGTGGGGAATCTGCTTCTCCCTCTGACCCTCGCCCTTCTCATGCTCTCTCTCTCGCTCTCTCTCTCTCCCCCCCTAAAATAAATAAATAAAATCTTTAAGAAAAAAAAGAAATGGACTAATTTCTCAAAAAGCATGAGCTACAACTCACCTAATATGAAATAGCCCTATACTTATTAAACAAATTGAATTCATAATTTTAAAACTCTCAAATAAGAATTTAGAACTATGATTACTTTCATCAACTGTCACATCAGACTATGATAGTTTCACTGGAAAATTCTCCCAATGTTTAAAGAATAATTAACAGCAATTCTATACAATCTCTTCCAGAAAAGAGGAGAGAACACTTCCCAATTCATTTAATAAGCTTGTGTAAGTAACTCTGATATTCTAAACTTACATGGAGAGGCAAAGGAACTAGAATAGCTTAAATAGTTTGAAAAAAAAAAAAAGAGCAAATGGGAAAAAGAAGAATAAATGGGTTTCAAGACTTAGAGCCACAATAATAAAAACTGTGTGGTATTGATGGAGAAATAGACACATAGATTAATGGAACAGATTAGAGAACTGAGAAATAGACCCACACAAGCAGTCCTGGTTGACTGTTGACAAAGGCGCACAAGCAATTCAATGAAGAAAAGATAACCCTTTCAAATAAATGGTGCTGAAGCAATTGGATATTCATAAGCAAAAAAGTGAACCCCAACCTACATTTCACACAAAATGCAAAATTAACTCAAAATATATCATCGCACACTTAAACATAAAACTCAAAACTATAAAACTTTGAAAAAAATAAGAGAAAAACTTCAGGATATAGGGCTAGACAAAGAGTTTTTAGACATCACACCAAAAGCACAATTCAAAAAAGGGAAAAGGGTGGGGGGCGCCTGGGTGGCTCAGTCGTTAGGCGTCTGCCTTTGGGTCGGGTCGTGGTCCCGGGGTCCTGCGCGGGAGGCCTGCTTCTCCCTC
Source organism: Nasua narica (assembly GCA_028533885.1). Taxonomy (NCBI): domain Eukaryota; kingdom Metazoa; phylum Chordata; class Mammalia; order Carnivora; family Procyonidae; genus Nasua; species Nasua narica. The sequence continues at coordinate 59,597,914 of CM052799.1, read as the reverse complement.
TCTCCCTCCTCCTGCTTGTGTACCCTCTCTCACTGTGTCTCTCTCTGTCAATAAATAAATAAATAAAATCTTAAAAAAAAAAAGGAAAAGGGAAAAATAGGATTTCATCAAAATAAAAAGCTTTTGGTCTTTGAAGGACTGTTAGGAGGGACAAACAAGCCACAGAGGGTTAGAAGATATTTGCAAACCACATAGCCAACAAAGGATTAGTTTTTAGAAAATACAAAGAACTCCTAAGACCAACAATCCAATTAGAAATTGGGCAAGAGATTTGAAGAGACTTTTCACCCAAGAGAATCCTTGGATAGCAAATAAGCACATGAAAAGATAGTCAACATCACTAGTCAACAAGGAAATGCTAATTAAGACTTCAGCGTGATACCACTGCAAGCCCATCAGAATAGCTAAAATAAGAAAGTGCTTTAAGGATGTGGAGAAACTTGATTTTTTTGACGCATTGCTGGTAGGAATATAAAATGGTATAGTCACTCTGAAAAGTGGTTTGGCAGTTTCTTATAAAACTTAAGCGTGCACTTTCCATACAACCCATCAACTGCTCTTCTTGGCATTTACTCCAGAGAAATAAAAACTGAAACTCACACAAAAACCTGAACATGAGTGTTCATGGCCACTTACTTTGTAGTAGCCCCAAGCTGTAAACAACCCAACCATCTTCAAAGGGGGAATGGTTAAACTCTAGAACATCTACCCCACAATACTCTGCAACAAAGAAAGAAAAACTACTGACACATCACAACAGGGGTGAAATTTTAGAGAATTAACGTGAGTGTTGAAAACGTGCCAATCCCCAAAATTTACATACTGGATGGTTCCATGTACATCACAGTCTTGGCTGTGGCTATAAAAATGCAACATGAGGGATATTATAGTGATAGAATTATTCTGTGTCTTGACTGTATCAATGTCAATATCCTGGTTGTGGTATTGTATTACAATTTTGCAAGAGATTACTATTGGGGAAAACTAGGTAAAGGGTACATGGGATCTCTTTTAATTATTACTTATAATTCCATATGGTTATTTCAAAATAAAAAGGTTAATTTAAAAAATACAAACACTGGGGGCCCCTGGGTGGCTCAGTCGGTTGGGGTCTGCCTTCAGCTCAGGTCATGATCTCAGGGTCCTGGGATTGTGCCCCACATCAGGCTCTCTGCTCAGCAGGGAGCTTGCTTCCCCCCTCTCTCTGTCTGCCTCTCTGCCTACTTGTGATTTCTCTCTCTGAGTCAAATAAATAAATAAAATCTTTAAAAATAAATAAATACACAAACACTGATATCAATTTGTTTCCTATATATAAGAATCAACAAGTTACATCATTGTTTTATATTGCATTTATTTGAATATTGCAGGTTGGGAATTTTTTCACGTAGGTATCATTCTGTTCTATTTTTCTGATATATCCTTTGTGTCTGTTTTTCTATTTAGTTACCTTTTTCTTATTGACATGTAAGTACTCTTTATATATATGTTATTTATATGGCTTTAAGATGAGAGTTGATTTCTATTCATTAGATTTCAAAAATTTTATTTTATTTTATTTTTTTAAGATTTTATTTATTTATTTGAGAGAGAGAGAAAGATCACAAGTAGGCAGAAGCAGGCACAGAGAGGGGGGGAAGCAGGCTCCCCGCCAAGCAGAGAGCCTGATGCAGGGCTTGATCCCAGGACCCTGGGATCACGACCTGAGCCAAAGGCAGAGGCTTTAACCCACTGAGCCACACAGGTGCCCCAAATTTCAAAAACCTTAACAAGTGAGTTTTGGTCTGGGCATCCAAGACACAGCTGTGTGAAGCCCTCACTACCATGACCCCCAGTGGGATGCACTGAGCCCCTCACTTTTGTTTGATCACTCCACTCAAATCATATACATGGCAAGTAACTGGGCCCAGATCTGAACACCAGTCTATCTGATACCAGCTCCATGACATTTTTTAAACTATGTATGGTCTTCTCAATACGCTTATGCTAACTGCATAAGGGTCAACATTGTTCTTAAAAATAATACTGATCATAGCTAATTTATTGGCCAGACCAAATAAATAAACTGCATACATGGTCCTGTTTAATCCTCACCAAGACTCTAATTATTTTTATCTCCACTTAGTTAATTGAGAAAATCAGAATCATAAATCAGTGAAATAACTTGCCCAAGGCCACAGAACTAAGAAATGGCAAGATCAACTCAAACCCAGTTGCTCAGGCACCAAAGCTCTATGAAAGTGTTGGGTTTCAGAGACCATTAGGATGCCTGTTGTAAATTAGATCTCTCACCTTAACAAATCTTTTTATATCCAAGTCATGTCTCAACACTTGCCAAAACACTGTGCTCCCTGTTATGGAATGCGCATTCTCTCTGGCCCCTGATAACTGCTGGGTGGTAGAAAATTCAATGAAGGGAGAGAAGAATCACAAATTCCTTCACATAAGCAATAGAGATCTAGAAATCTCTGAGGTCATAAATGTGAATACCTCTTCAGGTATGAGTCAGAGGGTTCACTGAGAACACCAGAATAGATTTATTTCTAGATAAACATCAGAGCAGAAAAAAAGTAGTTATCTGACCTATGAAACATATAAAAATGAACTCATAAGCTTTTCTGTATGCAGGGTTTTCAATATTGTATTTAATTTTTATTTTGGGGGCACCTGAGTGGCTCAGCCAGTTAAGCATACCTTTGGCTCAGATCAAGATCCCAGGGTCCTAGGATTGAGCCCCACAGTCAATCAGTTGGGCTCCCTGCTCAGTGGGGTTTCTGCTTCTCCCTCTCCTTCTGCCACCCTCCTCCCACTTGTGCGTGTTGTCTCTCTGTCAAATAAATAAACAAAATATTTTAAAAATAAATACATAAATAAAGTGAAGGAAGATTATATTTTGCAAAAAAAAATTATTTTTATCCCAATAATACATGCACAAAATTAAACGGTGCTAAAAGTTTATAACAAAATATAACTGTTCCTTGTCCCAGCCCTCATATCAGACCCACATTCCAGAAAAGATCACCAAAAATACTTTCAGCTGCTTTTCCCTTTTGGTATTTACCATTAAAATTTCTAAACAGAATGCTTATTCTGCTATTTATCAACTCATAAATTTTATTTTTGATTTTCTGTTGCAATGGTTGGGGATTTAGTTCTCTTATCCTCCTCCATTCCTCTCAAAATAATTATAATATAAAAAGCGTTGTTATGTTTCTTTTTTTTTTTAATGAATGTAACTGTTATAGGATTTCTTCTCTCTTAGTGCCAATGGTTTCTGGTCATGCCCCTTTAAAGAATGAAGAGGGAGACCAGATCAAGAGTGGTGGACAGCAACACAAAATTTATTGAATGATAATATAGCTTATTATTGAGTGATAGTACAAATCTGCCAAAGAGGGAGGGAACCCAAGAGGGCTGCCTTGTTGTTATGTTTCTTTTCTTAAAATATTTTTTTCCTTTGTTTGAAAATAAAGGAAATTTGCTTAGTCTTTTATGTGCCTATAATTAATTTTTTCCAAATGTTCCCATGGATCTGATTGGTGACTTTCAGTAATTTTTCCAAATTCCCATTTTATCTTACCCCAGACCAGCCCTGCTCCACCCTCATTCCTCCTGCCCCAATCTGCTCTTTAGGCAATAGTTATTATCCTTGGAGTTTCCTTTTCTGCCCTCTTGAATGGAACTCCTGTTTCTGGGATCCCATGTCGTAGTTTCTTAGTTTCCTCTGTTTTGCTGAAGCACACCCTGCAGTAACTTTCTATGAAAGGACACTTGGGAGGTAACTTCATTTATTTCTTGAATGTCTGAAGAGTCTTGATTCTACTCTTACACTTGCTTACTATTATATTCTACTTGATTCTACTCTTTTTTTTTTCTTAAAGATTTTTATTTATTTACTTGACAGAGAGACAGAGATCACAAGCAGGCAGAGAGAGAGGGGGAAGCAGGCTCCCCGCTGAGCAGAGAGCCCGATGCGGGGCTCAATCCCAGAACCCTGAGATCATGACTCGAGCTGGAGGCAGAGGCCTTAAGCCACCGAGCCACCCAGGAGCCCCGATTCTACTTTATTCCACTCTTACACTTGCTTACACTTACAATCATTCGTTGGGTAAGGAATTCTGGGTTGAACATAATTTTCTCTTAACATGCTAAAGACTTTGTTCTATGGCTTTCAAGCATTTACTTCTGCTGTTGAGAAGTCTGAAAGCATTAGGTTCCTTCATTCTTTTTGAAATGACCTCTTCCTCCCTTGTTGCCTTTCCCTTCTCTCTCTTCAACACTCTGTTCTCATCCTCCAGGATTTTTCCTTTATTTTTAAAATTTTGAAATTTCATAATGTGTGATTCTTTTTTATTCAAAGTCTTTTATTCATTTGACATTTTCATCATGGAGACTGATGTTTTTCAGTACTGAGAAAGCTTTTCTGTAATATATGAGGTTGAATCATATGAAATTGCTTATATATTACCTTTTTTGAGCCTATAAAAATGGCAATTTCATGTTTTTCAAGCCAAAATCTTTGATAATTTTCTTCTCTCTGTTTCTCTTTTTCTTTTCTGGAACTCCTATTAATCAAATGTTGAACCTCCTGGGTTGAAGGTGCTCACATCCTCTGTCAATGCCCTAGACCTTTCACTGAGAACAAATATGTTGCAACCTTTCTGAAAACAATTTGTATGGGAGTGTCAAATATTTTTAAAACATGTATGTACTTTGATTCATTAATTCCATGTCTAAGAATATCCAAGGGATGTTGAAATATGTTTTTAAATGTATGTTCAAGGCTATTTTTGCAACATTATTTACAATTAAAAAAAGCATTGAAATAACCCAAACTCCAAATTCCAAACTGAAGAAGCAGTTAAATAAAGTTAGATGCTCTGTATGATGAGCTATTATGCATGAAATGAGGAAATTTTCAATGACATAAAAAAACAATCCCCCAGGGCTTGGAACTCTATATACAGTATGCTGTCAATTTTGAGGGAGAAAAAAGAGCTACAGAAAATACTCTGGGTGGTGTAAGGGCAAACAAGAAATAAAAATAAGAGGCTTAATTCTCCCTGTTACAAATAAGGGAAGAGGTTTCTCTCCTTTTTGTTTCAGAATTTTTTTTTTCAAATGTGTGTAAATCTTCATAATGGCCAGTCTTACGATGGAGGACCAGTTTCCTCAAGGATCTGAGAGTCATCTTTTTGAAATGCCACCGTCATCAAGGGAGATAGCTCCTAAATTTGGGAGACTAAGAACCTAACATCGTTGGAGCCCTTGTTCAATTTGAAATGAGAAGTTCGTCTTTCCTCTGGATAAAGCCAACACAAGGGGTCTCCCCAATTACTTTGATAAAGTTAGAACAAACTACATGTGACGAACGATACTGTGGAGTCCTCATACTGGAAGACTAGTTATTGTTTACCTTGAGAACCTGTATGTAATGGGCTGTATCTGATTGGCTGTGTAATTTTTGCAATTTCTTAATCTTTGCAATTTCTTTTTTTTAAGATTTTATTTATTTATTTATTTGAGAGACAGAAAAATTGAGAGAGAGCATGAGAGGAGAGAAGTTTAGATGAAGAAGCAGACCCCCTGTGGAGCTGGGAGCCCGATGTGGGACTCGATACCGGAACTCAAGGATCATGACCTGAGCAGAAGGCAGTTGCTCAACCAACTGAGCCACCCAGGCACCCAATCTTTGCAATTTATTAAGTGGATTTTCTATAATGCTCATCACATTCCACTTATTCAATAATAAAACTATTTCCATTTTCCACTAGCTTTGCAGGGAAGTTTTCAGGGTCAGGAGAAGATTTTGCTTTTTAAAAATACCCTCCCCCAACAGTGGCATTCTGTTAAAATGATATTAGTGGTTGCCTCTGGGTGGAAGTGGAATCCCACCTGTAGAAGCCCAGCACTTTGAAGAGTTTTTCATACCAGAGAGCACAAGTTTGTGTGTGCACCTGGCCTTGGAAATCTCATGCTTAGCATCCCATCCTGCTGCTCTTCAGACCATCTTTCAAAGTAGAGCAGCTTCATCCTTTTCAGTCTGTGTATGTTTCATGGCCCCCAAACATTAGAGATGCCATCAGACGTCTTGTTCATTTCTTGCCTTGTCTTCTCCCCACTGGGAAAAAGCTGTTCCTCACAACTTGAAACTGAGGCAGTTTTCACATTATCCTGTCTGAGGACCCTTCTCTCAAGCACAGAATGTGATGAGTTTCCAAAAGGCCCCGGCTGTGATCCCTTATCAGACCCTATGGGGAAAGAGTCTATCCAGAGTCTGTTGGCAAGACGAATGTGACAATCCAATGTGACATAACTCACAGAAATGACATTTCATCACCTTTGCCACATCCACATGCCATTGGCTAGATGCAACTCACAGGTCTTGCCCACACTCAAGGGGGGGATCACATAAACACGTGAATAACAGCAAGGGGACTGTCTGCCAGTTTTTTCTGAGACCATGATTACATGTGTGCTCGCACCTCCTCACTCCATGCTCCGTGTCTCCTTCATATTTTCTATCCTTTTGTTTTTCTTTACTGCATTCTGATAATATATTCAGATCTTTCTTCAACTTCATCAAATCTTTTTCTCCTGTGTTGAACCTTGGCTCATCGGTTCCATTTTATATTTTCAGTCATTCTGCATTTTTTTATTTCCAGAATGTCTGTTGTTTTTCATTTTACCCAAACTATTTCTGAGAGCTCTTCATTTCTTCATCACATTTCAGTATCTTCCTTTATTTCTTTATTAATATGCCCATTTTATATTTTATTTTATTTTATTTTATTTCCTCTCAGTAGTGTGAAAATGTCTTTTTTTTTTTTATGGTGATAAAAGTACTCTTTAATCCTCATCCCCTATTTCCCCTATACCCCACCCACCTCTCCTCTGATAACCATCAGTTTGTTCTCTACAGTTAAGAGTCTGTTCTTGATTTGTCTTCCTCTCTCTTTTTTTCCTTTGCTTGCTTGTTTTGTATCTTAAATTCTACGTATAAGTGAGATCATATGTTATTTGTCTTTCTCCAAATGACTTATTTTGCTTAGCATTATACTTTCTACCTCCATCCATATTGCAATCAAATGGCAAGGTTTCATTCCTTTTTTAAGGCTAGATAATATTCCAGTGTATGTGTGTGTGTGTGTGTGTGTGTGTGTGTACCACATCTTTATCCATTCATCTACCAACAGACACTTGAATTGCTTCCATAGTTTGGCTATCATAAATAATGCTGCAATAAACACATGGGTGCATATATCCATTTGAATTACTGTTTTGTATTTTTTGGATAAATACCCAGTAGTGCAATTCCTGGATCATGGTTCTATTTTATTCATTCATTCATTCATTCATTCATTCATTCGTTCATTTAATACTTTACTTATTTATTTGAGGGAGAGAGAGAGTGAGAGAGAGCATGAGAGGGGAGAAGGTCAGAGGGAGAAGCAGACTCCCTGTGGAGCTGGGATCCCGATGGGGAACTCGATCCCAGGACTCTGAAATCATGACCTGAGCCAAAGGCAGTTGCCTAACTGACTGAGCCACCCAGGCTCCCTCATAGTTCTATTTTTAATTTTCTGTTTAATAACAGAACTTCCATACTGTTCTCCAGAGTGGCTGCACCAGTGTGTATTCCCACCAATACTGCATGAGGGCTCCTTTTTCTCCACATCTTCACCAATACTTGTTGTTTCTCATGTTTTTTATTTTAGCCATTCTGACAGGTGTGAGGTGATATTTCATTGTAGCTTTGATTTGCATTTCCCTAATGATGAGTGATGTTGAGCATCTTTTCATGAGTCTGTTGGCCATCTGTATGTCTGGGGAAATGTCTGTTTGTGTCTTCTGCCCATTTTTTTTTAATTGGGATATTGTTTTTTGAGTATTAAGTTGTATCAGTTCTTTATATATTTTGGATACTAACCCTTTATCAGATAGGTTATTTTCAGAGAACTTCTCCCATTCAGTAGGTTGTCTTTTAGTTTTGTTGATTATTTCCTTTACTGTGCAGAAGCTTTTTATTTTGATGTAGTCCCAGTAGTTCATTTTTTAATATATCCATTTTACAGTCTTTATTTATTATTTCTGTATCCAGAGTCTTCTTGGGTCAGGTCTTGAGGTTTGGTGTTTTTGCTAATTCTGATTCACGCTGTCTCAGTTCCTTGCATGTTTTTGATTTTCGAATATGAACTCATATTACTTAGAATTTTTAAAAAGATTTTATTTATTTATTTGACACAGAGAGAAAGAGAGAGATCACAAGTAGGCAGAGAGGCAGGTGGGGGGTGGGGAAGCAGGCTCCCTGCTGAGCAGAGATCCTGATGTGGGGCTTGATCCCAGGACACTGAGATCATGACCTGAGCTGAAGGCAGAGGCTTTAACCCACTGAGCCACCCAGGTGCCCCGATATTACTTAGAATTTTACCTACGAGTATGCCAGGAAGCTTCAGTTTACGCTTCCACATCCAGCTTCACCATACCTTTTTCCACTCTGCTTTGCCTATTTGGGTCTATTTGGACCACATCAGGTATTTAATTCTCCGGACCCCTCCTTGTGAGGTTGCCTCACCTTGACTAGGTTCCTTCCCCAAAGATTCCTGCTCCTCTCAAGGTAATCTGCTGTACATGACCCTCTCCTTCCAGTTCTGGAAACCTCTTCTTCCCTTTGTCCTTTTAAGCCTAAAGGTGGGAGCAGTTCATGTTGCCATTATACTGTAGGGACCAGGTTACTGCAGTAGTCCCTGGAGTGCCCCTACTAGCCCACACATTTAGAAATAGCCCTTTATAAATAAACCATCTATTTCTTGTTGAGATCCCACTCTGGACTCAGTTTATGCACGTCTCCCCAAGATTTAACCCTGCTGGCCTGCTAAACACTGGCTGCTCTCTAGCCAGAGTACTCCAGTGGTGGCCCATGCATTCACCACCATTGTGAAGTGTAGACCTCCACCTCCCTAACCTCAGTTCCTAATACTGCTTGTGTCAGCCTCCCCAGGGATGAGAGCAAGGCTTTAGGGCAGCCTTCATCATGCCCACAGCACCAGGAGACACGGAAGCTCTGGTTCTAGCCCTGATCTCCCTGCACCCATGGAGCCTCTGGCTTTCCCAGCAGCTCTCCAGAAAGCCCACTTTATAAAAGCTGGAAGTACAAGAAAGCAAATGCCCCATGGAGTACATAGTGACCAAAAAGATGCAGGAGAAGAGAAAGAGCTGAGGATAAAATTGCTTGTCCTTTGTCCCTTAGAACAGCTGACTGTTCTAAGAAATGGTGGCTCTGTGGGTCTTTAACAGAGGTCGGACAAGAAGCAGGTGACCGGCGATACTCAGTCATGCACTGTTTTGTACTTGCTTTTTATCTCCCAAGTGCACTTCCCTTTTCCTTTATTTTGTTCCCTTGAATCTTGTCCCCCATTATGGCATTACCACACAGGCTCTGCCTTGGTCTCCATCTTCTAGGTAAGGAGCTAAGACAGGCATGGAAGGGGATGCCTTTGGGGAAACAGGCTTAGGTGGGCCTCCCACAAAACTCCCAGCCTTCCCAGCCCAGACCTTGTCTCCATCCTCCCCATTGCAAGGGCGTGACCTCTGAAGACCAGGCTCCTGGCCCTGAAGGATTGCAGGAGCCCAGGCTCATGTAGACTCTAGCTGCCCTCATCTCTCCAGATTTGCATTCTGGGCTCAGAGGATTTCCCTGACCTTTCTGCCATATGATTTCAAATAATTATCCAGCATCTTAGGTGTTCTTTACCAAAACCATGTCTCTAGACATTCTTGCTACCTATAATAACTAGAAATTGCTTCTTTTCTCCTTTAATTTTCTTTCTCCCCCTTTGTTTTTCCTTTGGTCCCCAGTCTTCCATGCCTTCCAGAATATGACATAGGTGTGTCTCTAGAAAGCTCCAGACTAAATCTCTGGGATATGAATTTCTGTGATTCATTTCCCACCCCAGACCCAGCTCAGGGCTCCATGTAGTGTATCTACAAGCAAATTAATAAATTTATTAGAACTGGCAAAGAATGGCAAGGACACTTCATAGAGCTGGAGAGTTCCTAGGGGAGGACATGGCCACTCTTCATTGTGCAGAATGGGAAACAGAGGCACAGCATGTGGGCTCAGCATCCAGCCAGCCAGCACTTGCTTCTCACACACAAATGTAGGGAGGGTGGAAAGAATGACTGAAAAGCACTTTTTAAGTAGCTGTCAGCAACCACTACCTGTCAACCTACGTATGGGTCTTATTCACTGTGAAGAGAAAACATACACTGAGCCCTTTGCTCATAGCGACAGACCACATGAAGTCATCCACTGAGACCCAGTGTCAGCCTGTGTGTCCTCAATACCTATAGGTCAGAATCAATTACCCAGAGCAAATGGAGGGTCAGGAAAATCGCGAGTACTAGAGGAATGAACAGTTATATGAATCCTCTGTGTGTCTGCTGTCTGCTGGGGTGGGGAATTTCTGAAGGATTTCCTGACCGTTCCTTCAGCTCAGGTGTCACTTGAGTGGGAATTCCTTTGTGGCCTGGCCACCCACAGTGCAATGTCTCCAAAGCCTACCTTTGGAATGGGGGTCCTGTGTGCAAAGCCAAATTAAAAGAATTTTCAAGATGGTTCAAGCCATTTTTCCACCTGGGTCTCACTGAAAAATCCACACAGTCCAGACACAACTCTTGGCCCCAAGCCCAGGCCCAGGCTGACTGCGCATAGGCCCCATGGATATTCCCTAGGACACTGGATAGCCTGCGTGTGGACCTCGGGGCCTCAGGCTTCCCTGCCCCACCAGATGCCCTGAGCTTTTAACTTCTGTATCCTTCCTCCTCCATTCTCTGCCTCCCTCAGTCTTCAGCAGATCCTTTGTCTACTCTTGCTCTTTACCATTTTCACTGTCTTCGGCAAACTTGAAGAGTCAATGTTGGTGTCATCTCTGAGTGTTTCTATGCAAGATGGAAGCCTAGCAAAGCAGGTCTTGTTACATGTGCCCATGAGGCAACAAGAGGTGTGTACGTTCAGGTCTGCCTACGGAGGGCTCCCTGTCTTGAGAAGGGCAGGAGGGGTGTGTCAGAGTGTCACTTAGTTGTTCTCACCATCCCCCTTCAGAGCGTCATTTCCTCAGCCCTCTCTCACAGAATTCCTTCTAGCTCAGGCTACTGCCTTCCGAGGCTAGGATTGCTCTGTTCTCACCCACACTCCTGCTTGTCAGCCTTGTATTTTCTGCCAGCCTGGTCTGTGCACCTGAGAATGCTCCTCGCCAGTTCAATGCACCTGGGATTGGTGGGAATGGTGAAGGTGGGCACCTCAGAAAACTTGGTGGGGCCCCTCAGTTTCTTCAACCTGGATAGGAGAGGTGACATCTACTGGGCTACTGCTTTATAGAGGTTTCCTGGCCTTGCTTCTGAGCACAGCTGCTGCCTGCTTCTACTCTTCCATCTGGTTGGAACCAACCCACGCTTGAGGATCAGGGACCTGAGCTTCTCTACTCTGTCAGGGAGAAAATTTCCCTCTACCCCTCTTAGTTCTTCAACTGGTCTAATAATTAAATTAACACAGATTGACAGGAGAAAAAAATATTTAAGTATACATGGGAGTCCCTAAGAATATGAAACTCAAAGAAGACACCAAAGCAGGCAACTTTTTTTTTAAAAGATATTATTTATTTATTTGACAGAGAGAGAGAGAGAGATCACAAGTAGGCAGAGAGGCAGGCAGAGAGAGAGGAGGAAGCAGGCTCCCTGCTGAGCAGAGAGCCCGATGTGGGGCTCGATCTCAGTACCCTGAGATCATGACCTGAGCCTAAGGCAGAGGCTTTAACCCACTGAGCCACCCAGGGGACCCAAAGCAGGCAACTTTTAAACAAAAAATAAATCTATGAACTGAGAAGAGAAGAAACTTAGTTTTGAGTACTAATAGTGAAAAAAAAAAAAAATGAAGCAGAGTGTTTGCATAGCCTTCTGGCCCTGAATCCCCTGCTTCTGGTGATAAAAATGTTTTTCTACTTCTTGGTGCAGGGAGAGTGCCTTTCGCCTGGGAAATGTAGTTCCTACCTTCAGGGGGACCAAGAATGTTCTTCTTGCACTGGCTATTTCTCAAGTAACTTTAATTCAAAATAATCAATACACCAAAGTGGCACACTCTGGTGGCCTGCCCTAAACTCCATTGAGGAGAACAAAGGTAAGAAAAATGTAGCTTAAATTTAATCCCCTTACAAACTGCAACCCACTGAGAGACATGCAGAGTGTGACATTCCTTAAGGAACTCATGGCTGCCTTCATGTGGATATTTTACTAGAGATTAAAAGCAACCTTATCTCGACAATAGCCAGACCTCCAGGACTCTGTAGACCCTGCTTTCCGCATACAGAAATTCCTTAGAAACTTACATTATCTCTACCTCCCCTCCCTCCACAAACTTAAAAGTATATAATCAGTCATTCCTCACAATCACGGGTGCAGCTCCTTCTGCCCACGGGTCCTGTCTCTGTGCTAAATAAAAACACCTTTTTGCACCAAAAATGTCTCAAGAATTCTTTCTTGACCATTTGCTCTCAGACCCAAACTTCAAAATCACATCATTTTTTTAGTCAATACGGGGCCTGAGTCTTCTCATCTGGACTCCGAGCCTCGTACAAACTTGGTGAGTACTTTCTCCTCTCTTCCTTTACTTTCATTTCAGGGACTTTTCAAAGAGTACGGTCTTACTGGAACACTTTCATGTCCATTGCTCGGGCTGCGATGCTCTAGCCGGTGGCTACTCAACGGCGAGGAGAAAGACTGCCTTTTGGCTGGAAGTTAGTACCCTGGCCAGAATGGTAATTAGACCCAGAAACTTGAGGACTCTCTTTATTCCTATTTTCATACAAAGTTGTCTTTCTTGCGCATGGGACAGCCCCCTAAGTCACTAGGATGCCTGCCAATCTTGAGACTTCCATGTGAGGTTTCCTCCTCATTGGTCTAAGGTGATCCCCGTTACGTCTCTGGTCTAGCCCATTCTGGCCGTGAGACCTCCGCATGGAGTGGGCCAAAACCAGTACCCAACTGAATTAAAATCCAACCAGGGACCATTTCCTAGGGAAGTTGGCTATAAGGACCACATGTGTGGGAATGTCACTTAGATCATGGTGGATTTCTGTCTTTACTATTTTCCATCAATGTCCCCAACTGACTACTTAAATTACAAAATTGGGTAATTCCACCTTGTAAAGCTTTTTTTAGCATTTTCCATGGGTTAAAAATAGTGGGTTCTTCATGGCACAGCATTTCAGTCCATTTACCAGCACCCACCTGTGGCCTAGGATGCAATGCTCTCAAAAAAAAAGAAAAAAAAAGACAACGTTTTCTTGGATTCTTGGTCTGTTCTTGACAAGAAAATATAAACAAAGGTTTCTGCCTGGAAAACCAAAACTTAGGTTTTGTCTTTATCAGGGCTTTGATTAAAGTTAAAACTTCTCGATATTGAAGG
>CM052799.1:59550567-59583952 GCA_028533885.1 Nasua narica | reverse complement strand
ACCCACTCTGATCCTAATGCCCTTCAATAGGCACACATTTTTCTTACATCTTAAGATCTCCATGCCTTCACACACCTCCTTTACATATGCCATTCACTGAGCCTAGGATGCCATCCCATCCGTTACACTTACCCTTAAAGACTCAGGTCCGACTGCTTTCGTGTGACCAATTAATGCAAAGTATGTTTATTTGTTTACTTCTGTGTTCTGCACTTGAATGTTAAATCAGTGAGGGCAGAGGCCTGGCCTTACTCATCTTTGGAACCACTCTGGATCTGAGCCCACATAATGTATATAATATATGCCCTATAACAATTTCATAATAATTTTGTGTGCATGTGTCCAAAGCCAAGCATTTCCTGTGCCCTTTGTCCCAGTTACCCCCACGATGAGGAATTTATCCAAAGAAAATCATTGAAGAGGAGAAAGGGAATTACACAGACTTCTAGAAGCACTGTAAATATGTATTTGCTAAATATTGGAAACAAGTTTATCAGCAGGATAATGGTGAGTAAATTACAGTATGCAATCTTGATGGAACATGATTCATTCTCTCATTGATTAAACCAACATACTGACTGCCAAGGGGATGTCAAAAATACAGCAATGAGTCAGATGTCTTCGACGAGTACACAACCTGGCAGAGCCTTCTAGAGCCATTATTACAAAACTATACAGAAATGGAACTATTCGTGGCCTGATGTTAAGAGAAAAATAGCAGATTACAAAACAGTCTATACATGATGCTTTCAACTCTAAACATGTGAAAGTGTGAACAAGTTCTGGGTGGGCAAATGAAGGTATTGGATGGTTAGGTTATAGGTGACATTCTCCTTAGCATTATTACAATCGCTTTTCAAGCTCTAAAGTATTAGACTAACCCAGATGTCTACTGAAAAGGGACCCTGGCTCTCCAGGTCGGCAGTGGCATGAATGATGGGGATTCTCTCCAGATGGGCAGGGGCTTGCCACGAGGCAATTGGAAAGGCACATTCAAGGCAGTCTGGGGGGCTGGGTCAGGGAGGACTATCAATCTGTATATCTAGGAGGGTCCATTGAGGGCCACTGTAGGAACCAGCCTCCTCTGTATCTGAGCCCCATCAAACAGCAAAGCCAAGGCTCTGCCAACACTACCCCTTAAGCACTGTGCCAGGTGGGGGTTAAGCTGAAGTCTGGGACCAGATAAGAGGGATGGGACCTACAAGAATTGGTGTCCGGTTTCTCCCGGGAAGGATGCTCCCTATGTGAAAAGTACCCCATCTCCGTTCTCCAGATGAGGAAGCGGAAGCTGGGCTGGCTCCGAGCTACCCAGTGGGCCAAGTGATGAGCTGGGATTGGAAACCATCCCTTCTTAGTTTGGGCCAGGGTTCTCTCTTTTTATCTTCCTGGGGCCAGAAGCAGGTGATGATGCATAAGCCTGGATGGAAGGGACCTGGCTGACTGAGAGGTGGGAGTCTTTCAGGAAGGGGAAGGAATGGGAAACCTGTTGGTGGGACTGCATGATGGAGGATCTCAGATCTGATGCAGTAGGCACTGGGCAACCACGGTAAGTTTGGGGCTATGATAGAGAGGAGGCGGGCAGTGTGTGCTGGCTCGTGTGATCAGTGAGGAGGCTGGCCCAGACACGTGGTAAGGTTGGTGGCCAGCTCTCGTTCTGTCAGATCAAAGCAGCGCCTGCCCCTCCAGCTTCTTGGAACTATGTCTTCCTTCCTTGCATGAGATTGGAATGGAAGCTGCCATCTTATCTATTCTCCCCCCATGGATATAATCTGGTCCAGGGACAGACATCTGATTCAAACATGGCTAATGAGAGCCCTTCCCTGGGAACTTTAACCTTGGGACCAGAGAGGGATGGGTCTCGGTGCCTCACTACTGGCTAAGCTGTGTCTGTGTCACTACTCAGAGATTTGAGAGGCAGAGAGAGAAAATTCTCACTGGACTCAAGCCCTAGTTTCTACTTTGAGGGATCAACCAGCCTCTTGCTCTAACCACTGTATGCATAATACCCCCCACCTCCTCTTTAGCTAAGCTAGTCTGAGTTGAATTTTTGTCATTTGTAAACAAAAAGTCCTGACATTTGCACTTAGAGACATGCCTACCCTTTATCGTTCAAATTTTGGACGGAATTCTCAAAAATGCTTTAGGATTGTTTGGGGGGCATTCGGTTCATCATTTCTTACATGTAAGAAACAAAAAATTCTGTCCTCATTATTCAGTGTCAGGCTCAGGAACTCTAGGCTCTCTGTGGGGATAAGGCTTTGGGTAATCCTTCAAAGAAGGATGGACCTATCTCCATCACTGGTGTGGTGAGTAAAATTGCTGCTCAGAATGCTTTCCCGCCTGCCCGTTTGTGATTCAGTCGGGGAGAAACTGACATGGACAGGATGACCACACAGGACAGCTAGACATTTCTGATACAAGTAGTAAAGGTATCTTCTGAACTTCTCTCCAGCAAATGCGTAGATAAAGGGATTGAGGCAACAGTGGATAAACGCAATTGTCTCGGTCACACTGAGGGCCAACCTCAGATCCCTCTTCATGTCACAACTGGGAAAGAAGTCATAGAGATTAAGTGTCTCTAAGAAAATCATGATGTTGTAGGGTGTCCAGAAGAGGAAAAACATGATGACCACCAGAAAGATCAGTTTGATGGCTTTGGCTTTCTTGTGGTTCTTACAGGAAAACAATGTCCGCATGATTCTGAAGTAACAGTAACTCATAATGAGCAAGGGGAGCAGGAAGCCAAGAAAATTTGCTTCCACGTTGCGGAGCACAGGCCAGAGATCCTGCAGGACCTCAGGGTAGTCACCGAGGCATTCGTTTTCTTTTTGTTTTGTGAACATGAACTGAGGTGCTGCCACCAAGATGGCTGCCGCCCAGACGCCTAGGCTGATGGTGACGCCATGCTGTACAGTCCGGTTGTGCATGGAGTTGGCCGCTAGGACAATGGCCAGGTACCTATCAATGCTGATGACAGTGATGAAGAATATGCCTCCGAAAAAGCCAATGAAGAACAAGGCGGTGGTGAGTTTGCACACAGCATTGTGAAGGCCTTGTTCACTTAACAGGTAGTGAGTCCAGAAGGGTAAGGTGGCTACAAAGAGCAGATCAGACAAGGCCAGGTTCAGGAGGTAAATGTCAGTGATACTCTTGGGCTTCTGGCTGTTGGTGAGGGCAAACACCACTAGCAAATTTCCCAGCAGGCCGAAGGCAAAGACAAGGGAGTAGAGTATGGACAGGAAGACGGTCCCAAAGGCCACGATGTCCCCCATATCACAGGCTTCAGCAGACTCATCGTACTCAAAGTATTCTAAAATTGATTGAGGGGAGTGGGTGGGCATGGTGAGGTCCTGGATCAGAAAGGAAAACAAATAACAGCATTAATTCTCAGAGAAACAAAGTTGGGATTCTATCTGGCACCATACATAAGCAGACTAGAAGAAACAAATATTGGTTGGGTGCCTAACCACTATACTTCCCAATGTCATGCATGCCATCTTGTTTAATCTCCACAACAGACTCTTGATGGAGGCTGTAACAGATTCCTCTGACAGAAGAGGAAATCAGGTCTTTGAGAGATTCAGAGACTTGTCCAGTGCTACACAGTGAATGACTCGGCTAGCATTTGCATCTAGACCTTTTGAAGCTGGATCTTTTCTTCTTTGATTTTCAAGCATCTATCCAAAATATTGACCAGTGTGTGGATAGTGGGAGAGAGGACTATGGGTATGGAGAAGAGGGAGTGGGATGGCAGGGGTGCAGCCATAATTCACATGTCTAGCCCACACTTCCCTGAGGCAATTCTCCACCTCCTTCCTTATTCCCACCTCCTCTACCCTCTGGATCCCAATTTCTCCTGCAGGAGACTGAGATTTGAAGAGAGGTCTCAGACACTCTTCAGACACACAGAGCCCTGAACAGACCTGTTCAGATAACAGATCTTTGTTTTTAAGAGCCCTTTCTCTTCCTCTTCCTCTTGGGACCAACAGTTCCTTTTCTTCCTTAAGGGATAAGACACAGAGTCGTACACTCTGGAGTGACCACCTCTTCTCGGTTTGCCCAAGACTTTTCTGATTTTAGCTCCAAAAGTTGGAAACCCTTCAGTTCTAAGCAGACAGCCATGGATGACCATTGCACAAGTCCAAGTGAAGAAGAGTGTCGCCATTGCCATCATAAGGCCTCTGCTGTTATGAAAGGACTGACTGATCTTGTATGAGGGATCATGCTTGTTAGCCTGCTACACTGGGTCCAGGGGGCTGATTCACTCCATAATTACCAGTCCTACACTCACTGTGGCCTGGCAATTCGTAAGAATTTTTTTCCCTCAGGACAAAATTAAAAGAGAAGACATTTCTGCACACGTTGAGAAGTAACACTTGTTCCCTTCTCCCTTCATCTCCTCAGCCAGGACTCGCTTGTCACTCCACAAGGGCAACCCTTTCACCCTGGCCCTCTGGGGCCTCCTCCTCTTCCTTGTGATGCCACAGACAGCCCCCCCTAACCCCTGAGAACTCCCAATATGTTCAGAGCACACCTCCTGGTTGTCACTGCCTCCCTCCCCACCACAACTAAAAACAAAGTTCACACCTCTTTAACCAAGGGAGTTTCCACACCCCACTGCGTCTTTTTCATATTGGTTTTACCAAGACTGTGTCTCTGCCAAGGTGAGGGCCCACCCTCCCAGCCAGGGCTTTGCTTTTCCCTTCCCAACCTCCGCTTTGTGTTCTGGCCCATCTCTGCATCCTTCCCAGATTCTTCCAGGATGAAGTGGGTTAAGCCTTTCTGACCTGGGGGTCTCAGGCTGGGATGGAGTTCTCAACCCCTGGGGAGGGCGTATGCTTTCTTTACCTTAAGCCTCAATGCCATTTTCTCAGAGATGAACCCGTGGCCGTGACCTTAATCAATAATATTTAGTTTAACCACATAAAATGGCTGATGTGCTACCCCTTTTGAGCTACACAGATGTCAGTTTCAAATGGTCCAAGCTGAGATATGGGGAGACGGGGAAATTCCTACTCTGTGCAGGTGGCTTACGGTACCAGCACATCTTCCCAGACACGCAGCTGTGTGAGAGTGGAAACTGTCAAGCCCTCAATGATTGTAAGTTTGGGAACATAGAGCTACCATGCTCTTCCTCCTCCTTTTTACCCCAGTGAAAGGAGTTAACACAGTTGGCCTTGATAGGAGGCCAAGGATAAGGAAGATTATGTGGTATTTCTTTCTTCATGCCTGTGCTCAGTCCTGCGGCCCAGGAACATCGTGCTAGTGCATTGGATTGATTTTGCCAAATCTGCATGATGTAGGTTTAATTTCTACTCTGGGCACCGTGCCTCATACACAGGGACCTCCTCTAAAGCTTCCAGCAGGTGTCCCTGGGTCACTGAGGAGGAAGAGAAGGGAGGTGGGCAGACTCAGGCTCTCCTGTGGCTGAATCTCATGTCTTTCTCTGGCCAAGTGACCTCGGGTAAACTTGGAACCTCTGAGTCTGACATTCCTCATCTGCAAGACTGCGACTCATTCTCATGCCTGTGCACAGTGCTGTTCTGAGGAGTGCCCCTGGTACGGTGTGTTGCATATAGCAGGCACTTAATAAATGCATTTGGAAAGGAAGCAGAAGCACTTTGGACCTTTGCAATCATCCCAGGTTGCCTGTGAACTCTCGTGTTGTTCACTCCCACCCTAGGCATTGGTCTGTAAGGTTGGTTTTATTTTTTCCCTGAAATAAAAAATATTTTCTTTTCAGATTTTTTTTGGGGGGGAGAGGGGAAGAAGGGAGTAAAAGCATACTTTTACTGAGTTTTTACTCAGCTGTTAGGTGCATTGCTAAACACCCATTACCTATTTTGGGGAAAAAATCATTAATTGACTTGAAATTAAAAAAATAAGCATACACAAAAATATAATGAGTTATATGAAAAATTCAAATAAATAAACAAGCAAATAGTTGAATATGATAACCAGCACATAGTACATGCTCAGTCAATGGTAGCCAACACATAACAGGATAGTTAGCTCTACTTTATGGGTAAGTAGGTGCACTCAGAGAGGGTGAGTAGCTTGCTCAAGGCCACACAGCTGGCGTGTGGCAGGGCTGCCATTTGGGCCCACGTGTGGCCCGCCTGTCTGCCCTGCCTGGGAGTTCCTGAGAGAGAAACAGGGTCTTTTTTCAGCTCTGCAGACCAGGGTTCAACAGAGAGGGAGAGGCCTGGCGCCAAGCAGATGGAATATTTGCAGGAGGGTAAATACTAGTCTCCTAGACTTTTCTTCCAAATTGCTCTGTGGGAGGAGTAGTGACAGTGGGCTTTCGATTGTCTGGTTTCCAGAGGTGCCCACAGGGCGCCCGAGTGTCCTTTCCCATCCCGGGCCAGGGGCCCTCGCTTGAACTCCGGGTGCTTAGTGGACGTCTAGTGTGTGGAATGAAGGAATGAATGAGTGAGGGAAGGAATGAATGGAAGGGAAGCAGAAGCAGAAATGCCACTCTGGCCACACTGCAGGGCCCTTGGAAACAAACGCAGATCCACCAGCTCTCCAGGGTCAGAAATCACAGCTGCCCGCGTCGGCACACTCTTCCATGCAGGGCTCAGCTCTGCCTCACTGAGCGGCTGGGGGGCAGCCCAGGCTTCTATGCGGTCTGAGCCCTCTGCCAGTTCGAACCCAGCTTTGCTGGTTGAGGGCGTCCGAGGGCACCATTTACATCAGAAACCTGACATCCAGGAAGGACGTCACTGAATTATTCTGCTGAACTTGACAGCCTGATCAAGGGAGGGACCTTTTTGGGAACTGCAGGCCTGAGCTCGGTGGCCCTCGTATTATTTCCGGACCCTCTCAGATGTCCCACCGCTGGGAGACAAGCCTAATGATGGGGCCCCTGGCGGCAGACGGGAGCAGGGCCAGTCCTCAAGGGTGGGCTTTCGGGCAGGCTGAAGGGCCACCAGGGATCTGATTGGCAGGACACCGGCTTTCCTGGCCCCTGAGGACAGCAGGAACCAAGTGCAGGGATCCAAGGAGATAAGCCTTCCTTGCAAGGCCTCCTCAGCCGGGTCTCATACTGCTGGGGGAGCTAGAGGGGAGATGCGTGCTGGACGAGCTGAATGGTGTTGCCCTGCAAGAGTCTTAGCTGAGCCCAGATGCAGAGCTCTGAGTGCACGTGTTTCAGACCCCAGTTGAAACGAACCTGCTCTATCGCTTGCCTCCATCTCTGCTCCTTCTCGGCTTCCTCCGGCCCACTTCCTTTTCTCAGGCTTCCTCGTTTATTTTTCAACTTTTTTTCTGGGTCGTCATTTACCCATTGTTTCCAATCAGCTTCCCTGTTCTCTACTTCCCCTTTCATTATGTGGCCCGAGTCCACTTTCCTCTTCTGTCCCACATCCTTTTCGGGCTGCTTCCCCCATCTTTTGGCTTCACATTCTGCTTACCGCCTGCTAGACCCCGTGCATCCTTTTTTGTTTTGCGTTGGTTTGTTTTTCCCCGTTTGCTCTCTGCTTATGGCTTTCTAGAGCCCTGAGGGAAGACCAGGTTTGAGGTTCTATTGCCTCTAATGCCAAGGAAAGTGTGGTCGAATGTTTTTCCTTTGCCAAGGAAATTAGAGGAAGGTAAAGATTGCTTGAGCCCTGACCCCAGCGTTCTCCAAGAGGGTGCCACCGTGCTGAGAATGTTCCAGAGCCTGAAGCTATCCTCGGCAAGCCCAGTGTGGAAGGGGAGGAGGCTGCCACTCTTGGATGCCCCCTGAGTGCCCCACTCCATACACAACACCCTATTTCATTCCCTCGACAACCCTCCGTGAGAACGGTTGCCCTTTGGCCTTCCCGTATGACTGAGCCAACAGCAGCTCAGAGATCGGGAAACTCGTCCACTGAGCAGCAGAGCCCAGATTTCAGCCCCCTCTTCACAGAGCCACGCTCCAGGCCCGGCACCAGGCTCTCCCTCTTGGAGCAGACCAAGATAAGTCTGCAGCTTATCGCAGACCACTTCTCTAGAACTAGAACTGAGAAATAGTCGACTCAGCCCCCCCCCTGGAAAGAAGATGACCCGTGATGCCAGCCTGAATACTTGTGCTGGATTTCTCCCCTCTGGACTCAGAACCCACAGGGCTGACCCTGCAGGGAAAGGCAGGGAGTCAGGAGATGGAGAGTGGGGGGTAGGGGGGTATTCACCTCTCCAGCCACGACTAAGGGATCCTCACTGCCAGACCCCCAGAGTCTAGCTCTCATCAATGCTGGTGAAGAAATTTGGAATCCCTTTCTCTGGAGAAGAGGCTGAAGGCTGTAGGGTCGGCTTATTTCCTGCCTTTGAATACATGGTGACGTATGCCCTTCTCATGAAGAGCACTGAGTGATGAACACAACTGTCGAGTCACTATCTGGTACACGGGAAACTCACATAACGTTGCGTGGTAACCACAGTGGAATTAAAATAAAAAGTTAGCAAAAAACGGGGTGATGCTTTTCTAAGCCATGTGCTTCCCAGGGCTCCACACATCCCACAGACGGCTGGGAGACCCTGAGATCTCACTCTGGCCCTGCTTCAGTTTCCTCATATGTGAAACGAAAGCATGGGACCAGACCACCCCCAGTGGCGCGGCCAGCTCTGGCACGCTTGCGTTTCCGACAAGAACCAAATGGAAGGAAATTGTCTTCAAGCACAACGCAAGTCCTGTGTCAGTGAGAGCGTGGCTTAGCGTCAAGAGAAATGACCGCTCATGAACATGAAACTTCCGGGCTCACAGTCTGCCAGCATCCAGGTGGGTTTCTGTTTGGAGACGGAGAGCTGGATCAGTTGACTGTGGTCCTGACAAGTTTTGAGCTTCACCTTGTCCTAGATAGGAGGCTTTTGGGTCCGAGCCCAAGCCCACGGGCCCCGCGGGTGCAGGAGTCTTACCAGGTCCTGATGGTTTTCGCATTTACGGGGACAGCTAACTTCTTGAGGCACCCCGTGGGATGCAGGGAGAGGTGAGGTGGAGAAGGCTGAAAAGGGGCAGATGCAGGGGCCCCGAATTGCATGCACAGGAGCTCTAAGGGCGCATTTATACATTGCAGCCCCTCTCCTATACAAATGCCCCGAGCCGCTCTGTCCATGTCAGCAACCGGCCCACCCCAAACAACACGGCCTCACCCACTCAGCAGCTTCTGAACCACACCCCACCCCCCAAGACCAGCAGTGGGAGAAAACAGCCCTGAGGCTACGTGGTGAGCCTCCCCCTCCACCGAAGCCACCATGGTTCTGGGTTTCATGCGCCTACCTCTCGTTTCCTCTTCCAAGTACACTATGCTATTTACTTATCTCTGCCACACTGTGAAGTTCTGAAAGGAAATGCTTTAGGATTTTAAATTAATTATTAACTCTATATTAATTATAAGCCAATATCTGTTACGTGTCTTAACCACATGCTTGTGTAAGGACAAATAAAAATAATACCTAAGGGATGCCTGGGTGGCTCAGTTGGTTCAGCTGCTGCCTTCGGCTCAGGTAGTGATCTCAGGGTACTGGGATCGAGCCCCGCATTGGGCTCTCTGCTCAGCAGGGAGCCTGCTTCCCCCTCTCTCTCTGCCTCCCTCTCTGCCTACTTGTGATCTTTCTCTCTCTCTCTGTGTCAAATAAATAAATAAAATCTTAAAAAGAAAATACCTAATAGGCTTACTTCTCCGCCTTGAAAGTAAGGGAAGACATTCTCCTTTGCCTCCTCCTTCGGAGGACGCTTACTTTAGAAAACTTGTCACCGTAAGTATATTCTCCTCTCTCTGAGATGTGAGTATGTGTCCTTTTGAAAATGTGATCACCTCTTTCGTCAGCTTTATGACCCAGGTATCTTTCTGAAGGACCTGGGGGCCCTCTCTTTGAAAAGTAAACATCAAGTAAACATCAAGAATTAGCGCCCCCTGGGGCTGGAGCTCAGGTCACGATCTCAGGGGGGGCCCTGAGATGGATCAAATAAATAAAATCTTAAAAAAAAAAGGATTGAAGAAAAAAGGATTAGCACCCGTGTCACCCACTTTCTATGGAAGGAAAGGAGCCTAACTTGGGCAGGTGCCTTGCTTCAAGTTGCAATGATACCTCCTGTCATAAAGATATGTGTCTATTTCTTCTCTGGATGAAGCCAGTCGCTAACACAGACGGCCTCCCTAGTCACCATGGTAAAGTTACGATGACTGTGTGTGACTGTCGAGTTCTCTCGTGTGAGGACTAGGTGTGTCTGTCACGTTAAGGATTGTATCTGCTTGGCTGTGTGAAAAGGTGAGATTTTTTTTCTTACCCCATCTCTACAATCTCTTCGCAGATTGCCTGAGATGGGCACCACATTCTGGTTTCATGCCTAGTTAATAATAAAAGTGTTTTCCTTCTCTATTATCTCTGGGAGAGGTTTTTCTGGGTTGGGGATCTTATTTTTAATTTTATTTCCCCAACACTAGGCACTGTGCTCCATTCGGTGGAGGTAAAAATGGCTAAGATGCAGTCTCTAAGTTGCTGTTAATGTTCAGTAGCAGAATCTAAGACAAGTTAGGGGAAACCCAAGGATTGGGTCATTTCGGCTGAGTCTTAAAGCTGGGGGGATCTTCCAGGTAGACAGAGGGGGAGGTGGAAAGCGGGAGGTGGGGATATTGAAGCCAAAGGCACTGAGAGTCTGAACCCAGGGATGTTTCCTGGGGTCAAGGCTCCACAGAGAGAGTGTGAGGAAATATACTAGAAGCAGACAGAGGTGAGGATGGTGGGGTGAGAAGGGTCTGGTGCGCTCCTGGAGCCTTCATGGAAGTGGAGTTTAGTCTGTGTGAAGGGTTCAGGAAAAGATGCAGAGAGAGCAAGGACTGAGAGGGCAGAAGAGAGGTGAACAGAGGGTCCTCGGATTTCACGCTAAGGAACGGTAGGAGAACCATGAGACTTTGAAAGAGGCGGGAAATTCCTGGGTGCCCTGGCTAGCACATCCTTCAGGGCTACCTCCCCCTTTTATTGTCTGGCTGATACACAGCTCCGTAAGTTCAGGAGACTGATAGCAATGCAATCATCTTGCTTGCAGAAATAGAAACTGTGTCTGGTGGAGACGTGCCTGATAACCACCCTGTGGTTACGGACCAGTTTTGCATGTGTCTGTACATTCCTCCCAGCATTTCTGGAAGTATCACATCCACACTACTGCTGCGGCTGCGGTCTGCTCATTGCCATCGCTGAATAGGCAGGCACCGTATGAGCATTCCACGGTGATCCCCTCCACTGTCTTTGCACACCTGGGTAGCCTTCAGCGTGGAGCCGCTGTGGACCACACCGTCATGAATGTTTGTATGTGTGCATCCACATCTCCCATAGCATGGGGTGTATTTTATTTTATTTTTTAAAGATTTTATTTATTTACTTATTTGACAGAGAAAAAGAGATCACAAGTAGGCAGAGAAGCAGGCAGAGAGAGAGGGGGAAGCAGGCTCCCTGCTGAGCAGAGAGCCGATGCGAGGCTCGATCCCAGGACCCTGAGATCATGACCTGAGCCGAAGGCAGAGGCTTTAACCCACTGAGCCACCCAGGTGCCCCATGGGATGCCTTTTAAAAATGCAGACCTGCTGTGTGAATCCATGCCCACGAAGGTCAAAAACAGGCAAGGATAATGCAAATTGTTTAGGGATGCGTATCTAGTGGTAGGACTCTGAGGATGAGTAAGGAAGCGGTGACTCCTGGGAGGACAGTCAGGAAGGGATGCAAGGGAGGCTGCTGGGGGCCACCCTGGGTCTCTCCTGCTGCCCGGCTGGTGGTCTGGTGGGAGGGTGAACAGGAACGCTGTTCTTTGAGTGTGCCATATTTCACAATGAGCATAGGCTTAAGGAAAAGGACAAAAAAAAGCCTGTAAAAAAAATTTTTTTTTTAAATATTTACAGAGGGATGCCTGGGTGGCTCGGTCAGTTGGTTTCGGCTCAGGTCATGATCTCAGCGTTGTGAGATCGAGCCCCACATCAAGCTCTGCTCTCAGGGAGGAGTCTGCTTGAGAATCTCTCTCTCAAATAAAAAATAAATAAAATCTTTTTTTTTTTTTTATTTGAGATAGAGACAGAGAGAGAATGAGAGGGGAGAAGGTCAGAGGGAGAAGCAGACTCCCCATGGAGCTGGGAGCCCGATGTGGGACTCAATCTCAGGACTCTAGGATCATGACCTGAGCCGAAGGCAGTTGCCTAACCAACTGAGCCACCCAGGTGCCCCAAAAATAAATAAAATCTTAAAAAATATATATTTATAGACATGTGATATAGGTTTTCTTCCTTGCAAAGATGCATAACCCAGAAGAACTGCTCTTCAGCCAGATGAGAAGAGGAGGTGGTCGAGGCCCGACGGTGACAGCCCCGGGGGCCGCCAGAGCGTTCTGAGCCCCCACGGAGGGCGGGCGGGATTAGGACTCAGCTGGCAGCCCCGGCTTTGGAGCTCTGGGCGGAGTCGGTGGGGCAAGCCCTGGGAACCCCCGGACTGTGCTATTGGGAATCGGAGCAAGTTCCCAGAAAAGCCAGCGGAGACCTGGCCTGTGCCACTGTGGGCTCTACCTCCTTGTAACCGTGACCTGTGAGGGGACAGCAGGAGTTCCCGTCCCCGCCCAACTCCCCCACCGTGCGTGCCATCTTCAAGGGGGAAATCTTAGGGCCCGAGTCAAACAGGGGTAGCCAAGGACTCTATCCCAGGTCAGAGGTCGGGCCGGGGAGGGGGCAGCTGCACGTCCCCGACGCTGAGAAGGGAGGTCTTTGAGGCCAGGGTCTCTGGGGTGGGACCACGCCTGAGATTGCCGTCCTTCCACAGCCCGGCCGGCATGGGAATGAGGGGTCTCCTGGAAGGGGTGGGGTGGGGAATGGAAGCTGGTTCTGACCTGGGTGGGCTCGGGGATACCCCTTCTCCCTGCCCCCCACAACCTCACTTGAACGTCGTTAGCGGTCTTAAGGTCCACAAACCTTCTGATCTTCAGTTTCCCACAATGACAGCACCTATCGTTCGCTGAGCGCCAAATACGGCCAGACAGTGTGGTCAGAGCTCTATAGACCTTGCCCTTGAAACTCAGATACTCAGCCTATACCCGTCATGCAGCTTCAGCGATGATCGACTCAGGGCCAGTGTTCATTCTAAAGCAGGACCTGAGGCTTAGCGGCCAAGGGCAGAGCCAGGGCTCCATTCCAAAGCCAGGCCTGCCTCTCCCACCCACTGTGAAGCCGACAGTGACAGCCGTGGCGCCTGGCTTCGGGGATGGTCGGCGTGCGGCCCACACGCAGTCGGGGCGCCCTTCTGACCGCGTGGGCAAGAGCCACACCCTGCCTGGCATCCCTGCGTGAACTGAAGCCAAGCCAAGCAGCGGGCAAAGGATGTAAATCTGAATCTGCACACGTACACGGGGACACACACACATGCACACACGCGCGCACACAGTGGTGCCCAGCTGCCACCTGCCTCCTCTTACAGAGCCCAGTCCCCTCCAGGCACCCGGGCACGGGCTGACCTGCCCCTGTGTAGACCCTGGAAGCCCTCAGAAGCTTTGCCAAGAAGCTAGCTTTCCTTCTTTCTTTCTTTTCCTCCTTTTCTTTCTTTCTTTCTTTCTTCTTTCCTTCCTTCCTTTCTTTCCCTTCCTTTCTTCCTTCCTTTCTTTCCCTTCCTTTCTTTCCCTTCCTTTCTTCCTCCTTTCCTTTCCTTTCCTTTCCTTTCCTTTCCTTTCCTTTCCTTTCCTTTCCTTTCCTTTCCTTTCCTTTCCTTTCCTTTCCTTTCCTTTCCTTTCCTTTCCTTTCTTCTGATTTTATTTATTTATTTGAGAGAGGAGAGAGAGCACCTGAGTAGAGGCAGGAACAGAGGGGGAGGGAGAAGGACAAGCAGATGTGCTGAGTTTGGAGCCCAACACTAGGCTGGATCTCAGCATCCGGAGATCACGACGTGGGCCCGTACCAAGAGTCAGAGGCTCAACTGACCGGGCCACAGGGGGACCCATCAGGGGAAGCTTTCTTGTCTGCTTCTCACACAATGCAGTCTTCTTTTCTCCTTTAGGTTCAACTCTTTTCTACCTCGAGTTTTCTACCTGAAGTATTTGAAAAAGCAAATGAACTTTTTGGGGGGAGGGGAAACCCGAAAACTCCCTGGCCTTTCTCTGAGAGCAGCTGAGAACCTACAGAGCAGAGACTGCGGAATCTGTGAGACCGAGATGTCCAGATAAATGTCAAGCAGGGAGAAATGACAGGCCTCATCAGTCCTCGCCTGAGAGCTCCGTGTAGTCCCTCCTCTCTTGCTCCCACGCGTGTGTCTGCTCAGAATTCCCGAGACTGTTTTCCCACGACACGAACCTTCTGAGCCCGAGTCCCCACGATGATTATAATAGCATATACTCATGGCAAATATCGAATTTGTGTCGATTATTTATTCACTAAAGCTGTAAATGCAATAGGCGCTCTTTATAACAAGTGTGGGTGGCACAGAAAAAAAAAAATGGAAAGAAAAAGAGAAACAACATAGAAGCGAATGATCTACTATCCAACTTCCCAGAATCAACCTCAGCTGGCTTTCCAGGTTTTCCCACGCTCTGCGTGTTTTTATATTTATATCAAGTGTAGTTATACTTATATGTAAGATGCAAGTGCTATATTAAACATAAAACAGTTTTTATTATAAAACTTTCAAACATACGTAAAAGCAGGGAGCACCCCCAGGCGCGCCCCACACAGCTTCAATTAGCAACTTGTGGTCACGATTTCATCTATTCCCCGCTCCGTGCCCTGCTCGATTATTTCAAAACAAATCCACGTGTCGCACCACTTCACCCATAAAGAGGTAAGTGTGAGTCTCCGAAAGGATAAGAGCTCTTTTTAAGCAAAATAATCACTTGGATACTATTTCTCCCCTTAAGAAGTCCCTAAATCCTCGCTATCACCCAGATGCAATTTTAAATGATGCTTCTTTCAGGTAAGAGCTACCCGTGAGCATTTCTCCATACCCCTAACATGCAATTACCGATGCTTCTAATCGTATTCCGTGTGGAGCGGTTCACAGGTGGCCTGATCACCCGCCGACCGCCACCCCTCAAGCGCCTTGGTTGTTAGGCTGCAACAGCTTTGAGAAAACGGTCTCTCTGGTTAGCGTGGCAAGCAAACCGGCATCTGTACCCAGCGTGACTTCTGACCACCGTGCCCCGCCCCTCGAGCCCACAGGTGCTGGCAAGTTCTCTGCTCCTACCTGGGCCGCGCCTGGGAAGGAAACCTCCGGACGTGACAATCAGCCACTCCGTCCCACTGTCTCTGTCTCTGTCACAGAGTATTTCCCTTTCCCTCCCTCTGAGGGCATCTTTATTTGCAAAGTTAGCCAATAGTAACGGGTTTCCTGTGAGGTAGACTATCTTTAGATGTCGCCGCGGGCAGGCCCAGAGGCTCCAGGCTGGAGGCCAGCTGAGGGCAGGACGGTTTGAACTCACGAACCTGGAGGACAGAGCCGGGGAGGCAGACCCACCGGGGCTTGGAGGAAGCGAGGATGTGGAGACTGTGTTCTTTGCCCCCTTCGGGGGAGGGCAGAGAACAGTGGGGGTCTCAGGAGCCTCTAACAGCCACTGAACCTCAGTTTCCCCGCCTCTAAAAAGGGGCCCACAGCACTCACCAGGCTGCACTGGGGTGCAGATTAAAAGAAGGGCAGCAACTCTCTTTGAAGGACAGTCCCTGCCACTGGGAGCTTACTAGAAATGCGGCACCTCGGGCCCCACCGCTGAACGAGACTCTGCGTTTTGATGAAATTCTTAGGAAATTGATAAGTGCGTGGATTTTGAGACGCCTCGGCACAAAAAGCACTTAGTGAGTATCTGGCACCTGGTAGGAACTTCCGAATTTTTTCCTCCTCACCTTCCTCCTCCAAGGCATTTAGTGGCTCCCCAGACCCTCCGGTCAGGCCTAAGGTACATGTCTCCCAGGCAAGGCTTCACCCACAAACTGGCGCAGGCTGGTTCCCCACTGTCTCCCACAGCCCTTGCTGCTCCGGCTGGATGGGGAGCAGCTGGACCCGCCTCTTCCAGGCCGAGCTCCTGCTCCCGGCCCCAGCCCCGGCCTGTTCCCCCTCTCCAGCTCGAGCCTCCACCTCCACGGCCTCACTGCCTTCCCACCGCTTCCTTACCTGCCTGGCTCGCCTACAAGGCTAACACTACTTCTGATGGCTCCCCCTCCTGGGGCCCAACCCGGGTCCAGCGCCCCTGGCACACGTTTATCGGAGGCTCAGGGACCCCTCCAGGGCCCTCCTGGCTCCTCGCTGCCGGTCTTGCAGCGTGCGCCCCAGCACCCCTGCGATCAGAGCTGTGTCTTCCCGCGGGCGGGCGTCCTACGTGCCCCCCCTCCCGCCCCCCAGGCCTCCTCCTCGGTCCTGGCGGCCAGGACAGAGCCATGGGTGGAACTGCGGTGTCCCAGGCTGGGTGACCTGCCGGTGTTTGAGGAAGTCTGTGGCCGGTTTCCCTTCCGTGTTTCCCTCCGGCCAGGAGCCTGCAGCGCCCCTCCCCCATGCCTACCCTTCCTCATCTCTACCCCACAGCCACCTGTCCCAGGGCCCAGCCCGCGGGGCCAGCTGCTTCAGCCTCCCTCTGCCTGCCTGAGACTCCCCTCCTGCTTCCCTGAGTACTCCTCTCCAGGATCCTGCCAAGACTCTCTCTCTTCCGGTCACATGCTCTTCCTGGACAACCTTGTCCCCGGCACGTCTGACCACCTCTGTGATCTGAGTCCCCATCTTCGTCTCCAGCCAGGGCCTGAATAACCTCCAGTGCCCATCTGTGTCCTTCACACCTCTTGCCGTTTTACCCCATTGATCATTCTCCTCCATCTGGAAGCTGGAGAGCTCTTTGCAAAGTGCAAATGCCTGCCTAAACCCTCCGGGGTTTCCCCTCACTGTGAGTTTCAGTCCCAGGCCTGTAAGCATAGCCGTGGCAGGATCCCACCCCTTTGGACATCCCAACCTGTTCTAACCACCTCCACCCCAAGTACACGTGTGGGCAGCTCTGCCCTTCCCACCTCGCCAGGCCGGCGGACCTGGCTTTGATTTCACTTCCTTGATGCTAACGAGCCGGCTTTCGCTGCCCCGTAGGAGCTGGCAGCAGACAGGACTGTGGCTCGCAGCCCAGCGAGTGGCATGCTTGGTGCCGGTTCCCGGGCCTCCCGAATTCCAGAGGGACGTGCGTGGTGGACCCAGACGGACGCTTACCCACGAAGGAGGTTGCATGACGAGAGAGGAACCGTGTGCTTGAGAAGCACACCATTTTATAGCCAGCAGTGAGCAAGCCTGCTCAATGGGCCCAAGGGAAACACGACCTCATCCCTCGGGCTGCAAACCCCACCCTGAGAAATGGGCCAAGGAAAGGGCAGCAGGGGCCCTGCATCCTCGGTGCCCTCTGAGAGATGGGAGAGCACAGCAGCCTTCGCACTCAGGCCACACATCTGCAGACCTCGGAAAAGTCCCCTCAGGTTCTGCCCTGGGGACCTTCTTCTCCCGGGACCCCTGTTGCTCCCTCCCCAATGCTCCCATGCTGTGCTGCCTTGGGCCGGTCTTCATCCCTCGCTTTCACAGCCCCTTGGCCTCACCCTTTGAGCTCTTCCTTGTGAAGGGGAACAGAGTATGCGAGCGCCAAATATGCCACTTGGCTGTATCCATTATTTTGAGCTGTAGGGCTTCGAGAAGTAGCAAATACAGGAGGAGGCGTTTCTCTGACCTCTCTCTGTCTGTCTCAAGACAGAGCCTCCAAAAGGAGCTTGGTTGTCGCAGATCATCCCCCCAGGAGCTTCAAGAGCCAGGAAGCATTGACGTTTGTCACAAGAGAAGGAACTGGAAGTCCCCACCATTCCCGGACCCACTTGGTCAAAAACCAACATACCTCCCATCTGTTCTCCTAGGGACCTGTTCATCTTTCCTCCAAATCATTTAGTCTCTGAGAAGAACACTCCCCCACACTTTCCCTACGAAGCTGATATTTAAGCCTGAATTCTAAGCCACCTCGAGGAGGCACTCGTTTTTCTTGGCCTACCTCCCATGTACATACGACACGTACGTGTTAATAACCTTTTTGTGTTTCTTTTGGCAATCTGCATTTCATGACCACAGCCTCAGCCTAGAGCTCAGAAACAGGGAAAATTATTTTTCCTTCCCGACGGTTTCTGGTGACGCGGACGGGACCTCTGAGACACCTTACAGATGGAATTCTGGGAACACCAGCAAAAGCCAGTGGAGGATAAGAATTATTTGCCCTCCCCATGCTTGCTTGTAAGTCCTGGTCGCCTTCGGTTTCTCTTCCAGTTGAGACAGTAACTGCCTACGGTAGCCTGGTTTCTGTTGGGTGGAGGGGGAAGGGGTGCTGAGCCCGCAAGAGAGGCCTTGGGGATGGTGGGGACAGCCTGGCCGCGATGGGCACAGACACACAAGGGAGGCGAGGATTGGAGACTTGGTTTGAATAAAGCTCTATGGGAGAGACACAGGAAAGGGAAATGAGGATACGATTATGCCTTGAAAACCAGGCTAGGATGTTGCCACTTTATACCACAGGCTGAGGAGGGCTCTGGGGATAAGCACCGCAAACCTTGACGCACCACAGCGGAGGTGCTAGGCAGTGAGCTAAGTCCTCTGCGCACGGGAACTCCCGTAACCCAGTGACCCAGAAGCCCCTGGGACACACACAGTCCATAACCAGATAGCGTATCTATGTTGTAAAAATTTCATGAGAGGTGCTTAAGAATACAATGTCTAGAAAGACCTCTGTGGAGGACGATGATGGAAAAAAGGCTGAGAAACCGTTGTCTCTTAGTCAGACCACAGAGCTGTGGCTCGTGCTTAAAACCTGGGGTCAGGGAGTAACTGGACAAGAGCGACATCTTCAGAAAAACACAGCAGTGGTTGAGTGGACGTGAGGGAAAAAGCTGCCGGAGTAGAAGGGAAGGGGCAGAGGCACGTCAGGCGCTCCTCTGTGCTGGGCACGGGGCTCGGCTCATGGCCTGTAAAGTCTCCTTTTGATCTTCGCCTTCACGTTTTCAGATGAGGAGATGGGGAGCCAGGAGCAATGGTCCTCGGCCACCAGCTGGAAAAGGGCCGAGGCAGCACCAGAACTTCCTGATGCTGAACGGGTGCAGGGAGAGGGCCCTGCAGGGGGTGGCCAGCAGGGGAGAGAAGGTGACTTGGCTAATGGAGAGTGCACAGAATCCGTGAAAGTCTGGGCCTATTTAGGAACAAGGAGAAGCCGGGGACCATTTTGCAGCCAAAAAGTTATAGTACCGTTATACAAGAAGGTTTCACAAGCGGAGGGAGGTTCCTCCTTCTTTTCCCCCAAAGAGAAGAAGGACCGGACGTGGAAAATTGGGAAGTTAGAAAGGAGTAAAGCTAAACAAAAGAAATACTCTTTACTTGTTCCCTCTGCCCTAACGTTTACATTTTAACACCACTGGTTGCAGTTTCTTAGGCTTGTTTTGTAATTTCTGCTCAACAGGGACAAAAAGCATTCCTCTTTGGCGCAAAGGTAATGACCTAGCAAAGAGCTCCAGGAGCATTTTGGGTAAAATATTTTTAGGCATCATTAAATTATTTTCTTGGAAATATTAAAAAATTCCTCTCCGCTCCCTCCAAACACGGAGTGGGTTCCCAATCATGTAGAACTCATTAATGGAGAATAATGGAAAGTGAACAAATGAACTGCCAACTTGAGTTATAAAAATATTTCCATGTTAGCCCTTTGAACTGCATAAGGATTTCAAATTAATTCCTAGAATGTCTTTATTTTGCTTTCCGATGTTCTGGAGGGCCTGCTTTAGGAAAAAAAAAATGCAATAGCTGTCTTTCACAGGCAATGCTCTTAAGCAATTTTTTCTACTGCTGCTGTAGGGATCATCTAGTGTTCAATACCCAGGGGCAATAAAGTAGAGCTCCTGGGTCCCCATCATTGACCACCTATTGAAGACAAGTTGCTGGGGCGCCTGGGTGGCTCAGTCAGTTAAGCGTCTGCCTTCTGTTCAGGTCATGACCCCCCTGGGATCGAGCCCCGCATCAGGCTCCCTGCTCAGTGGGGAGCCTGCTTCTCCCTCTGCTTCTGCCTGCTGCTCCGCCTACTCGTGCTCTCTCTCCAGCTCCCTGTCAAATAAATAAAATCTTAAAAAATATATAAGCTCTCAGGGGCCCCTGGGTGGCTCAGTTGGTTGAGCGACTGCCTTCGGCTCAGGTCATGATCCCAGGGTCCCGGGATCGAGCCCCGCATGGGGCTCCCTGCTTGGTAGAGACCCTGCTTCTCCCTCTCGCTCTGCTGCTCTGTCTGCTTGTGCTCTCTCACTATCTCTGTGAAATAAATAAATAAAATCTTTAAAAAAAAAATATATATATATATAAGCTCTCAGATCAGCCAGTTGCCCATGTATATGCTCGTCTACAGGGTAAGCTTGTAGGAGGCATCAGTGACTCCTTAAGTGGCAGACGAACTCATATATCCAGGAGGATCGTCTTTATTTCGAATACTGTCGTTCGAAACATAACAAAAACCTCGTAGTGAAGGACAAAGGTAGGGGGTGAATCCAGTGGTAGCCTTGCACTAGTCTGCACGACTGCATCAGGCTCCCTTGACCCTAAGAAATGGATGCCAGGCAGTTATGAGGTCATGGTGTGCTTTGGGGGCCGGAGTGGGTACTGTTTAGTGCCAGACTGTAATTGGACCACAAAACAGCAGGTGGGATTGGGCGTCCGGGGCACCCAGATTAGTTCCCAATGAACCTCTTGGGCCGGATGGACTTACACCAAGATTTTGGGCACCTCAGGTACACTTTATAATCCTTCAGGACCAATAACGTCACCCGAAGTGACCGACACTTGTTTCAAAGATACGTTATAAGGTATGAAGATAGCAAAGACTGTGAAAGAAACATTTGACCATCTAATTTCATCACACGCCGAGCATCTGAAATTAACAGCCATTTGGCAGCCCTTGTCATTGCAAACTGGGACAGCGTGAAGTGGCAGCTGTGACCACAGGTGAATACGGGCAAACCAGACCGCAGAGTTTCTGCACAACCATCATCTTGTAGTTACAGTGAGATGGTTTCTTCTCAGGGGCTTGTATAGGCTTTTACTCTCTTACAGAAAAAAAATGTTGTTAAAATAGATCGGTCTGTATTTTATTCGGAGCCAGCTTCAAATCTCAATTCTACAACAGAATATCAATATTTATTTCTGTTTGAACCAGCTGCCCAAAGAATCGGTGGTGAGTAAATCCCAGTTACATTTCGATCCACGTTTGCTGGTCACGAAGGCTTGGGCTCGCGTGTGCCCGTAGAGGACATTTATTGGACTGTTTGCCATCCTGTAGATATGTTGATAGGTCCTCAAGCGACAGCTGGCAAGGAGGGCACGCTTGGCATCCAGGCAGCGATGCTGAGTCATTTTACTCAGTTGGTACACTTCTTGGTGATGGAATCTGCAGTAACGCTTCAGCTTAAAAAGAACCACATGCTGACACCAGGCTTCCTTCAAAGGCTTCAACATTCTGCTTGGTGACCAGACCTCAGACTGTTTCCGTACCCTGAGCACTTTCACTTCTGACAGATTTGGAATATCCTCAAATCTGAATTGGCCCCCCGGAGGCATATCTTTCAATACTTCGTGGATTAAATGGAAAAGTCACTTAAAATCCCCTTTTCAAAGTGTTTTCGGGACGCCTGGGTGGCTCAGTCGATTAGGCATGTGCCTTCCGCTCAGGTCATGATCCCAGGGTCCTGGGATCAAGTCCCGCATCGGGCTCCTTACTCAGCAGGGAGCCTGCTTCTCCCTTTTCCTGCTGCTTCCCCTGCTTGTGCTCTCTCTGTCTCTGACAAATAAATAAGTAAATAATCTTAAAAAAATGTTTTCGACCAATGACCAAGATTTTGTAAACCTATGATGTCAAGTCAATTTAATGTACTTGCAAAAGAGGCTGAGGAGATGTATTTTGTTGAGTCTGGGTTCTGTAAAGGGGCCACTGTTGGCTGGAATCATATATCCAGCAACATAACTATAATCCCTGGATTATGACATTTCTCCATACGGAGCGTTGACGACGTGGATTATGCAACATTTTGTTATATTCCAAAGCTCACGTGTGTGTGATGATTAGTGTGCTTTTTTTAAAATAAATGAAATCCATCTATGATTCGTCTGTGAAAATGTGTCTGTCCAAGAAAGATACATATGTGTATAATCTCACATGTGGAATCTAAAAATATCTAACTCGGAGAAACAGAGAGCAAAACGGTGTTTACCAGGGGTTGAGGGGTGAGGGAAATGGGGCAATGTGGGTCAGAGGGGACAAACTTCCAGTTATAAGATGAATAAGTTCATCCACAGCATGGTGACTGTTGTTAGCAAGTCTGGGTCATATACTCGGAAGTTGCTTCTTAATGTTCCATCGTAGCAACAACAACAAAATGGTAATTATGTGAGACAAAGGGTGTATCCCCTAACCTTCCTGTGGTAAATATTTTGCAATGTATATGTGTATCAGATCATCACACTATGGTATAAATCAGCCTCAGATTTAGACCATGTTGTATGTCAATATCTTAATAAAGCTGGAAAAAATACTAGAAATTTTCAAAAAAATTTTAAATTATTTATTTATTTATTTGAGAGAGTAAGACAGAGCATGCATTGGAGAGCATAAGCAGGGGGAGTGGCAGAGGGAGAGGGAGAAGGGAGAAGCAGACTCCCCGCTGAGCAGGGGAACCCGACCCCATGGGGCTCCATCTCAGGACCCTGAGATCATGACCTGAGCCAAAGGCAGATGCTTAACTGACTGAGTCACCCAGGCGCCCCTGGAAATTTTTTTTAAAAAGAGAATGTTGGGGCACCTGGGTGGCTCTGTTGGTGAGGCATATGCCTTCGGCTCGGGTCATGATTCTGGAGTCCTTGGATCGAGCCCTGCATCAGGATCTC
This sequence comes from Nasua narica, assembly GCA_028533885.1. Taxonomy (NCBI): domain Eukaryota; kingdom Metazoa; phylum Chordata; class Mammalia; order Carnivora; family Procyonidae; genus Nasua; species Nasua narica. The sequence continues at coordinate 59,561,071 of CM052799.1, read as the reverse complement.
CACTCAGCGGGGAGTCTGCTTCTCCCTCTTCCCCTCACCTTGCTTGTGCTCTCTCTCTCTTGCTCTCTCTCTCTCTCAAATGAATAAATAAAATCTTAAAAAAGAAGAGAAAAGAAAAGGAAAGAAGAGAAAAGAAAAGAAGAGGAGAGAAGAGAAGAGAAAAGAAAAGAGAAAAGAAAAGAAAATGTGTACCGTTCTCCTCCAGGAGTCTCCTTTGCATTGAATTATTTCTCAGTCTCAGTAGGTGGAAGCAGAAGTCCTAAAGGCTCATTGCAAACTAAAGCAGAAGTGCCCCTTTATTCCCAAACAAGAAATGTTAACTGTTCAGCCACCATTGGTAAGCCCTGTTTTCTGCGTAACCCTTTTGTGCCCAGGCCGTCCATCATCTGCCTGACTCTGCTCGCTCATTCACTTGTCAGGTATTTATTTATGAATGCCATAGCTCGTTCTCAGGGCTGGTTGGTTGCCACACAAAGATGAATGGGACAGCCTTCCACTCTCCAAGGCTGCAAAAAGAGACAGCTCAGGGAATGTTAGGTAACAGGCAGGGGGCAGGGGGCAGGAGTGCTCTGTCTTGCCTCTGCCCAACTAGCTCCCTTGCTCCCTTCCCCACGCCCCGCCTCTCCGCAGCACTGCCCAGGGTCACGAGCATCATCGGGCCGGGCTGCCCATCAGCAGACATGGTCCAGCCTCGGGGACCACTTTGGTCTTCCCAGCTCACTGGTTTCATTCAAAGCTCCTGGGCTTTGTGGACCAAAACATCTGCTGCAGCCCTCATTTCCCGGGAAGGAGCGCTATGTGCGGGTGTCACTGGGGGCCTTTGGATTGCGATAATTGCAGACCTACAATTATCTGGAGTCACGTTGTGCTGGTTCAAAGACTGACCCTGTCACTCTCAAGCTGCGTGGCCTCGGTCGAGTTATTTCTCTGAGCCTGACTTGCCCTACTGTGAAAGTCAAGATCATAAAACCCACGTGGAGGGTGAGATGAGGATTAGTGACCACACGGGTCAAGCACGTCGCACGGTGTGTGGCACATGGTGGGAACTGGTCAGTGATTTCAAAGCAAGAAGGTCCCAAATGGGGTCACGGGTACTAGAAATCTGCACGTTGGGGACCCACGGAGGAAGGCATAATCTCCTTCTTCGGAAGGTGGAGGTGTGCACCTCGTGGGGACACGCCGGCAGACGGACCAAGCTGTACGGAGGGTCAAGAGGTTAAAGGCCTCACACAGGGGAAGCCTTTCGACGTGCCCCCTTCTCCTGGGGTCTCCACGGCTCTGTTGCTGTCTGTCCCCTTAGACGTCCTGTCCATCCCACGCTGTTCTCTCGGCAAGGATTTCTGAGTGACAGTGACTCTTCCACTTTGAGCTCTGACAGTCTTCTCCCGGTCCTCCCCCAAAATGACCTTTGTACTGTGCTGCTTAGAGAAAAATGAAAATGCAAGTGTCGTGCACCGAATGTTTGCATCCCCCCCAGAATTCATGTTAAACCCCTAACCTCTAATGTGACTATATTTGGAGAGATGATCTTTAACGAGGTAATTAAGGTCCAGTGAGGTCCTAAGCGCGAGGCCTGGATCCAAGAGGACCGGTGTCCAGACCAGAAGGGGAAGCGACACCAGGGATGCGCCCATCAAGAACAGCCCGTGCGAGGGCACAGGGCGAAGGTGGTCATCGACACCGGAGGAACCAACCCCGCCAGCACCTTGAATCTTGGACTTCTAGCTTTCGGAAATGTGAGAAATAAACTCTGATGATGAAGCCACCCAGCCTATGGTATTTCGTTCTGGCGGCCCTAGCGAACCAATACCCCAAGTTTGATGTCGATCAGAACAGAATCCTTTCTCCGTGTTTACAGACCGAAGCCCGCAAGCAACAGCGAAAGAGGACACACGCCAGAGGAACCCGGGAGCAGCTCCGTGAGGGACAGTTGGGAAGGACAGCGAGGATGTGGGCCCTGGATGAGGCTCAGGAGGGACTCAGGAGACAGGGTCAGCTCTGGGTCAGACGCTGTGAGGACGTAGAGGCATTCAGTGACGAGGTGTCTTATGAAATTTCACCTGGGAGGTGAGGGGATTGGAGTGGGCTCACAGCCTTTACTGGTAGGGGTGGCGATTGCTGATGTTGGTCAGGGGTGAGGGGTGTTTCGGTAATTTTTCAGGTCTTGGGTGGCCTTGCCGGAGCATCTGTGATGTTCAAGGGGAACTTCACGGTCAGGCCACTGAGTTTCGCTGCTTTTTTGTTATATGCGGGAATCCCACACGGTCCAGCCCATGGAACGGGAACAACGCCCAGGCCAGCCACGACGTGCGTGTGCAGTCAGGCCACGGTTTAGGAAGCACGCACACAGGCTCCGGCCCCCTTTCAGGAGACGAGGTTAGAGGAGTTACCCAGCTGGTAGGTTGGTGAGTGGGCAGGGAGTCCCCCCTACATGCAGTGTCTGGCTGTTTCTCTTGAGTTTATGGAACACAGAACGGATGCCTTCCAGGCACGCTCAGGATGGGCAACCACAGCTCCTTCCTATAGGGCTTTTCCTTCTGCCTCTGGGAGGGCAGCCAGGCCTGGCTGAACAGGGGAACGGCTGAGGTTGCTGGTGCGCGGAAGCGTGTTCTAAATGGAAGTCTCGGGGCGCCCCCTCGTGGTTGTCACATGAACTGCGGGCCAAGCCCCGGGCATGAGACCCCCACGGAGGAGTCCGTGGAGGGGTCCGTGGAGGGGCGCCAGGCACGCCATAGTCAGAGGTTCATTTGCTCCTCTGCCTGTTGACCTGTGAGTTGGGTGTCCTTAGGACGTTACAAAAATGAGAAGACAGAACTGAAATCAGAGTTTATTCGGGAAAAGGGTGCTGAAACTTGGGCTTTAAACCTCCTCCAGGGACAGAGCGCCTGGTCTAACACAAACTCCCCTTCCCAACTGTGGATTTGTAACGGTGTTTTAGAGGCAGACCCTGGGCGAGGCTGTGGGACTCAGTTGTTTCCAGGCTTTACAGAAGGCTTCCCCGTTTTACAAGATGTTTCCGTATTTGTCCTTTCTCCTGGTCCTCACAGAACCTGTAACACAGGTTCCTGAGGCTCCACTTTACAACCAATGGTGATAATGATCACCATTTATTGATGTCTGGTCAAAGATGGGCAGGAGGGGCGCCTGGGTGGCTCAGTGGGTTAAAGCCTCTGCCTTCGGCTGAGGTCATGGTCTTGGGATCCTGGGATCGAGCCCCACATCGGGCTCTCTGCTCGGTGGGGAGCCTGCTTCCTCCTCTCCCTCTGCCTGCCTTTCTGCCTACTTGTGATCTCTCTGTGTCAAATAAATAAAATCTTTTTAAAAAAACCCCAAAAAACAAAGATGGGCAAGAACTGGGACCTGTCTTCTCTGACACACTGGATCATGTCCCTTTTACCGCTTCACACAGGCTCTGACATCCTCTTGCAGTATCTGCTGGTAACAACACAGGTCAAAGCTTAGAGAACAAATATCACTTACAGTCAGTTCTTTGGGGAGAAAGAACACGTTGGAAAGATGAATGAGAGCAGACTTGGGACTCTTGGGGAAGGGGGCACTGCAAGAGGGGATGGAGGTTGAGGCTGCTCTCAGGGCCTGGCTGCAGGTTCCCGGAGGAGAGAATCCCCTGTCATTCCACACAAGCTGCTGTAAGTGCCGATTGCCTCCCCGAGTATGGTTCTAGGGCAGCTCTGGCAGGGGACCAGAGCCTGTGCTGATGGGCCTGGGTCTCCTGGAAGCTGTGACTTCAATATAACAAGATCTGTGTTAGTGATCGAGCACTTGAAGCTTGGCTAGTCTCAACCTCAATGTAAAACATTTACCAGATTTTTTGAAGACTTAGTATGAAAAAGAACATAATATATATGTCATATATAATGTATATGTATCATATATATTACATTATAATATAATGTAGCATTATATTTTATATAATGATATGATATAATATGTAGAATAGATGACATATGATATATATGCAATAATTTTGTGTTAGTTACATGTTAAAATAGTATTTTGGAGGTATTTGGTTTAAAAAACATTTATTAAAATTAATTTTAGGGACGCCTGGGTGGCTCAGTCATTGAGCGTCTGCTTTCGCCTCGGGTCGTGATCCCAGAGTCCAGGGATCGAGCTCTGTGTCAGGCTCCCTGCTTGGCGGGAAGCCTGCTTCTCCCTCTCCCACTCCCCCTGCTTGTGTTCCCTCTCTCGCTCTATCAAATAAATAAATAAAAACTTAAAAAATTAATTTTAGCTTTTTCTCTTTACTTTCAAAGTCACTACCAGAAAACTTTAAATTACCTACGTGGCTCGCATTATGTTACTGCTGGATATCACTGATCTAGAGCTTTGGTCCTGGTGAATTTGCTTATGGAAGAGGTGAAGTAAATGAGGCCACTTACGTCCAGGGGTTTGAAAATGGAGCCCGGAGCCCATTAAAGAGATGAACCGTGTATGTGTCCTCTATGCACGTCCTCACCGTGTGAATGGGGCTGAAGCACAAATACTCCAAGGACTCTGCTTGAGCACCTAAGGCTGTGCAGTGCTGGACTTTTGCTTAGTGCTAGCCTTAGCAATGAATTATGTTTAGTGAAGATCGGCCTCTGCCACTAGCACCAGTCACGATTCTTGGTAAACAACATATATAAGCGTTCCGTTTCGCTCTGCATCCCTGGGATATTTGCTTCCTACCGCGACACAATTTGGTTGCCCCCCAAATCTCTGTATTCTGAACTGCAGTTCTTTGATCCCAAATCAATGCTTTTGCTGTTTAGACTATATCCAGACTATATTTCTCAGGGAGCTTGAAACTGCAATTAAGTTAGCTGTTAGGCCCCAGTCTGATGGCTTGCCTAGCCTAAAGTCCTATCTTGGGGCTCATGGTTTTCTTTCTTTTTTAAATGATTTTTTAAAAAAGATTTCTTTATTTAAGAGAGAGAGCCCATGCTTGTTGGGGGAAAGGGGCAGAGAGTAAGGGAGAGAGAGAATCTCAAGCGGATTTCCTGCTGAGCGTGGAGCCTGACCGGGAACTCTATCTCAGGACCCTGAGATCATGACCTGAGCCGAAATTAAGAGTCAGACGCTCAACCGACTGAGCCACCCAGGTGCCCCAGGTCTGTGGTTTTCTTTTTAACACACCTGTGACATATTGGAGGCCCTGGAGATATCCTACGATGCAGCCGTCGTAGTCCTATTCTCTGCTGAAGCTTTTAGGGGTGGCTGGTGGGGTTGGGGGAGAGATGACCTTAAAGCCTTGTCTCTCTGCTAAATGGGCCAACTGAAGTGTTCCCGTAGCCAGGTGACGGAGAGCAGGGAATAGGATGCTCTACTTGGCTGTCTCTCTAGATGGTAAGTTGGTTCTGTATAGAGAACTCCCCGTCCCTCTAAGCTGTATTATGTTTCCCACCCGGGGATTCTCTCAGTCCATCATTTCCTCTTCACAGAGCTGAGTGCACTTTGTCACTACTCTCTTGTGTATGAAATGTGTTTCATGTTTGTCTGCTCACTAAACGGGAGCATCATGGCGGCAGGGACTCTATCTTGTCCACTGCTGTAAGCAGTACCAACATGGTCAACTCTTGGCAAGGATTTGTCACGGAATCCTGGCACCATTAGGGGAGAAGTGGTTCTTTGCCGGGCACCCACTCTGTGGTAGGCACCGTGTCCCCTTGTCGTCACTTTCCATGGCAGCTCCTGGACGGAGCCACTGTCACAGTTAAGTTATGGGGTGGAACACCAGCTTGGGAGGGAAAGCCACCTGCCCAGGGTCACCGTGGGATGAGTGAATGAACAGGACTAGAGGTCAGGCCTGGCCGGTTCCCATACTAGTGCTTTCCACCTCACCACAGGTGGCCCCTGTTTTCAGTTCCATCTCAGAGGAGCAATGATCATCCCTTCAAGATCAGCTCTACTCTATTCTTTGGGAGAGCCCATGATTCCCAAGGCAGGCAGTATCCAAGTCCTGAAATCTCAGAGGTTTTGTGCTTGCCTTGGTGATCCCACAACAAAGCCAAGGGGAGAAGATCATAAGATCCTGATGGCTGGTGGGTGCAGGCAAAAGGGAACGGAATTTGCTAACCCAAAAATATGTCCCTTTGGCATAAGGATTATTTTAGGTTGATTATTTTTAAGACACTTCAAACACTGGAGAACCTCTAAAAACCAGAGAGAAGTTACTCTTTGAGAGAGAGAGAGAGAGATTGACATTTATAAGGGAAATCTCAACTTGTAAGCGCATGTCCCTCACTGTACCACGGAGAAAGGATTGACTCTAAATCTCTAGAACTCTTCTCAGTGAGAAGCAAGGACCTAAATCTGTATAACGACCTTACCCATGTTCACTGTCCTTTTCTTCGTAAGTTCCTCAAACGGAACCCTCATCTTCAACAACTTCTTTTGTCCTTAGCTGAAGATGGTGTTTCAGGTGAAGGTTTCTGCCATTTTGGGGAGCTACTCAATTTTCCTGGGTGTCTCCCATGTTTACATGTTATTAAACTTTTGTTTGTTTCTCTCCTGTTAATCTGTCTCATATCAATTTAATTTTCGGACCAGCCAAAGAACCTAGAAGGGATGAAGGATTAAATTTTCTCCCCTACACAGGCAATGAGCTGATGGTGATGTGATTTGAAGTTTGGGTCCGAGAGTGAACGGTCAAGAAAGAATTCTCAAGACGTTTTTGGTGCAAAAGATGTTTTTGTTATAGCACAAGGACAAGACCCATGGACAGAAAAAGCGGCATCCGTGATTGTGAGGAATGACTGATTATATACTTTTAAGTTTGTGGAGGGAGGGGAGGTAGAGATAATGTAAGTTTCTAAGGAATTTCTGTATGCTGAAAGCAGGGTCTACAGGGTCCTGGAGGTCTGGCTATTGTCAAGATAAGGTTGCTTTTAATCTTTAGCAAAACATCAAGAGTAAGGCAGGCGCGAGTTCCTTGAGGAATGTCACGCTCTGCATGTCTTAAGCATTTATCGGTGGGCGCAGTTTGTAAGGAGATTACATTTAAGCTACATTTTTCTTGCCTTTGTTCTCATCATTTCCCCGCCTGAGCAATTTTGACCTCTAAATCTTTAAGGTTGCTGAGAATGGAAGGTCTTATCTTCTGTAACTTCTTCCTGCTAAATAGGGGTGTAGAGATGTCCCCACGTATGGGTCAACATTGGTCAGTTGGGGAACTTACATATAGGAGTTACCAAAGCCGGGCAGCCGAATCCAACGTAGACAACGTATGTGAACCTCCTTGGGCAGAAAGGACCATCTGTTGGCTTGAAGTTATGGCAGTGAAAGAGCCTTGGCACCAGGCAGGGAGACACCAGAAAAGACACAAAATAAGGTTAATGTTATTATGAGGAAAAGAAACCCAATTAAAAAAATTTTTTTTTAAAGATTTTGTTTAGTTATTTGACAGAGAGAGAGAGAGAGATCACAAGTAGGCAGAGAGGCAGGCGTGCGGAGGGGGGGGGGGAAGGCTCCCTGCTGAGCAGAGAGCCCGATGCAGGGCTCGATCCCGGGACCCTGAGATCATGACCTGAGCTGAAGGCAGAGGCTTAACCCACTGAGCCACCCAGGCACCTCTAAAAAAGACTTTTGATAGTTGACCAAAATTCTCCTCCAGTCCTTCATTGTCACTGGAAGAACAGTTTGAGGACTTCTACAGGTTCACGGGGAAAAAGAAGGTGCGTTAGCTGGCTCGCAGGGTTTCTGTGAGGAAGGTAGGGTTTAATTCTTGATATATGAGCCCACGAGGAATGTCCTTCTAATTTTATGACAGTGGAAGTACATTATATGACCCAGTAGGGGCCTTTCCATTTGGGAGTTAAATCCCCTGTTGTATTAGATTCTTAATCCTTTAAATAAACCTTGTTTCTTGAGTTTATATGGGGCAGGTTACTTATAACTATCAGATCAGGTTTAGGGAGGATGTGGTCTTGTTACAGAATTTTTTTCTCCATTGGTGCCCGCAGTTCTTGTTCCCACCACTTTGAAAAATGAGAAGGAAGACCAGACAGAGTGATGGGCAGCAAAGCACGGTTCATTGAGCGATAGCAAGGGGAGGGTACAAAGCTCTGGAGGAGGAAGGGGACCTGAGAGGGTTGCCACCAAAGTTTCTAAGTTTGGGGCTTTTATGGGCTATCTGGTGTGGGCTGTTTTAATCTGATTAACCCTCCCAGCCCTGGTTATCCAATCAGTTTTTTGTCACCTATCTATCATATGGGAAAGGGTGGAGGGCTCCTTCTTGAAAGGGGGTGGGGGGTTGTCCCTGCTTGCCTGTCTTCCAACTATCCTTCATCAGTCTGAATATCCATTAGCTTGATTTTTGGAGGAAACCAGAAGAATTCAGAATCTAGTCTAGTTTATGATAAATAGTATCAAAAATCTACTATCTATAAAAGATATGTTATTGAAATACTTTTTGCCTATAATCACCCTCTTTTTTTATCAAAGATAGGTAGCCAAATCAAGACTAATTCATCTGAGGGCACCTGGGTGGCTCAGTTGGTTGGGCAACTGCCTTCGGCTCAGGTCATGATCCCGGAGTCCCGGGATCGGGTCCCACATCGGGCTCCCAGCTCCACGGGGAGTCCGCTTCTCACTCTGACCTTCTCCCTTTCATGCTCTCTCTCTCACTCTCTCTCTTTCCTAATAAATAAATAAATAAAATCTTAAAAAAAAAAAAAGACTATTTCATCTGAGGGATGCCTGGGTGGCTCAGTCAGTTAAGTGGCTGCCTTTGGCCTGGGTTGTGATCCTGGGGTCCTGGGATTGAGTCCTGCATTGGGCTCCTTGCTCAGCGGGGGACCTGCTTCTCCCTCTGCCTGCTCTTTCTCCAGGTATCCCTAATTGCGTGTGCTCTCTCTGACAAATAAATAAGTAAAATCTTAAAAAAGAAAAAAGACTAATTCATCTGGGGGAAAAAACGTCCAATTTTAACAAGCTTAGCTTAAGAATTTACATAAGCACACCAAGAATAGTGATTGATCATATAAATCTTTTAGAATCTGCTTTGTTGGAGCTTTTGTGGGGAATGTTGATTGAACTTTTAGTAATCTCTCTAGGCCAGAAGCCAAGCCAACTGCTTGCCATCAGACATGCCTGCAATATCTGTAGATTTGAGTGAATTCCTCTTCTCAAGGTCCCAAAAATATCTTGAGGTTCTTGCACCTTCATTACTCACCAAGTTAGGCTGCTGGGAATTTTGTAAGCAAGGTGTCAGGCCATCATTTCTAAGGGGCTATATTGGTTTCGTGCTTCATCAAGTCAACCTTAGTTCCTTAAAGGAGTATAGTCATATCTGAGTCCATGCATGTCTCTCAAATATGACATTTTAGTCAGAAGCCTCTAGTTATCAACCTTGTATTGGTGAAATACAATGACGTCCTGTTACAAGAAGAACGGATTCTTATAGAACTTATGCAAAAGATTATAATTGCCATGGAAGAAAGAATGTTCACTGAGAGTTTCTGAATTTCAGGTAGAGAGAGAAGTTAAATGATTCAAATTGTTTAATAAGAATTTTTTTTTTAAAGATTAGGCAGAGAGCAGGCAGAGAGAGAGGGGGAAGCAGGCTCCTTGCTGAGCAGAGAGCCCGATGCGGGACTTGATCCCAGGACCCTGAGATCATGACCTGAGCCGAAGGCCAAGGCTTTAACCCACTGAGTCACCCAGGCACCCCCAATAAGAAATATTTTATCATATTTTTGTAAATGGATATCGTAAGAGAAAATTTCCTAAATCTGGAAGAGCAAACGTTAGGGAACCAGCAATGTTTCAAACAGAAGTCACAAAAACTACAATCCTCCTCCTCAGTTCATTTAGTCCCATGTTACTAATTCTTGTTCAGTTTGAATGAAGCTTTTTTTTTTTTTAAGATTTTTATTTATTTATTTGACAGAGAGAGAGAGAGATCTCAAGTAGGCAGAGAGTGGGAAGCAGGCTCCCTGCTGAGCAGAGAGCCTGATGCGGGGCTCCATCCCAGGACCTTGAGATCATAACCTGAGCTTAAGGCAGAGTAAGCTTTAACCCAATGAGCCACCCAGGCACCCCTTGGATGAAGCTTTTTAACTAGATCTGGAAATTCTTGCCAATTTAGCTTTACGATATTAAAGATACCGAATACCTGTATTTCTGAAAAACCCTTTTTATGAATCCCCTTGAAGATGCAACACATTTCACAAGAAAATAAGAATAATAAATGATAAAAGACTAAAAAACGGACGTGGTTAAAGATCTGATGAGAGTTTGTTATAATATAGCTGACAAGGAAATCTGGTTATTTCTGTAACACCTAACACTTCAAAAATCAGAATATTTCGGGCACCTGGGTGGCTCAGTGGGTTAAAGCCTCTGCCTTCGGCTCAGGTCATGATCTCGGGGTCCTGGGATGGAGCCCCGCATCGGGCTCTCTGCTCAGCGGAGAACCTGCTTCTCCCCTCTCCCTCTGCCTGCCTCTCTGCCTACTTGTGATCTCTCTCTCTCTGTCAAATAAATAAATAAAATCTTTTTTTTT
>CM052799.1:59513096-59550067 GCA_028533885.1 Nasua narica | reverse complement strand
GCTCCCCCACTCCCTCACCGTGGCCTTCCGCCCCGCCCCCCCCCCCAGCCCTCCTCTGGTCTCCGTCCTCCGTGTGCCTTATCTCCCTTGTGACAGGTGTACTGACAGTCCCCAGAGGCCAGTGGGGAAGGAATGGGAAGCACGTCCCCCACCCCCACCCTTGCGCCGCTGCCCCTGACCCACTGCTCTCCTCCACACTCATGCTAAATATAGCTGCGGTCCTGGCCTCGGTCCAGCGGCCCTGGGCTCGGGAAGGAGGCACAGGCTCTGCCGCTAGGACCCCGGGTTCCTTCACCCACCTTATCTCCTTCCCTGTGCCGGGCTCCCTGGTCCTGCCGCCTGCCTCCCAAGCTGGTGTCAGGCACCAGGAATGACCAGTGCTGGGGGCAGAAGGGGACAGGCAGGACTTCCTCCTCATGGCTGCCTCAGAAGTGGAGGGTGGGAACCAAGACCTGTTCGCCATCCCCCTTCCGAGATAGCCCTCCAGTCTGCCCACCAGATGTCAGAGGCCTGGTGCGGGGAAACCTCTGAAACCTACAGCCCAAGTCTCCTCACACACTCTGGGTGGCTCCTGTCATCTGTGAGTTCTGATGGGGACAGAGGCAAACCGTGCCTCCCCGTCGTGTCATGACCATGTGGCCTGAGCAGATGGCACGTACTGACCACAGCTCCACCCCACCACTGACCCCAGGAATCTCTAGAATCTCCACTGTGGCCACGAATTGTTGGCATCACGGAATCCAAGGATGTCAGAACTGTGGACCCTCAGAGGTCAAGGAACCTAACCCCCCATTGTTTAGACAGGGAAACGGAGGCCCACAGATAGAGAAGGAGCAGGTTTTCTGATCCCTGGTCCTCCCACCCTTGCACCTGCCTGGCCTGAAACTCCTGGGGCTTAATTTCTGCAGGCGGGGACAGGGGTGGGGTATGGGGAGAATTGGAACTGGGACCACCACACTTAGGGTCAGGCCTGAACCCCAAGAAACGTGCCAGAGCTTGGCCTGCCTCGGGCTGAGCCAGCCCCTCAGGGTGACCCCACCTTTGCCGCCAGCTCTGTTTCTCCTCGGCTCAGCCGCCTTAGGTCTCTACATCTGGGCAGAGTCATCCGGTCTCCCCTCCTCGTGTCCCCAGATTTGCCCCACGGGCTTTTCCCACTGGGCAAGACTGTGGCCTGGGGCAAAGTCTGCCCTGCACCCCAGGCCCTAGGCCACCATATGTGGGGAGCTGGCTCAGGCCAGCCCTGGGGAGATATTCCTGGTGCCAGATATGCCAAGACTTTTGCCCACAACAGCTGGGCATGGGGTTTGTTCTAGCAATGCGGAGTCGGGCCTCTGTCCTACCCTCCAGCCCCCATGTCCTCCGACCTCTCCTGTGTCCCTCTTTCTTCCGGATGTGAGGCCTGCCTGTGGCTCCCCTGGGAGGCAGCCCTGAAGCCTGAGGATTTTAGAACTGGCAGCTCCAGGCCACGTTCTCCTGAAAGCCTTTTTGGATTATGCCAGACTCGTAAGACCCTGTCTTGTCTGTGGGGCTCAGGCCTGCAGCAGCTGCTCAGAGAGCCCCCATGGGGCTCAGGCTAATGCTCCTTTAACTTTCTCATGGAACTTTTATATCAGGGACCCCTGCGCCCCACTCACCTCCTTCCTCCACCCAGAGCTAACCCTGACCTACACTCCCCTGCGAGCCATCCCACATTGGCCACAGGGGACCCCAGCCCAGAGAGCCAGCGTGCCGTGGAAAGACGAAAGGGCAGGTTACTCACCTGAAGGTCCCACTTGGAGGAAAGGGTGCTCAGGTGTGATCTAACGGTCTGTCTGTCCTCTTCAGCTGGTCCTGCTCTGCTGGCCTCAGTAGACACCTTCTTGCTGCCCCAGCTCGGGTCTCTGTCTTCTGCCAGCCTAGCAGCTGCCTTTATCTTGCTGGCTAGGGGGTGGGCCAGGTGGGGGCGGGTGGGAGAGGCTAAGTTCAGACTATGAAGTGGCTCAGTTATTTTTAGGGCTCGGGGAAGTTCCCCTTCCATCCCAGGGAATCAGTTACATGTCCTTTCTGCTGCGAGGGGGAGAGGAGTATGGACAGCTTCATTCATTCAAGTCTCCTCTGAGGATTGGGGTCAGTGACTCAGCCATAGCGAGGGGTACAGGTGTCCCAGACTATTTTGAGGGAATGAATCAAGAGGGGCATCTGACACCTGGACAGCCCTGCCGCCCTTATCCCACGTGGCCCCCCTCTCTGCTCGGGACTGGTCTCTGACTCTTCCTGATGTGTGTGTGCACTGTGCCAGGGGACTGAAGGCCCCCTGAGGGCAGGCCTGGGCCCTCTCCTCTGCCCCTGGCCTGGATACTTCCGAGGGTAAGCCCAGCTCTCCTTCTCTCCCATTCCCTCTGCGCTAAGGATTTCCCCTCTCTTGTCCTAACACTACGTGTCCCACCCACTGAGCTACACAGTCTGGAGTGCAACTGGACTAGGGGAAAGACATGTGAATTTCCAAGCCTCAACTCTTCACTAGGTCCTTGACTTATCAAGGAATTCCATGAAATGGTTCTGTGGCTTTCGTAGCGGATGATCTGGGTCCTTGTTTACTTTTGGACTCTTCCCTCTGACTCAGGGCCCAGGCTTTCTGGGAATGGGGGGGAAGGGAGGGGTGGCATGCGGCGAGCTGACTGCGGGGTTATTTCTGACCCTGGAGTCATCAGCTTCCCAGTCGCAGATGACCGCGGGGGGGTCATGCCTCCCCCTTCTTTGCTTCCCAGAACCCAAGGCACTAGCAGGGTCCAGAGGTCTTGGTGTCCCGACCGGGAAGGGTGAGGGGCGTCAGGGAACCACCCAGAACACTCAGGAAAGAGGCGTTTTGCCCAGGTGCTGGGTCTGAGGCCATTCGGGTGACCTGGCAGCGCAGGGTCTCCTTCTGACATCCGGGATGCCCTCTGGGGCCAGGCGGTGACACCGGGCACTGCTCGCTTTTTCCATTGAGTCAGCGTGAGTCATGCTGCACTCACGTGGGGCTGGGCAGAGGGGCGTCTGGGGACCCCTTCTCCTGCATGCACTCCCGCTTTCGGCTTCCCCTGTCCTTTTCCATCCCCCTGCCTGCTCCCCAGGCTTTTCCTGAGCATCTGCTTTGCTCTTATCTAATACAACTCTCTTTTTCAATATAATCACCGCCAGCTGCAGGTGCTGATTTACATTTAAATTGAGTGAAATGAATTAAAATTAAAGATCCAGCGCCTCCATCACACCAGCCACATTTTGGGGGTTCAGTAGAGATGTGTGCCTAGTAACTACCACGCTGGACACATTCCCATGGAAACTTCTATTGCACTGCTAATGCGGTCTACAATAAAAGGAGCTCAGGAAGCTACGAGCTAACGTTCCCAGTCTAGCAAGTGAGTTTTGCGGGCTACAGCCTGCGTAACGAGGGTGACCCACTGCTGCCTGTCTCTGAGGGGCTCCCAGGATAAAGGACTTTCAGTTTTAAAGCTGGGAAACTCGAAGAAAAGCAGAGGTCATCCTATGTGTGATGATCCAATGGCGCCACATCATGAAGAAGTTAATTCCAAAGCCGCCGAGGCGTGGTTTATCAGTGTGTCTTTTTTTTTATAAGAGTGTCTTTAAAAAAAAAAGATTTTATTTATTTATTTGACAGATAGGGCGCTCACGAGCAGGGTAAGGGGCAGAGGGAGAGGAAGAGGGACAAGCAGACTCCCTGCTCAGCATGGAGCCCAATCCTAGGACCCCGAGATCATGACCTGAGCCGCAGGCAGACATCCAGGCGCCCCTATCAGAGTACCTTTGGTGGAAACATTGCACATCTCTTTCAGCTCCCTCAGGTCATCTTGGGAATGAGGCTGCGAATAAACACACTGTGAATGGCTATGAGGATTAATGGATCTTTGTCCAAAGGCAGAGGGGCCTTGGGGAACGGGTACTGGTTTCCAGGGGATGCCGGTCACTCCTTTTGGAGCCCACTGCTCCTCAGTCTTGAGGGCGCCTTCCCTGGTCAGCCCCTCCCTCCGCATGGGGCTCTGCCAAAGCTGGGGGTTGTCAGAAGTTCATGGTCACCCCGCAAAGCCGGCATGCGATGGCAGAGCGCAGAGCCAGGAGCTGGTGGCAGACTCACTGGAAGCTTCAGGAGAGGCAGGATCCAGGGATGATTAGGCGTCGACTGCCTGAATGTGAATCCTACCTGTGACACTCACTAGCTGTGTGACCTTGGCAAGTTCCGATCCCTTCTATTCCTCAGTTTCCTCATCTATAAGATGGGGATAATAATTGTGCATACCTCAAATCGTTGCTGTGAAGAATATTCATTTCTCTCTCTCTTTCTCTCTCTCTCTCTCTCACACACACACACACACACACACACACACACACTGCACTTAGAGCAGGGCCGGGTTCTACACACTACAAGCTCAATAAATGAATAAGCTCATTAAGTTTTTCCTGGATCCCTGCCACCTCCGGCTTCCCCAGGTCCCAGATCCCAGTGTGTCCTCTTGGTCTGAAGACAAGTGCCCCTCAAGGCTCCGGCTGGCAGTCCTGGCTTCCTTCTAGCTGGGAAGCAGGCACTGGTGCCAAGGGACAGCTGTGAACCAGGCCAGGCTGGCTCTGTTCCAGGCCGGCGGGAGACAGCTCTGCTCAGCCTCTTGATAAAACCATCTGAACCCGGAAGAAGGATTTTCTGCTCTGGGGCAGCTCCGAGGGTGGGCACGCTTGCGGGGGATCGGGGGGTGTCTCTACCCTCTTACCGGAGGAACGTGGCTACCACATGGGAGGCAGGAGAACGTGGGATCTGGCGTCAGACTGCTGGGATCAAATCACCAGCCTGTCTCTTCCTATTTATATGCCCTCTGAATGTCTTTCAGTTCTCTGCACCCCAGCATCCTAGCTTGGGATCTTCCAAGAGTCGACCCGCCCCCACCCGCCAGGAGCATTTGAGAGCAAGTGACTTCACTGGGAGGGGAGGAATGTGGCGAGGGAGTAAAGTGAGTTGGGTGCAGGAGGAAAGCAGGTTACTACTGTGGACGGCTGGGGCCTGATCGTGCTGGGGAGTCTCTGCAAGCTGGCACAGAATGTGTGTCACCGGAGCAAGGCGGCTGGCGTGTTCACCTCACCCCTACCCGGACGGAAGCCCCGGGGCTCCCTTCCGCCCGCCCCTCAGACAGATATAAAGGTTCGAGGTGGGAATCTGTGAGTCTGTACAGGGACTGTCCCCTCAAATGGAGTAAGGGGGGGTACAGGGTGGGTTGGGGACCAGTATGTGTGTGCCCACTTTACAGGTCAGGAAATGAAGGCTCGGAAAAGTTAGGTTGACCTATGAGTGACAGGTTCAGCAAGGACTAGAACTCAGATTCCCTGCCCTGGAGGTCAGGGTGGTCTAGCCCCCGGGGATGCTTTGTGAGGAGGGATGTGAGGGGGACAAGACAGACCTGGGTCTCACTAAGGACATGGCCACCACCAAGGTGCCCGGCCCCGCCCAATAGAACAGTAGGAAGCCTGGAGGCGGTTTCCCCTTAATCCTTGGGCTTGGAGAATTGGCAGTCCTGCACACATTCCGGGGACCCAGGGGCACTTGTGGCCAGGGAGGGGTGCCGTTGGCAGCTTCCTGGGACAGGGGCCCTGCCCTTTGACCCTGTTAGCATCCTGCTGGCGAATTTCTCCTCCTCCCTTCCTTCCCCAGTACTTACCAGTGCCCCACTGGGAGCCAAACTCTCCACTAGGCAATGCCCAGGATACGACAGCTTGTCAGCAATGGAGTCTGTCCTGGGACCCGACAGTTCCGTGGGAAATGGACCTGGTGAGGACAGAGGTACCAGCGTGGCCTTGAGGGGCCCAGGGAGGGAGAAGCAAACTCCAAGTGGGGGCCCCCGGCGTGGTTTCGTGGAGGAGGTAGCCTGTGAGCTCAGTCCCCCAAATGAGGAGGCACTTGAGGAGAGGAGATGGTGGGTATTAGGGGCTGAATTGTATCCCTCTCAAATTCATTTTTTTTAAATCTTATTTATTTATTTGAGAAAGAGAGAGAGAGCGTGCGCGCAAATGAGGGGAAGAACAGAGGGAAAAGCAGATTCCCTGCTGAGCAGAGAGCCTGATGTGGGGCTCGATCCCAGGACCCTGAGAACATGGCCTAAGCCAAAGGCAGACACTTAACTGACGGAGCCACCCAGGTGCCCTTCAGATTCGTATGTTGAAGCCTTAACTCCCAGACCTCAGAATGTAACTGTATTTGGAGAGAGGGCCTTTAAAGAAGTAATTAAGGTAAAATGAGGCCCAAAGAGTAGGTCCTAACCCAACAGGACTGACGTCGTTTATAAGAAGAGAAAGACACACCAGGGATGTGTGTGCACAGAGGAAAAGTCATGTGAGGACAGAGAGAGAGGCCTCAGGAGAAACCAAACCAGCCAACACCTTGATCTTGGACTTTCAGCCTCCAGTACTGAGAGAAAATTCATTTCTGTTATTTCAGCCACTCAGTCTGTGGTATTTTGTTCTGGCGGCCTGAGCTGATGACATTAGTAGGGAACAACATTTAGGTGGAAGGCAGGGCCTAAGTACAGGCAGGGAAGTGGGAAAATCTGATTGAGCCCAGGTGGAGAGAGACGGGTTGATCTGGGGGTCCCAGAGGTCACAGGGTCAAGTTTTATCCATTTCTGTGCCCCCCACACTGCGGATTAATTCGAGCAGGTCTTTGCAGGATGTAGTTGGCAGAATTCTAAAGATGGCCCCCAAGATTCCCGTCCCCTGGTCATTCATCAAACGCTACTCTAGGCACTGCTGTGAAGGGATTTTGTGTGTGCAATTCAAGTCCCAAGTCAACTGATTTTAAGAGAAAGGGATTATCTGGGTGGGCCTGACCCAATCAGGGAAGGGGCTTGGAAGCGAAAAGCTTTCCTCTGCTAGTGGCAGGAGAGGAAGTCATTGAAACTACAGGCCCAGGGGGATTTGACACACAATTCCTGACTTGAAGATGGAGGGATAATGATGTGAGCCTCAAGGTGGGGCCTTAAGGAACTGAGAAAGGCCCCTGGCTGACAACAAGGAAATGGGGACCTCGGTCTTAACAATCCTAAGAACTGAATTCTGTCACCAGCTGGCATGAGCTTGGAAGAGTTTTCTTTAGTTTCTGGGTGAAGCTCAGCCTCATTCCAGCCTTATGATTCCCTGAGCCGAGAGCCCAGCCCTGCCATGCCAGACTTCCGTATTAGCTACAGAACTGTGACCTAATAAAGGGTGTCATTTAAGCTGCTAAGTTGGTGGTATTTTGTCTCAAAGGAATAGAAAACTAATAGAGTAGAAACTGGAGCGGGCACCTGGATGGCTCAGTCGATTAAGCGGCTGCCTTCGGCTCAGGTGATGATCTCAGGGTCCTGGGATCGAGCCCCGCATCGGGCTCTCTGCTCAGCGGGGAGCCTGCTTCTCCCTCTCCCTCTGCCTGCCTCTCTGCCTACTTGTGCTCTTTATATCTCTGTCAAATATGTAAATAAAACCTAAAAAAAGAAAGAAAGTGAGAAAGAAAGAGAGAAAGAAAGAAAGAAAGAAAGAAAGAAAGAAAGAAGAAAGAAAAAAAGAAATCAGAGCAGCGGAGGGCAGGCGGGAGGTCATGCCCGCCCACTTGGAACAGGTACCCAGCAAGCCCGGGGCTTGGTCTCAGCATTCCCCACCGTGGGCGGACTAGGGGGTCATAGGCACCTGTGCTTGGCACCCCCAGTCACGAGAGAGCCTCAGAGCATCTCAGACTCCAGAAATCCTGGTTATGGGAATTCAAAGCAAGAAGAGCCCAATCTTTCCTTCCACCTACCTGCCCCCCCCATTTCACACCTGGGGGGCTGGAGGCTTGCAGCAGATCTGGGACCCCATGGAGTAGTGAAGGAGCTGGTTCAGGAAGCCCTCCTCTGGAATCCCAGCTCCACACGTGCCTCAGTTTCCCTGTCTGTACAGTGAGCATGGGCTGAGAAGGGAAGGGCTTCTGGCCAGAGGGAAGAGAGTGGGCACAGACGCAGGTGCAGATGGTGTGACATGGGCTGTGTGACTTGAGTGCGGGGTGGGGGACAGAATGGAGAGTGGTCTTGGGCGGTGGGCACGGGGCCGCGTTGTGAGTTTGGGCCCCATCCGGAAGGGTGTGTTTCCGGGCCAATCTGGGTCACGGGTGGTGAAAGGCGGTCCCAGCAGTTCCAAGTGAGGAAGGTGTTGGTGGTGGCAGAGAGGAGGGGACGAGGGGCTGAGCCCGTGGGATTCTCAGGAGGTAGAACCAACAAAACTCAAGTAAAAGTGCCCCAAGGTGCCCGAGTGTCGGGTGAACGAATGGTCTGAGGCAGCAGGCAGAAAGCTGGTCAGTACTTGGCCGGGAGGAGAGGGGCCCTCCGAGGCTGTCTCCCCGCTTCTGGCTTGGGGCAGTGGGTGAGCACTGGGAGTGAGGCGGAGGGCTGGGTGGCTGGCGGGGAGGGGGCGACAGGTTCACCAAGAACGCCCTTTACCCGGACTTTACCCGACAGCCCTCCAGGCTGTGGAGGGCTGCGACGGCTTGGGGTGAGCGTGTGGGGGCACCCAGGAGAGATGCTTCTAGTAAATAACTCCTCCGGTCCTCCCAGTTCTCACCGGTCAAGTGAGAACCCATATAGGAGTCAGGGCTGTGGTGAAAAATGATCAGGGTGGGGAAAGCACTTCTGGCGGGAGAGTTACCTGGTTCCAAATGCAGTCCGACAAGGGGAGTGTCGGAAATGGCTGGCAGGGCCCCCAGTGCCCAGAAGGTGGCAGCACGTCCTCGAGGGACACTTCACCTCTCCAGACCAAGATTGCAACCAAGACTGCGGGTTTTTTGTTGTTGTTTTTTTAAGATTTTATTTATTTCTTTGGGGGGGGGGCGGGGAGAGAGAAAGAGAGAGAGAGCACATGAGCAGAGGCAGAGAGAGAGGGGGAAGCAGGCTCCCTGCTGAGCAGAGAGCCCGAGGTGGGGCTCGATCCCAGGACCCTGAGATCATGACTTGAGCCGAAGGCAGAGGCTTTAACCCACTGAGCCACCCAGGTGCCCCAAGACTGCGTTTTAACATCTCATTTATTTATCAGCACCTGATGAGCCCTGGGTGTTATACTCAACTAATGAATCATTGAGCACTACATCGAAAACTAATGAGGTACTATATGTTGGCTAATTTAATTTATTTTTTTCATTTTTTATTACGTTCAGTTAGCTACTGTGTAGTACATCATTAGTTTCTTATCTAGTGTTCAATGATTCGTTAGTTGCACGTAATACCCAGTGCTCATCACCGCACGTGCCCTCCTTAATCCTTCTCACCCTGTTACCCCATCCCCTCTAACTGAATTTAAATTAAAAAAAAAAGAATGTGGGGCGCCTGGGTGGCTCAGTGAGTTAAAGCCTCTGCCTTCGGCTCAGGTCATGATCTCAGGGTCCTGGGATCGAGCCCCGCATCGGGCTCCCTGCCTGCTTCCTCCTCTCTCTCTGCCTGCCTCTCTGCCTACTTGTGATCTCTCTCCTCTCTGTCAAATAAAGAAATAAAATCTTTAAAAAAAAAAAAAGAGTGCTTTGCGTGGCTACTACGTGCTGAGCTCTGGGCTAAGCCCTGGAGATGTCTGGGTAGAGATCTCTCTCTTTCTCTCTATCTATATCCTCAGGGAGCCTACATTTTGGTTAGAGGCAGATAAAACAAGCAAGTGAATTATCATCATAACTGTCAATTAACTCTCTAAACTTCAAAGCTTCATCTTCTCTGAGTTCCAGGGGTACCCTCTGTAGAACGTGACAGATGTCCCTTCCTCCTTGAACCAAGCAGCACGTTGCTTTGTTCGTGGGACGGACTGAACGCATTTTCCAAAGATGGCCACCCCAGTATCTCCCATCCCAACCCATCTCCCTTATAATGAAACTCTGACACTCCTCCAACGGACAGAAAGGAGTCGATATGCCATCCTCTTGCATCCAGGCAGGGTTGTGACTGGTGGAAGGGCATTTTATGACTTCTGAGGTTGCGCCATAAAAAGCAACACGGCTTCCGGCTTCTTCGCTGGGGACACTGGAACCCGGTCACTACGCTGTGAGGAAGCCCACGCAGCCTGTGGAGAGATTATGTAGAGATGAACCGAGTCCCCCAGCCCACGGCCATGGCTAAGTCTCCAGCCAACAGTCACAAGCAGTAACCATGAGAGGAAGCCGGCTTAGAAGCCCGCATTCCAGTCTCCAGGCGAGTTGTCCCCGCTGACGCCACACTGAGTGGAGACGAGCTGTCTCCCATTGCACAACTGTGGCAAGATGATTGCTATAGTTTCAAGCCACTTAAAATTTGAGGGAGTTTGTTATGCAGCAGTAGATAGCTACAAGTCATGACATTCATACTTATGAGCCCGACATACTGTTGGGCTCTTGGCTAGAAGCTGGGGATATAGGGCAAATAGGACAGGCACGATCTCTGCTGTCGTGGCTCTTGCTGTCCGGCTGGGAAAACAGAGTGTGATCAAAGCACTATAATTCGCTGGCTAAACTTGAAGCCGTGACAAGGTTGCCTGGTTCGGGGCCCCTCACCTTTTTACCTTATCTCCAGGTAGAGTAAGCAAACGGTTAACCTCCCTTTCCTGAGTCACTGCGAACCTCCCATAAGAAAGTGGCTACTGAGGGGCGCCTGGGTGGCTCAGTCATTGGGCGTCTGCCTTCGGCTCAGGTCATGATCCCAGGGTCCTGGGATCGAGCCCCGCATCGGGCTCTCTGCTTGGTGGAGAACCTGCTTTCCCTCTCCCACTCCCCCTGCTTGTGTTCCCTCTCTCGCTGTGTCTCTCTCTGTCAAATGAATAAATAAAATCTTTTAAAAAAAGAAAGAAAGTAAGAAAAAGAAAGAAAGTGGCTATTGAGATCATCCAGGGCAGGCCCTGGGGTGACCCGGCCCATGAACCTCCCAATTCACACCACTTCCAGAGCCCTTGCTGCAGCCCAGGCCACCGTGTCCCACCCCTGAGATGAGACGAAAGTCTGCCAGGGCTCCCAAGACTCTGAGCGAAGCAGCCCCGGCTGTGTCCCCAACCCCGCCTCGCAGCACTCTCTCCTCCCTCCTTCTCCGGTCCTCAGGATGCACGAAGCTTTCTCTCCCTTAAGGATCTTAGCCCCTGCTGTTCTCTCTGCTGAGCTGCTGGTGACACTTCTGCCTCCTCCAGTCCCTCCCCTCCCGGAACATTTGCACCGGAAGCAGGAGTGTAGATGGAACTGGACTCACCCTTGTCCTCCTCCTGTCCCTGTCCCTGTGCTAGGCTACACTGTGAGGGGCCTGTGTGTACGTGAGGCCACCCCAGACTGCAGGTCCACATGGCATCATAAAGTCCCCTTTCTGTGACCGCTCCCAGGCCTCAAGTTATGGGCCCTGGGAGAGCAGTCTTCTGTCAGGTGGATGGACCCAGGAAAGAGACTAGACTGTCTGAGTAGAAAATACCAGGGTCCCAGGTACCTTGAGATGGAGAGAGACGTCTTCAGAGGCCTTGCCCCACCGGGCTGCCTGGAGCCCAATGGGAATCCCAAAGAGAGAATATTTGTAGGCATAGAATTCTAGGTCCGGTGGCTAAATGGGAATTATCAGGAGCGTCTACCATGTCAGTAACTGCACGGGGTATGGGGCTGGAGGGGGGGCCCTCAAAGAACCTTCAAAACACCCCATGATAGAAAGAGCCAGCCTTGAACCTCTGCCCAAGCTCAGGAATCAATGCTTCAGGAAAGTACCCCTGGGATCTCTCTCCCTGCCCCACACCCCTGAACTTGGACTCTGGAGGGGTCAGAACACAAAAGGCAAGCTGGGCAGGCAGGGGAGGTGAGCACGATGGGATGATGGAAGAAGGCTGCCCTGGTTCGGCTTGGAAACTCGTTAGGGAAGGGAAGGGTAGTGGGTTATCTCACTCTTTCCTCTCCGAACTCAGTTCTCGGGGATACACCTTTTGAAAAGTTCTCGTTACATGAATGGTTTTGCACCTGGAGCAGTTCAAGATGTACCTTGACGGCATCAAGATGATTTTAAGCTAAAATTGTCTGAATACACAGCAGCCACAGGAAAAACAAAACAAAACAAAACACCTTATCTAAACTTCTTTTGCAGATGTGAGCAGGACCTCCTGCAAATTATAGTTGTCACGAATCCTCCCTCTCTGGGATGTTTACAGCCAGAAGGAGACTAACCGTTAAAACGAGGATGAGTAATTGCTTCAATAAACTTTATCTGAAACTGTCCTACCTTCCATTTATTCTTCTGCAGAAGCTCTTTCTCCTTATTAAGAAGGTTTATAAGCCTCTATCTTTGGATATCTGGGGAGCCAATAAACAGAAGGCTCCCTGGTAAAGAAACTTTATCTTCTCCCCTATTAATCTATTTGTTGTTAGTTAATTCGCAGGCCCCCAGTACTGAACCTAAGTGAGTAGAAGAAAGTTTTTTTAATCCCAACACATTCTTCTCTTGACAACAAGCATATGGATGGCCATGTAAGATTTTCTACCTGGTACTGGATTCTATCTTCTTACTCTGCAAATGTTTGGGCACAGTGGCGTCCATTCATTCTCTCCCTCTCATGCATGTTAATCAGATTAGAAGAAGAGATGAGAGATTATACTGCTAAATGTATTACTCATTTATAGAAACCACTGTACCTCCAGTTTAGCCACAGACAAGGAAGGGCTGTTGCATTGTTGGGGGTGGGGAGCTGTACGGAAGGAACGCTTTCTCAGTGCCAAAGCGATCATGACCAGGAGAGTGGATGAATTATGTTTGTTTTTATTCAGTCTGGTCTAATTGCCCTTGAGTGGAAGGTAGACTGTCACCAGGTGGCTGATTGTTAATGACTGGACCAAAAAAAAAAAAAATCCATAGCTTGTATATTAATCAGTGTGGGCCGCCCTAATGAAATACCAGCGATTGGGTGGCTTAAACAATAGGAATTTATTTCTCACAGTTCTAGAGTCTGGGAAATCCAAGGTCAAGGTACCTGTAGATTCGGTCCTTTGGGGAGGGCCTCTTCTTAGCTTGTAGATGTCAACGTTCTTGCTGTGTCCTCACATGGCAATGGAGGGGAGGGGTGCAAGGACCGCTCCTTCTTATAGGGACACTTACCCTGTCACCAGGGCCCCAGCCTCATGACGTCATCAAACCCTAATTACAGAATGCGGGGCTACCACATATGAGTTTGGAGCGGGGAAACGAATATGCAGTTTATAAATTTCTCTATAAACAAAGACTAACCAGTTAGGAAGCACTGTAATAAATACAACACAAATGGGGCGCCTGGGTGGCTCAGTCGGTTGAGTGTCTGCCTTCGGCTCAGGTCATGATCTCAGGGTCCTGGGATGAAGCTCTCAGGGGGGAGTCTGCTTGTTCCCCTCCCATCCCCCCCTCCCTCAACCCTTGAGCATGCATGCTCCCTCTCTGTCAAACAAAATCTTTAAAAAAAGAAAAAAAGAAAAAAAATACAACACAAACTGTTTGTATTACAATGTGTCATTTTTGTTTCTCTTCCTGCTTATTCTTTCTTGGATCTGGCCTGCAGTCATGAACCTACCTCCTCATTCCCTTCAGGCCAGAAACTCAAGGGGCCCTCCCTGGGAATTACAAGTGGGAGTCCTCTGACAGGAGAATCAGGTGTGGGGGAAAAAAATCTGTTTCAGTAGAAAATTATGTACCATCTATAACACACCTTTGTGGGTCATTAGATTCTGGCCCTGTTTGTTGTCTTTGAATGACTTTGCAACGCTTCCCACCTTGTAACTAACATATATAAATGTTGTCCTGTCTGGTAGTGATTGTAATTGACTTCCTCCCCACTGTGGAAAAATCCCTTTTGTCCCCTTTGTAATTCACTTCAACATTCCTTTATTCCCTATAAATTTGCGCTGTCTGGAGTTTTCCTTTGGATTGGTTATAATATCTGCTCGGGTTTTTTTCTCAGATCATATGAGTAACATAACTTTGTCAGGATGAGTTTATTAAAGATGTTATTTATTTATTTGTGAGAGACAGAGAGAGAGGCAGAGGGAGGAGCAGGCAGGACTTGATCCCAGGCCCCTGGAATCGTGACCTCAGCCAAAGGCAGGCGCTTAACAGACTGAGCCACCCAGGCGCCCCTGAAAATTATCTTTTAACACAGGCCAGCCTTTGGGAGGAGAAGTGGCAAGACTCACCTTCCAAAGAAGGACTGGCTGAATCTCTGAGCCCCAAGCCTTCTCCATCTTGGGTCATGGCCATCCCACCCTCCAATTGTTGAGGCCCCAAGACCTCGAGGTCATTCTTGACCCTTCCCTTGCTTGCACGCCCCCATCCAACCCTGTGGTTGACTGCATAATAGCCCCCGAAGATGTTCACATCCTAATCTCTGGAACCTGTGAATATGTTACTGTCCATGGCAAAGGGGATGTTGTAGATGTGAATAAATTAAAGATTCTGAGATGGGGAGATTATCCTGGATTATTTAAGTGGACCCAATCTAATCACAAGGAAGGCAGGAGGACAAGTTAGAAAATGGAGACGTGAGCACAGCAGCAGAAGCTGGAGTGATGTGCTCTGAAGGCAGAGGGGTGCGGGGGGACCATAAGCCAAGGAATGCAATGACCTTGAGAAGCAGAAAAGGCAAGGGAGTGGATTCTCCCCTCCAGAGCCTGAAGAAGGAACCAGTCTCCCAAACACCTTGATTCTAGCCCTGGAGACTCTTTTCTGAGTTCTGAGCTTCAGAACTGTAAGAGAATACATTTGTGTTGTATGTACTGTACCACAGTACATTTGTGGTAATTCTCTAGCAGCAATAGGAAATGAACGCAAACACCCTAGCAGATTATGTTGGCTTTATCTCTGAAATGTAGCCAGGATCTGACCACTTCTCCCCAGTTCTGCAGCTGGTATTTTGTGCCGAGCCAGTTCCAACCCTTGCCTGGGTGGCTGCCATCACCTGCTTACTGGTCTCAGTGTGCCCTGCCCTCCAGCCTTTTCTGTCCTCTGGATGCAGGAGATGAGAGTCTCGTCTGCGAAGGAGGCCCTCTGGCAAGTATCCCCGGCATACTTGAGAGGCCTCTGCAGCTGTATCCATTTCCTTTGTCCTTACGGTTACTAAAGTTACTGCTTCCATACCTCTAAAAGCCTGATATATTACACCCATCAGGGCTTCCCCTCCCTCCCTCCACCATCCCAGTTCAGCTCCAGTGATGGTTCAGACAACTGCCCTCCTGCAGCTTTTCAGGGGCCATCCATACTTACAAGCAGCAAGATAATCGGCTCCAAAGTCCCATTTCAAGTTTGCTTTCTCAGATCACTCCTGTTGCAGGTCAGTTTCCCTAGGACTGAGACTCTGAGATGCAGATTTGCATGCAGGAAGCATTCTGGGAGTGCTCCTGAGACCGAGAGCTGTGGGCGAGGGAGGGGAGGAGATGGGCTCCTGAGAGGAGGGGGGCGCAGTTGAATTGCAAGACTGCCACCACGAGGGTCACAGCTGTTGATCCTGTAAAGAGGTCTGCAGCTGGGGTACCCGTCCATGTTGTTTGCACACGCGGCTGGGCATTTCCTGTTCCCGCATTGGTGTAGGTGATTTGGCTCCAGGAAGGGGTACAACCGTGGGCAAGGGAGTTTTTCCCAATCCTTGGAGAGAGACTCACCTGAAAGCTTTTAGCCACCAACCTTCTCAGCAGTTGTAGGGGGGCAGATGGGGTGAAGGGGCAGGGCTAGAAGCCATCTATCACAGTGACCTTCTATAAAAGCTATCAGATTTTATCACCATCCTGCTTAAAGTCTTCCGATATCACATAAAATAATAGTCATGTGCGCTAGGCCCTAGTGCATTCTAGTACATTCTCCAACATGAGCTAACCAGGCTCCCTCTGGCTCACCAAGCTCTGTCATAGTAGCCTTCTTTCTATTCGTTTGCTCAACATTTGCTGAATATTTACTATGGACTACACAATGGTCTGGATCATAGATCATGAGCTACGTTCATAGGCCAAATTGTGAGGCTGCTTGTTTTTATAAATAAAGTGTTAGGGGCGCCTAGGTGGCTCAGTTGGTTAAGCATCTGCCTTCGGCCTGGGTCATGATCCTGGAGTCCTGGGATTGAGCCTCATGTGGGGCTCCCTGCTCACTGAGGACCCAGCTTCTCCGTTTCCCTCTGATCCTCCCCCTGCTTGTGTTCTCTCTCTCTCTCTCTCTCTCTCAAATAAATAGATAAAATCTTTAATCAATCAATCAATCAGGGAAGGTCACACTGAGAACTTACTGATCTCCATAAGGAAGGTATGTATTAAAGGATTAACCTTACCCAAAGAGAGGTCTTGCCTTTGTCTCAGCTCCTGGGAGGTGTCTCCAGCACCCCCCCCCCCCAATTTCCTGCCTATAGAAATGTCTCTCTTTGCCTGGGGGCTTTGGCCACTGGACAGTCTAAGGATGTGGCTCAGGATGGGGGCTGGGGTCCGTGCTGTCAGTTCTGACCTCCAGGGGGAACCGGAGACCACAGTATTCGCCAGTGTCTGGGAGGAGCTGGCACTAAGGGTCAGCCACCTGTGCGGTGTGTGACCAAGCTCCAGTAAGTACTTTGGACACCAAAGACTTGGGGACTTTCCTGCTGGTTCGCACTACTCCATGCACACCGTCACGTTCTGTGGCTCGTAGGGGATAATGCCCTTGTCTGCGGCCCTGCAGGAGAGGATAACCAGAAGCTTCGTGTTCAGACTCGCCCTATACATCCCTCCTCTTAATTTATCTGTATCCTTTCCCTGTAATAAGCCATAGCTATAACAGCTCTCAGTGAATTCTTCTAGTAAATTATCCAAACTGAGGGTGGTTTTATTTTTTAATTTTCTAATAAAGATTTTATTAATTAATTAATTTATTTATTTGACAGAGAGAGAGAGAGAGAAATCACAGGTAGGCAGAGAGGTAGGCAGAGAGGGGCAAGCAGCTCCCTGCTGAGCAGAGAGCCCGATGCGGGGCTTGATCCCAGGACCCTGGGATCATGACCTGAGCCGAAGGCAGAGGCTTTAACCCACTGAGCCACCCAGGCGCTCCCTAAACAGTAATTCTTTGATCCCAAAGAAGTACTCATTTGCCTCACCGTGGCTCTTTGCTTTCAGGTTGACAAAGGTTTATCCCAAGTGGGGCACATATTTTCCAACAGGTTTTTTTTTTTTTTTTAAGATTTTATTTATTTGAGAGAAAAAGAGAGAGAGAGCATGTGCACACAAGCAGAGGGAGCAGCAGGCAGAGGGAGAAGCAGACTCCCACCGAACAGGGAGCCCGATGCGGGACTTGATCCGAGGACCCTGGGATCATGACCCCAGCGGAAGGCAGACGCTTAACGACTGAGCCCCCCAGGGACCCCTTGTTGTTCATTTTTGACTGGAGTCCCACAGGATGTGAGAAAATCCTCCTTGGTTTCTAATACATCCTCAAACCATGGATGAGCCCAAAGGCATACAGTTGTCAGTATAAATATGAACAATTTGTCTTTCTGGAAGCTGGCACGCTTGGATAAAGGCATGGAGCTCTGCTCTTTGGGCTGATGGAGCTTGCAGGAGCTTTCCCCTTCCAAGGAGGTCATACCTGGTAATGACAGCACGATCAGCTCAGCAATTCCCTTTTCCATTTCGACAGCAATGAACCCGATTCCATGAGGATGACCTTAAGGGGTGTCTTGTAAAGCAGGATGCATTGTTAAAATGGAATGTTACTCCCTCAGTCATGGGGCTCACCTTCACCGGGTAGAGGTAGTGACGTTGCAACATTTATGTAGTTAGGAGGTAAAAGCAGAAGGATCTCATAGGAAGTTAGTCTCCTTGCAGAGAAATGTTGAGTCAATTAACTTCTTCACGTTGACGAAGACTTCAGATGGTGTGTGAAGTTTGCAAATAAATGTCATTTTTCTAAAGTTAAATCTGCTTGCAGATTTAGGCTTGCATTAACTCGTAGCTGGGGCTGAATAGCCATAGGCAATTATGATATGCACGCGCTGTAAAGGCCTTTGTCTATTACTGTGTTCTTGCTTGTGCATTCCCAGGACTTGAGTATCCCTTTCAAGGACAAATAAAGTAAAAGATAGCTCAAAAAAAAAAAAAAAAAGTAAAAGGTAGCTCTAAAGCAGGCCGTTCTTAGAGAGATTATTTTAGTCTTATAAAAAAGCCTGCTCATGTTTATCTTCCCCAGGAAAGGATTCAGAGATGGAAATTTTAGTAAGTTCATAGAATACAGAGTTGATAGAGAAAAATCAGAAACCCACAGTCTATATCCAGCCGGGCCTAAGAATTTACGAAGCTGATTTAGTTGTGGGTCTAGAAATTTCCTGGATTACATGCATTCTTTTCAGAGACAACCAGTTTAGACTCTGACCTAGGTCATGAACGATGTCTAGAAATAATTGTGATTTTTCCTTAGAGACTTTGTGTCCTTTTTCAGCTATTACAGCGAATACATGGGATCTTTTATGGGTGCCTCTTTGGTGACTTAACATAGTAAGAAGCTAACTAAATATTGTAAAAGGGTGGATTTCCCAGAGAACAGGAGTACCTAAATCTTGAAGTTGTAGGGGGTCGAAGGCAGGCTCTTCTAAAATGTGCCACTTTGGCATATTGATTATCTTAAATAAAAGCTGCTTAAGAGAAGGCCAGTGCAAGAGCACTCAGGACCTCCCCTCCCCCCGCAACCCCCACTTCCCCCAAAGTAGGAAACAAATCTCTCCTAAAAAAAAATGAGTACAAAGGCATCCTTATCACCAGAGACAGGAACTTTAAAGCTGTGAAAACTACAGAAATCTTGTTACTTTTCCCCTAATCTATTGCCTGGACTTAACTTTTGCTTAGAATTCCCTGCTAATTAAAGCAGCCAAACACCTGTTTTCTTTACCCTGTCAATTCCTCACCTATTTGTTGCCTCTTTGTCTACAGCATATTGAAAACTGCCCGCCTTGGTCATTTCTTTGGGCCTCAATTTCATTATTGGGCCCCTCTGAGCATGTAATAAAACCGTGCATTTTTTTCTCTTGTTACTCCGTCTCCCGTAAATTTAAGTCTTAGTCCAGCTAGAAGACCTTAAAGGGTAGACGAAGAATTTTTCCTTCGCTACAAAGTACTTGGGAGTTTCCGGGAACGCCTGAGGCACGACTGTCCTGTACTTTGTTGGTTGTTCCAAGTAAAGGTAAATAGATAACAGGCTGTTCAAATCCTTTAGGGATGCTAAAGAAGGCTGAGCAGAGGTTTACAGCAGTGCATCATTTGGAGGCAAATGGAGATGAAGGTCAGTTGGAAGAAAGGCAGGCAGGGATAAGGGGGCCCCTGCCTAAGAGGAAACCAGCCTTAAAAGACCTTACAAGGAGCCCCCCCACCCTTTCCCACCTGATAGGTTGATGACAACACCCTGATTGGAGGATGAGTCAGATTAAAACAGCCCGCCAACGGGGCCATAAAAACCCAGGTTTGAGTGGACATTGAGGTAATTTAGGGGGAGGCTCAGTTGTATCTATCTGAATCTTTATAGGTTCTGCACTTTTTATTCTTCCAATGTCAGTATTAGGAGTAGGCCACAGGGGCGTCTGGGTGGCACAGTCGGTTAAGCGTCTCACTATTGGCTTCAGCTCAGGTCTTGATCTCAGGATCATGGGATCGAGCCCTGTGTCGGGCTCCACGCGGAGCATGAAGTCGGCTTGAGATTCTCTCTCTCTCTCTGCCCCTCCCGCTTGTGCTCTCTCTCTCTCTCTTTCTGAAATAAATGAATTTTTTAAAAAATTAGGCCACAGATTTTCAGGCACCTCAATGAAATTTGGGAACTTTTTTCGAAATTCTTCCTCTTCTGTGTCAAGGATGGACTGTAAGGAACATAAAAGATTAGGTTCAGCTTGGTCAGGAATTCTAAGGTGAGGTCTCCAATGGAGGAAAAAAACCTATTAGCCCTTTTATTTTTCATTTTTTTTTTTAAGATTTATCTATTTATTTATTTGAGAGAGAGAGAGAGAGCGAGAGTGTGCAAGTGCATGGCAGGCAGAAAGGCAGACGGAGAGGGAAAGAGAGAGTCTCCAGCAGACTCCCTGCTGAGTGAGGAGCCCCATGTGGGACTCAATCCTGTAACCCTGAGATCATGATCTGAGCTGAAATTAAGAGTTGGACGCTTAATTGACTGAGCCACCCAGGCGCCCCAACATACACCCTTTTAATTTAGATAGACGATCTCTGCTGGGGACGGACTGTATCACACAGTAAGAAGTGTTTTTCAGTAAAAGATCCCAGAGCCACTTGTATTGATTGTGATCAATTCTCTCTGAACTTTTTAATTTTTTTTAAGATTTTATTTATTTATTTGACAGAGAGAGCAAGTGAGAGAGGGAGCACAAGCCGGGGGAGTGGGAGAGGGAGAAGAAGGCTTCCCACCGAGCAGGGATCCTGATGCGGGGCTCGATCCCAGGACCCTGGGATCATGACCTGAGCCGAAGGTAGAGGCTTTAACCCACTCAGCCACCCAGGTGCCCGAGAGTGACATTTAAAGTGGAAAGCATAGCTCAACTAAAATTTGACAAGGTATCCCATTAATTTTGATTTTAGTTTCCCCTTGGCTGTTTAGGAGACTTAGTGGTAATAGTTTACCGGAGAACCTCTTAGAGCTCGTCCACTATGAGTGAGGCCCCTATGGGGTCCCTCCTTTGGAGGTAGACATGAGGACATTAGAGAATTTACATAGGACCTTTGAGGACAGTCTCTCTTCCAGTGTCCCAGTGTCTTCTACCTGAGGCATTACTCTTTGGACCAGGGATTTTCTGGTGATGGACCCCTAGTGGGGTGCAATGGGAGACGTTTTGAGTTGCTGCCCTTGAAGCCGTTGCAGCCATGAAGCTATTAGCTTGGAGGATTTTTGTTTGTGATCTTGCTCAGGGTCCTTTCAAAATGCTCAGCTACGGTCACAAATTCAGTCAGGCAGTGGCCTCCCAACTTGTTTTCAACCACTGACTTCAGGAGATGATCCCTTTACAAAAAGGGCAGCTGAAGCAGGCTGGGTGACCTCATTTATTGTATGGAACCCCACATGCCAAAGAAAAAGGCTTTCCAAATGGGCTTGAAAACCTGCCACAGATTTACCTTTATTTCATCTGCATGAGCAGGAAAGGCTGTAGGGATGGCTTATAGAATGTTCGGTTGCTCTTCTGCCAGCCCTTTCTGGTCGAGGATCTCTAATTCATCGCTCTTGGGGTTTTGCCATCTTGCCTCCTGCATCCATCTGGGCTTCCCCGGGACCTGCCAAAAGTGCACACGCTGATAAAGATCTGGCAGCCGGGGTCACCCCCCTGAATAATGACTACACTCTTCAAAAAGCTTTCGAGTTTCTTCCGTAGGTGTAGGAAATTCTGTAGCTTTGGCCCTATCATTCAGTCTTTGACCGAGGACTGAGGATACCTCGGTGTCATTTGTCAGTGGGTAGTTTTATTTTAAAAGGTAACCGTCTAGGGGCACCACAGTGGCTCAGTTGGTTAAGCGCCAACTCTTGATTTCGGCTCAGGTCATGATCTCAGGGTCGTGAGATCCAGCCCCGCCTGGATCTCACTCTCGGTGGGGAGTCTGCTTGAGATTCTCTCGCCATCTCCCTATGCCCTCCCCTCTCCGCGCACTCTCACACACACACACACACACACACACACACTCTCACTCAAGTAAATAAATAAATCTTAAAAGTAACTGTCTAATAGTCTCTTTAGGGAGGAAAGGCAGTTCAAACAGAGAATTTGGTAAAATGTGAGCACGCAGGTGAAAAGACACTGTAGGAAGTGGTAGGAATCACAGCAGTCTATTGCCTCGTGTTTTAGGTACCTCTGGTGTCTTCAGTTTTCGTTAGCCTTTTGTAATGAGTGTCTTAGTGAAGCTTTTTTTGGAATCTTGAAGTCTTTTGGAGGTTTTTGCACACCAATTGAAGTAGGTATCTCATTTTGTTAATTCAACTTGGAATCCCTCGAGCATTTCTCAACTGCATTTCTTAAATGAGCAATCTTGTTGAGTTGGAATGACGCCCATAATGGCCCTTGTAAAACTACATGACTTTTAGTAATCTTTTGCCATTTTGCCGGATATCTGCAGCTTCCGGGATTATAGTTCTTTCGTTGTTGTTTCCTTGTTTGCTTTGTTTTGTTTTTGAGAGGGAAGACTTTTTTTTTTTTTTTAATTAATTGAAGCTCAACTTGTAAACTTTTTGTCATTAAGTTAAAGTTTAAAATGCAGAGCAGGAAGTTCTGTTTGCTGGAGCAGGAGAGCCATGGGATGATAAGGTGAAGTCGGTTCTTGTCCTGTCCTCTTCGGGACTGAATCTGCAGGGAGGTTACAAAGCCATATCTGCCTCGTGTTCCCATTCCTCACGACACTCCAAGAATCCACTGGGAACACTGCCTGTTCCTCCAGCTCCCCTCCGATGGGCTGAGACTTGTTCTTCAGCGCCCCGATGCTGCCACAGGCAAGCTCCCACTGCTCATCATGCTGTTCCTGATCGTCTGCTCCTCCTCAATGGAATGGGGGTTGGCCAACTCGACCAGCTCGCGGTCAAGGTGTCCGTGTTTCTCGGTGTTCCGGCAGTCCAGTTCTGGCCACCACTGTCCCCTAGCAGTGACTGTCTAATCTTTGGTTCAGCTAATGCCGGCACAGATGAAACTGACATCTGATTCTTCGCATCCTTGACAATCTGCTGCGTTCTTGGGACCAAGGTTTATCTTATACTTAATTCAGTTGTATCGAGGTTGAATTGTCTAGCATTTGCCTCAACTCTGCTGATGATCTCATCAAGGTCCTGTAGTTCCCATTCTATGCTCCAGAGGTTGTTTCTCAGCTCACTGGTGGTCTGGTCGATTTCTGCCCTCATTGCCGTGGAGGGGTCCTGGAGGAGCTCTGTCCATCTCTGAAATAATCCCTGGGTGGTGTTGACCGCTTTCTGTACCTCTCCTATCACCACAAAGAAGGGGTTCTCCATAGACATGGGGCATCCCAGCCCCTAGCTGCCTCATGCCTGCTCTGTGCACAGGATACCTGCGCCCTCTGAGCCTCCTTCTGCCGACGCCACAGGCCTGCTGCGGCCACGGCCGCTTCCCCAGCCTGGGAAACCCAGAGCAGTGCGTGCACTCAGGCGGGTGCACACGGGGCCGCCAGGGTCCAGTGCTCGATCACCCTACAGACCGAATCCCAGACTCTGATGCCTGCCCCCTCGCCCGTCTCCTCCCCTGCCAGGACTATAGTTCTTGAGCATTAAAGGAAGCACAAGTGCCGGAAGATGGCATGCTCAACTCTGTTGAGCTCAACTACATACACCATACACAGACCTTTCCTATAATTTAGGCAAGTGCAATGTCAGAAGTCAATACAATGTGATAAACGTAAAATCTCTTCACTGTAACAGCTGCTAGACCCTCATTTCCATCCTTCACTTTATAAGTGGGGCGAATGTGTGTCTGGATTGGAGGACACACAAATATGGACAGTTTCATGGGAGTAAAAATGTAAAGGAAATGAATAATGAGTCTTGGCCAATTTTTTTTTTTTTTTTTTTTTTTTGGTTTTTGACGACCTTAAGTCTATTTTAACTTTTCTCTCATTAAAAGAAAGGAGGGCAGAAAAAGGAGGTTATTAGCAAAAGAGAGAAAAAGATTATTTCAGGCATGGTACCCTTCTCGTGGGGGAAGGCTGGGGTCTTATCAGGCAGATGACCTTACTAATGCTGACCAGAAAATGCCAGACTGATCCAATTCCACTCCTGGCAGAGGTTGAAACTACAATTAAGTCTTGGGTTGCTATCCTGGGGGCAAATGAATCCACCTTGGTCCCATTATTTATTTTGTTTTTTAACAGTTGGAAGAGTGATAAATGCACAAGGTAGACATTTAAATCTAAGGAAAGGTAGGCAACCAGGAGGAATTAAAAGTAAACCTCTCTCTTAGAATTTCCCTTCATTGGTCTCCTGAGATGGATTCATTCATTACTCCATGCCCCTTTCTTCCCTTGTTTATTCCCTTATTTTGTTGGGAACACCCCAATACTACGAAAGGTGTGTTTACGCTACCCTCGAGTTGTATTGGTCATTGAGCTGGCTCTGGAATTCTAGAAGTTTGAAGGCTTGGTATTTGGCTTCTAGCCCTCAGGGTTGCTGATGACAGTCTGATACTCCTTTCTTTGCAGGTGACATTTACTACTGTTACAATATATGGTTTCATACCAGCAGATTTTAGATTGCATCTGGATGCCCAGTTCTGAGACCTGACAGTATTTAATTGTGGATCTTCTTTCATTTAGTCTATGCAGCCCTTGGAGGGTCTTTCTAACTGAAGATTGATCTCCAACCACCTACGTGAATTAACCCAGCCCCGCATTTCAACCATGAATAGGCAACGACTAACCACCAGGCATCTCTGCAAAATCAACAGCACAATTGATGAAGGACCTGAAGAACAAACAGAAAAAAACAGATATAATTCAGGGAACCGAAAGTTTCAAAGTGCTGACTGGTCTCTACGTTTGTGACTACCAAAACCTCAAGGGGCCCAGCATGCTGTTCAGTAACTTTCCTTTTTTTCCTTATTCTACTCATTCCCTTACTCCCCTAGACAATGATTTTGTGTCTTATCTCTCCCATCTTCATCTGCAGCTGATTACCTTGATTTCCCTGAGAATTAGAAGAGTCAGAAGAGAATTCCCATGAGCTCCCAACATCAGATCTACCCAACCACCTGATCCTTTATCTTCCTCTTACTCTAAAGTCAGCATCCCTGCTCTTTAAAAAAAGGAAAAAAAAGATTTTATTTATTTATTTGA
Source organism: Nasua narica (assembly GCA_028533885.1). Taxonomy (NCBI): domain Eukaryota; kingdom Metazoa; phylum Chordata; class Mammalia; order Carnivora; family Procyonidae; genus Nasua; species Nasua narica. Next base: position 59,525,310 of record CM052799.1, on the reverse strand, counting down.
CAGAGAGGAGAGAGATCACAAGTAGGCAGAGAGGCAGGCAGAGAGAGGGGGGAAGCAGGCTCCCCGCTGAGCAGAGAGCCCGATTGGGGCTTGATCCAAGGACCCTGGGATCATGACCTGAGCTGAAGGCAGAGGCTCTAAACCACTGAGCCACCCAGGCGCCCCACCATCCCTGCTCTTAAATCAGCCCAGCTCCTTCCCCTATGCCCTTGGATCCCACTCCTTCCCTCCATCCTAGGGATACAGGTTCACCACTGCCTCCCCTGTATCCAGCATCATCACCCCTCTACTGTATCGTTCCCATCAGTATGCAAACAGGCAGGTATTTCCACACCTTAAAACACAACAAATAATCCTCTACCCTTCCAGGTACTGCTTTTCTCTCCTCCGTCCCTTGCAGGTGAACTTGAAAAACTCTTCTAAACCAGTTGCCTCTGATTCTTCATCTCCCATTCTGTATTAAGGATTTCGCCCTCACCACTCTGCCAAAATAAATCCTGTCGAGATCAACAATGATCTCCTTATATATAAATCTAACATTTCGATTCTCAGGTCCCATCTTACGTTGGATGTAGGCAATCACTCCTTTGAACACTGTCACCATTTGGCTTCAAGCACTCGCATTCTCCTGGTTGACCTCTGACCTCATCGGCAGTTCCTCCTCACTCTCCATAGCTCATTCACCCTCCATTCTCTACCCTCTTTTTTTTTTTTTTAAAGATTTCATCCATTCATTTGACAGAGAGAGAGAGATCCCAAGTAGGCAGAGGGAGAGAGGGAAGCAGGCTCCCCGCTGAGCAGAAAGCCAGACACGGGGCTCGATCCCAGGACCCTGAGATCACTACTGGAGCTAACGGCAGAGGCCTTAACCCACTGAGCCACCCAGGCGCCCCAATCTCTACCCTCTTAATACTGGAGTCTCTAATACTTCCTTTTGGATGTCAAATAGATACCTCATGCTCAGCAAGTCCAACATTGAGCTCCCCATTTCATCATCCCTCTTCCCCAATAGCTCCTCCCAAAGCCCTCCTTCCTATCACAGAAAATAGTGATCAGCTTTCCTAGGACTCTACCTAAGAACATGAGAATACTCTCTTTTCCCCCCATGACACATCTCATACATTATATATTATATAATATACCCATTTTATATCCTGAATACAACATCTAATAATTACCTCCACCTGGGCCATACTATAGTCATTTCACACCTGGACCTTATGGAATAATATCCTAACTAGAATAACCACTTCTTTCCAGTGGCTCCCCATGCCACTCAGAGAGAAAGCTGCTGCTTTCAGTGGCCTCTGAGACAGCAGGATCCACGGGCTTGAAAGCAAAGATGGAGAGTTCCATTTTGATCAGGCTGATATGGAGGTACTTGTGGCATATGCAATTGGCAGCGTCCGGAACTGGAGGGAAAATTGAGAACATATTCTGTAAAACAAGAACAGATGGTTTTGGAAGAAGTTGCAAGTAAGAATTCTAGAAAATTAGAAATACTTGTTAAATCGAAAAAAAAAATAATAGTAAGACTGAAAGACAAAATTACATCATCTATCTCCACGGATACTAATGATAAATAAATGTCATATACATGTAGTTTGCTTATATAGTATTTCAAATCCAAAATATAAAAGTTGTGTAAGTATATATCTTTGTAAGATGATACCCTAAACTCCCAGAATCTTCGGTGTGCCTCTTCTGAAACCAAGGACATACGACCCTCCAAATCAGGACACCAGAAGTCAGCATTGGTGTAACACTGACATCCTATCCAAGGATCATTCCAATTTCACCATCTATTCAACAATGTCTCTTTCCTGTTTGGTTCATGCTTTTCACTTCATAATCACATGTCTTTTGTCTCCTTCAACCTAGAACAGTTCTTTAGTCTCCCCCTGTCCTTACAACCTTAAAAGTCTTAAAGAGTACAGACCTTTCTTTTTTTTTTTTTCAATATTTTATTTATTTATTTGACAGAGAGAGAGAGATCACAAGTAGGCAAAGAGGCAGGCAGAGAGAGAGGGGGAAGCAGGCTCCCTGCTGAGCAGAGAGCCCCATGCGGGGCTCCATCCCAGGACCCTGAGACCATGACCTGAGCCGAACGCAGAGGCTTTAACCCACTGAGCCACCCAGGCACCCCAAGAGTACAGAGCTTTCATTCTGCAGGATGTAGCTTTGTGTGGTTTCCTTAGGACAGGACTCAGACATGAATTCTTGGGAGGAATATACGGAAGTGATGATGTCCTCTTCCCATTTCATCACATCAGGAAACTCCTGATATTGACTGATTTGACTGCTGGTGATGTTAATCTTGATTGCTTGGTAAATTTGATGTCTGCTAGGTTTCTCCACATTTTTCTCTTTGTAATTGACAAGTATGTTGTGAAAAGATACTCTCAAACTATGCCAATATCCTCATCCCACTAAACCTCCATTCATTTGACTTAACATCTATTGATGTTTCTTGTCTGAATTAATCATCATTGTGCTGGTTCTTAGTTCTTCCCTCTCATGATTTTCTTTATTTAGGCCCTTTCTCTTTTCTTTTTGATAAATCTGGCTAAGGGTTTATATATTTTATTAATTTTTTCAGAGAACCAGCTCCCGGTTTCATTGATCTGTTCTATTATATTTAGTTTCTGTTTCATATATTTCTGCTCTAATCTTTATTATTTCCTTCCTTCTGCTGGCTTTAGGCTTTGTTTGTTCTTTTTCTAGCTCCTTTAGGTGTAAGCCTGGTCATTCATTTGAGATTTTTCTTGCTACTTGAGGTAGGCTTTTATTTTTATATACCAGCTTCTTAGGACTGCTTTTGGCTGCATGCCAAAGGTTTTGGACTGTTGGGTTTTCATCTTCATTTGTTTCCATGTATTGTTTTCTTAATTTCTTCTTTGATCCTGGTGGACCCATTCATTGTTTAGTAGTGTTTTGTTTAATCTCCATGTATTTGTGATCTTTCCAGACTTTTTCTTGTGGTTGACTTCAGGTTTCGTAGTGTTGTGGTCAGAAAATATGCATATATAATCTCAATTTTTTTATACTTGTTGAGGCCTGATTTGTGACCCAGTATGTAATCTATTCTGGAGAGTGTCCCATGTACACTTGAAAAGAATGTGTATTCTCCTGCTTCAGAATGGAAAGTTCTGAGTATATCTGTTTAAGTCTGTCTGGTTCAGTGTGTCATTCAAAGCCATTGTTTCCTTGTTGATTTTCTGTTTAGATGATCTGTCCATTGATGTAAGTGGGATATTGAAGTCCTGTACTGTTATTGTAACATGGTACCCTAAATTATTATTATTATCAGTGAACTCAATGAACATCATTATCAATGAACTCAAACTTTATGTTTGTCATCAATTGTTTTATATATTTGGGTGTTCCCATGTTGGGGGCATAAATATTCACAATTTTTAGGTCTTCTTGTTAGATAGACCCCTTAATTATGTTATACTGTCCTTCTTCATCTCTTTTACAGTTTTAGGCTCAAAGTCTAGTTTGTCTTATATAAGAATGGCTATTCCGGCTTTGTTTTGACATCCATTGGCATGATAAATGTTTCTCCATCCCTTTACTTTCAACCTGCAGGTATCTTTAGGTCTAAAATGAGTCTCTTGTAGGCAACATAGAGATGGGTCTTGTTTGGGATTGTGTATTTTTATAATCCTTCTGGAATTTTTTTCTTTACTCTCTCAATCCTTTCTCAAGTATAGCAATCAATTGTATTGTTGAAGAGTTGGTCCTTTCTTCTGATTTAATCACAATTCCTTGGCTGTGGTTTGTGTAAGGACTCAACTCAAGAATGTGAGGCTAGTTTATGACACATGTTGGCACTAGAACAGGAAAGTCAGGAACTGAGGGTCTTCTACATCTTTCAGGAGCCAAGTAGCTTGTCATCTTTCATGGGCCACAGGACTTTCTCATCACTGCTTCTCTCTGCCTCCTCCTTCTTATAAGTAGCTTCTTCTGCTTGCACATGTGTCCCATGGTTACCGAGCTCAATCTGTCTGATTTGACCACTGGACTGCACACCATTATTGACTATGAGGTCTCTACAATGCCCATTTGAAAGGGATAATCTGCTTGACTCAGTCCAGGCTATAGACTGGTTCATCTTAGGTCTTGGGTTTTCCTCTGGTCCAACCACCTTGGGTCAGGGCGGGGAGCGAAGTTAGAATAGTTCCTGGGGAGACCCCCTTCAGGGCTGTAGATAAGATGAATCAGTTTCTTTAAGAAGGATGACTCATACGGAGGACACTGAACCTATCTACTAATGCTATAGTCATACCTTAAGTTCTCATAAGGCAAGTTTTTAACCAATCAATTTATAAGGACACCTTGGTGCCATAGTTGGTTGAGAGTCTGACTCTTGGTTTTGACTCAGGTCATGATCTCAGGGTCCTGGGATCAAGCCCCACATCAGGTTCTGTACTCAGCATGAAGTCGGCTTAAGAGTCTCTCTCCTCTCTTCCTCTGCCCCTCCCCACCGTCAAACAAATAAAATCTTAAAAGATTTTGACACAGAGAGAGAGAGCGAGAGCACAACAGGGGGAACAGCAGGCAGACAGAGAGGAAGAAGTAGGTTTCCTATTCAGTGGGGAGCATGACACAGGGCTTGATCCCAGGACCCCGAGATCATGACTGGAGCCAAAGCAGATGCTCAACCAACTGAGCCACCCAGGCACCCAGGCAATAAAATCTTTTAAAAAATCAATTTATAGAGGGCACCTGGGTGGCTCAGTTGGTTGAAGGACTGCCTTCGGCTCAGGTCATGATCCCGGAGTCCGGGGATCGAGTCCCGCATTGGGCTCCCAGCTACATGGGGAGTCTGCTTCTCCTTCTGACCTTCTCCCCTCTCATGCTCTCTCTCTCTCTCTCAAACAAATAAGTAAAATCTTCAAAAAAATCAATTTATAGATTTTAAGAAATGTGAACATTTGGTAAAGGTTTTGTGAATCTGAAAATGAAGGATTAGTTTGAGTTCATGAATAACTATTAAGAAACACTGACTTAAGTCCAGCACTTCAACTTCTCAGGTGAGTAAACTGAGGCCCAGAGAGGATGAAGAATTTGCCCTGGTCCACATGGCCTATCAGTCGCAGACCTGGTATGCGAACCAGGGTCAACAGTAAGCAAGCAGATGTAAAATTTAAAGAGGCCCTCGTTCTCAGAATCATGCTAGTGCTTGAGGTGCCTTCCTGGCCTCACCCTCGGCTCCAGCCCCAATTAGAACTCTGGGATCCTGCCCACCAAGAGGGGCAGATCAAACACATCTGATTTGAAGGGTGTAGGTGAGGGGGACTTACGGAGAATTTTCCTTCATTGCTATCTGCAGGGAGAAGTTCCTGAGGAAGACTGGTTAAGTTGGTTTCCCCAAGGTGAAGGATCGGATCGTTTGGGATGGCTGCTCACTGGAGAAGCCCAAAATAGCCTTTCTACCCAGAGCATCGAGGCCCCCCGACTCTGGGCACAGAGTTCCTCGCCTGGGCTATCTTTAGCTCGTTGCTGAGGGTTGCAGCATTTCTGAGACCTGGTGATGGATACTTCTCTCTTCCCTCTTCCATAAAAATAGGTCTTCAGTCTAACTAGTCTTAGAGGCTTTGTTCTTGCAGAAATGGAACGTGTAGAGTTTGGGTTTCTCTTGTCTCCTGTCTGGTATCTGCTTCCTTCGTGCAGAACTGCTTACTAAGAATTTTGCCACAGGAAGATTTTAAGAAAGTCAGTGCTGGCTTTGTTGCTGGTCAAGGGCAAAAAGCACCAAGAAGCTCAGTAAGACACAGAAGAAATAAAGGCGAGAAGAACAAAAGAGAAATGTCCTCCTGAATCACACCGTGACCCTTTTTTTTTGTTCCTACCTGCGGGCTCCTGCCTGCTCCCACACACAATCTTTTCCCACCTGGACGTCTGCTTTTCTCTCACCCTGATTTGGTGTATTCTCAACATGGCAGCCAGAGGGATTTGTTAAAATATGAATCAGGCAAGAAAATGAACTAAAAGGCGTTCAGGTCAAAAAGGAAATCAAACTATCTCTATTTGCAGACGATATGACCTCGCATTCAGAAAATCCCAAGATACCCACTAAAAAAACTATTAGAACTAATTAATGAATTTACTGAAATGATAACATACCATTTATAAGATCAACTGTATTTCTATACACTTGTAATGAGCCATCCAAAAATGAAATTAAGAGAATAATTTCATTTATAAGAACATCAACAAGAATAAAATACTTAAGAGGGGCACCTGGGTGGCTCAGTGGGTTAAAGCCTCTGCCTTGGGCTCAGGTCACAATCTCAGGGACCTGGGATCGAGCCCCACATCAGGCTCTCTGCTCAGCAGGGAGCCTGCTTCCCTCTCTGTCTCTGCCTGCGTCTCTGCCTACCTGTGATCTCTCTCTCTGTCAAATAAATAAATAAATAAATAAATAAATAAATAAATAAATAAAATCTTAAAAAAAAAGAACAAAATACTTAGGAATAAATTTAACAAAGGAAATGCAAAACTTATATTCTGAAAACTACAAAACATAGTTGAAAGAAATTAAAGAAGATCTACACAAATGAAAAACATCTCATGCTCATAATTCAGAATATTAGTAAGATCACAGTACTCTCCAAATTCATCTATAGATTTAATGCGGTCCCTATCAAAATCCCAACTGGTTTCTTTGTAGAAATTGACAATTGATCCTAAAATTCATATAGGAATTCAAGAGACCTAGAATAGCTGAAACAATCTTGAAAAAAGAAGAAAAAGTTGGAGGACTGTCACACTGTCTCTGTCTCAAATGAATAAATAAAATCTTAAAAAAAAAAAAAGACTCCAAGTTGTTCCTCTCCAAGGAAATCTTGCATCAAAAAAAAGCCAAAACTCTTTAAAAACATAGTTGTAAATCTTTATCACCTTGGTATTTGGCAACATGTTCTTTGCTATGACATCAAAGCCATAAGCAACAAAAGAAAAAGACAAACTGCACTTCATCAAAATTAAAAATTTTCTGCTTCAAAGGACACCATCAAGAAAGCAAAAAAGGCAACCCACAGAATAGGAGAAAATATTTGCAGATCTAGGATATGTAAAGAACACTTGCAACTCAATAAAAAGACAAATGACCCAATTAAAAAATCCATGAAAGATCGGAATAGACACTTCTCCGAAGAAAATAGATAAATGACCACTAAGCACATGAAATGATGTGTACTTTCATCAGTCATTAGGAAAATGCAAATCAAAACCACAGTGCAGTAACACTTCACGCCCACTATGATGACTCGTATAAAAATAAGATTAAGTGTTAGCAACAACGTGAAGAAAGAACCCTCAGGATGGGTGTGCAAAATGCAGCCACTGTAGGAAAACAGTTTGGGCGTTTCGTAAAAAGTTAAATGTAGCTACCTGCTGACCTAGCAGTTCCACTCCTAAGTATATACCAAACAGAAATGAAAACATAAGCCCAAATAAAGACTTGTGTATGAATGTTCAGAGCACCGTTATTCACAATAGCCCCAAAGTGGAAACAACCTTGAACTCTACTAACAGATGAATGGATAAACAAAATGTTTATTGTTATGCAGACCACGGGATATTATGGCCATCCGAAGGAAGGAAGTACTGAAATGTGCTGCAATGTGGATAAATCTTGAAAACAGTAGGCTAAGGGAAGGAAGGCAGTCATATAAGAGCACATATTATACGATCCCGTTTATACCAAATGTCCAGAATAAGCAAATATTATAGAGATAGAAAGTAGATTGGTGATTACTATGGTTTGGGGTCAGGGGCGGTGAAAGGATTAGGAGGTCACAACTGATAGGAAGGGGTTGCTTTTGGGATGATGAAGATGTTCTAAAACTGACTTTGGTGATGGCTACACAACTCTGCGAATATGCTATAAAGCAGGACGGTGCACTTTACTGAGTGAATGATACGGTATATAAATTATATCTCATTAAAGTCGCCCACGCCTACATCTGAATCTACAGATCTACGATCACATCTTGCCTCTGCCAGGGACCCTCCAAGGGTTCTCACCTCACCTGAGTCAGTTTCAAAGCCCTTACAAAGTCCACCAGGATGTGGTACCCCACTAATTCACTGCTAATTCTCACCTCCTGCTCCTCGGCCCCCTTGGCTGTTCCTCTAAATAGACTGTTTTCTCCCAGATAATTGCAAGGCTCATTCCCTTCTTTCCTTCAGATCTCTGCTCAGATGCCACCTTCTTTTTTTTTTTTTTAAAGATTTTATTTATTTATTTTAACAGAGAGAGAACACAAGCAGGAAGAGAGGCAGGCAGAGGCAGAGAGAGGAGCAGGCTCCCTGCTGAGCAAGGAGCCCGATGCGGGACTCGATCCGAGGACGCTGGGATCATGACCTGAGCCGAAGGCAGCTGCCCAACCAACTGAGCCACCCAGGCGTCCCAAGATGCCACCTTCTTGATGAGACTTACTCTAATCATTCAAAGTCACAGTTCTTATCACACTGCCTTGCTCTATTTTTCGTTTCTAGAGCACTTACCTTCTTCCTAGCAGGGAGGACGTTCAAAATACTTAACAACCCACACTGTAGGTATGGAAATAGAGAATGTGGAATAGGGTATAGACCCTAGAGACCCCGGCTGGGCTGAGTATCAATCCTTTAGGATCATAGGGAGGTGGGGGCAGTTTCTTGGGAAGAATCAAGGAAGCTAGGAGGCACCTAAGCTTTAGGGCAGATGTACAGAAGTATTTCAACTGCTCTGGCTTACTACTATTTACCCGATGAATATCCGCTCTGTTCGCATCACATTATATCAGTTTCTTATATTTATCATCAATCTCTCCCGTGGGTGCCCAGGGCAGGCCGCCCTAAAATGTACCACTTGGGCATATTGATTATTTTGCATTAAAGTTACTTAAGAGGGTCACCTGGGTGGCTCAGTCGGTTGAGCATCTAACTCTTGATTTGGACTCAGGTGGTGATCTCAGGGTTGTGGGATCAAGACCGAGGTTGGGCTCCAAGCTCAGCAGGGAATCAGCTTGAGGGTTCTCTCTCTCACTCTCTCTCTGCCCCGCCCCCCAATTGTGTGTGCACGCTCTCATTCTCTCTCTCTCAAAACACAAAAACAAATAAAAAATAAAGCCATTTAAGTAATGGCAAACGCAGGAAGAGCACCCTGACCCCTGCTTTGTTTCTAGAAAGCAGAGAATAAAACTCCCACGTAAAAGGTACCCTCCTTTCACCAGCAGGTGGAGAGACAGCCTGATCATCAGACAGGGAATTTAGGGCTGAAGAAGCCCATATAAACCTTGTTACTTTTACTAATTTCTTACCCTAGCCCAAATTCTGCTTAAAATTCCATGCTAATTGAAGCTCCCAAACATAAGTATTCTTTCTCCTGCTAATTCCTCTCTAAATTTATGTTTTCTTTGTCTAAAAATTATAAAAGCAGCCTGCCTTGGTCATTTCTTTAGGTCTCAATTTCATGATTGGGCCTCTGTGGACACATAATTAAACTTCTTTCTTTTTTCCTGTTAATCGGTCTCATGTTAATTTAATTCTTAGACCAGCTAGAAGTAGCTTGAAGGGTGGAGTGAATGACCTTGGTCAGGGCTTTTTCGGTAAAACCATGTGGGGAAAAGTTTGATTGAAGTGCATTTAAGAGAGAATGGAAGGATAGAAAGAGGAGTCAGGAAACAGAAAAGAAAAAAAATTTTTTTAAAGAGTTTTTCTGTGGTGGCGCCTGGGTGGCTCAGTTGTTGGGCATCTACCTTCAGCTTAGGTCATGATCCCCGTGTCCTGGGATTGAGCCCCGTATGGGGCTCCCTGCTCAGTGGGAAGCCTGCTTCTCCCTCTGCCTGCTGCTCCCCCTGCTTGTGTTCCCTCTCTTGCTGTCTCTCTGCCAAATAAATAAATAAAATAAAATAAAATAAAATAAAATAAAATAAAATAAAATAAAATAAAATAAAATAAAATAAAATAAAATAAAAAGAGTTTTTCCGTAAAGGAGAACACAGGTTAATTGGGCTTCCTGCTTGGCTGGGATCTGCCTGAATCCTAAGCTCCAGTCTGAGGTCTGTTTCCTGCTCCTCGATCCCTCCTGACTTTGGTCCGTTGGCTGCCCACTTCCCTCTGTCACCTCCCTCCCCACCCCCCCACCCCCGTTCTTCTGGCTTTAGAGATGGGCAGTAGTATAGAACGGGGAAGTGGTGTCAAGAGGGATTTTTAGAATTAATGCTTGATAATTTGTTCTGTCAGTTTAATACTTTTTATTTTTTATTTTATTTTTTTAAAGGTTTTATTTATTTATTTGACAGAGAGAGAGATCACAAGTAGGCAGAGAGAGAGGGGAAGCAGGTTCCCTGCTGAGCAGGGAGCCCGATGTGGGGCTTGATCCCAGGACCCTGAGATCATTACCTGAGCCGAAGGCAGAGGCTTAACCCACTGAGCCACCCAGGCGTCCAATACTTTTTATTTTTTGATTAAAGTTTTTATTTGAAGATAATAGTAGATCCACATGAAGTTGTAAAGAATAACACACGGTTATGAGAAAAGAAAGACTCCATGTACCCTTTTCCCAGTTTCCCCAAATGGTAACATCTTATATGCTATGGAACAGTATCTCAATCAGGAAGCTGACATTGACCTTCGGGATACAAAGCATTATCCCCACCACAGAGATCCCTGCTATTACCCCTTAAGAGCAATACTCCATCCTTAACCTCTGGCAGTCACGAATCTGTTACCCATTTCTAAATTTTGTAATTTCAGGAATGTCCTATAAATGGAACCATAAAGTATACAAACTTTTGGGATTGGCTTTTTTCCACCCAGCATCATTCTCTAGGGATTCATCCAAGTTGTCTCTTGTATTTCTTTTTAGTGCTGAATAGGACTCCATGGTATTGATATACCAAAGTTTTTGTTTTTGTTTTTTTTTAAACCATGTATCTGTTGAAGAATATCTGGACTCTTTCCAGTTTTGGGCTTTTACAAAAAAAAGCTGTTATAAGCATTTGTGCACAGGCTTTTTTTTTTTTTTTAATGTGTGTGTGTGAACATAAGTTTTCATTTCTCTAGGATAAATTCCTAGGAGTACAACTGCTGGGCCATATGGTAGCTGTACATTTAGTTTTTAAAGACCTTGTAAACTGTTTTCCAGAGTGTCTACACCACTGCCAATGCGTGGGTAATCTAGTTTCTCCACATTCATGCCAGTATTTGGTGTGTCACTGTTTTTTATTTTCGCTATCCTGATAGATACGTGATAGTATCTTATTGTGGTTTTAGTTTGCAGTACCCTAACGGTGAACCTAGTGGAACATCTTTTCATGTGCCCATTTGTCTTCTGTATATCTTTTTTAGTGACATGTCCCTCATATGGTTTTCCCACTTTCTAATTGGATTGTTTGCATTTTTTACTGCTAATTTTCAGAGTCTGAAAGAACATATTATTGCTCTTAGTCTCTTGTTGGCTATACTGTTTGCAAATATTTTCTCCAACCATATAGCTTGTCTTATCCTCCTTGCAGTCCTTTGCAATGCAAAAATTTTACAATTTGATGATGCCCAATATATCGATTTTTTGTTTTATGTATTATACTTTTGGTGTCAAGTCTGAGAACTCTGTCTAGCCCTCGATTCTGAAGATATTATCCTGGGTTGTTTCCCCCCCGCCAAACATTTTATAGCTTATGTTTCACATTTAGGTTTCCCATTTGGAGTTTCTGGTGTCTTGAATCTGTAGGTTTATGTCCTTTGCCAAATTTGGGATGTTTTCAGCCATTGTTTCTTCAAGTACTTTTCCAAGCTTGCCCTATTTCTTCTTTTCTTCCAAGGCTTCCATGACGTGATTGTTAGATCTCTTATAGTCTTGCACGTACCTGAATCTCTATTCTTTTTTTTTTTTTGGTCTATTTTCTCTCTGTTGTTCTGTCTTCAAGTTAATGAATTTTTTTTTTGCTCCCCAAATATGTTTATTTTAATTTTTCAGTGTTACAAGATTGATTGTTCATGCACCACACCCAGTGCTCCATGCAGTACGTGCCCTTCTCGATACCCACCACCAGGCTCGCCCACCCCCCACCCCCTCCCCTCCAAACCCTCAGTTTGTTGCTCAGAGTCCACAGTCTCTCCTGGTTCATCACCCCCTCTGATTTCCCCCCATTCACCCTTCCCTTCCTTCTCACGATGCCCTCCATGATTTTCTTTATACTCCACACATAAGTAAGAC
>CM052799.1:59387308-59512596 GCA_028533885.1 Nasua narica | reverse complement strand
CCCCCCCCCCCCCCCCCGCTCCCATCTTCTGAGCCTTGGGGTACGTCCCGGAAAACCCCTACCTGGGACTCAGAATCTGGCTCCGCGGAGGAGCCGTAAGACAGCCGGGGAACAACTGCCCCTCACAGAGCCTCCGCGGGCCCACAGCGCCTCCGCGGGCCCCTGCTAAACTTCCCCGGGGCCAGAAGGGCTGGAACGCCAGTCCAGTCCGGAGGCAAGACCTTAAAGGCTGGGCAGGACTCCCCGCAAAGTGGCAATTGCGCCCTCTGGTGTTGCGAAAGGGAATTTCTTCTCCACGGGAAGCTGTTCCCAGTTTAGGGACCCCATCAGTCAGGAGTCACCTGGGAGTTCACGAGGGGAAAACCGACCTTGATAAAGGAAGGTAAGGATGGAACATGTCCAGTTTTCCTATTGGAGGTTTCGGCATCCCTTGTAGGGCTAAAGGACAGAGTTTCACGGCCACTAGTGCCCCGCCTTCTCCCTAGCAACCCAGGTAATTCTGTGGAAGCAGGACCCACCTTGATGGGTGGCTCCATAAGCCCTAAGTTCAAGACTTGTCACATAGCAACCATGCAGGGGGCAGAGTGATAGCCAGGTGAGGTCTGGAGAGGGAGGAAGTCTCTAAACACAAGTCCCGGCAGGATGACTCTGCCCCGAGGCCCTGCCCGCGGTCACTTCTCCCAGCTCCCAGCCCCCTCCTCATCTCTGCCCCTTCTCCTCCGAAGGATGGCCAAAGCCCAGACGCAGGCAGCCCCCATGCCGACCATCCCGACGGCCACCGCAGAGGACCTGCCTCTCCCTCCACCTCCAGCCCCCGAGGACCTGCCCCCACCCCCGCCCAAGGAGTCCTTCTCCAAGTTCCACCAGCAGAGACAAGCCAGCGAGCTCCGCCGCCTCTACAGGCACATCCACCCCGAGCTCCGCAAGAATCTGGCTGAGGCCGTGGCTGAAGACCTGGCTGACGTCCTGGATTCTGAGGACCCCACGGAGGGTGACGTCCAGTGCATGCGCTGGATCTTTGAGAACTGGCGGCTAGATGCCATTGGGGACCGCGAGAGGCCGCCTGCCAGGGAGCCTGTGCCTGGCGGTGATGTTCAGGCTACCTCCCGCAAGTTTGAGGAAGGCAACTTTGCCAATAGCACAGACCAGGAGCCAGCCGGACCTCTTCCATCCAGAGGGGACGTTCGTGCAGCCCGCCGGCTGTTTGAGACAAAGCCGCTGGATGAGCTGACTGGCCAGGCCGAGGCACCAGAGGCTACAGTGAGGGAGCCTGAGGCCATCGGGGACGTCCAGGGCACTAGGATGCTCTTTGAGACGCGGCCGCTGGACCGCCTGGGCTCCCGCCCCTCCATCCAGGAGCAGAGCCCCTTGGAGCTGCGCTCAGAGATCCAGGAGCTGAAGGGCGATGTGAAGAAGACAGTGAAGCTGTTCCAAACGGAGCCACTGTGTGCCATCCAGGATGCAGAGGGTGCCATCCATGAGGTCAAGGCCGCATGCCGGGAGGAAATCCAAAGCAATGCAGTGAGGTCTGCCCGCTGGCTCTTTGAAACCCAACCTCTGGATGCCATCAACAGGGACCCCAGTCAGGTGCGGGTAATCCGGGGGATCTCCCTGGAGGAGGGGGCCCGGCCCGACGTCAGTGCAACTCGCTGGATCTTTGAGACACAGCCGCTGGACGCCATTCGGGAGATCTTGGTGGACGAGAAAGACTTCCAGCCATCCCCAGACCTTATCCCTCCTGGTCCAGATGTTCAGCAGCAGCGGCATTTGTTTGAGACCCGAGCACTGGACACTCTCAAGGGGGAAGAGGAGTCGGGAGCGGAGCACCCGCTCAAAGAGGAAGTAGTCCCTGGCGATGTCCGCTCTACCTTGTGGCTATTTGAGATGAAGCCCCTGGACACTCTTAGAGACAAAGTTCAAGTGGGGCACCTGCAGCGAGTGGGTCCCCGGGAGCGTGAGGGGCTCGTGTCTGAGCATCCACCCAGTGGTGGCTCCTCTGCATTGTCCCACTCTCAGAGTGCCCCCCAGAGGGATGGGGTGAAGGGGGACGTGAAGGCCTTCAAGAACCTCTTTGAGACCCTTCCCCTGGACAGCATTGGGCAGGGTGAGCCTTCGGCCCTTTGGAGTAATAATAGAGCGGAAGGAATTGATTCTACCGGGCCGTCCCAGGACGCGGGGTCCCCAGTGTATGCTATGCAGGATGACAAAGGCCACCTCCACGCCCTGACCTCTGTCAGCAGAGAGCAGATAGTTGGAGGCGATGTGCAGGGCTACCGATGGATGTTCGAGACACAGCCGCTGGGTCAGCTGGGCCGAAGCCCCAGTACTGTGGACGTAGTACGGGGCATCACCCGGCAGGAAGTGGTGGCCGGAGACGTTGGCACTGCCCGGTGGCTCTTTGAGACCCAGCCCCTGGAGGTGATCCACCAGCGGGAACGGCAAGAACGCCAGGAAGAAGAAGGAAAGAGTCAGGCAGGTTCCCAGCCTGAGGCACTCCCGAAAGGTGATGTGCGGACCATCCGGTGGTTGTTTGAGACGTGCCCAATGAGCGAGCTGGCCGAGAAGCAGGGGTCAGAGGTCACCGATCCCACAGCTGAGGCCGAGGCGCGGTCCTGCACCTGGATGTTTGCGCCCCGACCCCTAGACAGGCCAGAAGGCTCCAGGGAGCAGCACCTGCAGGTTAGCCAGATTCAGGGTGCGGAAAAACAGACAGCTGGACATGTCTTTGAAACGGAGCCTCTGCAGGCCTCGGGCCGTCCCTACGGAAGAGGGCCTGTGCGATACTGCAGCCGCGTGGAGATCCCTTCGGGGCAGGTGTCTCGGCAGAAGGAGGTTTTCCAGGCCCTGGAGGCAGGCAAGATGGAAGACCAGAGGTCCAGGGTACTCCCCGAGCCCATCTCTGCGGGCTCCGTGCACAAGTTCACCTGGCTCTTTGAGAACTGCCCCATGGGCTCCCTGGCAGCTGAGAGCATCCGAGGGGGCAACCTCCAGGAGGAGCAGCCCGTGGGGCCCTCAGGCGACGGGGTGCCGGAGAGGCAGGAGACTGC
Source organism: Nasua narica (assembly GCA_028533885.1). NCBI lineage: Eukaryota > Metazoa > Chordata > Mammalia > Carnivora > Procyonidae > Nasua > Nasua narica. Next base: position 59,509,549 of record CM052799.1, on the reverse strand, counting down.
AGCGGAGGGGACCCTGCGGACGCTGCACGCCACGCCTGGCCTCCTGCACCACGGAGGTATCCTCATGGAGGCCCGAGGGCCGGGGGAGCTCTGCCTTGCCAAGTATGTGCTCCCAGGCCCGGGGCAGGGGGCGCCCCACATACGGAAGGAAGAGCTGGTGTCTGGCGAACTTCCCAGGATTATCCGCCAGGTGCTACGCCGGCCAGATGTGGACCCACAGGGGCTGTTGGTTCAGGAGGACCCGGCGGGCCAGCTCCACCTCAAGCCGCTGAGGCTGCCAGCCCCGGGCGGCAGCGGGAACGTCGAAGACATGGACCCTGAGTTCCAACAGGTGCTGGCTTGTGGCCTGGGGACCTCCGTAGCAAGGACAGGGCTGGTGATGCAGGAGACAGAGCAGGGCCTGGTCTCGCTGACCGCCTACTCCCTGCAGCCCCGGCTGGCCAGCAGGGCCCCTGAAAGGGGCAGCGTGCAGCTTCTGGCCAGCTGCATAGACAAAGGAGACCTGAGCGGCCTGCACAGTCTGCGGTGGGAGCCACCAGCTGATCCGAGTCCGGTGGCAGCCAACGAGGCGGCCCCGAAGCTGCCCCCGGCGGAGAACATCATCTATGTTCCCCCGCTGGACCCCAGCATGGGGATGGGGCACCTGAGAGGCTCGGGGGGCACCCCCCACCTCCCACAGGCCATTGGAAAGGCAGTGCCTCTGGCTGGGGAAGGAAAGCAGGAAAAGAGTTGCGCTGGGCAGAAAGGGATAGCAGCTTTGGGAAAGTCCGAAGGAACCACAGCGACACCCCCGGGGCCCGGGGCCCCAGACCTCCAGGCTGCCATGCAAAATCTACGGATGGCGACCGCCGAGGCCCAAAGCCTGCGCCAGCAAGTTCTCAGTAAGAACAAGCAAGGCTCTACCGCTGGAGCCACCGGGGCGCCCCCAGAGCCGCCTCGGCGCCCTGATGGTCCCCTGCAAGCATCAGCCGTGGTCACCATGGCCGCCCAGAGCAACACTAGGCCGACAGCTGGAGGTGACCCCAGGATCCCAGCAGCCCCCAGAAAGGTCAGTGGGGAACAGAAAGCACTGCCCGGAGGGCTGCCTGAGGGGTGGGTGACTATTGAGGATGGCATCTACACTGCTCACCCCGTGAGGACCTTTGAGCCCCCCGGGGGTGTCCAGCCTTCTGAAAGAGAGCCCCCGCAGCGGGGCAGGGACACTGCCTTCTCGGCCCAGGCTCCCAGCCCACTCCAGGAAGGCCCAGGTCAGAGACTGAGGCCTGGGTGGGAGGAGCTTGGGCGCTGCACACAGATGGGCCGGGGACCTCCAGAGAAGGCAAAGGCAAGAGTCGACCCAGGAGGCCTCCAAGCTGCAGAGACCCCCCTGGAGGTTGCCTCTTCAGCCCACCACACTCTGGCCTCTGGGCCACGGCCTGCAGGTGCCCGCCTGCACTCCCATAATGCCTCTGTTCCTCCTCCTCCTCCTCTTCTCTCAGCTGCTGTGACAGGACCGGACTGCCCAGCCCATGCCCATCATGACGAGGACTCTATCCGGCAGGACGCCGAGCCCCTGCAGGACCCCCTTCTCCACTCCCACAGCAGCCCTGCCAGCCAGAGAACCCCTGGGGAGTCACAGACAAGGACCCCAAAACTGGAGCCCAAAATGCCCCCAAGGAAGAAGCCTCCGGTGCCTCCCAAACCGGCACACCTGAGCCAGATCCCCCCTCCTCAGAGGCTGCCCGCAGCCTCAGCTCTATCTCCCCGCTCCTCCAAAGAGGCAGGGCAAGGAGGACACCAGCCAGGTGAGAGAGACGCAACCACTCTCCGGCCAGCCAACGTCCCCACCACTGCAGGCCAGAGAGGTGGATCTCTGGCCGGATGCCCCCGTCTACAGAGCCAGCCTGGCCCCCAACACAGCCCCAGCCCTGGGGCTTCTGGACTCACCAAGAGCCAGGCTGCAGGCAGCAAGGCCCAGAGCCCTGAGCCCCCCAAGCTCTCAGCTCTCAGCAATCACCCTGCCTCACCACAGCAGGGTCTCAGTCCCCCAGGGGAGGGGCCCACGGCAGGTTCCCAGCAAGGGGCCCCTGAGAGCACGGAGATTCTGCCAGGAAGCCGACAAGAACTCCAGGGCCTCCTGAGCCAGGTGCAAGCCCTAGAGAAAGAGGCCGCGGGCAGTGTGGACGTGCAGGCGCTGAGGAGGCTCTTTGAAACTGTGCCCCAGCTGGCAGCGGCCCCTCGGGCTCCCGCCGCTCCCGCCAGACCTGACGCCTCAGTGGTGCGGGCCTTCGGGGAGCTGACGAAGGTCAGCACGGAGGTGGCCCAGCTGAGGGAACAGACTCTGGCCAGGCTGCTGGACATTGAGGAGGCTGTGCACAAGGCTCTCTGCTCCATGTCCAGCCTCCAGCCCGAGACCAACACCAGGGGCCGCGCCCCAGGACCGCCGCAGGCCCAGGAGGTCAGAGGGCAAACTGCAGTCAAGAACCAGACCCAGGCTGGAAGCCATTCTGAGGTCCAGAATCAGGCCAAGGTCAGAAATCACACAGAGGCCGGGGGTCAAGCAGCCTCAGTCGACCCTTCCACCAGGAGGCCAGAGACACTGAAAGAAGACCCAGGCCTCCCTGGAGTCTTGCCTTCCAGCAGAGATCCACTTTGCTCCCCAACATTCATCTCCATTGAGTCAGCCGCAAGGAAGCTTCCAGAGGCTCCCAGCCCCACGGGCATCCTTGACATCTCAGTGAAAAGCACTTACCCAGCACAGGATGTGGGCCAGGCCAGGCTCCACCAGAAAGGTCTGCAGGACAAGGCTGGAAAGGAGGTCGCCCAGTGCTCTGGACAGCCCGAGCCCACCCCTGCCTCACCCAGCCCCCTGCCCGCTAGGCAGCAGAAGAGCATTCTGGAGCCGCAGACTGGCCCCGGTGGCTCCCAGTGCTATAGAGCCATGAGAACAGTTACCCGGCAGTGTGAAGGGGTGGACGCGTGCAGGAACCCGGGCCTCTCGCCCCCCACTGTGGTCACCACGCAGGCAGATCCGTCCAGGGGCCCCCACCTTGAGCTCCGTGCTTCCCCCTTGCTCCGGCAGTTCCTGCGCAGCCCCGCCAGTCTCAGCGGGGACCTGGCAGAAGCCGGGATGGCCCAGGCCCCCTGTGGCCACTCCCAGCCCGAGGCCCAGTGAGCCCCCCCACCCCAACCTCCACCACAGCCTCCAGCGGCACTGCGGCGGCGCTGCCCTCCAGGGCCCAAGGTGGACGCTGACCTCCCGCGCAAGGACCAAGAAGAAAGGGCATCTTTCAGGACGTGTGGGAAGTTTCCCTTTCCTCAGTTCCATTGGTAAGCCCAGCTCCTGCAAAAGGTGGGGAAGAAAGCTTGGGAAGAGGCCCGCCCAGTAGCGCGGGCGTGGGAGAAGCCCGGGCGCCCGACCCCGCTAGTGGAGGTTGGAGTATATACAGACAGACACACGTGCCCCCCGCACAGGCTTAGCCCCCAGGCCGAGCCTGAGAGGAGCCCCCTTAGGACTGGAGGGACCCTCCCCTCTTAGCCTTTATTCCTTTTATTAAGAGTCAAAATGTTCTCAGCCCCTTAACTCTTGGAGAGGGTCGGGCCAACTGGACAGCAGGACTGGTCTCTGTTCCCGATTGAGGCTCCGGAAGGGCCCAGCGGCCGCCCCTTCATCACTATCTCCACCATTCGGCAGGTCATCCTGGCAGCCCAAAGGTCCCACGGAAAAGCTCAGCAATCGGCACATGTCCCTAAAGCCAACGATACTGCCTCCCCACCCCCACTGCCCTTCACTCTGTGCCCCAAATGGAAAGGATACAGTCTGAATAAACCCAAGTTTTCTTCTGTCATCTGTGCGTGTCTGATGGTTTGTACATCAGTTCTGGAGTCTGGGCTCCCACTTTGGTGGGGGTGGGGTGGGGTGAGGAACAGCCACCACCTCCGGATGCCCCATTTTCCTGGCAAGAGCAGTGTTGGAAAGCTCTGAAAAGCTGCCCCTCCTTCTACCAACGTGGGTGGGAAACACAGGGGCCCCGCACTTCCCCCTGTTGTCCTTGCTCCCCTCTCCCCGCCTTCCCCAGCCCATACACACAGTGCTGCGCCTCTACCTCTGGTCTCCCCTCCTGGAGGTTCTTGGACATCATCCTGGGGTGGAATCTGACCAGAGTCCTGCTCCAGAGTGGGAGAGTAGCCCAGTCAGGCCTGGGAAGGAAAGAGGGTCACACCCCAGGGGAACTCCAGTGGCCAAGATGGCTGGGCCCTCTCCCCTCTCAGGCCAGGTGCTGCGTGCAGAGCTGGGGCTCCTGGGAAGGGGAGCGCATGGAGCTTGGCCCGGAAGGGCAGGATGATTTAGTGCAGGGCCCGTAACACTCTTTCAAAAAGCACTGAGTGCCTGCTGCATGCCAGGCGTGTTCTAGGCGGCAGGGACACAGAGGTGAGGTCTTACAGGGTCACACACTCAGGGAACTGACCTTCTAGAAGGAGGAGACAGACCACGAATAAACAGGAAAAACCAGATGAGGAATAAGAGTAATGTATCTGACTAGACCACTCTTGCACTCTAGGGGAAGAGTGTTAACATACGGTGCTGTGACAATGACAGGTGATTGCCCTAGAGGACTCGGCCAAGGCAAACCTCTCCAAGAGAAAAACCTCACCTGAGATCTGAATAACAAAGAGCCAGTTATGTGAAAATCAAGGGGAGGCACGTGCTAGGCCAGAGAGAAGAGCACATGCAAAAATCCAGAGATGGGAATCAGTGGATTTCCTCAATTTCCTGGATACCCCTCCGTCTGGCTACCTCCCCCCATGGCCTTTCCCCACCCCCCCCAACAAGGTTATGTGGGAGCTTGTCCACACTTTGCTTTCCTTGAACAGGTAGGCTCCTAGCCTACTACCACCACCAGCCCCAGAATCAGCCTTCTATATATCATGTCACAGCCCCCTCATTGCCTACTCTTCTCACACGCCGAGCTCCCCTGGGGCAGCTGGGCTCTGAACTGGAAAAAGCCAGTCCCCTGTGGAAGACAGTGATGTGTGGAAGCAATTAAGATACCAAATCTAGGACGCCTGGATGGCTCAGTTGGTCAAGCGATCCTGGAGTCCCGGGATCGAGTCCCGCATCCGGCTCTCTACTCAGCAAGGTTCTCCCTCTGAACTTCCCCCTCTTGTGCTCGCTCGCTCTCATTCTCTCTCTCTCTCTCAAATAAAATCTTAAAAAAAAAAAAAAAACAAATCTACCCTCTTGGGGCTAATATCTACATCACTCTGGGATCTTGGCCACATGGCCCCCTCCCGGCCCCCTGGGGGCTCTCACTTCATTACGGGGTCCAGCAGCTTACAGCATGACTGTTCTCATTGTTCTCATCTGTACAATGGGCACGATTATAGTACCTACTCTTGTGAAGATTAAGCAAATTATTATGTGCAGAGGGCTTGGAGCTATATGCCTACCATCTGGAACTCCAACATGTTCATTTTTTAGTGTTATTGGTAACCATCAGTTTTAATATCTCTTTCTCACCTCCAGGTGGAGTTCCTGTCTTGTTCATCTCAGTACCACTAGTGCTTATCAAAATTGCCCGGAAGGCACTCCGTAAATGTCACATAAATGAAGGCACAGATGAACGAAATGATTACGTGAATTCAGTGATTCATCCGACTAACATTTATTGAGCACCTACTTCCTGCCACGTTCCGTTCAGGATGCTGAGGATAGATATGAACGAGGCAGAATTTATCCCTGACTTCACGGAACTTGGGTTTAAAGAGGGAAGACAATGTATTATAAGCAGATAATTTTAGAAGGGAACGATACTGTGAAGGAAATAAAAACGAGGTCAGTCCACGAGAAACGGATTGGCTGTTACTTTAGCTTGGGTGGTCAAGGGAAAGCACCTCCGCGGAGGTAACCATAATGGCATTGGAGCGCGTCGGGACGACGACCGGAGGTGGCAGCCTAGGGGTAAGGGTGGGAAGAGGTAGGTGGGTGGGTGGTGAGCACGCCGGCGGCAGTGTAAACCAAAGAGAATAGCGGCCGTCGGTGAGGTCTCGCCCAGTGCCCTGCACACCTGCCACCACACCTGCCACGGAGACCCAGGCTCCACCTCTCCTCCCACCCGGAGTGGGCGGGGCTGGAAGTGGGGCCCGGCCGCAGGCTGAGCGCGCTCCGCCCAGACACGCCCCCGGAGCGCGGCCCCGGGCGGGGGCAGGAGGAGGTGGGGCGCGTTCCCACCCGCCGTCTCCAAGGTGACGATGACGTTACCCTGGCCGCAGAGTTCGGGACGTTCGGGCAGCTGCAGCCGTTGCCCGGAAACGCCGGGCCGGCGCGCAGCCAAGGGCCGGCTCGGCGCGGCAGACGCTGGACGCCAGTACGCGCCGTCCTGGCCGGCCCTTGCTCGGAGCCTCCCTCCGGGATTGCAGGCGGATGCGGGTTCCGGTCCTCACCCAAGTGGCGGCCCCACCCGGGACCGACCTGCCGGGCCGGGTGCCTCCTCCCTTCTCGTCACTCCCTGCCACTGCCGATGTGTCCCTGTGTCCCGAGTTGTCCACCAGTCCCTATCTTAAATGCCATCACGCTGCCTCGGGCCATCACCCATTCCCTGTTTTCCTGGGCCACTGCCATAGCCTCCCAAGTGGTCTTCCTTGCTTCCCCGTCCTGAAAATCTGTCGTTCACCTGGCAGCCAAAGCGCTTCCTGAGAGTTTACTAGATCAAGTCGCTGTCGTGTAAATACTCCTCGGTGGCTTCCCAGCTCACTCAGTCTTAAATCTAACTCTTCTCTGCCTTTAAGATCAGAATGACTTGTCTCTCTGCCTTCCTCTACCAACTTCGTTGCCCCGACTGTCTTCCTCACATAGATCTCCCCAGTTACATTGGCCTTGATCTTCTAGAATCTTTACCATTCCGGCCTCAGGGCCTTTGCACTTGCTGTACCCTCCCCCTGGAAGTCTCTTAGATCTTCAGTGGCTGGGCTCCTTCTCAACCAGATCCTGTTCGAATGTCTCTCCAGAAAGGCCCTTCTTGAGCCATCCCTCCCCTGCCTATTGCTCCCCCCACCCTGTCCTCCACCAAAAGAGGCCTTCCAACAAGTTATCATAATGTTTTATGTTTTCATGCGATCTCCCACAATATAAAATTATCTTGCTCATGTATTTGCTTATTGTCAGTGTTCTCAATACTATTCCTGTATAGCAAATGACCTCAAACTTAGTGGTTTAAACAACCATTTTATAACACTCATGAATTCTGTGGGTCATGAGTTTGGACAGAACACAGTGGGCATGGCTTGTCTCTGTACCATGACGTATAAGGGGCTCAGCTGGGAAGACTTGAAGGCTGAGGTAATTTAACAGCTAGTGTCTGGAAACATCTGAAAGCTCATCCACTCATGTCTGGCAGCTGATGCTGGCTATTGGCTGGGATATGGGCCAGAACACATATGCACGGCCTCTCCACGTGGCCTGGGCTTCCTAATGGCATGACAGTCTCAGTGAAGTTGGGACTTTCTACATTTCATCTCTAGGCTCCAAAGACATGTGTCCCAACTAACGAGGCAGAAGCTGCATTGCCTAGTCTGACCCAGTCTTGGAAATCACACGAAATCACTCCTGCTGCATTTTGTTGGGTATAAGTGAGTCACAAGTCTGCCTGGATTGAATGCAAGGGGGACTAGACACCACCTTTTAAGGAGGAAGAGGCAAACCTCTAGAAGAACATGTGGCCATTTTTGGAGGATGCCGTGTCCACATGGAGTCTTCTGCCACCGGACTATCATCTCCATGACGAGTCACTTCTCATTTGCTTATTGCTACATCTGCTGTGCCTGCCAGAATACTACAAAAGCACTTAGTAGGTGCCTGATCCATGTTTTAGAGTGAATAAATGAAGGTTTATCTTTCAAGGAGTCATTGGAGCCCAGCTCTTCTCCCCGTAAGTGTATTTCCTGCCCCAGCCCTTGGTTTTAGCCTGGTCTTTTCTGGAGGAAGCCTGGTGTTTGCACTGGAAGATGGGAGTCAAGTATAGTTGTTGTTTGTTTCTTTGGCGGGAAGGGTGAGTTATTGGAGATTGAGAAAGCCAAGTGAAGTTCTGGAACAGTGTTCTACTGTAAAGGGTGTCGAAGAGCCAATCTGATCTTTCCCATTCTAAACTCTGGAAATACCCAGGAGAGGACTGCAGTTTTCTCCTCTGGGCCACAGGGAGAAGGAAAGTGACCCAATGGAAATAGAGCTTTGGAGAGGTGTCTGGGGCAGCAGAGAAGGGGTTGGAACGCCCAGAGGGAGCTATTGCAGAGATCTGGGCAAAGGTGACTCTGAAGCCACCCACAAGCCCGTCCTGGTGTGCACATTTTCCCTGCTTTGTTATTGGTGAAGGACTTTCCATTCGATCTTCCCCACTCCTGAAACCGGAAACCCCGTACAGTTTCTCCTTTTTGTTTTCTCCTTTTCCATGAGAATCAGCCCAGGCTTCTCCCTGCCCCAGCCCCTCACATCAATCAGCCAGCTCCCCAAATCTCTCTTTGCCTTTCCCCACCCTTCCATCTCCACTGTGGCTCTGAGACTTTATTTGTCCCTATTGCACCAACAGCCATCGCAATGTTCTCCCCACCTCCAGTGCCACCTCCAAATTGTCAGTCTTCCAGTCAGGCCCTGCGGCGATTTCCTACAGGCTCTACCACAAAATTCACATTCCTTCAGGTCATTCAGTGTTCTTCGTGTACAGCTGCTGCCTGTTTTTATCACCTTTCTCCATCCACTCCTCCATAATATTCGATCCAGGTCTCGTCACACAGCCCCGGTTTTGTCCAGGGCCAGCTTACCCACTGGGCACCCCCTGCAGGGGGGCTGGGGCCCACAATACTTTCAAGGGCCCATGAAAATGCCTTCACTTATAATAAATCCAGAAGGAGGAAAAAGGAAATTTTTAGGTAGAAGAAATTGTCTTAACACTTAACATTACTATATTCGTCTTTATACATCACAGTTGTAAAATCTATTTTTAAATACTTATTTTATGGAGGAAGACTCAGCTCTGAGGAAATCTCTTCAAAAAAGCAAAAGCCATCAAGAGTGTCCTTCTTTGACCCCTCAACCTTCCGCAGTTTTGGGGCTTGGAAAACCCGATTGTAACCTCTGGTTTAGTGCATCTCTCTCTCTCTCTCTCTCACTGCATGGTCAGTACCTGTAAATCAATAACCACCTTCACCTCCGTTTGCTCCTTCTTGATACCTGCTCCCCACCTGTAGCACAGCTGCCACGTTAGACGTACACCTAACTTCCGAAGAAAATTCAGGCCGAGGCTTAACCTCGGGAATCGCGCCCGGATCCCAAACCGGTAGCGATCCAGGCTGGGGTCCGCGGCCCGGGGAGGGGGCGCGCGCGTGCGGGGCTGGCGGCCGCGGGGGCGGGGACTCGGGAGTCTGCAACTCGGCCACACGCCGGTGCCAGCTCCACCCGTCCCCGATCGGAAGGAGGAAGCTGCCCCTGCGGTTCCCCCTCTTCTTCCCCAAAAGCTTCGCACTCCTCCTTCCGTCGCACCCCCTTCCTCCCGCCTCCTCGCGTTAGGTTTCTTACGAAAAAGGGCCCCTGAGAATTCCCAGAAGGTCCCGGATGTGAAGTCACTGGCGTGAGGTCACCGAGCCTGGTTCCAGGAATCAGAAACTTGCGGGAGAGGAAGGAAAGCGCGGAAAACGAGGGAGCCAGTGAAGCCGTGGGCGCAGTCGGCGGGGCGCCTGGCTCGGCGGGGTCCCACGCTCCGTTCCAGCAACCCCCCGGAACGCTCCCGGGGAGGGGGGGAAAGGGCTTCGCTTCTCCCACGGCGTAGAATTGCCGGTTAGACACCAACATACCGATCCGTGTTAACCTCCGATGCTGCCTGATAGAGGAGCGGGTGGGGACACTGGAGCGCTACCCGCTTTGGGGGGGGAGGGGGTAAAGCGGGCGGGGCGGAGAGGAACGGGCCGGGCCTTCCAGGTTGGAGAACACCTCGGCGATACGGTCAGAATTTCAAAGGAACCTACCCTTTAACCTGACCACGGCGCACGTAGGGATTTGTCCTACAGACAGGACGGCAAGGATAAATTCCTAGGGTGGCTCGTGGCAGCTTTGTTTGCTGATAGACCAGACGTGACTGGGGAAAAGTAAGGGTACCAGCACCTACAAGTATGAAGTTATCATTTACCAGGGCGGGGAAGACCGGGTGGAGCCGGACTTTTAGCCAGCGGGGTGAGGAATCAGTAGTCTGAGCTACTTATGTGGGTCAGGAGTTCAGGGGTGATAGAAATCTCAGAATTACTCGGAATTTGTAGCACAGATGTTTCCAGAGGGAAACAGCTGGTGCACTTGGATTGAGAAATTTGAGGAGGGTTTAATAAAAGGGCCTTTCACAGAAAGGGAGCAGGGTGCAGAGAAACCCCCAGAACAAAGTAGGACCCCGGGGCTAGTAGCAATGGGGAGGCGGGGGACTCGACCATCCATAGTTCTGATGCGGGGAAGGTGAGAGTTGCTGGTACTTGGGGACAGACAGAGTGAAGTGGAGAGGACAGCATCCAAACTTGTGTGATTTTCTCCGAGGAACAGGACTTATTCTTGAGATACAAGTTCGGATGTTGCACACCGACAGGAGAGGAGAGCTTCGCTGGAGGAGTGTAGCTCATCCCTGGCAACTGTGCATGGAAAACATATACCCTGACCTCACTCTCCTCCCACTGAACTCCTGTCTGTGTTGGCCAGCCGTCAAACCCCATGGAAAGCCAGACAAGGCAGTCCCCGGGGGCACAGAGCTGGGAGGAGAAGGCTGGAGAGTGGGTCTGGGACAGCAAATGGAAGAATGGAAACCCAGAGCGGGAGTAGGGGTGTGTGCGGGGGGTGTGGAAGGGTGAGTGGTGAGGGTGCTCTGCAGGGCCCTGCCAGTGGCTGGAGAAGGGGCTGCTTAGGGAGTGGGTGTAGGTAGAAAAGAGGCAAAGGTTGCTGCCCGGGAGCCCCCTGATAGTTAGAGATTGAGAAATAAAATAGATCCAGGGAAGGGCCTTCCAAAGCTGCACTGATCGCGATGGGAGAACAAGAAGGGCCATGCTCAAGGCCTAGCAACACCAGTGTGTGGAGTAGGAGAAAAGGAGGGAGGGAAGGAGAGCAGGAGGACTGGGATATATGCTCCTTATAGGTCAGGTAGGATGAGGTGTGTGTGTGTGTGTGTGTGTGACGTACATAGAAAAAGACAAAAAGAAAAAGCCCTAGTAATAGTGCCTCTGGTAGAGACTGAGGGTAGGCAGAGAGAATGAGGCCCAAGTTTTTGTTTTCTTCCATTTTTGGATATATATATATATATATATATATATATATATATATATATATGGTTTTTATTTTTTTTTTTTTAAGATTTTATTTTATTAATTTGACAGAAAGAGGGAGAGAGCACAAGCAGGGGGAGCAGCAGAGGGAGAGGGAGAAGCAGGCATCTCCCATGGCAGGAGAGATATAATTTTACAGGAGGAGCAGATCCATAGTTTTCCCTAATAAACTGGAAGCCAGTCTTGGGGTAGCACTGGGACTTGAAGAGAAGCGACCCGGAGCCTGGGAGGGGTGGGGCTGAGGAGGGTGTTGCTGGAAGGATCTCCTCCCAGTGTGAGTCCAGCCACCGCCTTTAGCAGCAGTGACCTCGGAAATCTGGTTTGAACTACATTCTGTTTGCGCTGTAATCCCCTCAGTGACTTGCCCTGCCCCCACTCCGCACAATCCAAGACTTCAGGAAAACCTAATTCTTCACATGCGCGTAAATTTTTCATAATTGTACGTGTCATGCTTTAAGTATTCTCAATCTCGTATGTTAAAAAAAAATAAATAAGTCCCCTTCCTGGGAAAAAATCACACAAGCTTGGATGTAGTCATCTTGGAAGAGAGTGATTCTTCGTAATTCTCTCTCTGCTGAAGCTGTGCTTGGAAACGGTATTCCTTCCCTGCAGAGCACAGAATCCTGTAGAAGCATTTTTTTTTCTTCCAGTTAAGAATCAGCTCCAAGTGGGTATTACTTCAGGATTGTGCACTGATTCTTCTCCCCGTTGCAGATCCTGAGGAAAGGGACCCAGCCTGAGGAGCCTCAAGGCCAACTTCGGGAAACTTCTCGTAACACCAGGAGGGATGGTTGTGGGAGGGAGGCTGGTGGAGGTAACATTGGGAAGCCCGTGTCCCCTCCTTTTCCCGGAGCTGCCTCCTTGGGCTAGGAGGGGGTATGCCCAGTCTAATAGACTTGAGACTTTTCGGACTCAGGGAAGGGCCAGAAGAAGGAAAGGAGCCACCAACTCATCTCCCCTCCCGGGAACTGGCTGTGGTATGCTAAGTCTGGGCTCCACTTCCCTCTCCATCTCCCACTCCTAGAATAACCGAAACTTCTCAATATGCCCTATGCCTTTGAGTCTCTCGGTCTCTCTCCCACTGAAAAGAAAATTCCATGAGAGCAGAGACCTTGTCTGTGTTAACGTGTCACTAATGATCAGTGACTACCGTAGAATCTGGCACAGTTTGGTAAACAGCATGTTGGAAGAATGCCCCAAAGGACTTTGCCACAGCTCTACCTACGTTTCAAGAGGACTCCCCTGACCAGTGCTCATTGAAATCCCTGTCGTCTCAGGACAAGTTTCCTGGTGTTGGCGGCCTCCACTCAGTGGTGCACTGGAGCGGGCCCAAACCTCCTGGAGAGCTGCCTGGAGTGTGCCCATCTCTTCCCAACCTCTCTTGCGGTGCTTGAAATCAGCTGCGGCGGGAGAATTGACACTGTGGAAATTGGCAAACACTGTGGATCTTGATCCCACCTCCCCCCACCCCCACCCCCATCGCTGGTTGGTAAACATTTACCAGCACTACTGCCTCGGGTCTTGGTTCTGTCACTTAAGAGCTCTATGATTCAGACAGGTCACGTGATCACTCTGCGCTTCACCCCCTCCACAATAGGGAGATCGCATAGTACCCGCCTAATAGGACTGTCCGGAGGATTCAGTGTGAATATCATTCTGTAATGGGTTTAGCACAATGTTTGGCTTCTAGTAAATACACAACCCAGTTAGCTATTGCTGCATGACAAACCACCCTCGGGATTTAATGGTAAATATGCATTTATTTCGCTCGGGAATCTAAAAGATGGCCAGGACTTAATAAAGACGGCCCATAACTGGAGAGGCACAGAGGCTGGGATCATCTGAAGCCATGCCCACTCGTATATGTGGCCTTTAAGTCTGGCTATCAGGGCCCTTAGCTGGGGCTTGGTCAGAAAACCCACGTATGGCTTTTTCAAGTACTCCAGGCTTCCTCAGAGTCCGGTGACTGGGTTTTCAAGGGTGAGTGTCCCAGCAAACAGCCAGGCGGTAGATAGATCACTTTTTCTAGCTTACCTTGGAAATCACACAGTATCACTTCCTCCACATCATACTCATGAGAAGCAAGTCATACTTGCTGGCCCACACTTCAGGGGAGAGGAATTAGATTCCCCCTTTTGATAAGTGCGAAAGAATTTTTGGACATGTCTTTAAACCATCACAACTGTTGTTAACGTGGCCTTTAGGATACTCTAGCTTCTCATGAGTGGATTCTCTTACTTCTTAGCCTAGGAGCTCTCTGTGGGAGGGCAGGGTTCCACTGGATTCATTAAGATCCCTCTCCCTCACTGCTCTCCGAGTGAACCTAGGACCCTATGTGCCGCAGAGTGCAGTGAATGTAACAGAAGTGAATTTCTTCTCGCAGGGACTGGCCCTGGACATTTGTGCTCCCCTGAATGACTGTTGGTTCCACAGAAACCAAGGTGAAGGCCTTGGAAAGGGCACAGCCCGCAGAGCAGGTGGTTTTACCAGAAGAACCATGACCCCAACTGCCTTTACTCATCCTGGGGTTGTGGGTGACCCTGAGGGTAAGTTTGTGGCTTAAACAAACTCCCTCACAAGCCTGCTGTGGAGACGGAATGGCAAATTACTCTCTGGGAGTCAGATCCTAGGCTCGCGATATAATTTGTCTTGATCTTAGGTGTCCCATCTGTCAAATGGAAATAAGAAAAGGTCTGTGGTTTGGGCATTTGGAATAGATGATCAGATTATTTAGAGAGCTGGGCTAGAGGCCAATTTCTTTTTTTCTTTTTAAAGATTTCACTCATCTATTTGACAGAAAGAGAGAGCGTGCACAAGGAGGCAGAGTAGCGGGCAGAGGGAGAGGGAGAAGCAGCCTCCCCGCTGAGTGAGGAGCCCAATGTGGGGCTTGATCCTAGGACCCCGAGATCATGACCTGAGCTGAAGGCCACCACTTAACCGGCTGAGCCACTCAGGCATTGCTGGAAGCCAATTTCTTCTTCTGGAAATGGTTGACAGGGTCACAAGCTTCTCTCATAGGAAACAGGGGGGAAAAAGCAGAGAAAAATATCTCCCCTTCTGCTATGGACATGAATCCATCTCACAGCATCTTTGAGATCCACAGAGCTGGGATCCCAGAGAGAAGCATGCATGTGTATGTATGGGATGTTTGAGGAGGACTTCTTCAGGAAAGAAAGACCCAGAAAAACCTCCATTTCAGTGGTGGAGTAGGACACAGAGGCTGGAGCACAAACTGGGAGGGGCTCAGGGGAATGTGGACGTGCAGAGCGGTCAGGCGCAGCCCCTCAGCCACCCCATCCCTTATTCCTCAAGGTCCTTATGTGCCACATCTGGGTCAGGAGTTCAGGTCGGACCCTCCAAGGCAGCCCCTAAAGGCATCAGGGCCTCCTCCTGTGCTGGTTCCCTCACAGGGAACTGGGCTGCCCGTGACCATACAATGACCCCTGGCTCTGGGCCTCAGGCATTTGTAAAATCAGCAGAGTTTTCTAGAGAAGACTTTCCTAAAGTGGGGTTCATGAATCTCATGACCAGCAGGGAATTTCAGAGAAAGAAAGAGCTTTGGTCTCATTTCCTCCAGAAGCAGAGCTCAAGACAAAGATCTGGATAGAAGTGGTTCACTTGGGAAGTGATCCCTTGAAGTACCAATGGAGAGAAGAGGGGAGGTAGGGAAGGGAAGGAAAGCACCCCATTGATGTTGATGCATGCTTAGCTGCTGTGGGCAGCGGTGGCCAGTGTCGCTGCGGCCTCTGGGATGCTGTGAGCAGCATGCCTCGGAGAGCCCCACTCTACTCTGCATCTGGGGCGTTAGCTCCCCGGCCCTCCCAGCCTGCCTCCCATCCCTGTTGAGCACCATCCTGTGACCAGAGAAGTACCCCAGGTCCAGCATCGCATGTGTTTGTGGTGAGATGCCGTGAGCACGTGTGGGAAGTGGGAGTGTCACAGGACAGCACACAATTTTGTATATATGTACATTTCATCAATGTGAGATATGTGGGGCACCTGGGTGGCTCAGTCGGTTAAGCAACCGCCTCTTGATTTCGGCTCAGGTCATGATCTCAGGTTCCTGAGATCGAGCCCTGCATCAGGTTCCACACTCAGCACGGAGGAGTCTGCTTGGAGATTCTCTCTCCCTCTCCTTCTGCCCCTCCCCCTCTTCATTCAAATAAATAAATACATTTTTCTTTAAAATGTGTGATAAGTGACGATTTCCATACAAATCCGTTACCTTGCAACAATCATCACGGTTCTGTCAGTGCCCCTGTGCCACCAGAACTTATTTGATTAGCTAATATTTAGCAAAGAGAATGCCATGAACTGTGTAGTTCAACTTGCTAAGATATTTTCCACCACATTCATGTTATTGTTTACATTCATCATATTTCCCTTTTGTTGTTACTACACTATGGTAGTGTGGCCCCAAATCATAAAAGTGGAACAGTAGTTCAAAAGAGGTTCGTTAAGCGAGAAAGTAGTATTGGAAATAGTAACAAAACTGGGCAATATCAAAGGTGATCACCTATGGGATCAAGTGCGATCAGGGTAGGTGAGTATGTCGAAGGAGATGATTTTACACCGGTAGAAAAATAAAGTATGAATCAGAAAGACAGATGTGGGAATGGATCTCTGAAAATAGGATCTTGTTAGCTGGCAATGCATTTCCTCTAGTCCCTGAGGCATTGTCTATTATGAAACTTTGTCAAATAGTGGCATGAGGCCCACTGAGACATTGGCATCATCTTCACATCAGGCTAGGTAGAAAACCGACCAAATCCTTCCAGAATATGGGTGAAACAATCACGTCTGTGTGATAACGATGCATTTTGCCACTAAAGACAGAGAAAAAAACAAAACCAGAGAAGCACCGTTAAGGTTGTCCAACTTACCGCGAACACCAACACACGATTCAGACTGTGGCTTGTAAATTGAGTCATAGGCTCAGAGCAGAGCAAGCTTTAGGCAAAATTACTTGATCAAACAACACTTTCGGATGTCACGTAAAATCAATAGCACGTAGAATGAAAGAGCAATTTCTGTCCTGAGTGAGTGCTAGCAGACAATTGGCTTTATTGTTGAATAAAACCACTTGTGGCAAGCCTTGTTCATTGTTGACCCAGAATGTATCCCCTCCCTTCTTTCCTGATAACAGATTCCTGATTTTGATCCATGCACCAACGTCTCCAGTCTCAGGCAGTTAATTGCAAGTAGTCGACATCAATCACGGCCAGCCCATTTCCCACTTTCCCAGCCTCTCCGGCTGCTGGGAGACCACGAAATCTGTTCTGGCCGATGAAATATGATGGGAAGTCCGCCGAGGGTACATCTATGAAAGTTTTTGGTTTTGTTTTGAATAAAAAGGGCGTACATGCTGGTACCCCTCTTCCCTCTCTTCCTAACTTAACCGTAGTCATGGTGCCTGGTGCTGGGTCGGGGTCGGCATCTTGCAAATATGAAGGAACCAGCACAAGGCAAAGGCTGAGAGCATTCTAGAGACATCAGCACTGACATTACTGAACGTCAGTGGTTGCCTACATCCAGCCTTCCTATTACAACAGAGAAGTAAACCCGTCTGTTTACAACCACTGTAACTTGGATAGTCGAAAGCAGTCCTAATGGGTATACCCCTTGATGTGTCAGCTCTCCACATATTTTCAGAAAAACATGATGGAAATGTACATGACGACCCTTTGTTCTATTTATCACTAGATTCCCTTGCAAGATGAGATGAATGAGCTTCTGGCTTGCAGGGGGGTCAGCTATGGGGACCCCAGCAGGAAAGGAGAGAGAAGAGAGTAAAATGGGCATTTAGCCCCTTGGTTCCCTGCCTGTGAGTCTCCCTGTGTTGGATACTTCTTCAGCAGGGTGCCTCTGGGCATCCCACGGTAGCCGGCCTCCTCTGCTCAGTTCTCTGTGTTCTGGTGACCATCCCCCTTCCCTTCAGGCCTGTTGATGGTAACAGCTCTGCGGTGTCTCTGGCTGTTGCAACAGCCCCCGAGGTGCTCCTACACCTATGTGTTTGTAAATAGTCCTTGTAAACAAGCTTTCCTAAAATCATCCTCTTCCCTGTGTGCCTTTATTGGCTGGTATGCTGACTGATCTACCAGCATCAGTCCACAGACTTAAAAGAAAACACAAACACACACACACACAACTTGCAACGGAAGACCAACCCCACACCCCTGTATTCGCGAAGACCAGCCGTCAGGCAACAATCTGGCTCCTGATCTCGGTATGTGTGAAAACAAGTAGCAAGAAGAGTCAATGCACTCAATTCATGGCCTCTCTGACTATGTCTCTTCAAATACTGTGGAGAGAAATGGACAGCAAGTACCAGACACTGTTGGACAGAGGACGCTGGCTGGTGGGGAAAGATATTCACATGAGGCACTGAAATAAGACGCGACCTACTGCACGGCTTCGTGGCACCGGCAGCTCTGGGCGGCTCGGTCAGTATCTTGATTACCCTGAACCTTTGGCTTCAGGGCGAGACTGCAACCATTTTTCAAGTTGAGGCTAAGCTATCAAGAATTTGAAGACAGAATTGTGGTGTCAAGGCTCAGCCTTTGAGAGGATGACTCTTTCCCTTACATTTGAAGATTTTCTTCTCTTGGCAGGGAAATAAATCAATATACAGGCAACCACTAGAAAAATTAGAAACAGACTGTAAACTTTCAAATCATCAGACAAAAATACAAACACATGTGTGCACACACATGCATATCAAAGAAGACAAAAAAACACATGGTAAAACAGAAAACAGAGGAAGCATTAAAATGGAAAACATAACAGAGATAAGATGACAGAATTAAGACTAATATATCAGTTGTATCAACAAATGTAAATAGGATAAACCCATCCTTATAACAGAAAAAAGACTCTCATGTTGAATCGTAAAACAATCTCCTATTGTATGTTGTATAAAGAGGTGTGTTGTTACCAAAATAACTTAAGAAACTTAAAAATATAATTTAATTTTTTTATACAAGAAAATACTGAGCTGAGGCTGCAATTACCAATGAAAATGTTAAATGAGACTCAAGGAAGCTGAACAGGAGAGAGAACAGTATCCACATTAAGAATCTAGTTTTTGGGGCGCCTGGGTGGCTCAGTGGGTTAAGGCCTCTGCCTTCAGCTCAGGTCATGATCTCAGGATCCTGGGATCGAGCCCCGCATCGGGCTCTCTGCTCATCGGGGAGCCTGCTTCCCCCCCCACTCTCTCTGCCTGCCTCTCTGCCTACTCACGATCTCTCTCTCTCTGTCAAATAAATAAATAAAATCTTAAAACAAACAAGAATTTATTTTTTAGAAATCTCTATGCACCTCTATAATAAATCTCTATAGCTTCAAAGTCAAGAATAAGATACGACCGTTCAGAGTAACAATATATAGATAATGTAGGTAGAAACTGGATCAAGCACTAGAGGACATTTAATCAGCCTCATCAGCTCATGACCTATCAAGAAAACAAATGGTAAGAAGGAATGTAGAGAATCTGAATAGTAAGTATGATTGAACTTCAGAGGAAAAAAAAAAACCCTCAAAATACTAGCAAATACAAATCAGCAATATCTCAAAAGAATCAAACATCATATCCAAGTAAGTTCAGCCTAGTAATGCAAATGGTTCGATAATATTAGAGAATCTCTAATAAAATAGAACATATTAATAGATCAAAGGAGAACTATATAATATCTTAATAGATGCTAAAAAGACATTTGATAAATATCCCGCAACTATCTTTGCTTTGGTTTGTTTTAACAAACTATAACAGAGTAGCAAAATTATGTATAAATGGTATGACTGAAAATTGCACAACTGTTAGAGACAATAAGAGAATTCAGGATAGGGACACCTGGGTGGCCCGTTAAGCATCTGCCTTTGGCTTAGGTCATGATCCCAGGGTACAGGGATCAAATCCCACATTAAGCTCCTTGCTCAGTGGAGAGCCTGCTTCTACGTCTGCTGCTCCCCCTGCTTGTGTTCTCTCTCTTTCTGTGACAAAAAAATAAATAAATAAAATATTTTTTAAAAAAACAAAGAAAAAGAGGGAATTTGAGATAATGGCAGTTTCCAAGGTTAATATGCAAACCATCCTTTATGTTAAAAAAAAATACAACTTGTCAGGAAATACAAGAGGAAGAAATTGTAATTACAATAAAAAAGATATTTAGAAAAATATTTTAAAGACATCTAAGGGTCTTTATAAAGATAATAAAATTAGAGAGGGAAATTTCTATCTTGTACTTTTGAATAGAAAGAATAGAATATTATAAAAATATCAGTGCTCCATTAATCTATTAATTCAATGTGATTTTTTTTGTTTAATGTGATTTCAATGAAAATATTCGCTGTATTTTTGTCCAAAAAATGACATGAAACTCAAAAAGGCAAATAAATATGAGCCAGGAATGTCCTGGAAGAGAAAAGTAACACGGTGGTGCTAGACCTATCAGATGATAAAACACATAATGAAATTATAATTTGTAAAGCAGTTTGGTATCCAGAAATGAAATAGACAACACAATGGACCAGAATAGAAAACCAGATAGTTTACCCATTTAAGGTGACATTTAAATTAGAAGAAAAAAGTAGCTGAAAAATTAACTATGTATTTGGGGAAAAAAGAAAGTGGGCACACTATTCCATTCTTTATGTCAAAAAAATTTTCAAATGGATATGAAGGATTTATATACTAAAAATAGACCATAAAACTCTAGAGAAAAGAATAGGTGAATTTATAATACGATAGGGAATGGAGCACATAAAACCCAGTATCCCTAAATACTTAAGAAATCTGACTATATAAAAACTTATATTTTTTAAGATTTTATTTATTTATTTGACACAGAGAGAGAGATCACAAGTAGGCAGAGAGGCAGGCAGAGAAAGAGGGAGAAGCAGGCTCCCGTTTGAGTGGAGAGCCCGATGCGGGGCTCGATGCTAGGACCCTGGGATCATGACCTGAGCTGAAGGCAGAGGCTTTAACCCACTGAGCCACCCAGGCGCCCCAAGTTGAGACTTTTTGAAGCCACTTGCATTTCTCTCTAAAATGTTGGTTTATATTCTTTACATATTTCATATAGGATTAAATCTTTGAGGACTAAGGAGATGAGCCCTTCTGTCTGTCACTCATGATGCACTCATTCCCACTTTTTTTTCTACCTCAGTTTATAGTATATTTTACAGAGAAGTTTTAAATTTTTATATAGTCATGGGGCACCTGGGTGGCTCAGTGGGTTAAAGCCTCTGCCTTAGGCTCAGGTCATGATCTCAGGGTCCTGGGATCGAGCCCCACATCGGGCTCTCCGCTCAGCGGGGAGCCTGTTTCCCCCTCTCCCTCTGCCTGCCTCTCTGCCTACTTGTGATCTCTCTGTCAAATAAATAAAATCTTAAAAAAAAAAAAAAAAGAGGCTCAACTTCACTCATAACTAGAGAAATGCCAACAAAAACAAAGCCATCTTCTTTGTCACTCCTATCAGAGCTGCAGAGATCAGTATGTTTGATCACGCCCAGTGCCAGGGAGAGTGTTGGGAAACAGGCTCACTCAGATTCCCTGGAGAGTTAAATTGGGGCAACTTTTAGGGAGGACGATTTGGCAATAGCTGTCAAAATCCTATGACCCAGAACTCACTGCTCAGATTTTTAATCCACAGATCTCCATGCAAAAGTCTTCTAGTTTGGACAAACAAGAATGGTCAAGACCTATACTTGAAGGCAGTCCCCTTTCTTGGGTTTTGCTTCCCAGTGCCTTAGCTCAGTGGGGCCCAAGCCCCTTTGTGCATCCAAATCCACTGGAGGGCAGCTGGAAGACCGGTTGTCGGGCCCCACTGCTGGAGTTCCTGACTTATTGGGTCTGGGGAGAACCCAAGAATCTGCATCAGACACAGAGAAAGAGAGGGAGCACAAGCAGGGGGAGTGGGAGAGGGAGAAGTAGGCTTCCAGCTGAGCAGGGAGCCCGATGCGGGCCTCGATCCCAGGACCCTGGGATGGGATTATGACCTGAGCTGAAGGCAGACGCTTAACAGCTGAGCCACCCTGGCGCCCCAAGAATGTGCATTTCTAACAAGTTCTCCAGTGATGCTGAGGCTGCTGGTCTGGGAGCCACCCTTTTAGTTTGTTGTGGGGACTAGGGTGGATGGAGGGATGGGGGCCTGGAGGGGTGAGTTCCTTTGAGGGGAGGAGGAGGAGGCAGGGTGGAGATGAGGAAGACTCCCCAACATAGGACTGGGGAGAGGAGGAGGTGGTGCAGTGAGCTGCCCAGAGAGGGACCTTTGATCTGCCTAAGGAGACAGGACTTTGGTCCCCGTTCCCAGCCTCATTAAAGACACCTCCCCCACCTCAACTCTGCTGTTTCTGAGACAGCATGGACTGAAAATCAGAGAGCCAGGATACCTGGGACAGGGAAAGGTGCCCCCGTTCCTCAGACAAGGCTCGGAGGTGGTAAGATTGGGGTGGCATACTGGAGAGTATCCCAGCTGAGGGGCGTAATTCTCGGGTGGGCTCAGCTGTTTTGATTTGATGTTGAGAAATAACATCTTTTCAAAATATGGTGCTGGGAAAAATGGATATTCCCATGCAAAAAGGTGAAGTTAGACCCTGACCTTGCACCATATATAAAAACTAAATGGATCGAAGACCTGAACACATGAGGGAAAACTGTAAAACTCATAGGTGCAAAATAACATGAATCCTCTTCCATCTAAGAATCAAGGTGGAATAAAATTCTTACCCATCTCAGAAATCTAAACAGTTGAACCTGAGCTGTGAGCCCCAGATATCCTTCACTGGTAAGGAGGTAGACTGACTTCCTGGTGGAAGGCTGAGGCAAAGGGCATCCCTGTCCCAATCACCTCACTCTGATTGCCAAGCCCTCCCTCCCTGCTCCTTTTAGCAAGGTGAAACTTACATACAGGAACCTGAACGAATCTGGCGTGGAGACCTTGAATTTTTTCCTATGTACCTGTCCAGCTACTGCCCCCATCAAGATCTAGAACATCTCCAGCATCCCCAAAGTCTCTGTTATGACTCTTCCTCTGCAATACCCCCAAACGTGATGTTATCTATCTAGTTCCACTGTTTAAACTTCATATAAATAAACGGAATTACGGTTACTGCTCTTTTGTGTTTGCTTTCTTTTAGTCAACATTTTTTTTTTAAGATTTTGAGAGGGAGAAAGTGGGAGGGAGGGAGAGAGAGAGAGAGAGAGAAAGCATGCCCACCCACGACTTGGGGGAGGGGCACAGGGAGAAGCAGACTCTGCTGGGGGTGGGGTGGGGAGTTGAGGAGGGCTCCATCCCAGGACCCTGGGATCACAACCTGAGTGGAAGGCAGACACTTAACCAACTGAGTCACCCAGGCGCCCCTAGTCAATATAATATTTTAAAGATTCACCCTGTCCTGGCATGGGTCCAGCATTTTTTCTTTTTCGTCGCTGTGTAACATTCCATAGCAAGATAAATCAGTTTGTTTCCATTCATCCGTTGGACATCTGGGTTGTTTCCAGTTCTAGGTTGTCATGAATAAAGCTGCTACACAATTTTTGTAAGTGTCTTTAGGTGGGCATAAGCACTTTGTTTCCCTCTTGGGAATACACGGAGAAATAGAATTAGATGATCATAGAGCTTACCTATGTTCAGCCTTCCTAGGTACTGCCACATTATTTTCCAAAGTGATCGCCTCAATTCACCCACCAAAAATGCATGATAGATCTGGTTAATTCTCAATCTTCCCACATTTGGCATTCCTCTTTTAATTTTGGTTTCTTAGATGGGATCATTCCTTTTTAAGTTTGAAAAATATTTATTTAAAACTAGTAAGAGTTTTATTTACCTAAAATGGGTGGTCCAGGGATGCTGAATGTTTGAGAAATTTTCTGGACTCTTGTAAGTATTCAGAAATTCCCTGAGGACGTGTGGGTGTGTTTCTGCCTATGTATGTGCCATAGTCACAGACCCCACCCTCCTTGCCTTGGAACAGACCCTTCATTTCCCCATGAACAGGAAGAGCTTAGCTGGGATCCCAGAGGGAGATGTTTCCCATCACCAACAACATCTGGGGAACATCTGGTGAGCCCATCCCAGGACAGGGAGACACTTTGCTGGAGAAAACACATCACTTATTTGATTATTTTTATTCTCCTGTATTTTCTCTTTTTCTCTCCTTCCCTTCCTGCGCCCCAAACCCCACCACCCATTGGGCTCCCTGCTCTAAGCCCCCACTCCAGCCCTTGCCAACTCCTTGCCCTGCTCTCCGTCCCCTCTAGTCTCCCCAGTACACTGCCTAGCAGAATGCAAACCTAGGCAGCCTGAGACACCCCCATTAACTCCAGTGCTCAGCTCTGCCCAGATGATCAGCAGGCAGCGACTTCTAGAAAGTAACTCAAGGAAATTGAAGCTGGTGGGGTTCTCCAGCCCAGAGCCTCCATTTTACATGTTGGAAGAGTGAAGTCCAGAGAGAGAGAGAGGTGACAAGTAGAGCGTCATTCCACTGTAAGTCATAGAAACTCCCTTCTCCTGGGGACCTGACCAGAGGATTTGAGGCAGGAAGGAGGCGGCAGTGGAAGAAAGGATTCCTTGGAACCTAGAAGGTCTGCAACCAGCAGCTACAGGGAGGACAGGGCTGAATGTCTGAGGGGGTGGTGGTGGGTGTGTGGCCACCTGCCATCATAGCCCTAAGGACTGAGTCACCTCTGACAAATGACACCCAGCTCTGGAGCCTTTAAACTCCCTCTGGAGCAGTCTTAGCCACACCCATGGCTCAAGGTACCGCTGTATGCTGATGACCCTCCGGTCTCCCTTCCAGCCAGCCCGCACGCTCCTAGAGCCCCAGCTCCCTGTACACATTTACTAAGTATACTTAATGTATTCAACAGGTTCCTACAGAGCACGGAGGAGAGTCAGACACAGCCCCTGCCTTCCCGTTACTCCCATTCGATGCAAGGAAATGCACAAGTAAACCACACAACTGAGTGCGACGTAGGTACAGGCTGGAGACGAGCATCTTGGGAAGTCCGAATCGGGATGAGGAGGACACAGCCCCCAAACCGATCCTGGACCAACGGGACTGGAGTGATTATCAAGGGGTGTGGGTGGGAGTGCAGAGAGAAACGAGATTTAGAGCAGAATACCTCACGTGTAAATTAAAACTACATGCAGCTGTACCGATACTACATGTAGAGTGAAAAAATTAAAACATATGTATACCTATTCCAGACACTGAAATGGAGGAGCAGGGCAGTGGGGGATGGGAGCACGAGGAGAGAGTGGTAAGGCTGCAAAGGTGGGCAAGGGCCGGATTATTTGGGCTTTGTAGGCCCCACTGAGTTGAGACTTCATCTTGAGGACACTGGGAAGTCACTGGAAGCTTGGCTCCCGCTGTCCAGACACCTGCCCCTACAGGTCCACTCAATACATACAGGAAGGACAAGAGCTGTAGCTTCGTCCAACCTGCTTTCCTCCTATTTTTCTTCCCTGGAAAGGTAAAGGGCAGGCAGACCCCTTCTGGACCGCTCTACCTAAGCACCTGTGGCTGGAGATGGCCCTCACCATCATCTCCACCCCAGAGCCATCCCTGCTGGAGAGGACTCCCCCACCCCCCACCCTCACCCCCCACCTGGAGGAAGGTAGAAAGGAATCCTGAGGGTTGGGCTAGTCAGTGACAGCATTCATCTAGGACAGTCAGAGAAAAACCCAGAATGCAGCGGGAGCAGGACTGGGAGGGGGAGGGTCAAGCTCCCACGAAGGCTCCCTGGAGGAGGCAGTGCAAGCTGAGACCTTAAAGGCGATGAGATTCTGGGAAGCAGCGAGAAGGAGGACAGGCATTCCAGGCGAGAGGAACGCTGTGCAGTAAAGGTGCGAAGGAAGAATCGCTCAAGGGACATGCGTGGTGGGTAAGGTCTGATCTGAGGTTGGGGAGAAGGGCAGAGGATGGTCTCCTGCCCAGGTCTCGCTGCCGGGGCATGCACACACTTTCCCCTGTGCAGTAATAAGGGAGAGCTGGCCCCTAGTCAGGAAAGGCCTTGGCGGGAGCAGAGAAGGCAGTGGGCCATTTTAAGTAGCCAGGGTCTGGCTCGGAAGAAATCTTTTTTTTTTTTAAGGAGGGATGGGGAGGGAGTGGGTGGGGGGAAGTTGTTTCCAGGAACCCCCAGCTCACTCAGGGCTTCTGCAGGATCTCTGGCCGTTGGGCAGAGGTGAAGGTCAGGCCCACAGATGACCTCCCCCTCCTCCACTCCCCCCGCACCCCCTCCCCCGCCCAGGTTCCTCTCCAATCAGTTTACTTTTCAGGCGGATTTGGGGGTGGGTGGTAAGGAGGGCGCAGAGGAAGGACGTTTAGATTGGATGATAGCAACTGCCACGGTCAGGGTGGGGGCGAAAGCCTTGGAGGCTGCCTTGGCTCTGCCACGGTCGCCCGGTGGCCTTCCGGACGCTCCGCGCTGCTCCGGGCCTCAGTCTACCCATCCGCGAACCGGGGCCGTGTGGCGAGGTGGGGAATCTCTGCGACCCCGCTCTGGCGGCTGGGAGCGTCGGCGACTTAAAGAAACCGCGGGAGGGGGACGGGCGAGGGCGACCGAGGGCGCAGGTTGGTCGCGGCGCCCGCGCGGGGTCAGAGTCCGCAGGGAGGCCCCGCGGGCCTCTTCGCCCGGCTCGGGGCGGGCGGGGTGGGGGGAGGCGGCGCCTCCGGGGCGGGGCTGCCGGGCGGCCTGGCGGGAGGCCGGGCGTGCGTCAGCGCTGCGAGCCCCGGAGTTTTCCACTGACGAGGAGGGCGGAGCGGCGGGCGGGGCCGGGCGCAGCCAGTCTCCCGCCGCCGCCGCCGCTGCCGGACGCGCAGAGCCAGAGGGGCGGCTGGGCCGACGGCTGCCCGGCCGAGCGCACACGGGGTCGCGGCGCGGGGGGCGTACCCGGCCGGGACGCGGGTCGCGTCGGTGTCGCGGGCGAGCTCCCGGATCGCAGGTGAGCGCCGAGGGGCTGCGGGCCCGGCGGGCCGGGACCTTGGGGACGGGGCGTCCCACGCAGGGGGCTGCGCCCCTCCGGCCCCTGCCACTTGCCCCCCTTCCCCCGGCGCCGGGGCGGGGACGGCCCGGCTCGGCCCCAGACTGCGCGCGCCGGGCCGGCGTCCGGGGAGAGGAGGCGGAGAGGCGAGAGTGGCAGGTTTTCGCTCCCCTCCCCCGCGCCGCCGCCGGTACCCCGAGAAGTCGCGGCGCCCCGAACCCGGTGCGAGTGGCGGCCGAGCGGAGGTTGGCGCCGGTGGCGGGGTGACGGGGTGCGCGCGTCCACGGGAGTTTCCTTTTGACCCAGTTGCCTGCGAACTTTTCAGAAGTTCCTCGCGTGGCCAGAGCAGGTGACATTTGTCGCCTTCCTCCTCCGGCTCCCCCCCCACCACCGGGGGCGGGCACCGGGGTTGCGGCGCGTGCCGGGCGCCCCCGGCCGGCGGGGGTCAGGGAGGGAGTGGAGGGAAGAGCGAGCAGGAGTGAGGCTTCGTGAGTCACGGACCCCGGCAGGAGGGAGGGAGGGTGGGAGGAGGGATTGTGTCGTACGCTCACCTGTTTGTCAGTCACCGTCACACGCAGAGGCCGCCGCTGTGAGTCACGGGCGCAGCCCCACTGGCCACCCGCGGGCACACGTAGGCTCTCTCCCACGCACTTCTCCCCTCTCCAGCACGTACTTCCTCCAGGTCCTCAGTTTCCCCTACTCGGGGGCCCTTCCACAAGCACGCACTCTTGGATGTCCCCACCGCAGCAGCCCTCACACACTTAGTCACTCCTGCTCTCTGGCACAGTCACACACAGAGCCTACACTCCTGACACTGGAGGAGCCCTCTCGGCTGCACTGCCCACCCCACACCTCCACTCAGATGTCTCACAGTCCTCTGAAGCTGGCCGCCCCCGCTGGCCCCCAAATCCTTGACATCACCGTCTCTTCCGTCTCCATATCCGGAGGTGGAGGTCGCCTAGTCTATTCCCCTTTCTCCTTTGCCCTCCCCCTCCTGTCATCGCTCACCTAGCCCTGGCCTGGGGCCAACTAGTCACACCCCCTCCGGTCGGGGACTGAGCCATCTTTTTAAAATGCAAATCTGGTATTGTCACTCCCTACTTAAATCCTTCTGTGGCTTCCAGTGCCCTCAGGCTAAAGCCTGCCCCGCCAGCCCTGGCTCTCGAAACCTGTCCCAGGACGCCCCTCCCCCTCACCATTCTGGCTCGCACTGTCTCCTGCGGTGCCCCCTCTGGAACTTTCTACCTCCCTTCCTCTTAGAGATTGTTTTTACCCTCAGCTTTCTCCCTCCTGTCCCACCCCTCCGACCTGCCATCCCAGCACTCGCCGTGGTTTTGTAACTATATTCCTTGCCCCTAAACTCAAAAGCTGCAAGGGTGCAACCCTAGTGTGGGTCTTGCTCCCTGTTTGCCCAAGTGCCTGACACAGTGGTTGGCATGCCGTGGGAGCTCTGTATTTGTTGAATGAATGAATGAGAATGCAGGAGGCCTTGCATAGGTGGAAGAAACATTTGCTGTCAGGTGCAATTTCCCTTCCGCAGGAGCAGTTGGCCTCCTGTGGCCAGCAGACATTTGGCACCTACCCAGTGCCAGGCCCTGGAGGCCAAGGCTGAGGAACTGTGCCCTCCCCGAGGATCACTTTCCGAGGGATGGGGGGATGGGGTGTGCTAAGGCTTCCTGTCTGCCCTCTCTGTGCGGCCCAGGGTGTTTTTCTAGCCAATCCCAGTGGGGGCCAGAGGTACTCAGAGGTGTCTTTTCCTTGTCCCAGGAAGTAGTTCCCGAGAGTGTGGAGTCAGGTGACCCCAGGTGCTGGGGGCAGCTGCCCTGACTAGGGCCTGGGGATCTGAGGTTAAGGGATGCATTCTTCAGATTCCCGGAGGAGGATGGAAGCAGCTGACGGGCCCTCTCCCCAGTATCAGCTCTGGTGGGGAGCTGGGGCATCAGGACTGCTGAGCTGCAGGGAGGAGTTGATGTGACTTCCCGGAGACCCTGAGATATCCCCCTGGCCCCCAGAGAGCCTTTGTTTGCCTGGTGCCCGGGGCGAGGTGGCCTTCCTGGGATTCACAGTGTGGCCTGAGTGTGTAGATAGTTAGGAGCAGTAGAGTGGGGAAGTCTCACCCCTTCATCCTGAGCTGTCCAAGTCCTGTGTGGTGACAGGAGGGGGGCCTGATTTCAGGGCCCAGGCAGATCCCGGAAGGAGCCTTGGCTCTGTTTGATTGAGGGCCTGTCTCGGGCTCCTCGGGGGTGTGGCATTTCTGTCTGAACCAGCTCCTGGGAATTGCTTTTCCTTCCTCCAGGACCCTGGGAGGGGGCCGTGTTCACCCTGGGAACAGAGCCATCGTTGGGATCTTGATTCCTGGGGAGCTGCTGAGGGCCCTTCCCCCTCCTCTGACTCACTGTCTGACACTTTTCTTGGACTCTTTCACTATCTTTCATTCCTTTTTCTGACTTGGCCTGTCCTTGTCTCTGGCTGAGTCTTTTTCTCATCTCCTGCCTCTGCCTCTCTCGGCCTCTGGAATCCCAGGTGGGACAGAGAAGCACAGGACCCGAGGGCTGCTCCTTCTCCTCCTCCCACCCCAGAGGAGTATCTGGGAACAGCTCAGTTCTCATTACACTCTGGGTCTGCAGATCCTGCTAGGGGTTCACCACTAGAACCTGTGGCATGGCGGTAGCTTCCCTGTGTCCCTCTTTTCCTTGTGTTCCTTGGAGCTTCTAATGCCTTCACCTTAAATCCCCATTCTGCAGACATACCCGAGGCAGGGCCAGGGTGTCTGGCTTAAATCTACTGGCGTGATAACTGTTTGTTTACTTCTGGGGAATAGGGAGCCTCCTGAGATGCCTGTGTTGGCACCTGACTGCAGCCTGAGCTTCCTACCCTCAGAACCACCCCTCCTGTGGCTCGAATGTGGGCACATCCCTGTGGTCTGCATGTGTGTACCCCCAGACTAACTGACAGGATCCGGAATTCGCACTGAGGTCCACCTCTGCTGGTCTTTAGGACCTTCTCTATGCCGGAATCTGTTGTAGGCATGGGTACCGGGATGGCCAGGCAGAGAGGCCCTCCGCCTGGCGTGAGGCCGCCGCAAGACTTTGAGAGAAGGGCTCGGGTAGGGGAATCCCAGGGCCCGTGGGAGCCCAGAGAGGCATGTAGTCAGGAGTGAGGAGTGGGGGTTTCAGGGAGGCCCTCTTGGAAATGACTGTTAAGGGAGAGTAGGCTGGGTTCCAGCTTGTGCAAAGGCCAGGAGGCGGGCGAGTCATGGCAATTAGGGGAACTGCAAGTTCAGCTGGAATAGAGTGAGGGGAGAGGGGGAGGCAGCAGCCAGGCCTGCTTCAGCCTCTCGTGGAATTCTAGGCTTGATCCTAAGGGCCAGCTTTCCTAAGCATGGGGGTGGCAGGCAGAGATCTTTAGGAAGATCACTCTGGCTGCAGGGGGACAGCATGAGCAGAGGCAGGGGACATAAGACTGTAGCAGTGGGTACTAAGTATAAGGTAATAAACTTAAAATTGAAGGAGCCGTACAGGAAATGCATAAAGCATATGAATCGTATGTGTACAAGCTAGATGAATTTTTAGTTTTAGACATTCCTGGAACCACCAGCCGGATCAACACAGAACATTTCAAGAAACCCACCCACCCAGAAGTGTACCCCCCCCCCCGCCATGGTCCCCAGTGCGTATCAAACACCCGCCCCTCCCGTTCTGACTTGTATCATCACTGATGGGGTTTGCCTTTCCTTGAACTTCATTCACATGTATTCTTGGGTCTGGCTTCTTTCATTCCACATGGCATCACTGAGATTCACATGTTGTATCCAGGAGCTCCTTTTTCTCGCAGTGTAGAATGCCATGTTCACTCAGCACTTACCAGTGTCCTACGAACTTCACATGTATTGATTCCCGTAAACCTCCCAACCCCGTGAGGTCTTAAAGAATTGGGAGTCCCCGAGAGCTTAAGGACCTTGACCGGGGTCACGCAGCCGAGTAATAGCCAAGCCAGGGTTCCAGTGCAGGCTGTGTGGTTCTGGAGCCAAGGTTCCTGACGCTATGCTGATGGCCTCCCCAGCCCCCCCATGTCTCTGCCTATCCCGGTGTGCATTAAGCGGGCTCGTGTGTGCTTGCAGGACCGGGGGCCTGGATGTGGCTGGAGGGCGAGGGAGGAAGGAGCTGTTGAGGATGGCTGCAGGTTTCTGGCTTGAGTAACTGGGTGGGTGGCAGTGCCGTTACTAAGATAGGGAACACAGGAAGAGGAACAGATGGCATGGGGTGGGGGTGGGGAACGGAGACAAGGGGTTCGATTTGGGGCCTATGGAATTTTGTGTCTCTAAGGGATGGCCGGGCAGACATACAAAGTGGGCATTTGGTTTCGGCGGGGGTGGGCCTCGGGCTGGGGTGTGTGATTAGGCCGTCAGCACCCTGTGGACAGCATCTGGAGTTTGGGAGAGGATGGGGTCTCCCCGCGGGGCTGGTCGGGGCAGCGTATGTGGGTGCGCTTTGCTGGCGTGTGTTCGTGTGTGTCTCTGGGCCTGCACGTGGGTATATGTGTGTGTGCCTGCCTCTGGGTCACGAGTTCCCCCATCTCCTAGGAGGAGGCTGCAGGTCAGCTGGGAGCTGGGTTGTTTTTGTTTGTGGTTTGGTGGGGGGGTTGCGGGTGCCAAGCCTGAGAAACTACCCGCTGAGAAGTCCCCGGAAGCACCTGTGCGTTCTCTTCCCCTGGCCCAGTGTGGAGGGTTAGCAGGGAGGGGAGTTTCTCTTGCTTCTCTCTTGCCTGTGGGGAGAGGCTGTGCTCAGGACGAATTTTATCCAGTAAGTCTACTGACCACACACACCTTCTAGATCTAGGATCCAGAGACTTTGTCCTAGGCTCGGCAAAGGGGGACAAGGGTGTTTAGAAAGGACACCTGAGTAGAGGAGATCTCCAGCCTTCTGGTTGGTTTTTCCTGTTCTCATTTCCTGTGATGGCAGTGGGGGAGGGGCTCCCCTGCGCTAGGGCCTCTGCACCGTTTCCCCTTCCTCCTGGTGACCTCCTGGGGCCCAGGCCTGAGCCCTGGAGGACACAGAGAGACAAGGTAGTCCTTAGGACTGAGTCCTTTGGGGATTCCCAGGGAGAGCGGAGGCATTTAGGGGTGGGAGCCCCAACTCCACTCCCCTTAGCCGAGGCCAGCCAGGCTGTGGGAGGCTCCGGTAGCACCCGAGGCTGAGACCCTCAAAGGGGAGACACAGTAAGCTGTGTGTCCTTAGGCGCCCCCAAGTTACCAAGCTACCAACAGGAGAGTGGGACTTCATCTTGACCGGTCAGTTTCACTAAGAGTTGTTGTGTGTGTTAAGAGGAAAAAAATAATTTCCATCGGAAGTTAATCAGACAAACAGGGCTAGATGTTGGAATAGAGGCAAGATGTAGATGCATTTTTGAGATCAAACAGGAGTTGTTAGAGACACAGCCAGGCCTGGAGGCAGGGGACTTCTGTGGGGCGGGGGTTTCTGAGGGAAAGTCTGGGCAGCTCTGTCATGGGAGAGGAGGGGCTCCGGAAAGTCCTGTGTCTGGGAGTCGGGGTCAGTGTCGAAGCCAGCCTGTTCCCCGGAGTGCCCTGGTCAGCCTGGCCCCAG
Organism: Nasua narica; assembly: GCA_028533885.1. Lineage (NCBI taxonomy): Eukaryota > Metazoa > Chordata > Mammalia > Carnivora > Procyonidae > Nasua > Nasua narica. The sequence goes on along the minus strand of CM052799.1, from coordinate 59,477,640 downwards.
AGACAGAAGGAGAGAGCGAGCGAGCGAGCGCGCAGGGTGATGTGTCTGTGGGTGTGCTGGGGGGTGGTGGCGGCGGAGGAGGGGGAAGGAGAGCCACTGTACAGGGCTGTGCAGGCGGTGGCAGACGGCCGCACACACACAAAGGCACACAGATGCGAGCCGTGTGAATCACCCAGCCAGTGAGTCAGCCCCCAGGATTCCTGTCGGGGAGCGAGCGGGGCCCGGCTGAGGTCTGTTGGTCCATCTGTTGGTCTGCTGTATGCGTGTGTGTAGGTGGGTTGTAGGAGGTAGTGGGGAAGGTTCCCGGTGGTGTCCTGGGAAGGCTTTGGGGCAGAGGTGGTGGGAGTCTGCCAGTGCCAGGAGGAGGGTTTGGACCTCAGTGCCCTGCCTGCCGCAGGAAGCCTCTCGGAGGCGTCGCCCTGCACGCAGAGCCCAGGGGGAGGCCGGGGACGCCTTGGAGGGTAAGGGGAGAGTTGATCGAGGCTGAGCAGCCGCCGCTGCAGGCCTGCCACTGAGAGCCTTCTCCTTTCCGTTCCAGGCTGTCGGAGCACAGACCCCGGAGTACCCCCTGCCCCACCATGACTGGGCCGCTGAAGAGGAAGTTTGACCAGCTGGATGAGGACTCCTCCTCGCTCTGCTCATCCTCCTCCTCTTTGTCCTCCTCGGGCCGTCATTCTCGCTCCTGCTCTCCAAGCTCTTCAGTCTCCCCGGTCTGGGACTCCGATGAGGAGGGCCCCTGGGATCAGCTGCCCTTGCCTGACCGCGACTTTTGTGGCCCCCGGAGTTTCACCCGTGAGTCCCCCTCCCCTGGGAACTACCACATCCCTTTCTTCCTTCCTGAAGATGAAATTGGGAGGCCCCTGACAAAGCCATTCTGACCTCTGGAGGTCGTGTCCCCGCGGCTTTGGCTCCCCACCTGGGCCCAGCTCGATTCACCTTCGACCTCAGGACTCCCTGCTTACAAGTCCTACAGGTCAGGACGGAGCTCCTCAGAGTGGCCCTGGGGCCCTCTGGCTCCAACTCCTCCCTTACGTTCCAGTTTCGTTCCTCCGGCTTGTACACCCTGTCCTACCAACTGAACCACTGGAGTCCCACGCCCCACACTCGGCACTGCAGGGCCTGTCGGGCCGGTCCCTCTCCTGTCAAAATGCCGTTTGGCTTTGCCTGAACATAGTGGAAAGGTTTCGTCCCCAGTTACTTTTCAAGCTGGTGTCATTCTGATTTCAAAATGACAAAGACGGCCCTAAAGCAGTCTTTGGAAAACAAAGCTTGACTTTTCCATTATTGCTGCCCCCAACCCCAGGGAACCTTTTTAGACAATATTTTTCCAAAGTATCGCTGCTGGGACACTTTAATATCCCGGATATGGTGTCTTTGTTTATGTACTAATAGGTATATCTGTGTATTATGCATAGAAAAAGAGTATGATTTTTACCACAGAACCTAACGGTATGTTAACTAAACTGTGGGCTTATTCTGGCAATATAAGAATGGTTTATTATGTATAAAATCCAGCCTTAGAATTTACTTAATGACTATGTCAGAGGAGAAAAAATAGGAGAGCCTCCATGGATGCTGAAAAACATTTGATAAAATGTCATGTTCCTTCTAGATAAGGCCCTTGGTAAAATAGGAATAAGTGAATTCTACCGTAAGTGATTAAAAATACGTGTCTCAGCCCAAAAGCTGGCATTCCAGTCAGTGAGGAAATACTGGAAGCCATCCCGCTAAGGAACAAGATGAGGATGCTGTCACCACTAGTAGTTAACATTGTTCAGTAAGTGCTACCGAATTCAGTTTGCAGAGAGAATAAGAATCCTATGTATTCTATGTATTGAATTGGGACAGAGAAAATAATATATTAAGTTGAAATACACGCAGTTGCCAATATTCAGCTGTTTTAAAACAACTACTTATGGTTCAATTAAAAGCAATAATATATCAATATTTGTATAGAATATACCAAATATAGCTTACTAATCAATATACAATCCATAACTTAGGAAGGCAATTCCAAATAACAGCCTTTCTAAGCCTGTTGCAAAATGCCAGAAACTGTAAAGGAAAAGGTCGATATATTTTTAATTACATGGCCTTAGAAGTTATTTTATAAAATGCCTTGAACAAAAATAAAAGACTAAAGTATTTGCACAGATAGGTTAGACAGATGATCAGTGTCTTTAATATCGTATATAAAGAGCTCCTACAAATCAATAAAAAAACTATAGAAAACTGCATAAGGAACCTATAAATGGCTAATAAAAATGGGAAAGATGTTTAATCTCACAAATGCCCTCATTTGGACTGGTAAGTAACAGTAAGCCCATGTTGACCTAGGAGTGGCATTCAATTTTACCAGCTCTAATCCCAGCCAGGCTGGCTCCTAAATGCAGATCCATTTCTTTTTTTCTCGGGGTGGGAGGTCAGAGCAGGACATGTGAGGAGAGGCCGTTCAGCACCATCTTCTTGGAGCTCTGCTGTCCCTCACAGAGAACTAATGCCCTGCTCCTTTCCTCCATGCCTTCCAGCCCTGTCCATCCTGAAGCGGGCTCCCCGGAAGCGGCCAGGCCGTGTCGCCTTCGATGGCATCACCGTCTTCTACTTTCCGCGGTGCCAGGGCTTCACCAGCGTGCCCAGCCGTGGTGGCTGCACTCTGGGTATGGCCCCTCGCCACAGTGCCTGCCGCCGCTTCTCCTTGGCTGAGTTCACCCAGGAGCAAGCCCGGGCACGGCGTGAGAAGCTGCGCCTACGCTTGAAGGAGGAGAAGCTGGAGGCACTCCGGTGGAAGGTAGGGGAGATCCCTCTCCATCACCCGGGCCAAGCTTCTCAAGTCCTAGCCTTAGAGGGGAGGGGCCTCCGGGGCGGGAGCCCTATGCTCATGTATTTGGGGAAAGAGGCCCTCGGGGCCAGTATTGCCCCATCAGGGCCTGTTGCCTGGATTATCTGCAGACAGAGGGGCGTGGAAGGGCCCGTGGTTGCCGCAGGGGCTGGGGGGATGGTGCCTGAAGCTGTCTGACCTCGCCGTGTGGTGGTTGGGGAGTTGATGTGACTTTGGGGGTCCGGAGGTCGGGCTGGCTGCGGAGGGAGGCCAGGGGCCTGTCCGTGAACTGGGAAATGACAGGAACAGGAAATCTCTTTGCAAATGCCCCGAGGGCAGTGTTCTTGGCCTGCCCGTTCACTGTGGTATCTATGGTGCCCGGCCCAGAATAAATACGCGTGGGGGACATCTGTCTAGTGACTGATGGCTGGGGGGGCCAAGACCCCTGTCTGTCTCTCACATCCCTCCTCTCTCCCGTGGATACAGCTTGCAGAGACCGGGGTAGCCGAGACGGAGGCCAGCCTGCCGCTCACAGTGGACGCCATTGACGATGCCTCTGTGGAAGAGGACTTAGCCGTGGCCGTGGCCGGCGGCCGGTTGGAGGAGATGACCTTCCTGCAGCCCTACCCGGCCCGGCGGCGGCGGGCTCTGCTGCGGGCTGCGGGCGTGCGGAGGATCGACCGCGAGGAGAAGCGGGAGCTGCAGGCTCTGCGCCAGTCCCGGGAGGACTGCGGCTGTCGCTGCGATCGGGTCTGTGACCCCGAGACCTGCAGCTGCAGTCTGGCGGGCATCAAGTGCCAGGTACAGGCTGGGAAGGGGAGCCTGAGGTCGGGGGCTTCTCTGGGCTCCGCGGGATCCTCACTCGTGCTCTGCTCTCTCTGCAGATGGACCACACCGCGTTCCCCTGCGGCTGCTGCAGGGAGGGCTGCGAGAACCCCAAGGGCCGCGTGGAATTTAATCAGGCCCGCGTGCAGACCCACTTCCTCCACACGCTCACCCGCCTGCAGCTGGAGCAGGGGGCCGAGAGCCTGGGGGAGCTGGAGGCTCCCGGCCAGGGCTGCCCCGCCAGCCCTGGTGAGCAGGTCCTGGCCCCCGCCTTCCCGCCGGCCACGGCCCCCGCGAGCAGCGAGCTGGGAGACAACAGCTGTAGCAGCGACATGACCGACTCCTCCACGGCGTCGGGCGCGAGCGAGGCCCCGAGCAGCACCGCCCACCCAGCGCTGCCTGGCCCCGGCTTCCAGCCCGACATGGATGATGACAGCCTGGCCCGGGTCCTGAGTCTCAGTGACTCCGACCTGGGAGGGGAGGAGGAGGAGGAGGAGGAGGAAGGGGGGGTGGGGAGCCTGGACAACCTCAGCTGCTTCCACCCAGCTGACATCTTTGGTACTGGCGAGCCTGGTGGCCTGGCCAGCTGGACCCACGGCTTTTCCAGCTCCAGCCTCACGTCGGGCATCCTGGATGAAAATGCCAACCTGGATGCCAGCTTCTTCCTAAACAGTGGCCTTGAAGGGTTGGGAGAAGGCAGCCTCCCTGGCGCCTCGGTACTGCCCAGCTCAGACGCCGGCCAGAGCAACTCAGTGGACCTGAGCTTGTCTTCCTGCGACTCCTTCGAGCTGCTCCAGGCCCTGCCAGACTATAGTCTGGGGCCTCACTACACCTCCCGGAAGGTGTCTGACAGCCTGGACAACCTCGAGGCCCCCTACTTCCCCCTGCCTGCCTTTTCTCCAGCGGGGGACGCCGGCGCTTGCCTCCTGGAGTCCCTCGTGGGCCTGGCGGACTCCGCCGCTGAGGCCCCGGCGCCCTTCATGGACGGCCAGTTGTTTGAGGACCCGGGCCCAGCGCCCCGGGTGGAGCCGGTGCCTGTGTGAGGACTAGGGGACCTTCTCGTGGCCCCAAGAGCCCTGTTGCTGCTCTGTTGTAATTTGGGGGCTCCTGAGGTCTGTGTGTTATGGGTTTTCCCGTCGGCTGGCTCGTCCATGCGGGCACTCCGGAGTTTTGTGCAAACACCCTGGATTGATTTATTTATTTTTGTAACTTTTTCCGTGCTGAAGAGAGGGCGGAGAGGGGGCTTTCCCTTTTAGCCACCCACCCCCCTCCCCCCCTCCCCACCGCACCCCCCGAAGCCCACACAGTCTCTCCTTCCACTTTGCACGGTGTGTGTGCGCCAGGAACAGGAGGAAATACGGCTCCCCTGGAGCTTTGCATACCCCTTTTCGGTCTCGTGTGATATTCCTTAGCCCGAACAAGACAGGGCCGAAATCAGCCACTTCTAATGGCTTCTGCTGCCACCCTGAGCCCCAGACCCACGGGTGGCTGTATTTTCTGGACTGTGAAGACTATAATTTATTTCCATAATTTATTTGGAGACTAGGAGGTGTAGGGTTCTCCCCCCTGGCGGGTGGGCAGTGCTGGAGTCGGGCTGGGGCACAGCCCCCTGCCAGTCCCTTCCGCCTTGTAGTCCTGCAACCCTGCCCCGCCTGGGATTTGGGGCAAACCAGGTGTGGACTGGGCCCCTGTGCTCTACCGGCTCCGGGCTGGTGGCTGGGGACAGCGTCTAGGTAGGGGGCTGGGCTGGGCTGACAAACCGTGACCAAACCTGCTTCTGCCCCACACGGCCCCCTCTGCTTCCTGTCCTCTGCCTCATCATCTTCCTCCCCAAAGGCCACAGCCTTTCTTCTGGGCCCGCTGGTGTAGAAGGGAAGCAGGAAGCCCAGAGAGGGCAAGGGGCTAGCCTCGGGGCCCACAGCACGTCCCTGACGACTATGTCAGGGCTTTCTGGGCACTGCACGCCGGCCCGGGCCACCTGCCCGGACCCTAAGGCCAGTTGGCGGGGGTGAGGGGTGGCCCTTTGGGGCTTTTATGCCCTTCATTTGCTGATGTTGAGTTTTTGCATCCCAATTTCTGTATCGTCCTTGAGTGTTAGAACTATAATTTATTCATTTTTCTCTATGTCTGTGCCAAGAAGCTCAGGCTCTGGGCCTGCCTTCTTGCCCAGGAGGCCTTGCCAGCCTGTGTGCTTGTGGGAACACCTTGTACCTGGCTTACAGGTACCAATAAAGAGGCTCTATTTTTAAACAGTGTGGTCTGCATTTGTGGGACTGGGAGATGGGGGGCATGCCCTCGGGAGGTAGTGCAGAGGGAGGGGGAAATGGGCCCCGCAGGGCAGTGTGGACACTGAGGCGATGTTGGGGCAGGAGCGGGGGCCACAACCCAGTGGGCCTCCTCCCAGGCAGGCCTGTCACCTTGGAGACGAGAAGCCTGCTGGGAGGTTGCCAGGCAGGTAGAGCGGTTTTCCCTTGCCACGAGCCCATCTCTCTCCAGTGGTCTCCTGGGGAGCAGTCTTCTGCGACAGAGTTCTCCACTCTGGCTGTTTCCCACGGGTCACACTGAGCTGGTTGGGGCCTGGCCCCGAAGGCGAAGGCCCCCCCTCCCCACTCCCCCCAGCTAGGGGCAGGCAGTGGGATGCGGCTGGTAGAGGTCTCCGAATGGGGCTGAGCACCCGAGGCTCCTGAGGACCCGAGCCCCGAGCCCCGGAAGCTGCAGGGCCTCAACCATCTGCACCAGCCAGACCCGTCCGACCTGTCCCCAGCAGCCCGGCCGCGGGCCAGAGGAGCAGGCTGCACCCTGCCCTGGGGACTCCCAGCCCAGGGCCTGAGGAGCAAGATCAGCCTCCCCCTTAGGAATAATGATTTCTACCAAGTGCTGCAAGGGAGGACCAAAGAAGACCAGGTCTGGCTCTGATTCTTTGCCTTTTGGTCTGTGCTGGGCTCTCCTTACTTCATCTCTGTGGCTTCTTGGTTAAGAGTGTGGACCCAGGGTGCCGGGTTCAAATCCCAGCTCTCCTACCTGGCAAGGTGACTTATGCAAATCACTGCCCGTTCACCACCACTGGGTCTCGGTGTCCTTGATACTGTGCAAATAGTACCACCACTTGTCGCGTGGAAGCTCATTCAGTCCGCGTGTATGTGGCACTTAGGAGAGTACCTGGGGCATGCAAGCCTCTGGCTGTGTTTGTGACTTCCATTTTTTCATTTTTCTGCCTCTTTCTTTGTTTTATCCTCTCTCTCTCTTTCTCTCTATCTCTCTCTTTTTTTTTTTTTTTTGCCAGTGCTGCCACTCTTTGGGTATCTGTCTCTTACCTCTGGCCATGCGTGGACATGGCCTCATCGCCAATGGCCAGGAGAGGATCCACAGTTTGGTGCCTGGCCTATGGTGTGCAGCCTGTCCCTGTAACTAGCTCAGCCAGGGACGGCCAGGTCGTAGGCTTCTCCGGGTACAGCATCCTGGAGCATTCCATTGTTCTCTCTCCCTGCCGCTGGTCCTCAGCTGAGAACCCCCTTGTGGAGATCGCGTCAGCATGCACGACTCAAAGTCTGGGTCTCTGCAAGGGCTTCGAGGCCCTGCTCTGATTAGCCTGGGGGTCTGGACGGCAGCTTCAGGCCGCTCCAGCTCCCTGGCTGGAAGCTCCCACAGGCTCCTAAACCATGGACATAGCCCAAGGCTGGACTTGAACCTGGCCCCTCCCCGTCTAGGCCAACAAGATCACTTCCTGGCCTTTTTTTTTTTTTTTTAAGATAAATGAAGACAATTTAGGTTTTGCAGCAATAAAAATGTGACTAATGTACAATCCTTTACAGCATCATTCTCCATACAGACAGACCTGTCTCTCAACGACCCGCCCCAAGAAACCAGACTGTAAAGCAGATGCCAGTAAAGAGGACTGGTTTCCCATAGGAAGGACGGTAGTAACCTGGGGAAAGCATTCCAGACCATTGACTCAGATCAAGAGGCCATGCATGTGATTCGCAGGATATTACAAATACAAGGCTCGGCCACCACCAAGGACAATTCTGTCCATTCTAAAAGCGACTCCTACCTGTCTAGTTCCCAAACTGTCATCCCTGGACAACGTCTCTTGAAAATTTTGCCATAGCTGCATCCTACTCATACGAAGTATTTTGCCTGACATCAATTATATTGATACGCTTACAAGTTAGAACCGTTCTGAGTAACAGCACTCATGAATTCATGACTTCGTCATGCTAGTTATTTTTCTCTATTACGTAACAATGACATTTAAACACATAGTTATTAAACTGTAAACTATTTGCTGTATATCATTGGCAGGGATTTGTATCATGGTTTGGGGACACGCACATCTCATCTGATTTCCTGCCACAGAGGGGGACACTGAGGTCCGCAGAGCAGAAGGTCCTGGGAAGGTCACACTCCTCATTCCCAGTTCAGAGTTCCTTCCTCTGAGGCCAAACTGGCCCATTGCTGGCATCATGAACAATAAGAAGAGAGGTATTGGGAGCTGCAGCAAAAGTGACCTCTGTCACCCTCTGGCCAGTTACAAGTAACATGATTCCTCTAAATAGGGACCATTGCTTTTGTTCCCTGAGGTGTGAAAAGGGTTTCTGGAGGGTAAATTTGTTGGTCAGCGTCTTTTAGAAAATCTGAAGTAGGAGCTATTTTTTCTTGGGCTGTTATTTCCCTGTACCAGGCATGGGTCATCAGGTTTGTCCCAAACCAGGGAGGAGCAACAGAGGCCAGCGGATGACCTGGGGAGGGGACAGAATGTGCGGGAAGAGCGAGGCAAGGGCCTTCATGACCTGCAGGACGATGGCCTCCCTCACAGAGCCTCAGCTGCGGGACCCTCTTTGCTGGTCCTCCTGTCTGTCGGGCTCCCTGCTCAGCAGGAAGCCTGCGTCCCCCTCTCCCTCTCCCCCTGCTTGTGTTCCCTCTCTCACTGTGTCTCTCTCTGTCAAATAAATACATAAATAAATAAATAAAACTCTTTAAAAAACAAACAAACAAAACACAAAGCTTTGGGATGCCCCTTAGACCAGATGAGGCATGATTCAAGTAAACCACACACAATATAGGAATGGGTAAGAATATGTCATTTTCTGGATCTCTTCTCCCCTGCCCCACTTCCCAACCCCTCCTCGAAACTTCTGTAGCTTGATGGCTTCCACCCGCCCTGGCTCCCACTGACCACAGCTAGGGCCTCAGAGACCCTTGGGCCTTTTCCAAAATTTCTTCTCGGATTTGGGGGTAGTTAGGATGCTCTCTGAGGACCTGGACAGAGGGAGAAAGGGGGTGCAGCATCAGGCAGGGGTGTCCGTCTCTGCGCCAGGACCAGGCCACTGCACCAGCACCCCACCCCACCCCCAATGACTCCCAGGGCTTACAATGGCTTACATGGTGGCAGACTTCAATGGCCTCCACAAATCTCTTGTCCTTCAAGTAGTTGAAAGCGAGTTTGAAGCCTGTCCGGGGCACAGGGAACACAGACAGTGGCACCCTAACCACCCCAGAGCCAGGATGACGGTCCTCCCGCCCAGCGCCCTTCTCACCCACAAGCACCTTGGCTGCCTGTCTTACCAAGGCCAGGGTTGGCATGGTGACTGTACTTCCAGGCCAGCTCGTAGTTGGTGGCTGCGTCTTTGTAGGACTGCTCCTTCTCCATGATGAAGCCCATGTACTCATAGGCCTTGCAGCAGGACTGCAGGGAAAGCCACGGCCGGTCCCAGCACGGGGTACAACCCCGCAGGTGAGGAGGGGGGGAACAAGAGGAGGATGGTGAGCTGCATTAACTCCGACCTCTCAGGGACTCCAGCAGCATCTCCCACTTTTTCAAGGGGTCGACCGTGTGCCCTCTCTAGGCTACCCCGACGCTGGCATGACCCCTTTCCCCACAGCCCTGCTGCTCTGACCCCCTCGTCCCTCGAACCCTCCCCATTTCTTTTGGCTGCCCGACCCTGTGCACCTCCTCTTACCTAGCCCGATCCCCCTCCCCGTCCCCGCCCCCCGGGTCGCGGTCCCATCTTGCTTAAGCGTGCGCGTGCCCGCTTTTGTCCCGCCTCTTCTCATCGGGTTCCAGAACCCGCACCTCCTCTGCTCCCGACGCTCACGCGCCCCTCCCGCCCCGCCTCCACCTGGCGTCCCCGCTTCCCCGACGGCAGCGCGCCCCCTGCCTTGTTGTACTGCACGCAGCGCCGCAGCAGCTCCGAGGCCAGGTCGAACTTGCCGCCCTGGCAGTACAGGTCCGCCAGCAAGAGCCAGCTCTTCTCCAAGTCCTCGGCCTCGCCCAGCGCCCACGGGGCCTTGGCAAGACGCTTCAGCTGCGTGCGCGCCTTGGGGACCTGCTTCAGCAGCGCGTAGGCCTGCGCCATGGCCAGCAGGGCGGGGACGCTCTCCTTCTGCGCACGGAGGGGAGGGGAGGTAAGCGGGCGTGGGCGCACTGGGCCCCCAGCCTCGCCCCCACCCCGTCGCCCGTCCCGCGCACCGGCCCACCTCGGCCTGCGCCATCTCGATGAAGGTGCCCAGCGCCGCCTCCACGTTGGCCTTCTCCCTGGTGGCTAGCAGGCAGAGGCTCTGCAGCAGCCGCAGCTGGGTCTGGCCCAAGGCCGAGTGCGGGTAGAACTCACGCAGCAGCTTCTCCGCGGTGCGCACACCGTGCTGCTCCGAGTCCTTCCTGTCGGTGAAGCTGGGACCATCGGACACGGGAACCCGCGAACCCGCGAACCCGGGGGCCCTCACTTGGCCTGGACCCCGCCGAGCCCGCGGCTCTCCCCGCCTTTCCCAGAGTCCTGCCCCTGCGCCCCTCCCACAGGTCAGCCAGGCCCCTACTTGCTCTCAGGCACCAGGTTCTCAAAGGCCTCTCCGCCCAGGATCTCGTTGTCTGGGTTCAGACAGATCTGCACCATGTAGTAGGTGGCACTCTGGCCCCATGAGCTGTCCTTGCGCGCTTTGTTTAGGAATTTCAGTGCTTCGTTGGGTTGCCCTATGTGCCTGTAGCGGAGAAGAGAAATAACCAAGAACCAGAGAGGGAAACTGAGGGCCAGGGAGGGCAGGGACTCCCAGGGGCCACTCCCTGAGTCTGCGCACAGGGGGGCTGGATCGCTGCTCTCCCGCACCCTGATCTGCAAGCTGAATTTCTGCAGAAGCCCAGCGTGTTTGCTTGGAAGAACCCCATGCACCCCCACCCCGCCGCCCCCCGGGTTCCCCCAACTCACCAGCAGTAGATGCCTCTGCAGTAGTTGAAGCCTGGCTCCAAAGGGATGCGGCTGGACAACTTCTTGGCCAGTTCAAAGAAGGCAGGGGCATCTTCAAGTCTGCCACTTCTCCATAGCAGATCAATTAGTTTATTCAGTACCAAGAAATTGTCTAAAATAAGAGAGCAGAAATCTCCAGGCTATGATAAGCACTAGCTCCGTCCGGTTGGGTGCCACGAGCCTGCATGGACAAGGGAGGGGACCAGCAGACACCGCCTAGTTTGGGCTGAGCAAGGACGTCCCACTGGTCTCCACTGGTCTCCAAAGTTGAGAAAATAATCATCATCATACTGCAAAGTAGTAATAATAGCTACCACTTGTACAGTCCCTGGTACGAAGTGCTTTAACTATATATTAACTACACAACCGGGTACCGATTTCTCCCATTCCACAGATGAGGAAATTGAGACACAAAGAAGGTATCTGCCAATGGTTACACAGCTGGTGAGTCGCGAGCTTGAGTTGGACATAGGCGGTCTGGCTCTGGGATCCGAACTCCTACCAGCTGCACTCTGCTGGGCCTCTAGGCAGACAGAGCTGGTTGTGGGCCTTCAGGGACTCTAGTCTCAGCCTCATGGTTTCTGCCCGAGCAAGAGGCGTGGTTTGATACTGCAGTGAGGGGGAAATGTCGCCACCCATCAGGGAGAATTTCGAGCCACCTCTAGGTGCTGTGATCTCAGAAGGGGCCACATCCAGTCCAATGGCTGTGACATGGGGACAGACAGGCTTTCCTGGGTCCAGTGCCAAGCGCTGCCCTGCCCGAGACCAGGAACTGGCCCCTTGGACTCGGGAAGGACCAGCATGTTCCATCGGGGCTTTATCAGTTTCCTGCCGCTCTGGGAACAAACAGAGAGGAAGGGGCTTCCTCTGCCCGGTCAGGAAGGAGGGGAGGGGGCCCCCCCTTCTTGGGGACAGCAGTCCTTGCGGGGTGGGAACTCATGTAGCCAGTCTTAACGCAGGCAGTTACCTGGCGCTTTCTCTAGGACTTGGTGGTAGAGATCGACAGCAGCTTCGAATTTCTGTTTTCTAAACATCAGGTCAGCCATCATCTGTCAGAAAACACACAGTGCCCCAGAATTCCCTGGTGGGGAGCCTGGCGGGAGTGGGGGTGGGGGCGGGGGTAAGCAGGGCAGGTGGGAAAGCACTTCCAGGGGAAGCTTCTCTGGGCACTGGAAGAAGTGGCCACAGGAGGAGTCCAGAAGGAAGGGCCTGCCTGGGGTTGAGGGGAGAGCTGGGGTAAGGACGAAAGTGAAAGAGAAGCCCAGGGCTGGACACCAGAGGGACCCTTTGGCAGGCAGCAGCAAAGCCAGTCTCTCTGCCCGTGTCTGAGAACCGCTAGCTGCGGGCCCCGGTGGCGGAATGAGGGCTCCCCTCTCCTGCAGGGTGGCCCTGGCGGCTGTGCGGGTGTTAGGGAGAAGTCACGCAGGAGAGGGCTTTTCCCACACTCTTCTTTAAACCCAGGAACCTGTCCCACCCTTGCCTTCACCAACTATGGGTGTGGTCCCCCCACCCCCCACCCCCGAGTGAAGCAACCTCCCCGCCTCCCCCTGGATTGGCCCAGGAGCCGCTGCCAGCCCACCACCTACCTGGTGAAGGGCAGTGGGCCCCGCCCTCCCTCCCCTCTGCCTGGCGGCCCCTGGGGGCGGGGCAGCCAGGTGACTGAGTTCTGGGGCCTGGAAGCAGCCCTCGTGGGGTCACAGGGAGCCTGGGGAGGGCAGGCAGAAGGTTCGGGGTGCGGGGGCTCCTACCACAGAGGCGGTCTCGTGGTCCTGCTTGGACTGCAGGAGGATGGCGCAGTGCTGCTCGCACAGGTCCAGCTGTCCCTGCTGCAGGTAGAGCCGCGCCAGCTCCAGCACCACCTGCGACAAGACCGGACGGAAGGGACCAGAGAGCATCACGGCGGAACTCGGAGGCCGATGTCCCCGCTCTCATCACCCATTTCTGTTAGGTCTCTGGCCCTCCCCTGTTCCCTCACCAGTTCTCCAACCATACCATGTGTTTTACTAACTAAATATAACTCGTCCTTCTCTCCTTCACTCTGGCTCTGACCTAACGGCCTCTGGGCTGCCTTCCGTGCCCCAGACTCCAGGGCAGGTGCCCGTCTTCTGAGTTCCCACGGTGTGCAGACCCACATGCAGGCACGGATCGTGTAGCATTCAACTGCAGATGTGCTCACCTGTCCCCCACTGCCTGACGCAGTCTCTGGGCAGGGACAGGTCTGGGCCCACTGCCTCCCGGGCCTAGCACTGTGCCGGGCACGTTTGAGACATCTGTTAAATGAGTGCATGTTTTGTTGTTGTTGTTGTTTTTAAAGATTTTATTTATTTGACAGAAAGAGAGAGCGAGCGCGAGCGCACAAGCAGGCAGAGCAGCGGGCAGAGAGAGAGGGAGAAGCAGGCTCCCCACTGAGCAGGGAGCCTCTGGGACTCCATCCCAGGACCCTGAGATCACGACCTGAGCCAAAGGCAGACACTTAACTGAGCCACCCAGGCGCTCCAAATGAGTGTGTGTTCAATGAATGAATGGCTCTGCCACTAAGCTTTTCCTCCCTTCTCCTAGTATGGACTCCAGCCGCCATTGCCTCATGAGGGCCACACCTCCCTCATGACCCTAAACCTCCTTGGCAGCTTAGTCTGGCTTCGTGCCCAAAGACCCCAGGCAGCCACAGCTCTCACTGCCTCCCCGCCTCCAAGGGGGACCTGGAAATGCCAGACTAACATGACTTTCGGCAGCGTCTTTCCCCCTCCACCTCCCACAAGTGGCTGTCCAAAGTGCGGCTTTCCAGCCTCAGTCCAAGGACTGTGATGACCGAGAGCCCCGGGGTCAGCTAGAGCAGCCCCCCCACACCAGGGGCCCCCGGAGCCCTTCCACCTAGAGCTCCTCAGGGAGGCACAGGAAAGGACCTGGCCTCTGCCCCTAGGCAGGAAACTCTGCAAGGCATTGTGGCCCAAGAGAAGGGGCAGACTCTGGCTTTGAGGACCCCACCTTATTGTCAACGGGTGAGTAGAAGAGGGCATCCTTATAAGACCTCACTGCCTTGGCGAACTCCTTCTCTGCCATGTAGTGCTCGCCGAACTGGACACAGATGGAGGCTGCCAGTTGCTTCTGGGAGGGGATCATCTCTGGCTGCTCCAGGGGAATGCGCTTCAGTACCCGAGACTGGAGGTCCATGGCCTGGGGAGACCAGTAAAGTCGCGATCAGGGACTCGCAGCCTGATGGGCTAGATCTCAGGCCGATGCACAATAGGTCTCCACGTTCTCATTTCTGTGTCAGCAGATTATCAGAAAGGGCATCTCAAGTGCCCTTGAGCAAATCTGGGTCACTCGGGACAGGCAAGGCCGCTGGCTGAGTACTCAGGAGGCGAGCTGGCTCTGCCTCGGGGGCAGGGATAGAAGCAAAGATGCCCAAGCAAAACACTCAAGTGGACTGTACTCGTTTACCTGTTTGCATCACACCGTGCTACCGTCCGCGTCTAAGCTGCACTTGAGCGCGGAGAAGTGCTCAGAGCAGGCTGCGTTTTGATAGAGGCGTTTGCTCCGAATACTGCCCTGCCGGGACTCAGAAGCCGCCTCCACAAATACCCACGACATAAAATGATCAAGCGAGTAACCGGGGAGCATCGGAAGAAGAGGCATTGAGGACGCCAGGGTACAGCTTTGGGATTTCTAAGGGCCAAACGGCAGTGGGAATCCGGTGGGAAACAAGGGGATAAACCATCTCAAGCAGGCAGAGAGTGGGCTCGGGTCCTACACCTGCAGAACGGCCCCCCAGGAATGAGCGGCAGGCCACGACTTTGCTGGACAGAGCGAGGAAGGTATGGCAGGAATGGCCAGGAAGTGTCCCACAGAGGCAGCCCGCTGGGGAAAGGCCTTCGGTTGGATCAGGTGAGACCTGGTTTCAATGTCAGCTCTACCACTAACTAGCTGTGTGACTCTGGGCACATTTTTTTTTTTAAAGATTTTATTTATTTATTTGATAGAGAGAGATCACAAGTAGGCAGAGAGGCAGACAGAGAGAGAGGGAAGCAGGCTCCCTGCAGAGCAGAGAGCCCCATGTGGGGCTCGATCCCAGGACCCCGAGATCATGACCCGAGCCAAAGGTTGAGGCTTTAACCCACTGAGCCACGGAGGTGCCCCTGGGCACATTTCTTAACCTCTTGGAGCCTCATCTGTGATATAGGAATGTCACAGTGCTTTATCTCAAGGGCTATACCGTGAGAATTAATAAGAAAGCAAAAAAGCCTAGTAGAGCGCCCACCACAGAGCATCCGGTGACTGGGAGCTACTGGCATTGTCCAGTATTCTCGCCTCCGGCATCCTTGGGGACAAGGGCACCTTCTCCCTCCCTGCCTTCTCCAGTCCGGCCCCGCTGGACTTCGGGTACTTCGGGTCACCATCAATGAAGAGCGCAGGTGCGGGGATAAATGGAAGAAAGAGGTCTGAGATGTAACCTAGGTCCTCCCTTGAGGGCCAGCCCTCGAGCCTTCCAGACCAGCCTTCCTTCTCTAGCTCCCATCAGGAAATGGCGGATAAAGAGCTTGCTTGAGTCTGTGTCTATCGTCAATTACCTCGTTCAAAGTTCCCATCACATCTTCTTTTTTATGACTCTTATAAACCTTTGCCAGCAAAAGCAAGCACTTGACATCGTTCATCATGGATGGGATGTCCTTGACTGCAAAATGGAAACTCAAATCAGTGTTCTCTGGCCCCTGGGAAGCCGGCGATGGGGGAGGGAGGGGACGGGGCTCAGGACCTCTGCATCACTCTGCAGGAGAAGAGAGTGTGGGGGGGGGCGGAGGGGTGCAGTATGCTGGGGGAAAGACTTTAGGATGCAGCCTCACCGGAGTCATGTTCCAGTGCTTGTTTCAGAACTTTCTCTGCCTTGTTGAATTTCTTTAACTTCAGGAGTAGCTCAGCGAGATCACAGCACAGGAAGTCCTGCCCGCTGATCTTCTGGGCAGCCTCATAATAATTAATTGCCTTAGGGCAAACGGGAAATAGTGGCATTGGGTTTGGTTCTACCCTTGAGTGCCCCACACTGTATTCCCCTCGGCGGCCACCACACCTGTGTGTCCCTCCGGAACACAGAAGCCTGAGATGGAAGGGCCCTCCCAGCTGCAAGGGCTTAAGCTGGGCAAGTGTATGTATATTTGGGGGGGGGGGGCATGGGGGCTGGCTTCTGAATTCTCCCCTTGGTACCTCATTCAGCAGGGAACTAGGGTGGAAATGCAGCCACTCCCCTACCATCCTGACCCTCCTAGCCATGCATCCTCCTCCCTCTTCCCTGCTAGGCTGCCCTCCTCCCTGCCCCCACCTCCCCACCCCAACCTAGCCCGACCTTGGTGTACTGGTGGGTTTTCACATAGGCTTGCCCGATCCTGCTGATCAGGGATGCATCGTGTGGGTTCTTCCTATAGGCCTCGTCATAAACCTCCAGGGCCTTCTCGGGCTGGTGGGGAAAGTGTCCGGAGGTCTCTCTCTGTCTCTCTTCTCTCCCACTGGAGACATGAGATCAGAGGACCATTTGGCAAGGCCGTGAGGCTTTCACTCACCTCCTGAATGTTCATGAAAGCATCACCCAATAGCAGGCTGGTGTGAGGACCAGGCAGATGTTCACAGAGCTCCCTGCAAAAGCAACCAAACACTTAGCTCAGACCTGTGTGTCTTTCATGTTTCTTTTAAGATTTAATTAATTTATTTATTTGACAGAGAGAGAGAGAGAGAGATATCACAAGCAGTCAGAGGCAGGCAGAGGGAGAGGGGGAAGCAGGCTCCCTGATGAGCAGAGAGCCCGATGCGGGGCTCGATCCCAGGGCTCTGAGATCATGACCTGGGCCAGAGGCAACGGCTTAACCCACTGAGCCACCCAGGCGCCCCATATTTCATGTTTCTGAATCCATCTCTTCCTCTTCTTTCCCACTAATTCATTCATTTATTCATCCATTCATGCATCACCCAATACTCATTGAAAGCCCACCGTGCATGAGGCCCGGGGCTAGCTACCTTAGTCTAGGCTCTCCTCATCTGTTTTCTGGACCATGCTAGAGCTTCCACCCATTCCTCTGGCCTCCACTCCTAACCCCCCCAGACCCCTCGGCATAAACAGGCATCCTGCTCTTTCTAAAACTCCATGTGACCACGTTACTCCACTATTTATTGGTTTCCCACTGCTCTTGGCTTCATCTCCCCCGTCCCCACCGCCCCCCAGCGTTGCCTCCCCCACCGGATTCTGCCTAGGCAGAATTTTGCTTGAGGGAGGGGCTGGGAAGGTACTTTTGAAACCCCCCCCCCCTCGTCAAATCATGTAGGGCTTCTAATCCTTCTAATCCCAGCTCTCCACCCTCCTGCGCCTCTCACCGGCCACATCAAGTCACTGGACGTTTCTTCAGGGGCAGGCAGAGACAGGGGCCGGGGCAGAGGCGCATTCCGGTGGTCCCCACCAGAATGTGGGGCTCTACAGGGCAGCCAAGCAGGCGGCCAAGTTCGGTTCCGGATCTTCAGACCTCAGCAACGAGCCGGCCTGAGTCAGCACGCTCCAATTCTGACCCACAGGAAATTCTGTACTTGCATCTAACACACTTGGAGGACGTGCACTGGAGACCCAGATGGAAGAAGCACAATCCCTCAAACGCCACTGGAAACGAGGCTGTCAGGGTGCCACGGCCTGGGGCTTACCGGTAGCAGCCGATGTAGAGGCGGGTGTCTTTGCGGGTCTGCAGGTAGATGTTGGCCATCTTCTCCTTGGCTTCCGTGTAGCAGGGCTGCTTAGGTGTGATGTTCCTCAGCATGCTCAGTGCCATGTCCACGTTCCCCTTGCTCAGGGCCAAGTCCACGTTGGCGATGGTGATGCGGATCTCCTCTGGCGTGCCGCTGAACTCGTTGATGGCGTCCTGCATGACCTTGGTGGCCTCGTGCTGGGACATGGGGAACCCAAAGGACCCTCTGTTAGCTGTTGCCTACCACACTTGAAACCTCTTGGAGGAGACTTAAAGGGATCCCTCTTCCCACTCCTAACCCCTGGAGAGAAAGGAAACATAGAGACAGCTGGGAGGTCCTGCTACACGGAAGCCAAGGGGAGCATGGCTCACATCCACCAGCAGAGAGCTTCTAGCGGCAGGAAGGAGAGACAGCCTTTCAATGTCCACAACCACTGTTCCTGGGGGATGGCAGGGAGACGGTGCCCAGCTACCTGGGGGTACAGAAGCCCTCAGCTGTAAGAACCAGCCTGTTCCTTAGCACCTTACCATCCATTGGCGATTCCTTCCTATTGCAGACCTATGGTCACATCTCCTTGTACTTTCTGGCTTTTGTTCAAAGGTATGTCTTATTTTTATTTATTTGAGAGAGTGCGTGCACAAGCACATGCTCACCCAGGTATGGGGGCAGGGGGCAGAGGGAGAAGCAGACTCCCCGCTGAGCAGGGAGCTCCCCAGCTTCACCCCATAGGACTCGATCCCAGGACCCTGAGATCATGACCTGAGCTGAAGGCAGAGGCTTAAAGGACGGAGCCACCCAGGTGCCCTCAAAGTATTTTAATGCTATGGTATTTGGTACATAAAAGTCTATTTGAATCATTTCTTCGGTATATTTGTATCCTTGATTACTTTAAGAAAGTGCCTATCTTTCTCTAATTTGGTGCTTTTTGACCTGGAGTCAGCCTTACCGGACATTTCTTCTTCAACCTCTGCTTTCTTTTTGTTTGCTTCGTATGTTTGTACCATGTTTTTACTTTCATTCTGGGTCTTTTGGTTTTTGAAATATAGACAGTAAGGGTTCCCTTTGTTTGTTTAAACCACTCCAATGCCTCTTTTAATAGGTACATATATTTCACTTATAATTTTATTATCACAGATACATTCTTGGGTTTTCTGTTAACTTGTTTTCATTTTTATATGCTGCTGTGTTCAGCTTCATTTCTGCCTTATGTGTGGTCCTGCTTTCCTTTCTTCATAACTTTGAAAAATGTGAAAATCGTTTTAAAATTTTTTTTAATTATCTTTCTATCAAACATTTTGTAAAAACTTTTTGTTTCACACTCTATAAAGATGGAAAAAACTAGCGTGCTTATAGTAACTTCATCTTCCCTTCACATCCTCCTCCCTGAATTTTTTTTTTTTATTAGACTTATTTATTTGACACAGAGAGGTCACAAGTAGGCAGAGAGGCAGGCTCCCTGCTGAGCAGAGAGCCCGATGCGGGACTCGATCCCAGGACCCTGAGACCATGACCTGAGCTGAAGGCAGAGGCTTAACCCAGTGAGCCACCCAGGTGCCCCTCCCTGAATTTTTTATGGGATATTATTGTCATTTTGACTTTGATAACTTTTATTTCAAGAACTTAGCTATTATGCTGGCTTTGAGTCAAAACAACTGTAATTATTTCAATGTAAGTTATGTTTAGATTTATTTAGATTAGTTCTATGTGTCCTTTTATAGCTCAAATTCTTTCCCACTTATAAAAACTTCATTTTTCTTTTGTATTTTGGTTGCTTGGATTATATCGATAAGTAGGTTTTTCAAAAAGGTTTAAATAACACCGTAATTCTGGAGTTGTTCAATTTTTTTTAGAGAATGTTTTATTGCTTTCACATATGAAAGATATCCTGGGGGACATCCCAACACCCTCAGCGTTTTATAAATTTTGTTCTGTTGTCTTCCCGAATTTGGTATCGTTGAGTAAAAGTCTGAGGCCAAGTTGATTTTTTTTGTTTTCTTGCAGCGGGTAGTATGCTGCCTACCCAGATGCTTGTCAAAACCTTCAGTGACATTGTGAACCCTTGATTCTCGTAACTTCATCGCGATATTCCTATTAGGATATTTCTTGGTCTTAACATTTTACTGCTATTTCTCCAGCACAGAGTGCCCTTCTGGTTCACTGATTCGTGTCTCCCCTAAAGGAATCGTTCTCCTGGTGTGTCTCTGATGTGTCCCCTGTGCCATTTTGTCTCTTCTGCAGGAACACTAATTTTTGCGTTTGTGGGCTGTCTCCTTCTTATCGGTCATCCTCTCAAATCACTTCAGTGATTTTCTCAACCCCTCCCTCCATCAGAGAGCCTCAGCAAGGGTTCGGCCATTTTCTATTTTTTCCTCGTGGGACTAGTGGGATCACCGCTTCCTACAGCTTACTGTCTTTAATTCTGCTAGCCAAACCCTTTTGTGGATCTCTGGTGCTCTGCTTTGAGCTGGTTTTTTACAAGAGTCCCTGTTCTTTTAATTTTCACTGAGTCCAGAAAAGTTTTTTTTTTTTTCTTTAATATTTCTTCTATTTTGTATAATACTCTTTCTCCCAAAGTGTAACCCTCACTTGTCTTTGGTTTGTGATTTTTTTTTTAAAAGATTTTATTTATTTATTTTAACAGAGAGAGAACACAAGCAGGCAGAGAGGCAGGCAGAGGCAGAGAGAGGAGCAGGCTCCCCGCCGAGCAAGGAGCCCAATGCGGGACTCGATCCCAGGACGCCGGGATCATGACCTGAGCCGAAGGCAGCTGCTTAACCAACTGAGCCACCCAGGCGTCCCTTGGCTTATGATTTTGTTTCCTCTCTCCTCTTTCCTCGCTTCTGTCCTCCTCTCCTTCCTTCGTTCCCTCCCATCCTTTTCCTCCCTCCTTCTTACCTCTCCTCCCTTCTTCCCTCCTCCTTTCCTTTTTTCCTCCCTCGCTTGCCTCCTTCCTTCCCTATAACCACCATGTTGGATCCCTTCTGATCACTGCTCATTCTCAAATGCCATTCTCATTCCCTTTTCTCAGGAATGAGGCTGGGGGGGTGGGGGGAGAAGGCCCAGCACAGCTGCCCCAGAGGCCCATTTCCTCTGAGCTTCCTGTGGGTCCTCCCTTTTGGGGTAGACTTTGTGAGAGGCTGGGGTCAGCATGGAACCCCTGACTCACAGGGAAGGCCTCAGTCTACAGACCTGTTATCCTAGCAAAGCAAGTGGCAGATCTGATTTTCCGGTCACTTCCCTCCTTCCTTTCCCCAGGCCCACGTCTCCTGGAAAGGAGTCTGGACAGAGAGGAGCAAGGAGGCATTTTAGC
This sequence comes from Nasua narica, assembly GCA_028533885.1. Lineage (NCBI taxonomy): Eukaryota > Metazoa > Chordata > Mammalia > Carnivora > Procyonidae > Nasua > Nasua narica. The sequence continues at coordinate 59,456,732 of CM052799.1, read as the reverse complement.
AGAGAGTTCTTGTCCTGTGGTCCTCCCCTCCCAAAAGCGGAACGTCTCTGCTTTTCCTGGTCTGACCACATCTCCAGTTCGGAAAGTTTCAGGCAAATGCAGGAACGTCAAGCACCCTGCTTTCTCTCTCCCCCACAGATGTCATTTTCTGGAAGGACGGGGCCCTTGCTGGCTGCTCTCCTCTATCCCCAGCCCCCACATGGAGGGCGTATCAGAGGGCGCCTGGCGTATAGCTGGCCCTCAATCTCTAGCCAAATAAATGACAGGCTGAATCAACTCTTCCAGGATGCGGCTCTTCCCTAATTTTGTGATAGATGGCGATTCCTTCTCCACTTGTAATTCTTGTGTTCCTTTGGCAGATTTAAAGGAGGAAAGTACAACTAACGCGCTTCTGCCTCCCTATCTTTGCCTGGAAGGCAATTTTGAACTTTAAGAAGAAAGGGCCTCATGGTCTTTTCCTTCTCAATGTCAGGGTCATCACAGGAGGCCAGATGCCCCGGGACTGGGGGATCACAGAAGTGGTCTTGAAAGCTCTGCGAACAACCCCTTTCCGGAGAGCGGGCGGCGAGTGAGGTCAGCGGGGCCGAGGGAGCACATGGAGTTGGCTTCCCCCCTCCTGCCACCCACCTCTGTGTTCTCTGCTGCTCCTTTACCCCCACATGGGACGCTCAGGTGCTCCCTGCCTTTGCCTAGCCAGCCCTTTAAGGCCTCAGGGCTGCCTTATACGGTTGAGCACATTGTATACCACAAAACTCCAAGGGGACAGAGTTCATAAAGGTTGTGATGCGATGATGGCAGCCATGGGTGCTCTACCTGACCCCCTCTGCGCAGCCACCGGCGGCTGCCCTCGTGCGCCTCTCTGCTCTGCCTTCATGAGATCCTCATGGGGACAGTGAGGTGGACAGAGGACAGAGCGGGCAGGACTCAGTAGGGTTTGGGCTCTACCTTGAGGGCAGGGGCAGTCACCGAAGCCTTTAGGCGGGGGTAAGATGTGCTCCCAAATGAATAAAGGCTCAAATAATAGCACAAGTAACCATTCGCCAGAATCAAAGAGCCTGGGCTGAGGACCCTGGACCTCCAAAGGCCCCAGTCCCAGAGGGAAGAGACCACAGCATTTCTTACCAGCTCTCCGTTCATCCGGAGGGCATCTGCCAGCTCCAGTAAGATGGATGCCCGCTCGCTGGGCTGTACGGAGGGCCCGCGGAACTTCTTGCCTTCTTCCGTCTTCCGAGTTGGTAATTTCATGATCATTTTCAGTGTCTTTATGGCTTCTGGATGATCCCCAGACTTGTTGAGGGCCCTGGCTTTGATGTAGTGGTAGAGGGGGTGGTCTCGGACCTAGAGGAGCATCGTGGAGCCTGGAGAAAGCTCCAGAAGCCCACTGAGCCTGCCCCTGCCTTTGGCCGGCAGAAGGGTCTGCAGGCTGCAGGGCTACCCTCCCAGGGCGAGGAGGGGGCTGCAGCTGGGTGGGCTGTGGGGCGCGGAGTGGGCGGCTGGGCACAGAGGACCCGCACCTGGAAGTTGTGGCTGACGCCCAGCTCTAAGCAGTGGGAGCACATGGCGAAATTGCCCTGCGCCAGGTAGATGTGGGACATGAGGAGGTGGGCGTCCACGGAGGTGGGGTCCAGCTCTAGGCAGCGCTGCAGGGTGCTTTGGGCAGTCTCTAACTCTCCTAGAAATGAGAAACAGACCTCTACATCCAGGGCACCCTGCGGACTCCGAGGGCCCCGTATGTAAAGGCGGAATGAAGTTTCTATGTCCCGTTACCCGGAAATACCCAAGTTGGCCGTTTGACCCGGGTCTGTTCTCTTTCACTCAGAGGTCTCGTCTTAAAATCAGAACTACAGTTTGTGCCTTGACCCAGACAAAAGCCAGGAAACTTGAGCCATGGTGTGACCCCCTCCTTTCTCTCTGTAACCCCTCAGGGAGACGGCTAGGTCACGTCACTGCTCTGTCTGGAAGGTCCGGGGAACACTTAAGTCTTGATTCCCACACCTCGGAGCAGAGCAAAACCCAACAATGATGGCAACTCTGATAGCTCTGACTTATGACGCACCTGCTCTATGCCCAACACATGCGAACCACCTTTAGAAAGGCAGGTTTCATATCTGCCCGGCCCCCGCGAGGTTGGCAGTATTATCTGTCTTTTAGCTGTAGGACTGGGACCCAGCGACAATTAAGTCACTCAGCTTGCAAGGAACCAAGTGAGCATTGAAATCCAGGGCCATTGGCTCCCGAGGCTGGGCTCTGATCTAGCACTAGGGGGATACGGGGTCTCCCTGCAGCCAGGCTGGCCCTCGGCAGGCAGCTCAAGAGTGGGGTGAGCTGAGCTGGTAGGAGGCTCCTCCTCCCTCCGCATGCAGGCCTCTCAACAGCTCCTGCTCCGGGTCTGTAACCTGGCGGGCGGGGAGCACCTGCTTGTGGGTCCCGACTCCTTGTATGCTGCAGAAGTGTGAAGATGTCACTATGGCAACCGGAGCAGCTGGAGACCTGGCTTGGCCCTAGACCTGCCCGTTGGCAGCTGCCGGCACCCCTGGGGGCGTGCTCCTGCCCTTGCCTCCTCCCAGGAGCCCCTGAGACTGTGGGTAAGCCTGGAACCCAGAGAAAAACACTGGGAGGCTGGAGGAGGACGGTGGGGGAGCTCTCTGCGCAGCATGAGCGACGTAAGGCGTGCTGGAGGCCAGATCCGTGCCCTGGCATCTGGCATCCTTCGGAAGCCTCCAGCACACCAGAGATCAGCTTGTCTTCCAGGCAGGCGAGGGTGCAAGGCTGCAGGGGGGAGAGCACCCGGAGAGGACAAAAAGGCTCCCATGGAGGCTTCTCCCCCTTTCCCTCTTTCTCTCCAGGGCCTGGGCCTTGAGATGGAAGATGCTGGAAGGCTATCGCTCTGGCCACCCTGAGGCTCTGAAAGCCCTAGTGCTATAGGGTCTCACCTCCCCGTGAGGCCCTCCGGACCACCTTTAAAAAACTGCAAGCCTGCCACCCCCTCCCCTCCCCTGCTTTAGTTTTCTCCGTGGCATTACTGCCTCCTAACAAACACGGGCAGTGTGCTTGGTGATTCTGTCTATTGTGGATTTCCCCTTACTAGAATGCAAACCTCGGGAGGGAACTTCTGCCCGTTTTGAGGACTTGTGGAGCCCAGCGTCGGGCGCCGCCCCGGTGTATAACAGAAGTTCCTGGACGATGACCTGGCCCAGAGCACAGAAGCCACCAGCAGCAGGCCAGGTGGGAGAGAGCCCTGCTGGCCAGGGAAGTCAGGCTGGTTTCAGGGGAGTGGAGGCCGGAGAGGCGCGCAGGCCTAGTAAGGGTGTGTATGTGTGTGTGTGCACGCATGCGTGTGAGAGAGACACCCGGGGCAGGGGGCCTGTGGGCGCTCAGCGGGGGCGGGGCCTGACAGATGTGAGGGGCCCGCGGGCTCACCTGACAGGTACTTGACCTGAGCCATCACATACAGGGGGTCGGTCAGAGCTGGCGCTGCTTTGATTACTGGAGTCAGGATCGCCGCGACTTGTTTAAGGAGTGGAGACACGATCTGGCCTGGCGACCGGGGCTGGAGGAACATGGGGGGCCCGGCTGTACAGTTGGCCCCGCGCCGGCCAGACTCCTAAAGCTCTCAGACTATTTTACCTCATTCCACGTGTCTATTATCCGCTCTGTGCCATTGAGGGCTAGAGCAGGAGCTCTGGAGAACGGGGACTTGGTTTTGCTCGCTATCGTGTCCCCAATACCTGACCTGGGGTCTGGCCCGTGGCTAGTGCACTTGATAAATATCTGTGGGACGACTCCTGATGTGGCACTGGGAGGGGCGGGCGGGGACACGATCCTTGTCCCCAGGGAATCTTGGCTGGCCCGGGAAAACAGGCAAACAAGGAAAGCAGATAAATAAGTAAAGGCCAACAGACTTCTTAGAAGACTGCCGGGAAAAAGGAGCCTGGTGATTCTCTAGGATAAAGGCAGGGGTGCGGTCTGGTCCAGTGCACCTTGCCCTTCCGCGGGTGGTCTGTGGGCCAGCAGCAAGGGCATCACCTGGGAGCTCGTTCCAGAGGCAGGCTCCCCACCCCCCACCCCCGCCCATCAGAATCCGCACTGGAACAACTCTCAGGTGATTCACATGCTACACGTTCAAGTTCGAAGGAAGAAGGGGTTCCCTAGCCACAGGGGCACAGAGCAGCCCGGTAGCCAGTCAGGTGAGGTCCCAGCCTCTGTCCAGACCGATGCTCCTGACCCCCACCGTGAGGACAGGACTTCCGCTAACCTGCTTGGGGCAGAAGAACAAGTACTCCTTGGCGATGCAGACCAGGAAGAGAGGGTCCAGTTTTTCGAAGTACTCGCAGCCCAGGGGGAGGCCCTGCATGCTGGAGAAGTGCAGCTCTGCGGCTTCTTTCAGGAGGGCAGTGGCTTCCTGCTCCCCCTTGTGCTTGCGGGATGCCAGGAGGGCCTGGAGGAAAAGCAGCACCTGTGGGAGGCAGGTCTGGGTCAGCAGGGCAGTGAGTAGCGGAGGAGGGACCCAATCCTGGAGCCACCCATGCCCCCAGAGAGCTCTGACCTCAGACTTCCCGAGGGACTGCTGCACCTCCTTCAGGAATTCCAGCTGGTGCTCCGCTTCCTCCAGGTGGCCCTCCAGGATCTGGCACCAGATGATCCCTGGGCCCGGGAGAGAATGAGCATGAGCAGCTAGCTCTGACACGGAGCCAGCAGGCCAGCAAGCCAAGGAGCACAGCTGAGACGGCGGAAGGAAGGGTGATACATGCTCAGGGCAGGGAAGTCAAAGCAGGAGGCAATATGGCAAAACATCCCTAGCTCACGGACTAGCTTGAAGCAGGTCTCTCCCCAGAGGTGATTAACAATTTGCGGTATCATCCTTCGACCATCTTTCTAAGCATTCATTTGTTAGCAATGTGTATGCGTCTATGTATACATATATATATACATCAGTGTATACACACACCCCTACATTATCTCTAATGACAACATAATATGCTGCTGTGGATTCTACACTGTATTTGACTGTGGTCCCATTGAAGGACACCTCAGCTCACGTTTAGTTTGTCTTTGATGCTTAAATGTTGCAGGGTCTCGGTAAACGTATTCCTGTGTTCGAATTCCCGAAGTTGAGCTGATGGGTCAAAGGGCATGTATATCTAAAACGTTAACAGATAAGGCCAACTTGTCCTCCACAGGCATTTCAATTAATATTATAGCCAAGAACTTGAAAGTGGCTTTTCCGCACAACCTCGCAGACATGCTTTACTCTTTGCCAATCTAAAGAGTGAATAGTAAGTCATTTGAACTCACTTCTTTTTTTTAATTGCCAGGGAAAAGGAACTTTTTTTTTGTATGTTGAATGGCCTTTTTCTTTTCTACTATGAATCTCTGTACATAGCTTTAGCCTGTTTTTCTTTTAGGATTATTTTGTTTTTCTATATTAAGATGATTAATTCTTTGTAGGCAACATTTTCCATTAGTTTGCCATTCATCTCTTAAGTATTTTTCAGTGTCTTTGGCTACCCATTAGTTTTAAACTTTTACATAGATCGGTAAGATATTTTCATTTCCGGCCTTTGAGTTTCCCCCAGGCAAGCCAAGTCTGACTGAATTTTTAGGTTTAAATATTTAATTCATCTGGAGTTTATTTTTTAACTAATCTCTCCTGCCCTCTCCCCAACGTGGGGCTCGAACTCACAATCTCGAGATCCAGAGTAACGTGCTCTACCAACGCTGGAGTTTATTTTTGAGTATGATGTGCGATGGGAACTTCCCTTTATTTTTTTCATGCTGGACAGCCAGACGTTCAGCCATGAGTTACTGAAACCTACTGTATTGGTTTCACCTTATTCATAAGACCTGTTTCTGTGCCTTTTCTCTGCCTCTTTATTCCAGCATTGGCCCCAAGCTGACTTAACTACTATTGTTTCCTAATGTGTTTTAGATCGGGGAAGACAAATCGGTCTATTCTTACTATTCCTCCTTTAAAGATACTTCCTGGTCATCTCGGTGTATTTATTCCTGATTGTCTTCCTAATTGCCGTCTTGGTCTTCACTTCTACCCATCCCACCATTTGGCTCAACTATGGAATTTTGTACTTTGCAATCATATTTTTAATTTTCAGTAACCTTTTTGTTCCCTATACCCTTCTTCACAGCAGCCTGTTCTTTAAGTACTGAATGTACATAAAGCCTCTGCGAACCGGGAGGTGTTTTAGCGGGGGAGGGGGAAGTCTTTTCTGTATCCGGCTTGAACTTTGCTCCTCAGAGGGCTGTGGCTTTGCAGCCCTTTGCAGCCCTTTGCAGGCCGGCTTTGAAACCGGCCCCGCTTTCAAACTGCTAGTAGATTTAGTAGATTTACAAATGGACTAGACTGATGAGTATTAGCAGCTAAGGCACAGTTCCCAAATTGTTAAGGTCACTGATTTTCCGAGAGGGGTCAGAAGAGGGGGCGACTCCAGCACACGGGACAGGACTGGCCCGGGCTGGTGTGTGGGATGGCCATTCAGGCCACTGGACTTCCCTCCCGAGGGGTTGGGGGTCTCCCCTGAATGAGGAAGTAGGGAAGGACTGAGCCAAGTGGGGGAATGTCAGGGGATGTGGCCTTCCTGTGGAGCAGCAAATCTTTTTGTCCTTCTTGTCTCTGGTGGTGGTGAGAAGTATCAGGGGCTCCCTTCTGCTCCCCACCCCCCAAGGGCCTCCTTGATGGCATTCTCCAGTTGGGTTGTCACTAATCCTCCTGTTATCTCGTTAGTTATCTCTCTGCCTGCCCCACTGCCCTGTGGCCTATTTTGCTCCCAGCCTCCAGTGACCCGGAGCTTGTTTTTGTTTTTGTTTAATTTCTGTTTTTCCTGGAGCTCTCTGGGGGGGGGCGGGGAATGGGTCTACTCATTTCTTTAGGTGCCCCATCTCTGCCTCTGTTGGAGTATGGGTTTCTGTTTATACGTGATGGAAAGGCGCCCCCATCCCACGATGGACGCCCAAACTCGCACATCCCCTAGGGAGAATGCGTCCCAGCATCTCTCTTCTGGATCCAGGGAGGCTCCCTGCTCCCTGCCTTCCGCGCCCCCCACCTCCCGCCCCTGCCCAACCTGCAGAGACCTTTCAAGGCAGCCACACTGCTCCCGTCCAATTTCAAGGCCTCCGAGTACCACAGAGATGCCTCCCTCACTTGGTCGTGTAGGATGAAGAGATAGCCCAGCTCTGTGGCCACATGGGCATAGGAGGGTGAGGCCATGAACGTGCGCTCGATGAAGGCGCACACTAGCCGGAGAATCGCTTGGTGTCGCCCACACTGCGAGGAACGGACACACGGGATTAGGGAAACCGGTCAGCCCGGTCTGTCGGAATAAGGTCACGTCAGAAATGGGCCACGCTTCGCCAGTGCGAAGCGTGCCGCCGCGGGCTGCTCAGGAGAGCCTGAGGGCTGCCCGCGACCCACAGCTGGTCTGCGCGGTTGTCCAGCCTCCAAAGAGCCTCATGCTGGCCGCATCTGTGGAACTTTCCTCCAGGCACAGGGCCCTCCAAAGGGCCCATCTCCTGTCTGGCCGCAGTAATTGGTTCAAGTCACCAAGAAGTCGTTCAAAAATTGAAGCTGGGTGAGAGAAGCTTTTGTGTCCCATTGATGGGCAGCGGCCCTGAAGGCCGAGGGCAGCCATGTTCCCTGCCAGATGTGCAGAACGAGAGCATCAGGCACAGATCTGTGTCTCTGCGGGAGAGATGGCGTCCCCGTGGCATTTGACCCCAAAGTTCTGGTTCCCAAGGCCCCGGAGCTACCCTAGTTTTTGCAGTGATTCCTTCTAGTAAATCTTGCTTTGGGCCTGAAGGCTCTGACAGAGACAGATTGTTTGGCAATCTGGTCTGTTCAGAGAGGTACAGGCAGGCCCGCCTTTCCAGGTCACTTCCACAGAGAGAATATGGCAGTCGGGCGCCCCGGGACCCTGAGCCATGGCCGGGCATGGTGTGCTGTGTAACAGCCATAATACTGCCCGTCTCCCCCTAATAAGGGACCTCCTACTCTAAAAGCACTTCCAGACTCCATCGTGCTCATCTTTACAGTGTCTCTGAGCAGCACCTGGGCCCAGATACAGAGCTTACACGATACAGTTATTGGCCAGAGGCAGGTAGGGGCCGCTGGGTATGGGCCACCAGCCTGCAAGGCCAAGTTTGAGCCAGAGAAGGGAGGACAGGGTACCCAGGCAGCTTCTGGGGGACCAGAGCGCTCCTCTTAGGAACAAAGTAGAACGATTCAGGAACCTGGAAAGAACCTTCTTACCAGCCTGCTAATCACAAGAATTTTTTTAAGATGGAGGCTTGGATTTTGAGGCTCTCTTGTCTCCAGTGCCTTAATCAGATTTCCAACATGGTTAGCAGCCTGTGGGGGGACAAAACAGACAAGGTGATGTAGAAAATGGGAGTTGGGCAGAGGTGCCAACCCTGCCGCACGTTAGCATCCCCTGGGAGAAATTCCCATGCCCGGGAGCCAGCCCCAGACATTCAGATTCAACTAGACTGCGGTGGGCCCGGTATTATTTTAAAGCCCCGTAGATGGAGCCTTTGGGAGCCTTGCTGGCCCAAGAGCTGGCAGTGCCCCTTGGTTCATGGATCTGTAAAGAGAAGTTGCCCTTTCAGACCCTCCCCCTAGCCAGAGCCAGAAGCCAGCTGTCGCCGCATCCACACAGCAGCCCCCCAGGCTGGCAGCGCACGGGCCAGCTGGGCTGGCTCCAAGAGCAGATGGTCGTGGTGGGTCCCTGGCCCTGAGCCTGTGCTCCATGCTGACGGGAGTCCCCACACTGTGCCACTCCGTCACTCCAGTGAACCCTCCCCGTGACCCTGTAAGTCTGCAGAACTCTCGGAACTTTCCAGGCTAGCAGACGAAGGGTCGGAGAGGTTAGGGAATTTGCTGGAGGTCACTCAGCCAACTGGGTGACTGACTCCAAAGCCTGTGTTCTTTCCAAGGGACACCTCTGTCCATTCCCTACCCAGGAGTGGGGAGTTGTGCAAAGAAGTGCCAGAAGGGAAACCCTGGAAGGGGCGGGACAACTTGCTCAGTAGATACAAGCAAGGTTAGCATTGAGCAGCCACGCCTGGGAGAGTGGGTAAATCCCAGGGGCTGAGGTGGGGGCATTGATGCTAACTCTGTCCCCGGGATTAACCCTTGGGCCAGGCCCCAGGAAGCCTGCCCAGGGCTCTGGGGATGCATTTTGCTGAGGACAGGCCTGTTCTCCTATTCCTACCCAGAGATGGCACTGGGGCCCTTGTTGAGGGCTCCTCCCAAATATGGACTGTACCCTCCTCCTCACCTCATAGCCTCAAAACCCATAGCCTCAGAGCTGGAAGAAGGAACCAGAAGCTTCCTCTTCCCATCATGAAACCCTTACAGACTCCTGATTTGCCACGCTTTACAGAGGCAATGCATTTATTCGAAAGGCAATGTTGTAGGGGTGACTGGGGGCTCAGTGGATTAAAGCCTCTGCCTTCGGCTCGGGTCATGATCCCAGGGTCCTGGGATCGAGCCCCGCATCGGGCTCTCTGCTCAGCGGGGAGCCTGCTTCCCCCCCTCTCTCTGCCTGTCTCTCTGCCTACTTGTGGTTTCTATCTCTGTCAAATAAATAAATAAAATCTTTAAAAAAAAAAAAAAAAAGAAAGAAAGGCAATGTTGTGGCTGGAAACTCTTCGTAAAAATAAAAACCTGTCCGGGCATTGAGGTTTTCATGAAGAATTTCAGTTGTGTCTGAAGACTGTTTTGGGTTTCTTTGGAGAACTACAGGGCTTAGGAGCAAATCCGGGACAATGGATTACTACCTGGCCGATACCTGAGCTGTTCTAGCCCACTCCTTCAAAAAATGGCATTTCCCCAAATCAGGCACTGTTCCAAGTTCTCCCACGTGTCATCCCACTTAGTCCTTCTACCGACCTCACAAGGGGGTTGGAGTTATCTCCAGTTTATGAATGAGGAGCCTGGGGCTTTTCCAGGTGAACCTGCCCAGGCTCACTCAGGGAACACAGGGCAGAACCAGAGTCAAGCTCACTGCCCGCCCAAAGAGCAAACCAGAGCACACCTCCTGACCCCTTTCAGGGAGTAGTGAGGGAGGAGGGAGGGAGCGAGATCCAGGGAGCACCCTTCAAGGCCCTGGGGATGCGGGTAGTTAAAAGCACTCCTCCCCCCGCCCCCCCCCCCCAGGCTCTGCTTGTTTCAAGGCCCAACTCCTGAGTCTTGAAAGAACTTACTGTGGTCATGTTTCCTTCTCTTGCAAGCTCATGCACGGCTAGGATTTGGCAGGCATCGATATTACACTCATCTTTTTCTAGAATTCTGAAAAAGGAAGAGGAGCCACATGAATTGGGAGTATTCAAAGGCCAGGCTATCATGGTGTGGCAGCCACTCAGGATTGTCTGGAACTAAGCAGTCTCCCTTTCTCCTTTTAATAGTGGAACTCCCTAATCTGGCTGGGCTCACGGCTACCCAGAATAAAGACTACATCTCCCAGCTTCCCCGGCCGCTTAGTTGTGGCCCTGTGATTAAGTTCTGGCCAATAGGATGTGAGCGCAAGTGCCCCAGGTGACATCCAGCTGTATTCTTACAGCCTGCCTTCTCTTTCATCTCTCTCCTTTCTGCTGGCTGAAATGTGGACCGTGTGAGCCACCTTCTAGGAATGGTAGAGCAGCAAGACAGAAGGGGCCTGGGACCCTACAGAGTTAAGCTGCTGTCCCGGTCCTGGACAACTACCCAGACTTTTACCTGAGAGAGGAATAACCTCTCATGTCATTTAAGTCATGTATCCGGGGCGATGTGTGACAGAAGCCTATTCATATTCCAACCCTCACAGACACGATCATGGTACCGTGGTCCCATGGTCCCAGAGGGCTGGGGAGGTGCTTGGGGGGGTCGTCTGCGGCTATATGATAGAAAGGGATGCTTGCTCTCCATCATGTGTCACTGTGAAGACACAGTTTCTGGGGTTTTTGATGGGGTTTTCAATATTCTATGTCTTTATAGGAAACTTCCTGTTTTTCAGCCTGGTCAGGGATGGCCTTGTGCTTCATAGAGGGTTACTCTAATTAACACCCAAAATTCCAACAGGATTGATTAGGTAGTCAACATTCAAACTGTTCTAACCTTTTATGGTGATTCTGAAGGTACTAGGAACCAATACATTTGGGAAAAAACAAACAAACAAACAAACTTTTAAATAACTTATGGACTAAAGAAGAATCAGAATGGATATTAGAAAATTCTTAGAACCAAATGATACTGAATATATCAAATCCAAATGTGTAGATACTGCTAAAATGGTACCTTGAGGGACATGCACAGACTTAAAACACTTATATTCTAAAAGAAAATTGAGATTGGATGAGCCAGGCATCTGATTCAAGAGTTAGAAAACCAGAGCAGAATAACCCTGTAGGAAGGAGTTGGAGGGAAATCATGAAGAGCAGACATTAACAAAGTAGAAACAGACAGGTGATAGACACCATCGACAAAACTCAAAGCTGGGTCTTTAAAAAGACTAATATAGGGGGGCGCCTGGGTGGCTCATCGGGTGGGCGGCTGCCTTTGGTTCAGGTCAGTGATCTCAGGGTCGTGGGATCGAGCCCCGTATTGGGCTCTCTGCTCGGCGGGGAGCCTGCTTCCTCCTGTCTCTGCCTGCCTCTCTGCCTACTTGTACTCTCTATCTCTCTGTCAAAGAAATAAATAAAATCTTAAAAAAAAAAAAAAGGACTAATAAAGGAAACAAATTACTTTGATGTTGATGAAAAATAAGAGACAAGGGAAAAATAAATAACATTAGGATAGAAAGAGAAACACATCTAGAGGGGACAGAGATTTAAAACACAATGGTGGGGGCACCTGGGTGATTCGGTTGGGCGTCTGCCTCTGGTTGGGGTCATGATCCCAGGGTCCTGGGATTGGACCCCGCATCGGGCTCCTTGCTCAGTAGGGGGCCTGCTTCTCCCTCTCCCTCTGCCTGCTGCTTCCCCTGCTTGTGCTCTCTCTCTCTCTCTGTGTGTTAAATAAATAAAATCTTTTAAAAAATAAGACAATAAAATAAATAAATAAAACACAATGGTGGCGGGGTGCCTGGCTGGCTCAGTCAGTAGAGAATGCAACTCCTGATCCTCGGGGTTATGAGTTCAAGCCCCACTCTGGGCGTAGAGGTTGCCTAAATAAATAAGTAAATAAGTAAGCTCTAAAAAACATTTAAAAACTTTTTTAAAAGCACAAAACAATGGGCGAGTTCTGTGGACACCACTAGCTGGGGAAACCTCCAGGAGGGAAGGCGTTGGGTGCGTGAGTCCGAGGGCAGGGCAGCAGGGCCTTGGCCCAGGGAGGCCGAGCACACCATGGTTGTGGCCTTCGGCCAGGTGCTCCCAGGATCCTGCTGGCCAAAGGCCAAGCCTCCAAAGCAAGCTCTTGACCCCAGCTCCTGCCGAGGACCCTGGCCAGGTGTCACCTATGAAGCAGAGAAGCTGAGGCCCACACAGGCACTGCACGAGGGGTCCCCTGTGGGCGGAGCAGGCCCAAATCATGTTCATTTGCTACCGGAAGCCTCTCTCTGGGACGCCAATTCCAGGGATGATCATCAGAGGAATTACCATCCTTCCACAGGGAAGGAAGAGGTCTGCTTGTGTTTTGTTTTGGTTTTGAACTATGCTGTATGGTACCACAATTTAGTAACGATTCAGAGTGATGCCTTGGGGTCACTCAAAAAAAAAAAAAAGTCTGTTAATTCTTTTTAGGAAGAAAATTAGTAGTATACATTTTAGAACTACTTAATAAAAATAGTTCAAGCATCAGAGTTTAAAGAGACAAGCTTTAGTTATCTAGAAAATTCCATCCTCAGAAAACCTTCCATCAAACATCCCTCCCCCCAAGTGGTCTTTATTTCTATTGACAATGACAAGACTCCAAGGTCATCTCAACTTGGGTGTCCAGCTTCTGCAAGCCCCAGGAACTTCCCAGCTCTTACTGTCTGGCCTCAGCTGAAAGTCTTCTCCCGGTCACCAATGACCTTGCCCCCTGAAGTTTTTATTATAGTATCATACCCATAGTTTAAAACAAATAATGCAATAGTCCTTTTATACTCTCCTGTGCCCCATTCTTTAGAGGCAATTGCTTGTCGCTCTGTAACCTTGGTTGCTTTAGGTACTTTAGGTCATTCCCTCCACCTGTCTCCTAAACAATGTGCTTTTATCTCTAGATATGCCCATTTCTTTATCCATCAGAGGCTGCAGCCTCCCTGAGCCTCTCACCCATATGATCACATCACTGTTCATACCTTCTCTCTCCTTTTTTTTTTTTAAGGTTCTATTCATTTATTTGACAGAGAGAGACAAATCACAAGTAGGCAGAGAGGCAGGCAGAGAGAGAGGGGGAAGCAGGCTCCCTGCTGAGCAGAGAGCCTGATGCGGGGCTCAATCCCAGGACTCTGAGATCATGACCTGAGCTGAAGGCAGAGGCTTTAATCCACTGAACCACCCAGGCGCCCCATTCATACCTCCTGTCTTGACAATATTTACTTTTATGTCTTGTTCCATCAAACACACGGTGTCTCCCATCTCCCCAGCTTGTAAGACGGGAACATATCAGCACTCTCGGCTTGCCAAAAAAAGGCAGCAGCACACGGCTGCGGTGGCGTCTGGCTGATGCCCGCCGCTCACCTGTGTCCCATTTCGATCGTCTGCTCCCAGTCCTGCCGAGCCAAGAAGAGCCGCATCTTTAGGACCAGGGCGGGCAGGAAGCTCCCGGAGGTGACAGTGATCTGGTTTACCACCTCCAGCGCCCCTGAGTAGTTCTGCTGCAACATGAAGTAGGTCGCCTGTCGGAAGCCCAAGAGCAGAGCCTCCATCAGTGCCCGCGGAGGGAAGTTGGGGCGGGGGTGTGTGTGTCAGGGTCTCTACCAGAACAGGAGCAGATCCTGACCCAGGGGCGCTGCAGGTCCCCTCAGCTGTGCCAGGGGATCCCTCCAAGCCCCGGGGGCAGGGGGTGGTCAGGAGTCACCCCTGAGTCACAGATCAAAGTCCGCAGCAGGCTTGGGTTCCTGGACAGGCAAGGCAAGGGCTCTGGGGAGACAGGGGGAGCCCTAGCAGGTATGGGAGATGGCAAGGGCCACCATTATGTGCGGGCCGCCCGTAGAGGGGGACACCTGAGGGTGCTGGGCACTTTCCACTTTCCAGTTCCACAAATGGCCCATTCATTTGCCATTCACTTTCTTTTTCTTTCTTTCTTTCTTTCTTTCTTTCTTTCTTTCTTTCTTTCTTTCTTTCTTTCTTTCTTTCTTTCTTTTTCTTTCTTTCTTTCTTTCTTTCTCTTTCTTTCTTTCTTTTCTTTCTTTCTTTCTTCTTTCTTTCTTTCTCTCTCTCTCTCTCTCTTTCTTTCTTTCAAGATTTTATTTATTTATTTGACAGAGAGAGACACAGTGAGAGAGGGAACACAAACAGGAAGTGGGAGAGGGAAAAGCAGGCCTCCTGCTGAGCAGGGAGCCTGATGAGGGGCCTGATCCCAGGACCCTGGGATCACGACCTGAGCCGAAGGCAAGATGCTTAACAACTGAGCCACTCAGGTGCCCCGTCATTCACTTTCTTGAAGCTTATCATTGAAAACTGCTCACTCGGGCCCAGGGTCAGTTCTGGCTAGCAGGCAACTCCCTTGTTAGGGGGGCTGCGATTCCTTTTCTCTGCTGAGGCCCACTGGGCTGGGGTTCTGGCCTCTGCAGGCCAGTGCCAGCCCCCAGGTTCTCCTGAGTGAGTCACGACCCAGGTGTTTGAGGGGCAGAGAGCAACGATCCCAAAGGACTTGAAAGTGGACTCTGACAGGGACAAGCTTACATTAGACCTTCAGCAACCTACCCTCAAGAGGCTTATTAAGAACAAGAGGAGGATTGTTCTAGATAGATTTATGTATACACGTGGTCACTACAGCCCTCAGTTTCTAGATGTAAACTGGAAACAATCCGGGCTGGCAAATTTCATGGGGGCCCATACAATAGGGGACTGGCTTGATGGAGCTGTTGAAAATGACAGTGGCTTATGACAAAACCTTACAGGAAGAAAAGGAAACGGAATGATAAGACGCCTTATGATTACAATTAAATTAAATAACACCACTTTCTCCCGCCCCGGGGAGGGCGCTCAGTGGGATCCCCTTCAGGACCAGAAGAGCTGGCAGCTGATAGCTTTCTGGGGGGCCTACCCGCTGGTGTCGCCCATGGCTAAAGGCAGCAGCCTTGTGCCAGGTTACGCCTGTCACCAGGGGCAGCCCCCATCCAGCACGTGGCCAGGCAGGAGGTCACGGATAGGCAACCCCAGCTCTAGAACCCCAAGTTGGCTGAGGCCTTTGCTAGGGCTGTGTCACAGCCCATTTCCTCCTGCCAACCAGTCCTGCTTCTGTCCCTTTCCCCACAGGTGTTGGTCCCAAGGGCGCCCCCAATTAACCTGCTGTGTGAGGCTCTCCTTGGCTTCTGCTTCCCAGAAAGCCCTTCTGAGGCACACCCTGAACCACATGCAGAGAAAAAAAGACTGGAACACACTGAGGCTCTAAAACGTCCACGTGAGCTATTTGGAGGCGGAGTGCGAAGGATGTCATTTTAATTCATCTTTTGACTTTTTTAGCCTTCTGTTTTTTTTAATGAGTATACATACTCGTTTTCTCAGAAGATATATACTAAGAGAATCAGTGGACTAGCTTTTCCTTCATAGATTGATTCCATGGGGGTCACATCAGAAAAAAGGAACTTGGTGCGCCTGGGTGGCTCAGTGGGTTAAGGCCTCTGCCTTCGGCTCGGGTCATGATCTCAGGGTCCTGGGATAGGGCCCTGCATTGGGCTCTCTGCTCGGTGGGGAGCCTGCTTCCTTCTCTCCCTGCCTACCTCTCTGCCTGCTTGTAATCTCTCTCTCTCTGTCAAGTAAATGGATAAAATCTTAAAAAAAAAAAAAAGAAAAAAGGAACTTAATTTAAATTGAGATCAGTAAACACAAAACAGGGGTGCCTGAGTGGCTCAGTTAAGCATCAGCCTTTGGCTCAGGTCATGATCTCAGGGTCCTGGGATCGAGCCCAGCATTGGGCTCCCTGCTTGGCGGGGAGCCTCCTTCTCCCCCTCCCTCTGCCTGATGTTCCCCCTGCTTGTGCTCATTCTCTCTCTCTGTGAAATAAATAAGCAAGCAAACAAACAAATAAATAAATACAATCTTAAAAAAAAAAACAACCCACGAAACACCTATCTCCCTTCTTTTATGGCCCACTGAGCTTAAGAGGTGAGAAGAGAAAGTGTGACAGAAAGATGGAGAGAAGAAAGGACAGATCCAGAGCAGATCCTGTGCAGAATGACAGGGACTCAGGCTGAGCAGGTAAGGATCGTGAGAACGGAGTGGGCCCTGGGCTGTTGTGTGACCTTGACCCTCTCTGGGGCGCCCCCGCTCCTTATCGGCCAGCTGAAGGCCCGGAGACAGAGGCTCCCTGGCTCCAGTGGTCCAGGCAGGGATCCTTCCCCTCCCCGCCACTGCCCACCTTTCCCATCAGCCCCAGCACATCTCTGCTGTCCTGCATTCCTTGTTCCAAGTACTTGATGGATTTCTTCACGGTGTGGGGCTTGTCTGAGGTGAGGTCCACCCAGCCTCGCAGCACATAGCCCTGGGATCAGAACATGGAAGATGAAGTCCTTGGTCCTGCACAGCCTCTCAGAACCCAGCCTGCTCTCCCGCCTTGGGTCCCACCCCTGTCAGTCTGTACCCTGAGACCCACCCCCCCCAGGCACACCTACTTGCAGACCCCAGCGCAGCCCTGCTCCCTCCCACTGCTGGGACTTCACTTCGCTGTCCCTGCACAGGGCTCCCAACCGAACCCCTTCACCTGATTAACTACCACAAGCTTCTCAAACTCAGCCTGGGAGGACCCTCCTGTCGAGGCCTTCCATGACCTTCCAGGCTAAGGGTGGGCCCTCCCTGGGACCACCAGTGTTTCTCAACTCTTTCCCATGGCTCCCCTCCTAAGGAGCCTTTTCAGACATTTCCCCTAACCATTTCCTCTCCCTTCAAGACATTTGAATCTCACAGATACACTATCTGTCTATGCAGCGTGTACATCTGTGTTTTGTACAGGAGCAGCAAGATTTTTTTTCACCGCCTCCTCGGGGAAGCAATTTTCACCCCCTTGGGGGGGTGAGATCACCCACCGCTGAGTGGCGACTAGACTGAACCCACATTGAGGCTTCAAACTCTACCATTAGTCCCCGTCCACCAAGTGTGAGAATCTCCTATGTGGGCCACCACTGATATCCAGCAGACCACGGCAAGGAGGGAAGGTAGATGCCCGGCGTAGCCCAACTCATTTGGTTTTCCCAAAGAACCCGGACATCTGGGCTTGTCGGTAAAAATCTTTTGATTTCAAAAAGTTGGCAACTAATTCAAGATTTAAAAAATATATAGTCCAGGCCACCGAATGGCTGCCTGCAGATTAGACTCCATACACACGCCAGCGGGTACTGACTAAACCCCGAGACTACGTGGGTGGGGGCGCCTACGAGACCCGGGGTCTTGTCGGTGCCTGGGTGCAGCCCTCTCCTAGCCCCAGGGTGCTCCACGGGAGTAACGGCCGCCCCACTCGGGGGCATTTGGATGCTGCTTTTTGCAGCTGCTGTCCCCTTGATGCCTGCGCCAGGTACCTCTCTGCAGCTGCTGGAGACCTTCAGGGTGCGGTCGAGGTACTCCCTGGCCTTGTCATGGCGGCCCACGAGCCAGAGGAAGAGGCCGGCGTAGTATATGGCCGTTGGGCTGGCTGTCTTGCGGATTTCCTTCAGGCTGCTCTCGAGCTCCTGAATGGCTTCTCGGTCTGTGAATCCGAGAGGAGGAAGAAGGGCGAGTCAGAGGGAGGAGGGCTGCCTGGTCGCGCGGGAGGCCCTGAGGGCCCGGGGCCTGGAAGTCACAGCAGCCGCCCACGCCTGGACTTGGGTTTGCAATCTGAGGTTTCCCTTTTCTCCCCTGTGCCCAGCAGCTTGCCCAGTAGACAGATCGGACTGAACCCTGTACCCCAGGCCCACAACCCATCCTGAGGGGAAACAGTTGTTGGCAGTGTCTTGGAATCTTTTTATTTATCTATCTATTTATTTATTTTTTTTTTTTAGTGTCTTGGAATCTTGTCCCGACTCTAGAAAGGTGGACATTAAGGGTGGAATTATTTATTTATTTCTTTTAAAAAGATTTATTTATTTATGTATTTGACAGAGAAACACAGTGAGAGAGGGAACACAAGCCGGGAGGGGGGAGGGGAGTGGGAGAGGGAGAAGCAGGCTTCCCGCTGAGCAGGGAGCCCAATGCGGGGCGCGATCCCAGGACCGTGGGACTATGACCCCAGCCGAAGGCAGATGCCCAACGACTGAGTCACCCAGGTGCCCCAAGGGTGGAATTATTTATACCAACTTGATTTGTCTCAACAAGGTCTGGGCCAAGGAGAGCAGTGTCTTCCCAACTCCCGGGCTCTGGAAGGAGGGCTCCTCCCACTGTCACACTCTTTGCCCATGGCTCCCTCTCAGAGGGACCTGGGCACGGGCTCTTCCTTGAGGCTTCCAAGGGGAAGGAACAGAAGCTACTCCTCACTGGCCTACAGCTGTCCCTGGTGCACCGACCTCCCGCGGCAGGCCCTTGGGCGACTACAGCTCTGGGGTGGGGCTGTCTTCCCCCAGCGGGGCCAGGCCTTGCCGGCACAGCTGTACTCACCAATGGTTTCACAGCACTTGTGAGCATAAATGAGGGCCATGATGGAGCACAAGGACACGTCTGGATGATTCCGGATGCTCTCCAGGTCGTTGATGGCATCCTGGATGTGCTCTGCAAAGAAGAGCCCACGTGGTTACGTCCCCAGAGGGCAGGAAGCTCTGTGGCAGACACACAGGAGCCCTTGGCAGAGCTGACTTAAGGCTTGGCATCACCTGGATTCACCCAGAATCGTTAGGGTCCCAACGTCCCCAGTGGCCCAAGGTCCCTGAAGGGGCTGTTGACACCAAGGTCCAGGCTGCCTGGGGCTGGAGGGCTTGGAGCTTAGGTGTCCCTATGAATACTCACAGGGATACCTGTGAGAACAGGATTTGGGGCTGGGGGGTCAGTTCTGAAGAAGGATCTCAGGGCAGAGCCACAGATTCCACTTATCCCCGGGTCCACCGAGGTTGGCCGTGGGCAGCTCAGTCAGCCCCTGGCCTCAGGGAGCAGCACCTGCGTGAGGTTCGCTCCTCCCCCTGCCCCGGCACCACACTTGGCTTTACCTGTACCTCCCACGCCCTCCTTTTCCTGCACTACCAGCTCCCAGGTTCCAAGCAAGGGATTTATCCAATAAGCGTGCAGTCATGGGTCCCCACTCACCCCTTTTCCAGACAGGGAAACTGAGGGGGCAGAGCAAGCGTGGTGAGCTCTCCGACGTCTCAAAAGTCAACTGGATACGTATTACACAGCCACGTGTGGATTAACCTGGGAACCCAGCTACTGAGTGTAACACTCTACCCATGAGCACGTGGCTGGGGTATCAGGAGGCATTCCAGGTGGAGCCAGAGTGTCTGGGCCGCGTCCTGGGCCAGTGCCTGAGGTCAAGAGGACAACCCTGGCAAGTCCTTACCTTCCCTGAGGATCCCGTAGGTTTTAAAGAACTGTAGGACGGGGTCATTGCTGAATTTTTCCAGGCCCAGTGCCGCGGCCTGCTGCACATGGCGGAAGTACTGTTCCTGGCTATAGTAAATGATCCCAGCCTGTGGAGAGGAAGACACAGTGGCAATCGCCCCAGTCCCTTCTCTGCTCTCACCCACTGTCTCCCCATTCCCTGCTCCTCTTCCACTCTGCAAAAGGAAGGCGGGGAAGAGAACATTCATGCCTCATTTTGTTCTTCACCAGTCCAGGAGTAGCTCCATTGCAGTACCCCAGGAAGGAGCTTGGACGTGTTGGGGAATGATCCCCAGATTCTGGGTCAAATGTGATGGAGGATTCGATTTAGGCTTTGTCTTAGGAAGTGGATAAGGAAAAAGAGAGAGGGCCGATAATAAGAATGGGTACACCAGCGGTTAGACTTGTAAGTTACTGTGGGTTAGACACTTGTTGGGAACCATACCAAAGGCTTCACGCACATTATCTTATGCATTATGCCCTCCATATCCTTCACAGTTAAAGAAGCTGAAGCCTATGGAGACAATGGCTTGACAAAGGTCATGCAGTAACAGGGGCTGAGATTTCAAAGTGAAATCTCACTTCCCCTAAGGTTTGTGGGTGCTGGAGTTGGGGAGGAGATGTGGTTGGGTTGTAAACAGTCTTGTGGGCCATATGAAAGCGCCCAGACGTCATCCTCAGGGGAATAGGAAGCAGTTGGAAAGGTTTTGAGCAGGAGGAGGGATGTGTTCAGATGTGTGTGTGTGAATGGTGGTGGTGTGGGGACTGCTGGTGAGGAGAGAGCTGAAGCAGAGAACTCTTTGGGGTGTGTGTGGGGGGGTGGTGCGGGTAGTGTTTCAGGTGCCTGGGGAGAGGTGATTCTGGGCTAGGAGGTACAAAGCAGGGGATTCTGTCAGGAGACTTGTAGGAGCTGACAGTTTCTGCTGATAGGCAGGACCCAAGATGGGAATGGGGAAGAGTGAAGGCTGTAGGATCAAACAGTGGTGCCGTCTACTGAGGTGGGGGACGCAGAAGAAGCAGAGGCAGGGGAGGGGGAGATGAAGGCAAGATGACAGAGATGGGTTTTGGTTACGTTGGTTGCGGGGAGCTCGAGGACAAGACTGGGTGGGGATGCCGATTTGGAGCTCAGGGTGCACAGCGAACACCAGAGGAGAAAGAGGCGCTTGCCAGGAACAGTGAAGGCAGAGGGGGCCAGGCCCTTCATTAGGTGGCCGACGGGGGACAGCAAAAGGCGGGTAAAGGGGACAGCAGGGGCGGTCGGAGAGGTGACAGGAGAGCAGCGGGGCGCGGGGGGTCTCGGGGCCAGGGGCGGAGAGTCGCGGAGGGAGCGGCTTGGCCGCGCTCGGGCCACGCACCATAAGGGAGGAGTCATCGCCACTCATCTTCAGGCGCCCGCGGCTCCGAGTCCCGGTCTGGTGGGGCCGCGCGGAACTGGATTCCCGAGTCAGGGTCCCGGGCACGCCTCTCGCGGCCGGAAGTTGGAGGCGCGCGTCCTTGGAAACGGAAGTAAGGGCCGGTTGCTAAGAGCGTTAAGACGTAAGAGTCAGGGGTGGGAGAGGCGGACGCCCACGTGACAAGGCGCTTCCAATCGAGCGCCGAGAGGGCAAGTGCGCGCTGGTGGCTCCGGATCGCGGTGCGGGGTGGGCACCGTGGGACGGGACACGGGCGCCGCCGCCGGGCCGCAGCCATGGGTCTGGGCGCCAGCGCCGAGCAGCCCGCGGGCGGCGCCGAGGGCTTCCACCTGCACGGGGTGAGTTGCTCCCGCGGCGCCGGTGACCTTGGCGGGGCGCCCGCACGGACGCGAGGGCACGTCTGATCGCCGGCTCGCGGGCGGCAGCGGTGAGGTCCCGGACCCCGAGCGGCCGGGGTGTGCTTCCTTCCCGGTGGGGCGTGTGCCTCCTTCCCGGTGGGAGCAGCCTGCGGGAGGCGGCCCCGCGGCTCTCTGGTTCCCGGCTGGTCTGCGGCCGCAGTCTGCGGGGCGCCGGCCCCGAGTGCCAGCCATGCAGGAAGCGGGCGCGTTTCCTGGTCCGGTCGGGCCGCCCGGAATGGCACTTTTCCCGGGTGATGATTACACAGGTCCAGCCAGGACGCACTTGTGTACCTAGGTCATATTTGTGATCGCCTCCTTGCTGGGCCTGGGGAGAGACTCATTAAGACCCTAGGTCCCGGTCGGGGTGGCCAGGTGGACGCCGACTGCCAAGGGGCCTGCTGTGCACATCTCGCCGGCAGGCCTTGGGTCCCGGGCTCAAGGAGCAGTACCAACCAGCCAGGGAGAGCCGCCGCGGGAGTGCCAGGAGACTGCTGCAGAAGGCACGGAGCGAGCGTTGGCAGCAGGGGAGGGACCGGAAGGTCTGGGCAAAGTGGAGACGGAGTGGGGTTCCTAGAGTCTGAAGGTGAGGAGAGTTGGGGTAGCGATGTGTACTGTGGAGAAGGAGGTGCTCTAACGGAGGTGAGAGGGGCAGGAGGGTCTCTGAACCCAGAGCACAGCGGGGAAGGGTTTTTCCACGGGCACCCTGGATGGATTGCAGAGTTGAGTGTAGGCGGGCAAGCTGGCAGTTTGGTGCAGGGCTGGTGACGGTGTCAGAAGCTCTCTTATCAATCACAAGAGAGGGGCGGCTAAGGAAGGGGGTTCCTAAAAGGAAAGCCAGGCTGGCTTCAGGGCCCAGAGTTGACAGGACCCCCTGTTTGCCGATGGGCTTTCTCTGGTCGGCATCACAATGGGGCACCTGACAGAAAAGGTGGACAGCGGAATGCCTCCTATCTGGAGAATCTTCCAGCAGATTGATGGAAAGCAAAGAAATTAAGGACTTGGCAAGAGGGGAGAGGTGGGGTAGTATGTGTGGGGGGGATGTGGGAGAGGGGCTGAGTGGAGAGGTCAAGGGATTGGAGGAGGGAAGGAGTGGACTGTTCAGATACTTAGGGGAAGAGTGTTCTGGGTTGAGGAAGAGCAGGAGATGAGGCTTGCGTCCAGAGATGGGGTGGTCTGTGTGAGGACAAGCGGTAAAGGAAGTGGCCAGACTATGTGGGGCCTGTCGTGTCCCGAAGTCCTAGGATTTTCTTCTGCCCCGTGGAGCCATCGGGATGTTTTCCATGGAAGTGTGACATTACCCACTTCCATTTTTTTTTTAAAAAAACTGAAGAACATGTGTGCTGCCTTCTATAAATACTGGCATTCTCACTGTGTGCCAGGCACGTCGGAGAAGTCCCTGCCCTCAGTGAGATTAGAGGCGTGGAGTGTCCCCCAGGAAATGGTTGTTACCTGACCAGGCTCTGGGCTGGACTTCCTGGCGTCAGGTTTCTGAATAATGGAGCACTTTTCCTCCTGGGGAAGTCGGTGCTAGTAAAAGGGTTAAACACGAGGTAGGGCAGGTGGCGCAGTCCCTTGGCGCAGAGCCAGTCCTCGGCAAGTGTCAAGCTGCTGTCTCTTTAATTACATTAGATTCCCTGATGGGGAACACAGTGGAAGGTGGTGTGAAAGCAGCAAGCATCGTGGGGCTGTGGGGTGAGGGTGATGGGAGCTTCCAAAGGAGAGCCGGACGGGACAGCGCGTGTGGCGGGAGCGGGGGTGCAGTGGCAAGCTGCATAGGTTAGCTCTGCTCTAGAGCCCTGAAGGGCGATGGCAAGGCCCTGGGGAAGGGCAGTGAAGTATAGCTGGAAGACAGGGTCACGGGGGAGGGTGGGGAGAGGGCCCAGGGATTGGAGGCCTGAGCCCTTGGCCCTCAGTGATGGAGGGCAGCTGACAAGGAGTAACTGAGGAGGGGAGTCGGCCAGCAGCTGGGTGGCACTGGCTTTAGGGGCAGGGGGAGGCGGGAGTGGCACAGAGGAGGTCTTGAGCAGGGAAGGGTACCTCTGCACAAGCTGTCCCTGAGTAACTGTCCAATGGCTTTCAAAAGACACCTTGTCCCAGCTTTCCCATGGAGGGAGAGGGGCAGGGCTCAGAGCTCCCCTGTCGCAGGCCAACTGGGACTGGAGTCGGTTTCTGGCCTCACTGTCATTGGAAGCCATGGCAGCTCCTGGGGATGGCAAGCAGGGCCTCAATGGGTGGTGACCTAGCTAGAAGGGTGTTCTAATTCGAGGGGCGAATTAGCCTGCATCCCAAGGCTCGGGGTGAGCTCTCCTTCAGCTTGGGGAATCCAAGACTGTAGGGGCTGGTGGGTGGTGGAAGCCCCAGGGCCTTCCCATGGTGGAGGCATCCAGAACCTGAAGCCACATGAGCCCTGTGTCCTCTGGGCTGATGCCTGACCAGCGGGACATCAAGTGCTCACAGCCAAAGGTCTGAGGGTGTGGGGCCCACCGCAGGGTCCAGCCCTGGGATAAAGGCTGCATTGTTCCAACAAGGCTCTGTAAATGGGGCCTTTGAGATGGATTTCTACCCCAGCTGGGAGGCCTGGTTGCTGTGTTTTTGGAGACAGCAGTGAGTTCCGGAATACAGGAGGCCCCCTTGGGCTAGGAGTGGCTCCTGGAGGAGGAACTGTCCCACATAGTAGGGGAGTCTAGGCTGTGAGGCGGGGATTCGTCCCTGCTCCTGGGACTCCCTCTTACAGGGCTCCCAACTCAGGCTCATCCCCTGTCCCTTGGGTCTGCTTCCCTCGGCCACACTCCTCAGCAGGTCCCACGCCTGCCCAACTGAGCTTGGGTCTGTCACCACAGGGTCTGGGGCCCTCTGGGATCAGGCCACAGGCTGTCTACTCTCTCTGTCTTTCTGAGTACAACCCCGGTTCCGTCTATCCTGGGACCCTGCCTGCCTGTCCGCATCTGGAGCTTTCTGGGAAACCTGCCGACTTCCCAGTGGCCCGAGCTTCCCCACAGGCCTGTGGCACCCTGTGTCTGTGTGGCCCCTGGAAGCCCCTAGGGCTGCCCCGGGCTCTCCTGTGAGGCACCTCTGGAAGCAGGGTGTGTGGGTCATGACCCGACAAGAGCCATTTCCTAAAGAGGACGGTTTTCCCAGGAACGTAGCCAGAGAGGGTGGAGTTACCCTGACAGTGCCCACTGGTGGCCTGCCTGGAGCGGCTCGTGCAGTGCCCAGGTCCTTGCGGGGATACCGGAAGTGGTGACGGAGGGTCTCTGAAATTGGGGACGGGGACGGGGGGCTTCAGAGAGAGTCACGAGGCTGGTGCCTGCCGTGACTGTGGCCTCTGCTGTGGGACAGGTGCAGGAGAACTCCCCAGCCCAGCAGGCGGGCCTGGAACCCTACTTTGACTTCATCATCACCATTGGGCACTCGAGGCTGGTGAGGCTCCCCGGCGCTATGGCTGCTCTGTGTGTGTGTGTGTGTGTGTGTGTGTGTGTGTGTGTGTGTCCTGTCCCACAGCGGGCCCCACCCTGCTCCTCCCCCCTTTTCTTCCAGAGGGAGGCCCAGCCCACTTCTAGGCCTGTACGCAGCCTGACTGGGGCTCTGCCCAGTGCCCAGGTCCTGAGCTTTCCGGGACGGATGGGCGGTGAGGGGGCTCGGAGCTGGCCACGAGGTCTAAGGGGCCTGCCTCTCAAGGCATGAGAGGTGTCCAGGTGTGAAGGGGCCCCTCAGAGAGGGGCAGCCCTGCAGTGCTCTGGACCAAGCAGGCTCTTTGTTTGCTTTGTTTGTGTTTTCCGGGGGTGCCGAGGGTGCCGAGGAAGACGGGGTTTCGTGGTGCTTGGGGTGGTGGGAGGTTGCAGTGGTCGCAGGCCCAGACCCTGCCCTGGCCCACGCCCACACCAGACCCCGCTGGGGCAAACCGGCCCCCCGGGCCCTTCCCACGTCAGACCCAGACTTGTCTGAGGGGCCCCAACCCTGAGGGGGGGGTGGTGGGGGCGGCCTTGGCGTCAGCCCCGCTGCCCCCGCAGAACAAGGAGAATGACACGCTGAAGGCCCTGCTGAAGGCCAACGTGGAGAAGCCCGTGAAGCTGGAGGTGTTCAGCATGAAGACCATGAAGGTGCGCGAGGTGGAGGTGGTGCCCAGCAACATGTGGGGCGGCCAGGGCCTGCTGGGGGCCAGCGTGCGCTTCTGCAGCTTCCGCCGGGCCAGCGAGCACGTGTGGCACGTGCTGGTGAGTGGGCGCGGGCGCAGGGGCGGGGGTGGCTGGGGGGGACAATTGGGCGGGGCCAACCACTGGTGCTTCCGGGACAGGGCTCCCCGAGGGGCGCTCCTCATCCCCGAACTGTGCACCCTGCTCCATAGCCAGGCGACCTGGGACACCTTCTCACCCTCCAGACCTTGGTTTCTCATTTTGAGAGGTGGGGTACTGTCCACTAGAGGGGTGCGTACACTGCCAGCAGCCCGCTGCTGCCGGTCTTTATAGATCGGGTCTTTTCTGGTAGATTCTATGGCTTACCGGGGATTGAGTGGTTTCCGGCAGGTCCCCTCAGAGCCCCTTTGGGCCTTGGGCCGGTGCCTGGGGGCTGGGTCTTCCTGAATCTCAGTGACTGAGTTGTCACAGATGTTGCTTGTTAGTGTCTATTCACACACACACACACACACACCCCACAGTCTTGAATGCTTAGTTCCAAGGCTTGGTGGAAGGAGGGTGCCCTGAGCTGGAAATGAATTGATTTGGTTCCTAGCCTCCTCTATTGCTCACTGACTTCTCGTGGGAGACTTCTCCACCTTTCAGTTTGTTCGTGAAGTGCAGTGGGGGTGATGAGGCAACTCCCTTTGCATCGCTCTAGGACACGGGGAGATTGGGAGTGGTAGAGTTCCCCAAGGAAGGAAATGATCCTTGTACCCAGTTCTGCTCGCTGCCCCCCGCCTCCAGCCCCTTCATAGGGGTCTTCAGCCGTATGTCTGCACCCGGTGACAGCACAGCAATTGGGCACTCCCTGTGGGCCAACTGTCATTTTCATTCTTTTT
The DNA here is from genome assembly GCA_028533885.1 of Nasua narica. Lineage (NCBI taxonomy): Eukaryota > Metazoa > Chordata > Mammalia > Carnivora > Procyonidae > Nasua > Nasua narica. The sequence goes on along the minus strand of CM052799.1, from coordinate 59,430,279 downwards.
TTGTTTTTTAAAGATTTTATTTATTTATTTGACACAGAGAGAGAGATCACAAGTGGGCAGAGAGGCAGGCAGAGAGAGAAAGAGAGAAGCAGGCTCCCCTGCTGAGCAGAGAGCCCGATATGGGGCTCGATCCAGGACCCTGAGATCATGACCTGAGCTGAAGGCAGAGGCTTTAACCCACTGAGCCACCCAGGCGCCCCTCTCGTTTTCATTCTTTACCTATATTCTATTTTTAATCTTCTCGGCAATCCTATGAGGAAGGACTGCATATCCTGTTTTTAATCGTGGGGAAACTGATGCTAGGGGGTTAAGTATTTGTCCACAGTTACAGGCTAGAGGCTGGCGGAGTCAGGATTTAACCAAGGACAGATTCCAGGGTTCAGGGCTGTGAGGGGTGCCGTGGTGCTGCCCTCTGCCGGCCGGCCATGCACCTGGGGGAGGTCAGGAAATGAGGGAGCAGAGTAGGAAAGTCAGGGCTTGAGGTCCTGGCCCGGAGCCCTAGGACAAGTGTCCTGCTCAGTACCTGGAGAGGCAGCCCCTTCATTCTTGCCCCCAATCCCCCCCTCCCCCGTCCATCCCCAGCTCGAGAAGCAAGACGGGTAGTTGGTGATTCTCTTTCCCCAGGACGTGGAACCCTCTTCACCCGCCTCCCTTGCTGGCCTGCGCCCCTACACAGACTATGTGGTTGGCTCAGACCAGATCCTCCAGGAGGTGAGCCGCATTTGGTTTGCCCTCCCCAGGCCCCCCAGATAGGGTGTGGAGATGGGTGCTGTCTGCCAGGAGGGCCTCGTTTTGTCGAGGCCTCCAATTCCAGTGCCGGGAGCAGGGCTCAGGCGCTGGCTTTGTCGTAGTCCGAGGACTTCTTTACGCTCATCGAGTCCCACGAGGGGAAGCCCCTGAAGCTGATGATTTACAACTCCGAGTCCGACTCCTGCCGGGAGGTGACTGTAACTCCCAACGCAGCCTGGGGTGGAGAGGGCAGGTACTTCCTCAGGCGGAGGGCGGCGGGGCGGGGGCCCGGCAGAGCCCCGGCTGGACCTGGCCGCTGGCCGTGGACACCCAGAATCCTACGGTGGGGGGTGGAGGCTGGGCCCGGGGTCCAGGGATCCTGAGGATGACCGCTGGTCCCGGAGGCACCCTCGGTGCCCCTCAAGGCCAGGAGTGGGTGGGGTTGGCAGACCTAGGAAGGGCTGTGGGACAACCCCCTGGATTGGATGTTTCTGGACTTCGGCAGTCTGGGGTGTGGTATCGGCTACGGCTATCTGCATCGGATCCCAACCCAGCCTCCCAGCCACCACAAGAAGCCTCCTGACATCCCGCCACTTGACGTCCTGCCACCTGGTGCCCCACCACCTGACGTCCCGCCACCTGACGCCCTGCCTCCTGATGCCCTGCTACCTGACGCCCTGCCTCCTGATGCCCTGCTACCTGATGCCCTGCCTCCTGATGCCCCGCCACCTGGACCCACCCCCCAGGACTCTCCTGCCTCTCCAGGCCTGGAGACAGGCTCCGGGCAGGGTGACTACATGGAGGTACGTGGGGAGCATCTGCCAGTGAGGGGAAGGGGGGGCTGCTCCATATGGGCAAAGGGGCCTGCCACTTTGGGAAAAGAGGACCCAAGGCTGCTGTCACCTGGGGCCCATTTGTGGAGCCCTTGGGAGGCCTTTCTTGCTCCTGGGGCCCAGTGGAAGCACGTGGTCCCATCAGGGGACAGTGAAGCCCACTTTGGTTCTCCTGCCACTTGGGTCTGGAGGTGAGGGTAATTAATAGCAAGGCACTAGTTGTCGTTTTCATTTCATGAGTGGGACACAGAGGCTCAGGTGCAGAGCCTTGGACTGTGCCTCAGGGAGTCTGGGGTCAGGTTGGGCCGGAGACTGGGCATCCAGACCCTCCGCTGGGCTGGTTGTCTGGCCAGCTCTGGAGGGGATGCCAGACCTGCCTTCATGCCTGTTGGAAAGTCACCCAGTGCCTTCAGGCCCTGGGCTGGTGCCTGGGGTCTGTACAGGGGGGTGTGCAGTGATGGCGCCCTAGGCATGCTGGAATTCAGCCCAGGCCTCCTCTTCTGGTGGGTCATCGCAGTGGCCCAGCCAGGTGGGCACCTGGGACTCCAGCAGAGGGAAGGGCGCTCCCTCTTGTCAGCACTGCCGGAGGGGCCAGGCCGGCCTCCGGTGCCAACTTTAGATCCCTTGTAGGGGAAGGGTGGGACACCATGGCCGTTGGCTCCGGCAGGCAGAGCGGCGCCTCCGTGGCCAGTGTGGGCCGGGGCTTAGGTTGGACTCCTCTGTCCTGACTGCCCCTGCCCTGCTCCCTCGTCCTTCCCTGGCCTCCCCGCCAGGCCCTGCTGCAGGCACCCGGCTCCTTCATGGAGGGAGGCTCCTTCCTGGAGGGACGGCTTTCGGAGCCTGGGAGTCCCTGCCGTGGCGCTCCAGACCTTGGGGGATTTCCATGTCCCATTGAGACGCCTCTTCAGCCTCCACCTCCGGTGCAGCGCGTCATGGACCCAGGTAGTGGGCAGGGCCCGGAGAGGAGCGCGGGGAGCCCGCAACCCCCGGTGCTGCCGTGGGCCCCAGGTTTGGGGTGGGGCTTCCGGGGCTGGTCCAGTGTGTGTGCCGGTGAGGAGGGCTGCAGTCTACAGAAGGAAAGCGGCCTGCTCGAGGTCACGCAGCACCGTGGGGACAGAGCCGGGGTCGGGCCTTCTGCCACTGTGCTAGTCCTTTTCTTTCCTCAGCAACAGGCGGTGGGCATCACTTTGGGCTTGGGTGGAGGCACCCCCATATGGGCTGAGATTACAGTTTCAGGCCGGGCCAGGTGCCCCAGGAATGGGGCTGAGTGAGCCCAGGGTTCCGGCCTTCTAGTTGTCTGCGTTTTGTGCTAGTGAAGACTTGCACCCTTCCCTAGGCTTCCTGGATGTGTCGGGTATCTCGCTCTTGGACAGCAGCAATGCCAGTGTCTGGCCCGGCCTGCCCTCTGCTGCAGAGCTGACCTCCACGGCTCTCTTGGCCTCTGGGCCCGAGGACGTCTCCAGCAGCGGCTCTCACGAGCGTGCCGGTGAGTGGCCCGCACCTACGCGAGCTTTCCGGAAAGGAGCCTTCGTCGTTGGCGAGGCTGCCGAGTTTCTCAGCGGGCTGGGAGGCTGGCTTTTGGGTGAAATACAGCCACGTCAAAGCATCCGGACACTAGAGCTCCCGTTCTCCATCAGTGTCTGGGCTGGGAGTTGGGGGGTGTCCGTGGGGGCTTCCCCAGGCCCCCCAGCCCCGGGGTTCTGTGGCCTCCTCAGCCCCTCCCCCTGTATGTTTCAGGTGAGGCCACATGGTCCGGATCCGAGTTCGAGGTCTCCTTCCCGGACAGCCCGGGCCCCCAGGCCCAGCCGGACCACCTGCCTCAGCTAACCCTTCCCGACAGCCTCACCTTTGCAGCCTCACCGGAAGACGGGCTGTCTGCTGAGCTGCTCGAAGCGCAGGCTGAGGACGAGCCGGCAAGCGCAGAGAGCCCAGATTTCGGGGTGGAGGCTGAGGAGGCAGCCCGCCAGGCCCAGCTCTCCACCCCCGAATAACGCCCTAGGCTGTGTTGAGGCCCCTGATGGCATTTCGTGAGGCTGAGATGGGGGGATGCCGCTTAGGCCGCACTACGCAAGCCCAGCCCCTTGCCTGACCCCAGCCCCGTGTGGAAGCTTCCTAGGCGGTGGCTCCGGGATGTGCAGGGACTTCTGCGGCAGGGGGGCTCTTGTGTGCACGTAGACCCTCCTGGTGTCCAAGAGATGACCTCCAAGCATTAATTCTGCCTGGTGGTCCTGGCTTTGGGGAACCGGGCACTTGCTTGAGAGTCTCCGACAAGTCCTTTTGGGGTGGCGGGGGGCTGGGAGCAGCACCCAGATTAAGTTTTGTTGGCGCTGGGGGAGGAGAGGAAAGGACTTAGCTGCTTGGGTGGGGCAGAGAGCCTCAGTGGGTAGGAAGAGGAGGCCGTGGGCCTCGGGGAGGGGCATCTTTTGGCCACGTTGTACCCTGGAGTCCAGTGCTTGCTCCTGCTGTGGTCACTGTGGCTGCCCAGGCAGCAGCAGGGTCCCCACAGGGTCGGGTGTGCGGAGGGAGTGGAGGAAGGGGTAGGTCTGGAGTGTCTGCCTCACACTTGGCAGGGCTTGCCTCGATTCTTCTTGCTCAGCGCGGCTAGCCCCGTGTGTACTGGAAGGCAGCCCCGCGCCTTGGGGACCCCCGCGGCCCCAGTTACCGTCTCTTCGGTCACGGGCCCTCGCCTCTGTAGCACAGCTGGCTCAGGCTGGCTGACACCTGCCAGTCACAGCTGGAGGAGAGAAGCAGTGCACTTGTCTCTCCTGGGGAAGGGGGGTTGGAAATTTCTAGGCCCGTCGGCAGAGACTCACTTGTTCTTGGACCACGAGGTCTCTTCCTCCCCAGGGCCTGCACCCCACAGGCCCGGTCTCCCTAGCGGTGACTCCGCTCAGCTCCCAAACTCCCACAGCCATCTCTTCCACATACACAAGGCGTGCAGGCAGCCCCAGTGGTGAGTACAAATTGCAAATTTAAGTACACCATCCTAAGCAGACTCATGCCCGTCCTGACTGGATCTCTTTACCACAGTTCCCACCCTCAGGGGGAACGAGGCTCCTGGACAAGAGTGGGTTAAAGGCCATCCTGTTCTTTCCCATAGTCTGGGAGGAGGCTGTTCCCTCCACTCCCGGTGCCCAGAGAGGCTGAGACTAGGCGAGGTCTTCTGCTCTACCTGGTTCCTGTAGGAAGGGCGGGGGGGCTCCGTGCGGAACAGCTCCTCGTCCCCTAAAGTCCCTCCCCTGCCCACGTCTTGCTGATTGCTACAAAAGCTGCCTCTGGCCTTGTCTTCTAGCTGCTCCCCAGGTGGAAGTTCCACGTTGGCCGCTTGGTCTGTAATGTGGGCACTTAACAGAGCACTCCGAGTTCGGTTAGGCCCAGACGGTGAGGACTGTCTGCTCTGCGGGAGGCACAGACCAACAATATGCAGGGGAGGGGGGCCCAATGAGCAAGCTCTTCAAATTTCTAGCACTGTGACTGCACTTGAAGCAAGCCCTCGTCAAGCCTACCATGGCAGCTGATAAGCCCGCCGAACGGGGAGGCACTGTGCCTGAAGCCAGGGCTGGAGCTGGGTTCTGGGTCTGTCTGGGAGCCCAGTGTCTGCCCGTAGGAATCCCGAAAGTAGAAGAGAATCGCCACGGGACTGTTCGGAGGCTGCTTCCCTGAACTGCAGCCTGGTAGTCGGGCCCGACGTCCCCCTCCCCCTAGGATTCTGGCGCTTCCCTCCCTCCCTTTCACATACTCCCCGCCCTGAGCAGGGGGACAAAATGGGTACTGACGCTGATGACTGCCAGGTTAAACATGGAACCAGAAGTTTCTCTGTAATCTGCTATGAAGGAAAATGACAAGTGAGAGAAATAAAGGTGTACTACACTTTGAAATATTGTAACTAAAGCCTTTATTCTATACAACTGTGAAATACAGATTTTTACCCTTTTGGCATTGCAGACTGTCAAATTTTTTGGAAACTTACTGGTTTGACTGGAAGGAAAAAAAAAAAAAGTAGAAGCATGCTGAGGGTCCGATCTGTGACAGGAAGGGAGTGCAGTCGGCGCACGGGGCCAAATGGCCCAGTGAAACCTATTCCTCTACCCCAAGGGCCCCTCCTGCAAACACAGCAGAGGCTGATAAGCGAGTTGTGGGGTTTGTTTTTGCCTTTATTTCACAACTATTGCTAAAAAATGTGCACCAAAAGCGCACTGTTGTATCCAACAGATAGAAAGGATTTTTAAAAAAAGAAGCCGGTTGCTCTCTGTGTAAGGGAGAAAGACTCACTGGAAATGCGGCGTGTCTTTGCTCACTTCTTCAAAGTGCTGGAGGCAGTGACCTGTCCACTTTCCGAAGGAGGCTGACCAGCAGTGAGGGAACCCTGTCTCTACAGTTGTGCAGGTAAGAACATCTCAAATAGAAAGGTCTGGACCCAGGCCCGTCGGCTGCCTCCAGCTGAACCTGTCAAGATGTAGAAAAGAAAAGAAACCTCCCCCGCCCCTCCGCAGTCCCTGCTGTTGTGGGGACAGACGGCACGCGAGCGGGGGAGGCAACTGGACTGAAATAAACTGCCCTCTGAAGGCACTTGTGCTTCTGGCTTCATACAGGAGGCTTGTCTTAAGGAGTTTTGCGGGGGTGGACCATTGTTCTATTCTGAATACAAATGACCTTGGGGAGAATCCAAAGTATTGTCTTCTGCCAAAAGTTGACGTGTGTATCCCCAATAAGTTATATTCTGTACAAGACTCAAATGACTCTATGAAAGCTTCAGATTGTTAGAAAGAACAACGAAAAGAACTCTGGATACAGGTACCACAACAAAAACCTGCATATAAAACTCTGGTGAAAACAAGTACGTGTACTTCCAAGAGGTGAATATCAAATTAACCCACTAGGATACCCTTTCTTCTCAGACACCATACGTTTTAGCATTTAAATGAAGCGAGTATCTCCTTGTGGTCTTTTTTTTTTTTTTCTTTCTTTTCTCCTCACGGTCTTAAGTTTCGATGGCGTCGCGCTGCTGCTCAGCCAGAGTGCGAACCCGTGGCGTCACGTGGCGTGGCCCCTCAGCAAAGCTGGACGCGGTGGCGCAGGGAAGGCGCGGCACCTGCCCGTGGCTGCCGCGCAGCTGGGGGCGCTGGGGGCACTGCTGGGCGCACTCCAGTCTGGCGGTCCAAGTGCTATGGGCCGGCACCCAGAGTTTCTACAGGTCTTCCTAAAAGAACGCATCTGAGATGCAATATTAAAACAAGCCCAACGAGGATAATTTATTATGAAATGGGCTGGCTCTGGAATTGTACAACAGCAAATTCCTATTAAAAATAACTGTCTTAAATGTGAGAACAACTTGTTTGTTTTAATGACCGACTTGGAAAAAGCCTTCATAGGTGCTGCATGAATGGAATGTACTCTCTTTGGAAAGCTACAGAGCTTGTGGGTTTGAAGTGGAAACACAGTGACAGACGTGGTTCTACCTATGTGTCTCTAACAAGTGCTAACAGACAAAGATAAGGTCCTTTGAAATGCAAGGAGGAAGCCAAGTCTGTGCTGGCCTGTCGTCTGTCCTCTGTACATGTCACGAGACACAGTGTGCTCGTGGGTCTTCTGCTCGCACTCTCTGCCTCCCTGGGGACAGCTTAATCTACACATGGAGACTGGGTTCTATTTTACATCGCGATTAGTCACTTCAACTGAAAGAGAATCTCGGTCCATACCAAATCGGCCGTTAGAAGTCGTGCTCCCGCTGGGGCTCGGTGGGCTTCCTAGGACTACTCTCGGGGCCATAGAGGAAGGTCAGTAACTGAATACCCAGGAGCGCTCGCCCACCCCTCACGTGGACTTCTGACGGTAATGGAGGGTGAGGTCGCCACCACTCTTCCATACGAAGTGCTTCACTGTTCGGAGGTCCATGTTTGGATCTAAAACCTGAACAGCCCAAAATAAGTAATAATAAATGTCAAAGCCTCTACTTCGTAATATCCAAGACCTTTACTGTGAACTCAGGGACTCTCACCAGGTGATCCAGCTCGTCGTCCCTCACCCGCCCCTGGTGGCCCGGTGTTGCTGACAGCTCCCACGCACGCAGACACAAACCCGGGCCCTGAGAGATGGGCGGCTTGGGTGGCTAGGCCAGAGATCCCAACTTCAGCCGTTTCCCTGAGGAAATGCCTCGAGTGCACCTTTATTTAAAACAGTGCCCCCAATGCTCCACCCACCTCCGCTTCAAACTTTAAACCAACTCGGCAGACACTGCTCTGCCAATCAAGGTGATCACGTGTCTTTTTCTTGTCAGGAAAAAAAAAAAAAGCCACCAGCACATTCACCATTTGTGTGTGCATTTCACATCTCCATGTCCTTTTCCCGAGAATCTCCCTGGGGTAAAAAGGAATTTTGGGGTGGACTGCGGAACCCCTCCAGAAAGGGTCTCACCAACAGTTGGGAGAGACCCGGCACTCCTTAGAGCCTCCCTAAAAGCAGAAGCACCCCCGAGGTAACAGACATGGGAACCATGATCACACCACCTGTAACTTTCTGAGCTGGAAAAACCGTGGCTATGGTCCTCAAGTGCACTTACCTGGTCCTGGCACAAAAGTTCGATTTTCTCCTCTGCCAACACAGCAATATCCTCTTCTTTTTCCTGTTCTCCTGGTTTTTCATTATTAGAAGAGCTTGTGGTTTGTGACTCATTATCCAAGTTGATGATCTTCTCATAAACATGTTCCATTACTTTGCGGACTTGGAGCATGTCACTGGCAGAAAGTCTATCTCTGTAAGAAGCAACGGCAGACGGCCATCAGGAATCACTGGGTATTATCTCTTAAATATTCTTTGGAGTTCACATTGGACAAAGATCAAATGTAGCGCAGAAACATAAACCAAGAAGTGTTTTCAGTCATTGACTTAATTCAGGTTTAGAATTGCCAACACATTTCCATTGTGTCCCCCGAAGACAGTAACTACATGTAAGTGAGATTAAATACAAGTTCTTAAAACTTACATATGCATCAAGAATAGCCTTCTGGGTTTTATTCCCTTAAAGATGATCCTAGAGGATGGGCAAACTAAATGCTCCCGAGAGGGAAGGCAGCCCCCCGTGTTTACCAGGCTCCCATTTCCCAGGTGTTCATTTCTCCTGCGGCTCTTGGCCCGAGAGCCAAGACATCCTGCCTCAACTCCGGGCCACAAACCCAACAGCCGGCTGGGTATCTCCAGATGGACGTCCCACGGGCACTTCAGACGCTACGTGGCCCCAACCAGATTCATCAGTTTCCTCACCCCCTAACCCACTTCTCTTGTATCGCTGACGTCAGTTAAAAATGGCCTACCCAAGTAGCTCAGACTCAAAGTCTGAAAGCCATCTTGAACTTCAGTCATTAAATCTAGTTGAAGTGCTATCTAGGACTTGCTTTATTTATTTATTTATTTTTAAACATTTTATTTATTTATTTGAGAGAGAGAGATCACAAGCAGGCAGAGAGAGAGAGGGGGAAGCAGGCTCCCCGCTGAGCAGAGAGCCCGATGTGGGGCTCGATCCCAGGACCCTGAGATCATGACCGGAGCCAAGGGCAGAGGCTTTAACCCACTGAGCCACCCAGGCGCCCCTAGGACTTGCTTTAAAATGTGTGTGTAGGTGGGTGGGAGGGAGAGGCAGAGATGAAGCAAAGTGTTTAGCCATGTGTTGATAACCCCAGAGCTGTCTGAGAGGATAATGGGGATTCATGCTCCTGATTTCTTTTTTGTATATGTTTGGAAATGTCCCGAACAAAAGGTTTTCAAGTCTTACTGATTTTACTTACTCAGATACACATCCATGAGACCTCAAATTTCCTTTTCCAGTTCTGGAATCTCTGCTGTAGCGACACCGGTCCTTGCTAATTTTCAGGATCTTGTGTATGCCCCTACTTCCACATCCTGAATCAAACCATTTCCTGGACCTGGAATACCTCTCTTTTGAAATTCTATCCTTTCCTTACATGTCCAGCTCAAATTCCATGTCTTTCAAGAAGGCTTTCTGGAAAACTCCAGCCCACAATTCATTTCTTTCTCCTACTCTCATCACTCCCTAAGTACCCATAAAAGATTGTGTCCTAAACTATGTGTGGCAAGAAACAAAAACCAAGTCTTTACTCTTTTGAATACCCGTGGCCTGCCACAGGAGGTATTTGGTAAACGGTAAACTATATAAGCTTCCGTCATTATAAAACTGGCTTTAGATCTCCTTTACTATGAATGCAATCATAAGGAAGAAAGCACTGGCAATTAGAGATCAAGGTATCACGTGACACTGCATTTACTTACTTTTTTAAGGTTTTTGCTCCTGAAGATGCATGAGGTTGGAGGTAGAAAGGAATTTTGTTGAACTTGGGCATATTTTTCTGAAATATTAAAAGTAAAAAGAAACGTATGATCATTTTGGATTAGCTGATGAATGAAAACGATGTCAGCAGAAAAACATGATTTGCAAGTTATTTTATAATTAAAACTGACTTTCTCTGAAATGTACAGTAAGTTATCAAATTATCCAAGTTAGCCCTTATGCAAATATATCAAAAAAGTATCATATTTAGTTTTGTAATAAAAGATACGTGAGACAAATGATATGTCAGTGGCAATATGATGCTGCAGGATGGCTCTTCTCAAATAACAATTCAAGGTATTAAAGGGAAGCAAGCTTTATTTTAACCGTTGGAGCTCTCGAAATAAAAATCTCAGTTCCACACATTAACATTGGGGCTGATACCTAAGGGCCCAAACAATAAGTTCGGTGTCGTGAGAGAAACCCACATTCTACTGTACACTCTAGGCTGGTGAGGCCCATCATCCAACTGAAAAGGCCACTCAGGTCCTCCCACTTTCTTTCCCTCTGACCTCAGGTCTGAGGTTTTAAGCAAGAGTGGAACCTTCAGCCAACCACCAAGATGACTACCATGAAGTAAACCACATACTTAGATGAAGAATAAAATTAAGTGGTCATCTTTCCTCTGGGTATTAATCCCCTCCGAGGCTCCATGTCATATCCTGTCTGGATGCCTCCTCTCAGGAATAAGCCACAGGCCTAAAGTCAGCAATGCATCCCAGGTGACTGTCACACTCAAAGGAGGTAGTGGTTTATGGGAAGCTTGGACTTAGAGAAGAGCATAGAATACCCATCAGGTGTTAACACTGGCTTTAAGTTGTTGGAGGTATATCTGGGACAGAAAACAAATTTTCTGAAAGTTCTAGAGATTAAATCTCTTTTCATATGGCTTTAGGAATATATAAAACAGGTCAATGGCACATAAGAGAGTCTAGAAATAGACCCATGTGTATATAGAAATTTAGTATATAATAAATATAGCATTTCAAATTAGTAGGAAAAGGACAGATCATTCCAAAAAATTGTTTTGGCACGCCGGCTAACCATCTGGAGAAAGTGAGCACCCTACTTCACACCAAATAGAATACATTCTAATAGATTACAGATCTAGACATACACGATGATCACATACGTACTAGAGGAGAATACATTTTTGCTACTTTGGAGCAGAGTACCAAAGCAAGACATGAAACTCAGAGCCATAAAAGATCTATCTGATTACAAAAAATTCAAACTTTTTGCCTGGCAAAAGACATCCGCCATGAACAAAGTACAACTTCAATTGAGAGAGACAGATAATAGTAGAAGGGTTAATATTCAACATGACAAAATCCTACAAATCGGTAAGAAACACAAACTACCCAATAGAAAAAGGAGTAAAGAATACAAAGAGGCAACTCACAGAAGAAACACAAATGGCCACTATGAAAAGACACTTAACCTCACTACATATCAAAAAACAACACCCCCCCATTAAAACGATGAGATATTTGCCATCTTTTGGCACAGACTGCAAGTCCCCAGTGTCGGTGGGTGTGGAAAAACAGGCACTCGTACAGTGTTGGTGAGAGTGTACACTGCTAGAGCTTTTGTGGGGGGCGATTTGGCAGTATCTATCAAAATCGAAAATGTGCATACCCTTTGATCCAACAATTCCACTTCTAGGAATTTATCCTAAAAAGTGCACAAAGATACATGTACAAGGATGTTTACTGAAGCTTTGCTTGTAATAGAAAACATTGGAAACCACCTTAATGTCCATCAATAGGGAACCACTTAAATAAATTATGGTACATTGATACATACTATGTAGTCATTAAAGAGGAATGAATGACCTGTATGCAGAGACACGAAAAGATGTCCAAGATACATTTTTAAGTGAAAAATCAAACCAAACCAAGTTGCAGAACAGTATGATAACAATTTTGTGCAAAATAATGAACTCTGTGTGTGTTGGTGTGTGCGTACACACACACAGGTGCACGCATACACACCTCAGTAATGCCTGCTTGCGTATGCACAGAAAAAGGTCCTGAAGGTCAGGGCCTGAACTAGGACTACTCATCCCCTCTAGAGAGAAGGACAGGAGTGAGTGGAAGAGAGGAATGACTGGGAAAGAGATGGGCGTTTCACTTGATTCATTTATTATTTTCTTTAACAAGCACACATTACGTTTATAACTAAATCCAGGGAGGATATAAACAGTACATAACTAATTACCAGTACTTCTTCCGCAACCTTGGGACTGCAGGGAAGCAGAGGAGAATTCCCCTTGGCAGCCTAGTTTTGACTAACGTAAGGCTGTACCGTCTAAAGCTGCTCTGAATTTCCTTCGTGATTTGGACAGAACAAAAGGGCAAAGCAGGAGCGGAGGACACTTACATCCACAGTGATGTCAATTACCCATTGTGGCACTGTCTCATTAAGAAGCATCGACTCAGTCTCACCCCCGGAGTCTCGGCAGAGCAGCCTAAACATAATCCATCAGGTCGTCAGTGACATAGCAGCACAAGGACAAACCACTGTCAACAAACATTAGAGGGAGGGACCCTAGAGTTCCTTCGGGATGAGCCCCGCTTGACAGCTGAGGAAACGACGTGCATCCAGGCAGCACGACTCTCTCGGCTAAGGGGGGGCGGCAGGTGCTAACACTCAGGCCCCCGCATCCTGAGGCCACGCATATACGAGAGCGGCTTCTCTGAGTCCTCGGGTGACGACAGGAAGGCGGGGTGGAGGCAACGCACTCAAGAAACATCCCCTGCCAGGGCTGCCGTGCACGGCACAGGGGGATCCCCGCGCACACACTGCGGGGATCAGGACTGTCTCGGTCATCATGCTCGCAGGAAACCCCCGTAGAGCAAGAGAATTCTGAGCGTAGGGCAAGACAGGCGTCTTCCTTACTTCGGGCCCTACAGAAGACCCCACTGCGCTCTCCCCTGTGATTCCACTGGGGCCTGGCTGGCCGCCTGAGGTGGAGCCAGTCCAGCTTCCCGGCACGGCCTCACGAAGGACTGCCTCACACCTCGAGTCGGGCACCGCGGAGCACAAGGTTCTCAGGAGCAGCCCAGCCCTTCTTGTATGGCCCGGCCTGAGGGAAGTTACCTACTCTGATGCTATTCTATGAGCAGGGACTTCTGGGGATTCCCTGACCCTGTCATGTCAGCTAAGTGAGAGAAAGTGACAGCTTCCTGTAGAAACCACCAGAGAAGCTGCCTTCAAGCCAAGTATCGACCTCATTTTAACACGAGAGGCTCAGCTCTCAATTAGAATGTGGTCTAATAGCATCGGACACTTAACTATCTCGTGGAGGTGGAAAAGCTTCTGAACCCCTCACGCCCCTAGAACAAGTTTCCACGTTTGAGTCAGTACTTCTCAGCAAAGAGGATGATTTCTTAGGCAGGGTCTCCAGCCTCCCACACCCGTACCTGAAGAGCGTGCGTCCTCCAGCTTCACCAAAGATCACAGGGGTGTGGGGGGGCACTTGAAAATATCCGTTTCCCTTCTGTACTCGGTTCTCCTGCTCCCCATTTACTAGGAAAAGATGCAGATGGTGTCAGTATCCAGAAGTGTGCTAAAAACATGGATTCTAAACATTTTGTTTCTACAGGCTTCAAACATTGCCAAGTTTTTTAAGGCTAAAAGTCTGCTGAGTCAGCAGGTCAGATAAAGGTAAAAAACAAATCAAAGTTAAACTTCTACAAACAATAAGAAGTAAAAGAAGTAAAGCAACTTGTGATGTACCTTATGGGAAATGACTGTGTAATTTTAGAGAACTTTAATAGAAGAGATTAATATTTAAGACTTGAAACAAAAAAAGAATCCTATTTTAGCCACAGGGAAGTGTAGGACGGCCCATTTATAAACAGCAATATGCTTTTGTGTGTGTTGTGTAGAACCCCAGGCTCAGAAAAATTTCTTGGGCCAGAGAAAAAATTTACACTTAATTGCAGAGATATGGGTGAAAAATAAAATCCTCAGTGACGTCAGAATCTTTTTATTATTCTCTGTAGCTTTCATTTCGCTCTGCTGTCTCTGTAGCTTTCATTTCGCTCTGCTGTCTCTGTAATCTTTTGACCGTGTACGGTTGCGCCCCACTCCAGCGCACCTTGTTCCTAAAGGCATCCCTGGAGAATCTGGAAGCAACCTCACCCTCTGAGCCTACGGCACTTTCAGACCCTCTCTTGGAGCCACAACCAATGCCTCCCTCTGACCTTATCCCATCCCATCTACTCTGAGGAGCTCTCCGCCCTACCACAATGTCAGTCCCTAGAGGATGCGGCCCGTGCCCAATTATCTCTACTGACCCCCGCCCGCAACTCACTACCGGCCTCCGAACACCCACGCTGCTCACCAAATGGACACGACTCTCGGGAGTCCACTGGTCATGGTGCTGGGGCAGCAGGCGACCACACAGGCAGAACAAGCAGCCGTCTGGCTGGGAGGTGGGGGGGGTCGTGCTCTGCCTTTCCTATGGCAGTTGGATTTTAAGGATCATCTGGGGTTTCCTCTTTTTCCTTACTGCCACAACCAAAGCCTGGATGCCAGGGGTGCTGACTGTACTTCTCGTTCTGGACCTTTGTCGTCTACTTGGGCCCCTAAGGGCGCCCTGTCATGTTGCAGGTGGAGGGGGACGAGCCAAGAACTGGACATGACGCGCTCACAGCGACACAGCTGATAAACGGCGGAGCCCACACTAAACCTTAGCCTTTGCAAGCCTCTGTGGACAGACTTTGCCATTGAGTTTCTCTGGCTCAGAGCCCACTGTACAATTCGGTGGGCCAGGTGACAATAAAAGAAAAGCCACCACGGGTGGGGTCAGTGCCCTCTCTGACAGGGACAACAGAAGAAGGGCTTGAAGGGGAGCATGCCATCCTTGCACAAGAGAGCTGAACTCCAAAGATCATTTTGGATGAATCAGCCAGAACGAAGTTTCTGGCAGGAGGTCCTTGTCACTGCTGACCACCACAAGTGGGCCATCGTCAGCAGAATCTTCAGAGAATTCAGAGAATATTCAGCAGAGTAAGCCCGCGGTAGGGGGGACTCAAAGACTCTTCGACCGGCTGCAACATACGAGCTGTGAAATTTTAAGTTTTTCTTCTTCCCTTTCTTCAGTCAAACTGAACCAAACCTGTAAATTCAAAACATGTTCTCTGCTGCCCAGAGCAAGGTGCCACCACTGCCTGTGGCACACGTGTCTTTAGAATGTCCCCCATGACATTAATTCTTACACATACTTGTTCACTTATCCTGACACTTCTGAGTTGGAATTTGATTTTCTGAAACGTTTAGAGCCAAGATCAGGTAGATCATCAGACTTGGTAATGTCTGTATTGCAGGCCAGTGTGAAGTATGATGAGATAAGGGCCGAAACGGCTTTCGATGCAGCTCATTAGGTGGCTCTGGAGGTAAGTCCCGCACAGCCACAGCTACTCTGAGAAATATCTTTGGAAGAAGGCTGCCAAGTTGCTTGCATTTAAGGGCAAAGGTCATTTGAACATGTAGGGCTTTTTATATCCCTCTTGAGCAGCATCACTGAATGAAAGTGCTCTTGGAATCTTAGTTAAGACTGGACGTTCTGGGATGCCTGGGTGGCTCAGTCAGTTACACATCTGCCTTTGGCTCAAGTCATGATCCCAAGGTCCAAGGATCGAGTCCTGCATCGGGTTCCCTGCTCAGCAGGAAGCCTGCTTCTCCTTCTGCCTGCTGCTTCCCATGGTTGGGCACCCTCTCACTCTCGCTCTCTGACAAATAAATAAATAAAATCTTAAAAAAAAAAAAAAAGGCTGGATGTTTTTTGATATCTGGAAAGGAGGGTGATAACCTGGGCACATCACAAGTTATTTATTATGTCATGAGTTAGCAAATGCTTCTTAAATGTTTCTTAAACATTCTTAGAATAACAAACACTTCAAGTATCCTAAACTTCTGAGTAATTCTAAACAAATTATCCTGATACAAAAACACAAACCATGGTTAACTTCATTTTCTTCTTCATCCATTGGATTCACATGTGTTCTAGGCCAATATTCTAGGAGTGCCTGGAGTAAAAGTCCTCCTAAGTTCACTGCAAAAGAGTTAAATTAAGATGGAAATGAATGGAAAGACTTATTAGTTTTAGCCTAAAAACAGAGAGAAAGGAGTAAAAATTATGTTTCCACATATTCTGATATTAAATTCTTAACCCAATGCTGATGGTGTTCAAAAGCAAGACTTGGAAGATTTTGCCACGTCTATTAAAATTTATCTTAGAATGCTTAAAGAAGTAATAACATGGAACAAATAGACATTCTATCTGGTTGTTCAGGTATAACCATTCATTAAAAGTGAACAAACAGGGGCGCCTGGGTGGCTCAGTTGGTTGAGCGACTGCCTTCGGCTCAGGTCATGATCCCGGAGTCCCGGGATCGAGTCCCATATCGGACTCCCGGCTCTGCGGGAAGTCTGCTTCTCCCTCTGACCTTCTCCCCTCTCATTCTCAGTCTCTCTCTCTAATAAATAAATTAAAAAAAAAAAAAAAAAAAAGTGAACAAACAAAAACAGGAATTACACTCTTTAAGGAACTATTTCCATACAGAGTCACTAAAACTAGATTTATATACATCAGGTATGCCTACATGCTACATTCTTAGGAGAATACCAACCAAAGATATAATCAACAAAATAGTCTCTTACGAGTCTCTTCTCACAATACACAAAAATTAACTCAAAATAGATTAAACACTTAAATGTCAGACCTGAAACCATAAAATTTCTAGAAGAAAACATACGCAGTAAGCTCCTTGAGCTTGGTGACTGCTTGAATCTGACACCAAAAGCAAAGTCAGTCAGTTAGTAGACTACATCCAACTTTAAAAAGCTCCTGCACAGCAAAAGAAACATCAACAAAATGAAAAGGTAACCTATGGAATGGGAGAAAATATTTGCAAATCATGTATCTGGTAAGGGGTTAATATCCAAAATATATAAGGACTTCATAACAATTCAACAGCAAAAAAACGAGCAATCCAATTAAAAAATGGGCAGAAAGGGGCGCCTGGCTGGCTCAGTCAGTGGAACGTGCGACTCTTGATTTTAGAATTGCGACTTTGAGCTCCACACTGAGTGCAGACGTTATTTTAAAATAAAATCTTGGAAAAAAAAAAAAAAATCTTGGGCGCTTGGGTGGCTCAGTCGTTAAGCGGCTGCCTTCAGCTCAGGTCATGATCCCAGAGTCCTGGGATCAAGGCCCACATTGGTCACGGCCCACATTGGGCTCCCTGCTCAGCAGGAAGCCTGCTTCTCCCTCTCCCACTCCCCCTGCTTGTGTTCCCTCTCTCTCAGTGTCTCTATCAAATAAATAAAAAGTCTTTAAAAAAATTTTTAAAGGGGCGTCTGGGTGGCTCAGTCTGTCTGCCTTCAGTTCTGGTCATGATCCCGGGGTCCTGGGGTCGGGCCCCCGCATCAGGCTCCCTGCTCGGCGGGAGGCCTGCTTCTTTCTCTCCCGCTCCCCCTGCTTGTGTTATCTCTCTCACTGTGTCTCTCTGTTGAATAAATAAATGAAATATTAAAAAAAAAAACTTAAAAAAAATTTTTTAAGTAAAAATGAATGAATTAACAAATAAGTAAATATAAATAAAAATAAAATCTTTCAGGGATGTGTGGGTGACTCAGTTGGTTAAGCATCTGCTTTCAGCTCAGGTCATGAGATGAAGCCCTGCATCAAGCTTCCTGACCAGCAGGGAGTATGCTTCTCTCTCTCTTCTCTCTCCCTCTGCCCCTCCCCACTGCTCATTCTTGCTCTCTCAAATAAATAAATAATCTTTAAAAAACAAGTAAAAATAAAATCTACCCCCCCCCAAAAATGGGTAGAAGATCTGAGTAGACATTTTTCCAAAGAAGACATAACAGATGGCCAAAAAGTACATGAAAAAATGCTCACATCACTATCAGGGAAAAGGGAATCAAAACCACAAGCTATCACCTCACATGTCAGAATAGCTATTATCAAAAAGGTAAAAAACAACAAGTGTTTGTGAAAATGTGGAGAAAAGGGAACCCTCGTGCACTGTTGGTAGGAATGTAAATTGGTGCAGCCGCTGTTGAAAACACTATGGAGGTTCCTCAAAAAACTAAAAATAGAACTGCCATATTACCTAGCAATTCCACTTCTGGGGTATTCATCCAAAGAAAATGAAAACACTAACCTGAAAAGATATATGGACCCCCATGTTCACTGCAGCCACATTTACAATAGCCAAGATATGGAAACAACCGATGTTCATCAATGGATAAATGGATAAAGAAAAAACGCGGTATGTACGTACAATGGAATGTTATTCACCCACAAAAAAGAACAAAATCCTGCCGTCTGCGATAACTTAGGTGGACCTTGAAGGCTATGTGGAGTAAGTTAGACAGAGGAAGACAGATACCATATGGTCTCACTTATACATAGAATCTTCAAAAAAACAGAGCAAACCAAAAACCCAAACTCATTGGTACAGAGAACAGATTGGTGGTTGCCAGAGGTAGGGATTAGGGAAGTGAAGGGAGTCAAAGGTACAAACATCCAGTTATAACATGAACAAAAGTCACAGGGATGCAGTGCACAGCACCGTGACTATAGTTGCAAATACTGTACTGCGTATTTCAAAGTTGCTAAGAGAGTAGGTCTTAAAAGTTCTCATCACAAGGGGAAAAAATGTGTAATTATGTACTGTGACGATGAATAGTAGCAGGACTTGTGATCATTTTGTAGTATATACAAATATTGAGTCATGTTATACATGTGAAACTGAACCTCATATAATATTATGTCAATTACATCTCAATTAAAAAAAAAAGGAAAACAACAGAACTGTTTCCCAGCTCCACTTTTCCTACCCTATCAGATTTCCAGAAAGGTTTAAGGGTAGAGAGTGTGTTACGTGTTTAATTGTTAAAGCTAAACCACAGGTTGTGAGAAAAATCAAGACCCCGAAAACATTTAAAATGGGATAGTATTTTCCATTTTCATGAGAGAATATATGGATTTCTTGAGAAATGATTTAAAAAACCTCAAACATTATTAAAAAAAATAAAAGAGCAGGTAGCAAAAAACAAAACAAAACAACAAACAAGAAAACCCAACTCAGCACAGATCCACCTTCTCTTTTGAAAGGAGGAAAGGAAGGAAGGACACTTAAACTCACATTTTGGATCTGACCCATCAGGGCTGCTGAAGCCAGCATCTTTTGCAGAAACCCAAGCAGCAAAACAATCACTCTCATCCAAAGTAATAGTCAACATCTGTCAAAAGAAAAAACTGTTAGTGGCATTCCATTCCAATACATCCTCCAAATAAGTCTCTAAGGCCCTATTTATCTGTGCTATTTGACTAAGGAGCTAAGCCACAGATTCAGAACCAAAATGTGTTTCATGTGATTCACTCCAACTACAATTTAATTTACTGAGATACCCAAAGGCATTTTTAAACTGCATTTTGTAAGTATTAACATGCAAAATTTACTGTCTCCACAATTAAATACACAGGACTCTGTAACTAATAAACTTAATTTTTAGCTATCTCGGAAACTCTCAGCTATCACTAATTGTACAAATATCAGTTGCTAACTTACCCCTGTTTTTAAGTCAACTGAGAACCAATTTGGCACATACACCATCTTAAATCTTTTCTTAATTTCATCTTCAAAATCCACTTTGCCCAGGTCTTCAACTTTACATGCCTATACAGCAAAAGAGAAAGTATAGTCATTATCAATATTAAGTGGTGAACCGATTCTGACTTGGGTGTTCCAAATTTTACATATTTTCACAGCTGTCTAAATAAAATGGAGTCTAAAAACATCCTGCACAACATCAACATCCCCACGGATAACACACAGGGCATGCCGGCCTCTCAAATCCTTGCCCACCAAATATTCCCGCCATAAATGCATGGTCTGCAGCCTCACCACTGCTCCTACCTGGGGTTTCTTCTGTTTCCAGAGTCATTTCTCCACAACACCCTGGTCAAATCTTTACCCTTCTCCTGTTTGGTCTTGTCACCTCCCTCACTGTGCTTCAGCACAGGACTCCACTCCCCAAAATTAGAGAAGCCTTGATGAAATCCCCTTAACTCAGTGCTACTGTTCTTCCCAGTGCGAGGAAAAAAACGCCTTTTGTTGCTGTGCTCCGGACCTCCTCCACTTCTTGGGGTAGATGGTACGACCATCTACCCTCTCATGTCTCTCCCGGCTTCTCCCCATGAGCGGAGAACACACTCCAATTACTTCCATCGCAAAAATACCCAAACACCAAAACAAAACCTTTGCTTGACCCTCCCATCCCTCTATCCTCTTACTACTGCCTCTTCCTGCCCACCTCCCCAAAGTCAAATTTCTTCTAAGATTGCTCTACTACTTCCCAATCTCTCCTCAACCCACTCTATCTGGACTCTTAGGACTCCCTCAAGATTGCTGCCCCACCCGCCCCACATCATCCTCCCTACTGGTTAAATCCCAGGCACATTACATTCCAAATTGGGTGCAAACTCTCCGTAGGCTAGGTAGTCATAAGCCCTTTCGGGAAATGCTTGCTTAGTTCTTGGCCTGCCATTGGCTCTTGGTTTTCCGACCCCTTTTTATTATATACCTCTGTGGTTTCCTCTTTTCTAACAGTTCTCTAAAGGGTGATGGCTGGTTTCTTCTCTCTTCAGTACAGATGTATCCCTTGGAAACTCTGATGTTCCCATTGCTTCAGTTATAATCCACCAGCTGCTGAACGCTGAGCCTATCTTTCTGGCCCCACTCATTTACTGGTGTGTGAGGTCCTATCTACCTAGACATTCACATAAACTCAAACTCATTGTCTTGTTCATCACGTTCCCCATTTCCCCCAACAACCCACTTTCCCTCTTACACCCCCCCCATCACTTCCACTTACCAAGCTATCCGACCCAAGAACCTGGGACTCACTCTACTTTCTTTTGTTTATACTCCCTTTTATTCAAGCTCCCTCTTATCCACAAGCCTTAATACCTTCCCCATCATTGTTTTTTTCCATCCTAGTCCAGATAAATATCTGATCTCTCACCTGCATTAGTATAACAGCCTCCTATTATGTACCAGGCACTATGATAAATACTTCTCAAACATCGCCTTGACCTCACCAAGAAATAGGTGCCACTCATACCTTAAGGATACAGACAGAGGTTTAGAGAGGTTCAGCATGTTCCAGAGATCGCTTGGCTAGTGGCAGGCAGAACCAAGATTAGAATGCAACTCTCTCACTCTGAGCCTGTGTCCCTAAATACTCCTGTCTCCCTACTTCTGTTTGTTATGTCCATTCCTCCCAGTCACTTGATTTTGACACTTCGGAGCCTAGTGTCTGGGTACTGAAAGCTGCTAGAGACACAACAACGCCAGTTATGGAACACGCCAGGTCAGTGCCCCGTCTAAGTAGAGCTACCTCCCATTCAGACAGCAGGACTCTACGAAGGCTTTGGCTAACCTGCCCAAGAGAGAAAGAACATCAGACCCACAGGCAGAAAATCGGTCAGCCCACCATGAAAGAGTAGCTCGGCCCAACGAGATTCCGTTACGTTCCGGAGAGCATCAGGTGCTGGGCAGCATGAGGGGAAGCCCAGGGACGGGGCAGAACTAGGGCCACGTCAGTGGTAGACTGGCCAAGTTCCTGCTGACCAGGTCCTCAGGGCTTCTCTGGACCCTCCCAGGCTCCACGGGACCCCTCTCTGAAACAAACGTGAGTCTCTAGTCCCCTGAGAAGTGTATCTCTGTCGTTGGAAAAACCGACCGGACTTTTGGAGTCTGCTGCAATTTAATTTTCCACCCAACTACTAAAGCCTCTCACTCTGCAACCATGCACACCAGGCAACTGCTTCAGTGTGTGACTTCCCGTGCACCTGCCCCACGGGGAGGGAAAGTGTCAGTCAGGCCAAGGTTTCTATTCACACAGTCCCTTCTTCTCAGAAAGAAAGCTATTTATCTTATTCTTTAGATCTAGACATTTCTCCTAATCAGGAGCCTAACCAAAACCCCAGAACTTTTAGATTCTTCCTTATAATGTATCCAACATCTGTCTCTTCTTTAGATTCCCAAGTCATTACGATGAAGACACGGCCTTCCAGCTTCTTCCCCATCGCACAGACCACTGTCACTTCGGGCATGGGATTCTTCCTGTTCCAATACAATCTAAGATTAAGATTCCTTAGGGAATAGCAAAGAAGGCCAACCGTGGGGCCTGTATTCAGGACTCTCTTGGGGGGCGCCTGGGTGGCTCAGTGGGTTAAAGCCTCTGCCTTCGGCTCAGGTCAAGATCTCATGGTCCTGGGATCGAGCTCCGCATCTGGCTCTCTGCTCAGCGGGGAGCCTGCTTCCCCCTCTCTCTCTGCCTGCCTCTCTGCCCACTTGTGATCTCTCTGTCTCTGTCAAATAAATAAATAAAATCTTAAAAAAAAAAAGACTCTCTGGGAAATGACTTGAATGGCACCTTTCACCCTTATACCCCTATCCCCCCCCCCATTCCCTCTAGTCTCCAATTACACAAAACTCAAAGTCACTGATGAACAACACCTTCTCTTCTGTGCCTTTGCCACTCACTCCCTCTTCTTAAAATGCCCTACCATTAGTCATCTGCTGGAATTCTTTAAGACCCTCTTCAAATGATTTCTCCACCACGAAGACGCTCGCCTGATTTCTCTAGCTGTAAGGAATTGCTCCTGTCCATAAACTACCCTGTAATTCGTCTTTTTATCTGTAAGGCTTCCCATTTCCCTACCCTTGTCCCTACCAGAGGGGATCATGGTGCAGACTTTCTGTCATCTATGACTCTCAACACAGTTCTCTGCACACAGTACTCATTCAATCCAGGAAACAGGTGTTGAACAAATATACTAACACCACCAAGAAAAGCAAACTTTTCAATCTGCCTATACATTTTTAAAAAAGATTTTATTTATTTATTTGAGAGAGAGACAGAGATAGTGAGAAGAGAGCTCGAGCAGGGAGGAGAGGGAGGAGCAGGCTCCCCGCTGAGCAGGGAGCCGGATGAGAACCCTGGGATCATGACCTGAGCCCAAAGCAGATGCTTAACTGACTGAGCCACTCAGGCGCCCTGCCTATAAATTCTTTAGTGCTATTTAGAATGTGGTCGAAAGGTTTAAAACATCTAACTATCCCACAGGGGCATGGTAACATGACCCAGAGTTGTAACTGATGCTCACGGTGAGGTCTATAAATCCCAAGAAATGGCTAAACTTATTTCATGGACTGCAGGGATTCTCGACCCTGGGGTGATTTTGTATGCTGCTTCTTCCCTCTTCCCCCCAACCATTTAGCAATGTCTGGAGAGAGTTTGGGCTACCACAACTGAAGCTGGGGATAGAAGTGAAGGTGGTTACTGGCCCCTGGTGGGCAGAGACTGAGGATGCTGCACACCCTATCACACACAGGACAGATCCCACTCTATCCCACCCCCTTCAACAAAGACTTACTCGGCCCCAAATTGTCAATAATGTCAAGGATGATGAACCGTGATATATTTAATTTTAAGGTAAGGCAGCATATAACCCAGAGGAAATGGTTCCACTCAAATTTTAGGTGCTTAAAAAGATAAACTATGGCCTTATCTAAATACTTGTATAAAAAAAGTATCCACCCCCCCAAAAAGTATTATTGCAATCTAATCTTAATTACATACTTACTACCTTGGTTATTTCACTTACATATATTTTATAATAAAAAATAAAGGGGATACACGATCCAATAATTTATATTTAATATAAGAAGTTACTCACCTTCAATACATCCCAATATGCCACATTATTATTGGTATCTTTGGTTAATATATGTCTCTTATCATTAAGAATGTGACACTGAATAATACTCGCACCCCCTAAAGAAAAAAAAAACCCACACAATTGAGAAAACAATTCCCTGTTTAAATTCACCATATGGCAGTAATTAATCATTGGCATTTAACAACAGAAATCGTACTATCCACCAGAAAGGAGGTGAGTCAAAAGATACACATACAGTTAATATATGTATGTATAATTACATCTAAGGCAGTTTAAGGCCAACCTAAGAAAAATTGTCTGATTTTAAAAAACAGATTATAGATGAAAAAACTCCCTCCTTCAAAGGGCTCCCAGTGGAAAACTGTTAAGGGCAAGCAGTTTTACCCACTGGGAAAAGTTCAAATGATGACAGGAGATCTCTGGATCAGTCCCATCTCTAACTTCCGCCTCCAGCGTGGACGTGTGACTCTAAGGGCACCAGCAGGGACATGGAGCTGCGATGAACGCCCCGCTCGGTGTCCTACTCCTCACTCGGGTGTTTCAAGTCAGAGCTGCCACTTCCAGCTGAAGCACAGAGAAGTTGGGGACCAGATCTGACTTGTGCCAAAGGACAACATTCAACTCACTCTATTTTACAAAGTGGTTCTTGGCTCGACCCACACCACGACTATTCTGAGGCTGGGCAAAAAGATTACCTCAAGAAAGTCCCTTTTTTAAAGTTACTAAACGGCATTCAAAAAATATTTTTCTTCTATTAAAAATAAACAGATCCACTGTATCTTCTGTTGACATCAGAATTACACTGAAAGGAAGGTCACCTCCTTTATTTTTGTCAACTGCTTAATAACTATAATCAGCCTCGGTAAAAGGTATAATACCTTCCACCTTCCTTACTCACCTTTAATAACCTGGTCAGGCTGCGTACAAAGTGGTGTTATAGGATTCGTACAGTCATTGTCATAGTCTCCGGAGGCTCTAAAATTATGAATCCCCTTCAAGGTCTAAAAGAACAAAATTCATTTTTTAATCATTTTATGCTTTCTAAGCTTTGCCAATCTGTTTGAAGTGGCAAGAAAAACAAGGAACAAATGAGAAAAGCCAAAACAATAACATCAACCAAAAAATACTTAAAGTATGATTATCTACCATCATTTCAAGAAACAAACCAAGAATTAAGAGGGGAATATAATACTGTCTTTTTGGAAGGAAAAGTAGGCACTCTTCCAGGTAAAGCTATGTTGATCTTACATCGACACAATGAAAGTTAGACAAGACATATAACATTTTTCATAAGTACCGAGAAAGCCCACTTGACTGGCATTTAAGCAGAAACAAATGGAAACACTCTCTCTTTTGTTATCCACATATAGTAGGGTAAGCAAGAAAACATAAATCTTCTTTAGTGAACAATTAAGAATTAAAAGCACTTTGAGGGGCGCCTGGGTGGCTCAGTGGGTTAAAGCCTCTGCCTTTGGCTCAGGTCATGATCTCAGGGTCCTGGGATCCAGGCCCCCATCAACCTCTCTGCTCAGCCGGGAGCCTGCTTCCTCCTCTCTCTCCGCCTGCCTCCCTGCCTACTTGTGATCTCTCTCTATATCAAATAAATAAATAAATCTTTAAAAAAATATATTAAAAAAAATAAATAAAAGCACTTTGAATAATGACCTCTCTGGTTATCCCTGTTCTTTATGCTATGAGGAAAAAGGATATGAATCTGAAAGCACGATTTTTCTATTTTCTCTTACACTGGGACAAGCAGCGCTAACAAGCATTGCTGCCACGCTGGTAGAGGTATTCCCGGCTATCCAAAAGTAAAGCTCTTGTATGAAGCCTTTTATAAGCCGAGATGGTGTAAAGACAAAGAAGCAATCACCATCTTATAAAAGCAAAAATTCTCTTCTGATTTCTTCTGGTTAGAGAGAATGGGTACTAAATAACGGCGCAAAGCGAACTTTCAAGTAGTGGGGGGAACCTGGACCGCGGCTGCCTGTTTTCCAAGGCAGTTTTGTGAGCTCAGACGCTGTACTAACATTTATTGGTTTTATCAGCCAACATCAAATTCTAAGCACATCAAATGTCTATCTTGGCTCCTGACAAAGAAGTCAGAAGCTTCATTTTTGACTATTAACTTAATTTTAGTACGACCCTTCGGATCACTCGCAGAGGCTTCCAGGTTTTTGCCACTGTTCCAAAGCATGCGGAGCGTCAGGTTCATCCCGAGCAGTTGCTACTGCTATCTGGCAGGTCTGCGATAACAAACCACATGTTTACGAACCCTTGCCAGGGATACGGTGGTTCGCTTACCCATTTATTTACTGTAGACTTGGTCGTGGCAACCCAGATGGCGGGAGGGGGATCGGCTGATCTATCGAGCTCCATCTGAAAACAAAACACAAAAACACTGCTCTGTGGAATGCTGACTCTCCTGAGCTGCTGGGGCCAGCTACATATTATTAAAGATCAACTCCTTCATTCGATGTTTGTATGCTGACTATACCATGGCAGGCGGCAAAAGCTAGGGTTGCACAGAATAATGAGGGAGTGTCTGCTAAAGGACAAATGGCCTTCCACAAGCGTAATAGGGGTGACTTTTCCCCAAAAACAGTGGCTGAAAGTTTCAGCGTGATTTTAAATTAAATAATTAGGGGATCCAAATGGGTACCGTCAAAAGGGTGACTTAACCGTAATTTTGTTTTTTTGTTACTCTTGTGTTTTGTGTTTATTTTTTTAGTAACAAGGAAATAGGTCTCTTTTTCCCTTTGAAAATGTTTGTAGTAAAAAAAAAAAAAACAACATTCTAACATAGCCAAAGTGACAAGTACCCACATAATTCACTTCCCTCTAAGAACAGTACACCTGTGTACCGTGTGCCTTCTGTATTTTTAAAACACATATAGAAATATGTTCCTACACCCATGTATAGAGAGAGAGCACATACATGAAAGCACAATATGGTCAGTCATCCACTACTCTTCCTGTGCCAGGAAACAAGGTTGGGAGTCGTGGGACAGGTGGACTCCGAGCAAGTAGGAATCCTCTTCAGTTCCAAGTGGCATTTCTTCTAACACACAGTTATGTCGCCACTAAGTTCTTGCACCTTTTCCTTCACAGCCAAGAGATCCTGGCAGCTGCAGGACTCACACACAGTGTCTCTCCTCCCTGCTGTCCGCCCCCTGCAGCCTGCTTCCTGCAGAGGCTCTGATTTCAGCCGCAACTCCCTTGCTTCCCTAGGATTATTGGTTTTGCCCTCTGGGGGGTGCCACCTATGTTAAAGAGCCACAGTCGGCAGGATGTATGCACTCCTAGGCCACAAGCATCCCCTCAATAGTCTCATTTGACCTCTATTCCTTTTTTCAGCCCTTCCGCTTATACTGCGGTCTGGGTTTCAGGTGTCACTTAGTTCTGTGGGTATCTGAAGTTCTGTTTCTTGCTTTTCTTGTTGTTTTTGGATGACTTCTGTGAAAAGGAAGTAGTGCTGTCCTTATGCCTCCATTTTAAATCTGGAAATCTCTTCACTATGGTTTTAATGTGTAATTCTGAGATTATCAGGGAGGCCGAACATCTTGTCATATGATGACGAGGCCATTTCTCGGTCCAGGCTTCACTTTCAGCAGGTGTCAGTGTGGACGGTTTCTGGAGACCGCTTTCACCCTGACTGATTAGCAATCAGGACTACTTTGAGGCAGTCACGGTTTGAAATATGAACTGGCTTGTTCTCTCTTCTTCTGGAGCAACTTTTCCACATCCTTCCTCTTGGGGCAGTGGACATACTTGTGCTTTGCCTTTGTCTGCTCATAGATACCTAACCTGGTCACATCCCTCCCCTCAGGACAGGTCAGGAAAGCCACCTGAGCTCAGAAGCAATGTGGGGCAATCGCACTAGGATTCGCCAGCGGGACAGCTACATGTCACTGAGGTACCCGAGAAGTAGCAATTTCTCCTACAAGAGACTAATGAAAATTAAAATACCTGTTTTTACAACTCCACAGCTGATTCATGTTTTCATACAGATTTTGCTGGATTTGGCTAGTACACGTAACAATCTTAACCACAAAACTCAAATACAGGACATACCTTGAGAACTGGTGCTTTTTCTTCACAAATTAGTACCCGAATGTCAGGGTTTCTTAGGTCTGTACAATAAATTTTCCGGTCCCTTCCTCCAGAATACACGTGCGTGAAGGCGTCATTAACTTGCAGAGCCCAAACACCTTCGTCATGGACTCGGTATGTTGCTATACATCTCTGCTGGCCAAGGGACCAAAGGCGAATTGTCCCATCAGAACTGCCGGAAAGGCACTGAAAACAGAGAACGCTGAAGTTAGAATAAGTTCCGGCCAGAAAAGTTCCCGCTTTGCTGTGCTCTGCACTTGGTGCGTCTCCTGACTCTACGCTGTCAAACACCCATGTCTAACAACCTGTATTTCTGCCTCTGATAAAGACCTCTGATGAGCATGCGCCATAGGCTGAAATGGCCGATGGCAACAGTACATGCTCAAGCAGAGGAAACTTCTGAGCAAAACTGCCTCTGTCCTCCCCTTCCTGGCCACATGCAGAACCAGCATCCCCTGGGAACTTGTTAAAAATGCGGATTCCTGGTCTGATTCCAAACCTAATGAGGCAGAAGCTCTGGCAGGGTCTATCAATCTGTGTTTTGATAGGCTCCCTAGGTCATTCTGCTAGACTAAGGTTGGCAATCTTTGCACTTGGCCAACAGGCCTTTTGGAGCCCTAGATCACACCTCTGTCTCACCTCTCCCTCATGGCAATGGATTCCTAATGGCCTGCCAGGTCTCTGAGATTCTACTAAGAGGAATCAGAAGCAAAATCTAGTCCCAGGCTTATCACTCATTCTTTGCGACCTTGCATACTTCCCATCTGAGCCTCAAGTTCAACATTAATATAAAATGTGGACCTTAGCATTCAGAGTTAACATCAGCAATTCTGACACTTTCTAAAGGCTCAGGAGCATCAGCCACATAGAAGTTGCTGGCACACAAATTGGGGCTGAGCACACGGTGACTCCGACAGAAAGAGGCTAAATTGGCCACACCACATTCGCATTCAGCGTGCCTGGGGTTCACTACCAGTTACCGTGGTGACTTGCAGAAGAGAATAAAAACTTGCTTCTTTGGGGAAAAAAACGGCATCAAGAAAAAGCAACTGCTGGTGCTGGTGTAAGAAATTAAGTAGGCAAAGAGCTTCAAAGAAGAGAAGATAGTTGTGGGCTTGGAGATCTAGAAAGTGTCTGAATATATGAGGCCTTCAAGAATATTAAGATTTGTTGGCGTGCCCTGTGACTGGAAGGGGCCTTTAGAACTCTGGACGTGTTTAATTAAATGAACAACCACTAAGAGACTCCCCCATAAGTTGCCAGGAGCATCAGCGCTTTAATCCCCGATTCCAACTGGTTGACAAGGCAACCAAGAGCCTAACCAACAAGGAAACTGTCTGGAGGAAGTTACAAGCAGTAGGTTACAAGCAGACCTCCAACATGCCTGTGGGAGGACCCACGCCATCTGATGGAGAGAGGGCAAGGAGGGACTCCCCCGTCCAGGAAGAGCTGCCACTCTGAGGTGGCAAGCTGTTAGTGTAGCTTTGATCCCTCAGATCTAGGCCATGTATCTCCAGGGAGTAAGGTCTGACAACTTGATAAGGAAAGCTAAGGTGATGGGTTGAAGTCCTCATAGCCTAGGCAACTTGCAGCAGGGAAGAGGTAAGTCCCAAACCCAAAGCGTATAGTGGAAAGCAGAGGAGGGAACAGAGCTGTATCAACTCTGGTATTGAACACAAAATAATCTCTGAGGGTAACTGTAATCTAAGACTGCTAAAAAGAAGGCCCCTAAGAGGACAACAATTACTTTTAAAATACAATGTTGGGGGCGCCTGGGTGGCTCAGTGATTAAGCATCTGCCTTTGGTTCGGGTCATGATCCCAGGGTCCTGGGATCAAGCCCATCGGGCTCCCTGCTCACTGGGAAGCCTGCTTCTCCCTCTCCCACTTCCCCTGCTTGTGTTCTCTCTCTCTCGTTATCTCTGTCAAATAAACGAAATCTTAAAAAAAAAAAAAATAAAGTACAATGCTGGCGAACTTCTTTGCATTAATGCTAATGCTAATCCTTCATCAAGGGATTGTGTGAAGGATGTGCTTATTTTATAGGAATTCTAGGGCCTGCTACCTTGTAGGAGCTGGAGTAATCAAACATTTCCCACTACCTCCACCCTTTCACTTGGTAAATATGAAGACCATGTCACTAGGAAGTAATTCTTGGGGCTACTAGGACAGAAGGACCTGAACGGTTCTACTACATTGGACTTAGGGGCACAGACTCTACAGTCCTGATCAGGCTGTTATGCTTTTGCCAATAGAAATGAGGGGGACCGGTGAATTGAGGCCAGGCTGCAGTTGACCAACGTAAGTGTTTCCGGGATGGTCACTCATAACTGTCAATAGACAGCAGCCAAGTGGGCAAGGTTAAGTTGGGTCAAGGAGTGGCTTGATGTTTAAAGACCCCTAAACTTTAAGCTAGGTTTGGCAAGACTTCAGCTACAGGAAAACCCTGTGAGGGACACACGAGGATGCCACGGACTCAAACCAAGACGGCAGATTGTCCCAGTTCCTCAAGCAATTGCCTGATCAAGCACAAGGGATGAAATGTCAGGGGGCTCGGCCCAGTAGTGTTGGCACCAATCAAAACAACTGCAGTGGCGACAGACCTCAAACAGGAAGATTTGCTAAATAACAACAACACAACAAACGAAGGGGACGTCATGGGATTCACGGGCCTGTTATACATATCTTATCACAAGTCCCCGACTCACGATGCTACCAGAGATCCTACATCAGAAGTGTGCAGGGCCACCCTGTGGGATGCAGTACGTGCTCTGGTCCAGTAACTGTTAACTAACTCTCTCGTATATTATAAGCGTTCGAGAATCAGTAGGTGAAGGTTTCTTTTTTCCTCCTTTGACATGAACAAGTAGTTGTTATTGCTGTTTGGTTGATCAATTCCCTAAGTGTGTTGTGTAGTTGGTGGTTAAGTTTACATTTCGCCCCTAGCTGCCAAGAAGGAAAATGGATGGAGGAGGAGCTCGAGGAGGATGGTATCTGCCTAATTATGCGCTCGACCGCCCAAGGGCAGCCTTTCAAGGGGTCTGCTTACAGTAAGTGGAGCTGACTTCACATGAAGCGCATCTGTAACCACACGTGCTACTTAAAAAGCACATTCATGACTATATAGATAGGAAACAAGGCAAGGAGTATAGCAGCAGGAGCTTTAGAAAGTCTGCCAAGCCCATTAGCCTCCTTCTGAAAACCATCTTGTCCACAGCCCCCGATTTCACGGCAGTCCCATGAAGACCGTAGGACACAGTCAAATCCTGAATGAAGCCCACAGAACAAGGTAGGGGCCGCCATCTCAAGTGTAGCCCAGCAGCTACACTGCAAAACAGTGAGGAGCTGACCGAACTGGGCTTCTTAGACTCCCATGAAAATGGGGCTGGAGAGGAACTCAACGGTGCTAGAAAAAGCCAAGAATATATTTTGGATTATGTAATATATATCAAGAAAATATAACACGTAAATATAACAAGAACATAGTTACTATTTCTAGTCTTCTTACAACCGTACAAACTAAATATTATGGTCCCTACTTTGCAGACGAGTAGCCACACCACACAGCACATTAACATCGAGATCCTGCGGCATCTCCGAAGACCTCCGTGGCATCTTCAAGCCTCTCTTTGCCTGGTTCTGAAGATGAGTTCCTGGTTTTGGCTAGTTTTCCAAACCTTTCTCTCACCTCTGGAGACAAAGGTTTCTCTAAACCATGTGTGAGGCAGTTCCTATGATGTAATTTCCACAGAAGTGATGGCGCCTCTCATCGCACCACCTCCCTAATCTCCCTTTCCTAATCCGCTTGCAATCAATTCCAGTTGGCTCTGGGCTTCTCCCTGGCCCGTGAGAAAACCTGGCTGGGGGAGGCAGGGGTACAGGGTAGCAGTAGGTCTTAACTGAAAATGGCGCTCTGTTTTTGTTTTTATTATCTACATTGATGAGAGCTCATTTTCCCACTAGTATAGAACAAATCGAATTATGTACCCAACAAGGTACTAGAGGACCAGTACATGTTTAAATATTACCAAAATGTTTTTCTTTGAAATGCTGACTTTTAAGTATTATGTCAGATGACCAAACTTACAGACTGTATCTACACAGTCAAATGACGGAATTTGCCCAAAGTCAGACCCACTGTCAGGAAATTTCTCCTTAATTCACTAGCACAAAGCATTCAAGACCAAAACTTCCTTCTGCTTTACACAAAGTAACATTTTAAATTATTTTATCCCATACACAACGGTAACTGCATATACTTGTTGGCATTAGAATTATTCTGAAGGAACTTTTTGTTTAGCTGGCGCCTGGGTGGCTCCATGGGTTAAAGCCTCTGTTTTCAGCTCAGGTCATGATCTCAGGGTCCTGGGACTGAGCCCTGCATCGGGCACTCTGCTCAGCGGGGAGCCTGCTTCCCCCTCTCCCTGCCTCTCTGCCTACTTGTGATCTCTCTCTCTGTCAAATAAATAAATAAAATCTTTAAAAAAAAAGTGATGTAAACAGAATTTCAAAATATGGATTTCTATTACATACAATTGAGTATCATAAGGATTTAAAAGTACACTACAGTTTATAATATGTGTGGCTTTGGGTTGAGATCAACCTAGGCAACCTAGAAAGTGGGGACGTTTCTGGTACATGAAATTTTGGACAAGGTCGTTAGGTAAATGTGCGTACGCAAGTGCATACCTGTGTGCCGTCTCTGTTCAACAGCAGTGCTTTGACATTGTCGGTGTGTCCTTTCAGCTTCATTAGTTTTGCACATGTTCTTGGATCCCATACCCTTAAAACCTGGGTAATTTTAACAAAATATTATACAAACTGTGTATGTCCATGAACAAATTTCCATGATAAATGATTTAGAAGTCAAATGATAACTATTACATTCTGAGAAGGAAATACCGTTCTGCCAAAGGACAAAGTCTGAGCCCTCAGTCTTTTCAAGTAGGAGGAAGCCTTTCTAATGTCAAAACACAAATAGGCCACCCCCACCTATCCACCCAGCCCCCATCACCACACATGACAGTAATTATATAGCTATATTCTTGTTTGTTCAAATAAAGCCCTTCCCTTAGCGCCCATCAGGCAAAACCCTGGTCTATATATTTAGCAATTACACAGATCAAATTATTTTGGTGTCTTTGTTTTCCAGTGTTAAAATATACCTGTTAAGCTCCCCCTTACCTTCTCAGTGGACCCTGATACAATGATTGTTCCCAGTTGATTCATTGCCAGGCTATATATGGAATCTTTGTTCCCACTTAAAGAAGAAGCTATTAGGGATAAATGAAGCTAAATGTTAACAAAATCATCAGCTGTTCGGCAGCTAGTCAGCAAAAATTATAAGTTTAATTATTTGGTTTAGAAAATCTTGTCTTAACTGAGGGTTGCTAGAGAGGAGGCAGGTGGGAGGGACGGGGTGGCTGGGTCATGGACATTGAGGAGAGTATGTGCTACGGTGAGAAAATAAATCATTAAAAAAAAAAGTTAAGGACGCCTGGGTGGCTCAGTGGGTTAGAGCCTCTGCCTTCAGCTCAGGTCATGATCTCAGGGTCCTGGGATCAAGGCCCCGCATCGGGCTCTCTGCTCAGCAGGGAGCCTGCTTCCCCCTCTCTCTGCCTACTTGTGATCTCTCTGTCAAATAAATAAATAAATAAATAAATAAATAAAATCTTAAAAAAAAAAAAGTTAAAAAAAGAAAATCTTATCTTTGTGAGTGCTCTAAGGAAAAGAAATCTAGCTATGATGGGGGTCATTCTAAACAAGACTGTTATCAAAATTTACATCTTTTCTATATTTGAGCATATACAAGTGCTCAATAAACATCTGCTAAATTGAATTGCACTGCCATTTAAAAACTATCCACATAAGTAATGTATTTTCAAAGATACACATGTGCTAAAAAATACGAAAAATATGTTCAAACTCATCATTTTCAAGGAAGCACAAATCAAAACAGAAAACATTATTTTCACCTACCAATCTGGATTTTCAATGAGGTAATAATGCTCAAAAAACAGTACAATGGTACTCTCATACATTAGTTGGAGGATAAGTACAGCTTGCTTGGTACAACTCTTGGAAGGCCATTAGGCAATGTGTAGCAAGAATCACGTTCATGCTCTTTGATTCAGATCTCAGTTTTACTGAGGTGAAAAAAGTTGCCTATAAAACTGCCTATACAGTATGAACCTAATTTTCAATAAAAAGTAAACAAACACACTGAGGAGTTATGAGTGAAGCAGTTAATACATATATTTAGAAAACGACTGCAGTAAGTACTCAATAAATGTTAGCTCTCAGATTTCTATAACCATAAATCAACCTGTGTGGTAACCTCTCTAAACAATTCTAAGCAAGATGTATCTACTGTAGAATCTGTAACCCTAAGTCTGGTCTCTGACTTGGGACAATCCTGACTTCTTGTGCTTTGTTCCCTCTTGTTACTGTCCCTTTGAGGCAGACCCTCCATCTAGAGAACACTAAATGATGAGTGATAGCAGTCCCCAGCAGAGACCAGTTGCTGAATCACTACAATAACGCACTTGGTGAAAAAACAAGAACAAAGGGAGGGTAGTGTTTAGAGCTTTGCATATCTCCTGGGGAAAAGGGCAGAACAATATTCAAGAAATTATAAACACCGGTCACCTAACATGCCCTTCCTGGCACATCCTAGATCATATTACAACTGTTTGAGCTATGTCAATGTAAGAAATCCACGGCTACGACAAATTGGACCTGTATGTAGGGATCTAGATAGTTCGGATCCTAAACACAGACTTTCCAGGCCAGACTTAGCCAAAAATGTGTTTCTAAGGGTCCATTCTGCCATCTGGCCTAGAGGATTCTAGTAGGTTGAGCCAGCTGTGAGGCGGAGTGTTAAATCTAGACTTGTTTGGGTCTGACCTGGTAATCTGAGATCTCTTAGTTGATGAGGAACCCGTGCTATTAACCAGCTGTGAATGTCTCTGAGAATCGCCTCCGGAGGCACCCAACCTCTCTGAACTCTTCTGAAATCGGCTGGATTGTTTAGGGTGGCTCTGAAAGGGTCCCACAAAATCAGTGTTGGAAGCCTTTTCTTTCTTTCCTTTGGGTATTCTCCATCTTGGCCATCAACTCAAGGGCTCATAGGACATAGTAATACTTTTAAGAGTCAGAAACTGCCTACTTTGTCAAGTAATCACCACCTCCATCAACAGTATCTGCTGGGACTGTGGCTTTGGGCCAGGCAATGCTGTGGGAGGTACAAGTGATGATAAGACAGATTCCTCTGCCCTGCAGGAACTTACCCTTTACCTAGGGAGTTAAGACATGCACTTGAAACAAAAATAACCAGGTTACACCTAAAGAAGTTACCATTTTTAGATTGCAGTGGGGAACTATAGTGCTCCTTATTGTTCAATCATACTCTTGGGGGCTAGAACACTGTAGGTAGAAGCACTCTAAAAATATAAACCACTATCTCGATGCAAAACTATCAAAGATGTTTCATAAACCATTCTGTATATCAACTTAAATTACTTAATGAAAATTTTTTCAAACACCTTACTTGTGACAGTGTTATTTGAGGCAGTCAGTGCTGTTAAAGTATTCACATCCCAAAGGAATATTTGTCTGTCCAGCCCAGCCGAAGCTACCAGTTCTTTATCCTTGGCATATGCTAAGGCCTTTACATAATCCTGTAACAGAACATATATACAATGATCTACTAGATCAATAAGAAATGAGCCAACAAAGTAGCGAAATGTCAGTATTGCACTAGAGACACGGAAAATTACATTTGTTGTTTTACCTTATGTGTCCTTAGTGTTGACATGCAAAATCCCTTATGTGCATTCCACACTTTCACTGTCGTATCAGAAGAAGCAGATATCACTAGAACAGGCAAAGAACAAACAAACCCAAGTAGTAAGACTTTTCACCATTTTAAACTTATAACAATGCAACATACTTTCAAACTAATGTTCAGAGACACACATATATACTTGAGTATTTATAGTATTCTTAATATTAATTCAAGTATCTGTTAATGTTCATACACACACACACACACACACACACATCAAAAAGCTCTTCCTAGAACCTACTTTTGTATTTTTGTATTTGGTCTCAAATATTTATTTATTTAAAAAAAGATGTTATTTATTTGACAGAGAGAGATCACAAGTAGGCAGAGAGGCAGGCAGAGAGAGAGGGGGAAGCAGGCTCCCTGCTGAGCAGAGAGCCTGATGCGGGGCTCGATCCCAGGACCCCGAGATCATGACCTGAGCCGAAGGCAGCAGCTTAACCCACTGAGCCACCCAGGTGCCCCTACTTATTTATTTTTTGTTTTTATTTATTTATTTGAGAGAGAGAAAAAGAGAGGGAGAGAGAGTATGAGCAGGGAGAAGGACAGAGGGAGAAGCAGATTCCCCACTGAGCAGGGAGCCTGACTTGGGGCTCGATCCCAGGACCCTGGGATCATGACCTGAGCTGAAGGCCGACGCTTAACCACCCAGGCACCCCTCAAATATTTTTTTAACCAGGCAGGGCAAACTTCTTTTTAATGTTCCAGTTGAAGGAGCAACTAATCTGATTGAGAAAAACTTCTCTAACACAGATTGCAAAACCAAGAAATGGATCTTACCATAGTACGAATGAAAAGAGACATTAATAAGGCTGCAAGAACACATATTGTTATGAGTCTATTTATATATAGTTTGAGTATATATAGCAGGAAAAATTAATCTACAGTGTTCAGAAGATAGGAAAGTAGTTATCTTTGGGCATAAGGGAGTGAATGAAAGGAGAGTCCAAAGGGGTTTCTGGTAACCTGTATGTAGACATGGGTGTTCACCTTACAAAATTTACTAAGCTGTGTTCTCAAGGTGTGTGTGCTTTTCTGTATGTGTGTCAAACTTCGATTAAAAAAAGTACATAAAAAATGAAAAACATATCAAATTGAATAAAAAATTTCCAGAAGCCCAATAATCCAAAGAAGTACTTACATGTTTTTCCATTACAACAAAGTACAATGTCGTTTACCCAATCGGTATGGTGTTCCATGGATGCTATATATGGATCTTGCTAAAATTAGAAGAAAAATTGTAAGAAGGTCATTAGTTTACTTTAGAGCATGAACTATATTACAAATTATAGATACGTTTACATTCTTCAATTAATGTGACACACTGCTCTCTGGTCTTAAAATTGACAAGTGAATTCAGAGTAGAACGAACGAATGAATATATTTACTTAAGAGAGAGAATGCGCATGCACCCACGTGCATGAATGCACACTGAGCAGGTGGGGAGGGGCTGAGGGAGAGAGTCTTAAGCAGGCTCCATGCACAGCGCAGAGCCCAATGTGGGGCCTGATCTCACAACCCTGAGATTATGATCTGAGCCCAAATCAAGAGTTCCGATGCTTAACTGACTGAGCCACCCAGATACCCCAGAGTAGAATTTCATCAAATGGTTGGTGCTTCCATATAATAGATGTAAACAGAAGTTTTGTTTCAGAAGTTTTATTACTGATGAAGGCCTAGGTTTCTAGGACAAATGCTCAATTTTTATGTCTTAAGTTAGCAAAGGCAACAAGATCTGGGTGAGGCACTGCGTATAACACAAGAGTGCTGTAGGCAGGGGTTTCCTAGGACAGGACATGAGTAGATCTGCAGGCTGGAGGGATTTGGATCGGTGGTAGTAGAGGCTCACAGCAGACCCAGAAATGAAGATGTGGCTGACAAGAGTCGTGAGGAGCCCAGACCAACTGCAGAGGGAGATGAACATTTTTGCTCTTAACCTCCTACTAAGAATTTTACCTTCTCAATTAAATGTTTTCCTCATGATATCTACAGTCCTTCAGAGAAGAACTGGAAGCCCAAGGTTAAAGGAGTACTACCCATGCCACTGTATCAATTCAGTAACTTGAGATTCTTCCATTCTTCTCTCTTGGCTTAATTACCAGCAGAGGCCTTTTAAAGCATTTAGTTACATCCTATACCAAACGAACGCAGGCACGTTGAAAACTCTTCAAGGGTGAAAAGAACAGCTCTCTACAAGTCTATTTGAGAAATGATTTGTCATGAAATGAACATTCATTGTCATGAAATGAAAACTGGAAAAAAGATGCCTAAGGGCAGGATAGGTTGCTTGTTAGATTCTTTTAGGCTTAAGTTCTTTTGAGTATTTTCCTTCATGTATTTGAAATACTGTCAATTCCTAGAAAGGTGACATTCCAATTCAAATGTGAGTTCCAAAAAGTATTTCAAAGCCACAGTATTCTTAGTTTCCATGTTTTTGGTACTGGGCCACCACTATTTCCATTGGCTAAAAAATTTAAAGCACACTGGACCAAAGTCCATCTGAGGAAACATTATCCAGCAACTGTGCAGAGTAGTGGCTCTTTTTCAGACTGAACACCAGACTTCCACAGTTTGCTAGAGAGACACAGACTTTTAAAACTACAAGGTCAAGCACCAGGGTTCTGAAGTTAGACTGAGATCCAATTCTGTCACTTACCAGCTATCTAATGGGTTTCTATGAGCCCGTCTTCTCATCTATGAAAATGAATCATATGAGCTGCCAAATCTCACACCAATTTGGTGTGAGAATTAAAGCCACACTGGATAGGAAAGGGCTAAGAGTAGATCTAGTACATGGCTAGGAGCTCAGTAAATGTTCTTTCTCCTTCCCTGAATCTTCCTTCCTATGTCATTCACAATACAGGCATTCAAAGAAAATACAAAAAGAGTTCATTTCCATTTGGGAATTTATTTTTACATAGATTTAAGTCCTTTCCCTGTTTAAGAAAACAGACTTTAAATCTCCTGAAGAAGTCGATCATGTTATTTTTCTATTTTTATGTCAATCTTATATTATCTAATAAGGTCCTATGGATTTTTTGGGCACCCTAATCACTTTTAAAGAAAGAAATCAAATGTTCCAGATTACTTATAAATGTAAAAAAGCACATTCAACTTTTTTTTTTTAAGCACTGTAAAGGGTTGCCAAGAACCTTTTGGGGAACACATTTAAAACTGGAAAATAAATTACTGAAAGTAATCCTCCTACCAGACCAATCTCTTTGTTCCTCTGTAGCAGAGAGTTCTGAGCACACACCTAGCTGACGGGGTCCCCACCTTAGCTAAAGCAGTTTTGAATACTCCCCTAGGGGTGTTTTTCTCAGAGGCTTACAGAATTCTTTTTTTTTTTGTTTTAAAGATTTTGTTTATTTATTTTAACAGAGAGAGAACACAAGCAGGCAGAGAGACAGGCAGAGGCAGAGAGAGGAGCAGGCTCCCTGCCGAGCAAGGAGCCCGATGTGGGACTCGATCCCAGGACGCCGGGATCATGACCCGAGCCGAAGGCAGCTGCTCAACCAACTGAGCCACCCAGGCGTCCCGAGGCTTACAGAATTCTGGTTGCAGCATACCAAATAACAAATTGCTCGGAGATTAAATCTGAAACTGTGAAAGGTGTCATATCAGACAGACTAACGTTTATTGAGCGTAGATTTAAACTGTGAAACGCACTCACTCCCTGCCTTACCTTGTGCTGATTGACACTCCATATTCTTATGATTGAGTCCCGACCAGCTGTGAAAAGTCTGTTCAGTGCTGGGTCCAGCTGCAGGGCATTGACTCCATTCCGGTTGTACTTCTCCACTTCATCGCGAATGACATAGGACACCTGATAAATACGTCCAGATTGGCTTTTTATGAAGTTGTAAGACATGAATAATCAAATGTAGCCTACTAGTAGCCAATCTGAAATCCAAAATCCCGTGTTTCCCAATATAAAGCTTATTTTCCAACCCAATAAAAATGTCATTTTATTCTGTAGAGACTGAAACACTGGGAAAGTGGAGAAGAATGACATTCATGAGAGCCTAATCCAGGATCACTAGGTATAAACTTAACTTACTACAACTGCTTCCTAACCAGACTCCTCCCCACTCTCGGCCGTCTTGAATCCATTTTCCACAAACCAGCTGGGCCATCTTTTAAAAAATGTGAACTGGAATGTGTCTCACCTCTGCTCAAAACTTCTTCAACTATTTACTCTCCTAAACTCAGGATTTGATCTGAATTCCTTGACTGGCCTAAGAGCCTTGCTCACTTCTGCCACTCATCTTGGCACACTCTGCTTGCTATTCTGGCACACTGGGCCTCCAGACTATCGCACACACTGGCCCCTCTGTGTGGAAGCTCTTCCTCCCCACTCTGTTGCAGTCTTTAAGTATGTTTCAATGATGCTTCCTCAAAAAGGCCTCATCTGACCTGCCACACAAAATGAAGTTTTGTGTTCCTACAATATGCTAAACATTTCCTTCAGAGTGTTTTCCTCTACTTTGCTGTTGGTCACCTGTCTGCTCCATGTGAAAACCCAAGAGAATCAACCAAAAGTAATTATAAGAAAAAGAGCCCAAAGCAAAATGTTTCTTCTTCTTTTTTTTTTTAAGATTTTATTTATTCATTGGAGAGAGACAGCAATAGTGAGTAAGAGAGTGGGCAGAAGCAGAGGAAGAGGGAGCAGGAAGCCCAACATGGGGGCAGGGGGCATGGTCCTAGGACCCTGGGATCATGACCTGAGCTGAAGGCAGCCGCTTAACCCACTGAGCCACCTAGGTGCCCCAAAGCAAAATGTTTCTAATCTAACAAAGTAACTAGTTAAGAAAAAACTGGGCAGGGGGAGGGGAGAGGAGATGATTTACAATAGGAACAAGATTAAGTACCTAGAAGCGTATTTTGCAAGGAAGATACATAACCAACAGCACAAGGTACATAAAAGAACAACTTGGATAAAGGAGACACGCCATGTTGTAGCATAGGAAGATTCAAAATTAATAATTCTTTCCTAAATTTGTGAATTTAACCTTGGCCAGAATCCTATCAGGTTTCTTTCTAGAAGCTGACAAAATACATACAGTACAGTGTCTCCAGAGGAATACCCAGTCATTTTTCTGTAAAAGTGAAAGGATATTCTTTAAAGATCTTACAAGGTAAAGCTATGAGAATTACAATGGAGTAAAAGGATCAGTAAAATAAGACGAAATTTGGACACATATTTTCCTATTACAAATTCTTAATTTTGATATAAATGTAGTGTTTCAAATCAATGAGGGCATGATTTGCCCTCTTTGCCCTCATGATTTGACCTCTTTAATAAATTATCTAGGGGAAACTAGTGATTCCACTGGGAAAAATTATATCCTTTCTCCAAATCTTAAACCAAAATGAATTTGCATATGAACTAAAGATTGAAATTTAACAATTTAATCATAAAAATACTTTTCAAAAGACAGGCAAATATGTATAATCTCTACATAAAGAAGGTTCTGCTAGTATGACAAGAAACGGTAATCTTTTCAAAGAAAAAGACCAATGCTGCTCTGACCAACACAAGTCAAAACCTTCCATACATACACAACTGCTCAAGCACCATTATTCACAACAGCCAAAAAGTGGAAATAACTCAAATGCCCACC
Source organism: Nasua narica (assembly GCA_028533885.1). Classification (NCBI taxonomy): domain Eukaryota; kingdom Metazoa; phylum Chordata; class Mammalia; order Carnivora; family Procyonidae; genus Nasua; species Nasua narica. The sequence continues at coordinate 59,389,017 of CM052799.1, read as the reverse complement.
AACTGATGAACAGAGAGACAAAATGTGGTATATCTGTGCAATGGAATCTTATTCAGCCATAAAAAGCAGTGAAGCACTGACACAGGCTCCAACACTGACAGAATCTTTTTTTTTTTTAAAGATTTTATTTATTTATTTGACACAGAGAAAGAGATCACAAGTGGGCAGAGAGGCAGGCAGAGAGAGAGGGGGAAGCAGGCTCCCTGCTGAGCAGAGAGCCCAAGGTGGGGCTCGATCCCAGGACCCTGAGATCGCGACCTGAGCCGAAGGCAGAGGCTTTAACCCACTGAGCCACCCAGGTGCCCCACACTGACAGAATCTTAAAAACATGCTAAGTTAAAGAGACAAGTTACAAAAGGCCATCCATTTTAGGAGTCTATTTCCACAAAATGTCCAGAACAGGTTAATCTACAGAAAGAAAAAGCACATTAGTGGTTGCCAGGGACTTGCAGGAGAGAAAATGGTGAATACTAATGGGTATGAAGTTTTTCTGGGGTGACAAAAGGCTCTGAGTTAGGTGATCAATGTGCAACATTGTGAATTTAGAAAAAAGCCCTGAATCCTATACTTCAATTATTTAGGGAAATAATTGTTATTTAGGGAAGAAAACAAAACAAAACAAAACCCTGCCCGCCAAAAAAGATGAGCGAGGTTAAAGGCAAACATTTAACTGGGAAAATATTGAAATAAATATGAAAGATAAATGTTTACACTTGAGAACCTATAAAGAGTCCATACAAAACAATAAGAAGTCATTAAGCTCTCTAACAGAAGAATAAAGATCATGAGGAAGAAATTTTTTCAAAAGAAAAGAAAATGCCAACAAACACATAAAGACATGAAAAGGGCCAGGGCTGTATGCACAAAGACAAAACTGTTGTTTTTGGCCTAGTCTTTTGGGTACAAGTAACTGTAATAGAGATTTACTCAAACCTGCTTAAATTAAAAAGAGAGCGAGAAAGAGGGAGAGGGAGAGAGAGAGAGAGAGATTTGAACATAAAGTTACAAGGGTATCTATCAGAGCTCAAGGGTAGGAAATGTGGTCATGACTCATAAGAGACATTTTTAAAATAAAATCATGGCACTTCACTGCTGAAGTCTTCCAAAGGTTTTTCACTCCATTTAAAGTCCAAATTCCTCACATGCTTTGGCTCTATCCTGCATCTTCACACTTACCCCAAACTAACTCCCCTCAGCTTCTTTCCTGAGAGTCACCCCAAACTCTATTCTGTGTTCTGTTCCTCAAACACGTTTCCCGCCCACACCAGGGCTTCAGTATTAACTGTTCCCTGTGCCAAGAAAATCCCCCACCTCTATGATCCCCACAGTAATACCCTCCCCTTGGCTTTTATCTTGTCTGGCTCAGCCTGGCCCTTCAGGTCTTAGCAGAAAAAGTCACCTCTTCTGAAGGGCATCCCCTGATCTCCTTCCTTCATCACTTACCCTATTTCTTTCTTGCACCGTTCTTACCACGCTCTGTATTTCTCTTTTCTGTCATATCTTCTCCTTTAGAATAAAAGCTTCAAGAGGGTAAGGAACGTGTCAGCCTTGTTCCTTCTATCATTGTACCTCATTACAGTGTCTGGCACATAAAAGACACACAATAAATATTGTTGCATGAATCAGACACTGGAGAGCCATCAGAACCAAGAGGACTTCAATGTCAATTTCGATCTCTCTCAATCTCTTTTTCTCTGGGGCTCCAAAGC
>CM052799.1:59368083-59386808 GCA_028533885.1 Nasua narica | reverse complement strand
GTGTCCTGGGATTGATCACTGTGTCGGGCTCCCTGCTCAGACAGGGGCCTGCTTCTCCCTTTTCCTCTACTTCTCCCTCTCTCTCTGCCACACTCCCTGCTTGTGTTCTCTCTCATGTGCACTCTTTCAACTAAATAAAATCTTAAAAAAAAAAAGAAAAAGAAAATGAACTGTATATGCTGATCTATTCCAAGACATATCACATTAAGAACTTATTGTTTGAGAGAGAGAGCACAAGGGTGGGGGGGGGGGAATGGGAGGAGGAGCAGAGGGAAAGGAAGAGAGAATCCCAAGTAGGCTCCACACCCCAACACGGAGCCCAGTGAGGAGCGTGATCTCCCAACCCTGAGATTATGACCTGAGCTGAAATCAAGAGTTGGACATTTAACTGACTGAGCCACCCAGGCGCCCCTAAAAACCTATTGTTAAAGAAGAAAAATTGGGGCACCTAGGTGGCTCAGTTAAGCATTTGCCTTCCACTCAGGTCATAATCCCAGGGTCTTAGGATCGAGCCCCGTGCTGGGTTCCCTGGTTGGCAGGGGAGTCTGCTTCTCCCTCTCCCTCTGTTCGTGTTTTCTCTCTCAAATAAATAAATAAAACCTTAAAAAAAATGGCTGTAGATAAAAGAAAAACAGGATGCAGTTCTTTCAACAAATATTGATGAAGCATCCACCAGTGGCCAGGCTCAATTCTAAACATTGAGGATTGCACAAGTGAGCACAGAAATCTTCCTGGAGCTTTCACTCTTTTATTTATTTTTTAAAAGATATTTCTTTATTTGAGAGAGAGAGAGAGAGAGAGAGAACGAACGTGCATGAGCAGGGTGGAAGACAAGGAGGGGGAGAAGCAGCCTCCTGACTAAGCTGGGAGCCTGACACATGGCTTGATCCTAAGACCCCGAGATCATGACCTCAGCTGAAGGCAGACCCTTAACCAACTGAGCCACCCAGGCGACCCTGGAGCTTTCATTCTCGTGTGGAAAGAATATAAGAGAAGTCACAGCAAGTTAAGTGAAATCTGTTGCCACTACCCCGCCCCAAGATGTACATAAGCTTTGCAGGCAGAAGAGATGGAAGTAAAAGAAAAAGAAAAGCAGAAGGTGCTGGAGATAGTAGTAAAGAATGAGTGAGCAAAGTCTTGGGAAAACCTCATTTAGGCAGAGTACATGCAAAGGCAGAGATGAAGACTCATATCTGACCATTTTAATTTGCTTAAAAGGGTGGGGCAGGGGAGAAGAGCAGAGGATACTTTAAGAACTCTGCAAGGGATGGGAAGCCAGCCCTTTGGTAGGAGCTATGCATTTTAGAAGAAACATGTAAAGGGACTAACAAGGAGAAGAATATGTTAGTGCCCCAGCAGCAAGTACCCAGTTAGGCTACACTCTTAAGTATTTGTAGCTCGTTTAGTAAGCACTGTTTGATTCATTTCTCTAGCAATTATCTGGGACCCAAAATAAAGAAATCAGATAATAGGGATGATCCACTAAACCTCATGTGATCCGTCTCTGCATTTCAAGCTTAAGTAGCCCTGAGTTATTGATAATGTGCCAGAAGGGTAGAGGCAATCAGGAGAAAAACTTTCCTTGATGATTTTAATTTCATGATAATCAGATTAGTTTCTGTTGATGACCTAATAAAGTACCACAAATTTAGTGGTCTCAAACAACTCCCATTTATTATTTCACAATTCTGAAGGTCAGAAGTCCACACTCTGCTCTCACGAGGCCAATACGGACAAGAGTTGACTGATGGCTGTGTGTTCCTTCCTAGAGGCTCTAGGAGAGCTGGCCTCCAAGCTCATTCAAGTTGTAGGCCTGAAGGTCCTGTTTCCTTGCTCGTTGTCAGCCAGGGGTCCATCTTTGCTCCTACAGGCTGCCTGCAGTCCTTCTCATACTGTCTACATGCCCTCTCCTACCGAAGAGGGTCCCTCTGGTGCCTCAAATCTCTCTGACTTCTGTGTCCACTGGGAGAATAGTCTCTGTGTTTAAGGGCTCACACGTGATTAAATTGGGCCTACTGGGATAGTCCGGGATAATCCCCCTTAAGGTCTGTAACCTTAATTACATCTGCAAAGTTCTTTTTATCATGCAATATAACATATTCACAACTTCCAGGGATTAGGGCATGGGGATTTGCTGGGGGGGGGAGGGGGCAGAGGGAATTCTGCCTATCTCAGTGACAATTTTTTATATGAAAACAAATATGGCTATTATCATGGACTAAGTACAGAATTCACAAACTTTTTAAGAAAGAAGGGATACTTCAAAGCATTTCAGGCTCTGGGTGCCTGGGTGGCTCAGTCGGTTAAGCAGCTGCCTTTGGCTCAGGTCACGATCCCAGAGTCCTAGGATTGAGCCTGGGATCAAGCTCCCATTGGCCCCCCCCCGGCTCATCGGAGAGCCTGCTTCTCCCTCTCCCTGCCTGCCTCCCTGATTGTTTGTGCTCTATCTCCGTCAAATAAATAAATAAATAGATAGATAAATATCTTTATTTAAATAAATAAATATTATAAAAAACAAATAAAGCATTTCAGGCTCACAAAGGAGGATTCTGGGCTATTTCCCCAGCCTGCCCCACCTCCACCTCCCTCCAGTGTGCCCTGACTCACCTCCACTTGGATGTATAACAGGCATCTTAATCGAGGCACTGCCCAAGCTAATAGTCCTCTCCGAACTAGCTTTTCCTGTAGTCTCCCTCACTGATGAGCGTTAATGGCAACTCCATTCTTCCAGTCACTCAGGCCAAAAACCTTGGTGCCATCACTACTTCAGTTTGTCTCATCTCACATCCTGTCAGTGAGCCTAGTCTTCCAAAATGTAACTACTCCTCACCACCCTGCATGGAGCACTACCATCTCGATTTTTTAAACAGCTACTGTCCCCCTGCTCTGCCCTTGCTCACCTTCAGTTTGTTCTAAATACAGCAGCCAGGCTGGTCCTACTAAAACGCACATATATTGTGTATATCCCTTTGCTCCAAATTCACCAACTGCTTTCCATCTCACTCAAGAGCAAAACCCAAAGCCCTTCCTATGACCTAGAGAGCTCTAAAAGATCTGGCCTGCAGTTACCACTCTGATTTCATCTCCTGCTCCTCTTCCCCCACTCACACCACACCAGCCACAAAGGATTCCTTAGCATTTCACAAATCAGCCAGGTACATTCCCAATCAGGATTTTTGCATCTGATATTCTCACTGGAATGCTCTTCCAGTTGGCAATCTTATTTCCGTCAGATCCATACTCAAAAGTCAACTTCTCAGCAAGGCCTTTTCTGGCCACCACACTAAAATTTCACTTCCCCCCTCTGCTGCCGCTTATCACTAACCATTTTTTAATCTTTAAAGTTTATTTTCACCCAACGTTATATTACAAAAATTTCACACACATACAAAAGTTGAAAGAGTGACACAGCAAACGTCCATATACCCACAACTATTCTACAATTAACAGTTTATATTTGCTTTATCTCATACCCATCCAACCACTTGATCTTATTTTCAATGCCTTTCAAAATAAGTTGCACATCATCAATACCACTTCCCCCTAAATACTTCAATATGTATATCATCATCTAGAGTTCATTATTTATTTATGGCTCCTTTTTTTTTTTTAATGGCTTCTCTCTTTTAAGGTAAAATTTATATACAATGAAATGTAGAAATCTTATGTGTACACAGATACTTCTAACAAATGTATGGATCTGTTTAATGCAAACCCCTACCAAGACATAAAGAACATTATTCCCACCCTAGAAAGTTCCCTCCTCTGCTTCCCAACCTCTGCACCCCATCCCTAGGCAATCTAGATCGGACTTTTTTCACTATAGATTAGTTCTGTCTGTGCTATAACATTCTATAAGTGGAATCACACAGCTCTTTAGTGTAAGGCTACTTCTAGCTATCAGGCTAAATCAGACTAAATTTGGCCAAGAAAAATTGGTCAGATAGCAGTAATTCCCACATCTGTTTTCCCTGTTCAATCCTGTGGACCATTACTTTCTACTTGTACCTGGTTTCAAGAGTGCTGATTTTAAAAACTATTCTAAAAAGCACTCATGCAGATAAAAATAGGACTTCTAGCTTGACTTCTAGTCAGCGGGCATTAGTAAAACTCCTCCAGGGGTTAGTAGAAAACCACCCATGGTCCTAATCCAGGCTAAAGCGTGTTTCTCTAAACAGGCTTTTTTTCTGTAAACAAAGTTTTATTGGAACACAGCCTCATCTATTCATTTAGGTATTGTCTATGGTTGCTTTTACGTTATAATGGCAGAGCTGAGTAGTTATGACACAGTAAAATGGCCTGCAAGGCCTAAAATACTTACCAACTGACCCCTTAGAGAAAAAGTTTACTGACCTCTGTTCCAATGGATGTCACATTGTTATAATTTGTTCTACTACCTATCCTTCATAAAAAGTAATTCATCTTGGACATACAGCTAATTTGTAAGGGTCTTTCCTTGAGAAGTCAGGATTTGGCATCATTCTACTTCCTTTAAAAAAAAAAAAAGGTCTCAAAGATTAAACAACCAACCCAGCACTGGGACTCAGAATCAGAAATAAGGACCCATACTGATTTCTGAGTAGGTCTGGAATAACTAAATATTTGGCAGAGAAAAAATGTAAGTACCAATAGAAGAAACTTTTGTTGGTTTCCTCTCCATTCCCCATTTCTGCTCCTCAAGGCAAGCAAATTCTAGAAGAAAATGTGCAGGAGCTACTTAAGAGACTGCAGCCTTGAACACTGTGTGAAAGGACTTGAGAACTGGGATGGGAGAGCCCACCCACCCCCACCCCCACCCCCAGAGGGAAGGCCTAGGGCTGGAGTTTGGGAATATAAGATAACGGTAAAGCTGACTTTACAACATTTCTTAGGTTAGAAGGTCACAGTGAGTTTGCTGGTTCAAGATTTGCATGAAACCAGCATTACCTCTTGACTTTTCATTTACCTGAGCCAACACATGTGTTTTATAACGTGAGCCTAGTTAAGTCGGATTTGGGGTCATTTCCAAGGAAAACAACCCTGTTATGAAAGGCCAAGTATGTATATACTTAAAACATCACTGGATACTAGGGCATGGTTGCTGCTCCTAAACCGGGAAGAGCAGTGACAACCTCATTCCAAGAATTTTGAAGCAAGTGAGGGAAGAGGCCACTGTTGAAGGAGAGAGGGGAGAGGGAGGAAGTGGGAGAGTGAGAGAGAAAGAGTGTGAGTCAACCAATAAACTCTAGTTGTTAGAAAATAATAACAGTAAGGGACCACCAGGGAATGAAAAGACTTGCTTGATACCTTGATTACCAGGACAAAATCTGCATCGTACATCTGAATTCATACATTTGACTGTCTGATCATGTTTCTGCCGATCACAAACCCACCCCTCTCCCTCATACTCACCTTCTGGCTGCTTAGAAGTCGAAGATGGTAGGACATGGGTTCATTCTTCATTATGTCTATAATTAATAAGCAGTAATGTTTGGACCCCTCTCCACTGGTTATTTATCAATATTATAAGTCTCAAGGGTTTTTTCTGGCCTACAATTTAATAATGAAGCTCAGGGCTACTGCCTCTTGGTATAAGACGGCCAAGAGGCAAAAATATCTTTAGGTAGCCATACACCCTTTTTCCAAAATAGAAAGGTTTTATTTATAAAAACAAAAATGTTGTAAAAACCTCGAAAATATAAAAGTTAATACATATTTAAAAATAAAAGGTATCCCATTTCCTGTCTTACCCATAATCACATAATCTAATACATAGAGATAATCAGCCTTCCAGACATTTAAAACACATTATTTCCTTTGTGGAAATGGGACTATGCTATGTTGACTTGTTTTTTTGACTTCTGGACACCTTTCCTTTTTAATAATACATATCAAGCTTAGCTTTTTAACAGCTGCAAATTCATCCACTATGTTAAGTGTATTTATCTAAGTGACTACTGATGGACATTGAGATTTTTTTCACAATTACAGCATTCCTAAAATAAACACTCTTGCACAACTAGAGAAAGCTAGTTTTAAACTTTTTAAATTTTTAAACATTTAAAAAAATTAATTTAAATTAATTAATTTAAAAGCGAGAGAGACATAAACAAGGGGGAGGAGCAGAGGGAGGCAGAGGGATGGGGGGGAGGGGGGTAGAGAGAGGGAGAGAGAGAGAGAGAGAGAGAGAGCAGACTTCCCGCTGAGCAGGGAGCCCTGATCCAGGGCTCAATCCCAGGACCCTGGGATCCTGACCTGAGCTAAAGGCAGACGCTTAACCGACTGAACCACCCAGGTGCCCCTCATGTGCACTTTTGTAAAACAATTTTTTAGATGAGGAGTTTCTGGGTCAACAGGAATGTGTATTTAAAATTTTGACAAACAGCAAGACACTGAACAATAAATACTATGACTTTGTTCAGAGTTCAAAAAACTCACGTAAACTGGGTACACATGCACAAAGTGGTATAGAACATTGGTTTCAACCTCCTGCAAACATTTGAAAGTATCTAGTTATTTTTGGTTGTCAACACTGGAGGAATGCTAAGATCTAGTAAACGGAAGCCAGGATGAGGCAAAACAACTTATAATGCATAGGACCTCCCCCCACCCAAATAAAAAATAAAGAATCACGCAGCTCAACATGCCAACAGTGCTCAGAGAAGAGTTTGAAAAACACTTCCATAAACAAAAGGTCTCCCTCACTCACATTGAGATACAATCTCTGGTAGCTTCTCACATTGGTTCTACATCTTGGGGACAAATTCTGAAAGCAACTAACAAGATTCACTGAATCTTCTCTTCAGCAGGCTAATCTTCCTTCTTTTGAGCTCTTCATAGGAAATAGTTTCAGGTTATTTCACCAATCTGATTGCTAGATCTATCAGATAATAAGCGCTGAACCCCAAACTGTAGTTTTGTATTATGACCAGCGAAGAATGGAATTATCTCCCTCATTCAGCATGTGATGGCTCACATTCAGCTTATTAAAACACTCAATTTTCCCACACACATTGTGGTGAATTTACATTTCCTCATCTTGTACTTTTAAATGGCCTTTTAAATTTAAATGCAAGAAACTGAGATGCCTGATTAACTCTCCTCACTACCATAAGAAGTGTACCACGCTAGTGCCTTGAATACAATTAAGACAATTTTGAGTTACATTTTGGTCCACAGCACACATTCTCACCCACCTGGCTTGGATGCTGGGGTTACTTAAAACCTGTTACTGAAACACTTAAAAATCACCTAACGGGGTAACCTATTTTTGATTCTTATTAATTTCACTCAACTCAGAGACAAATGCTCAGGTTATTGCAGTGAGCGATGAAATCAATAAAACAAATAAGTAAACTGCCCAGAAGAACAAGGCCTACAGCGACTGCTGTAGGATCCTTACTGAAGGATCACTTTGTCCTGTTTACCTATTAAACAATCGATTTCGATCTGCAGAATTACATATAATGTGTTTCATAAAGAGATCCTGGGTATTACTTATTCCCACACTGTCTCAATTCTTTGCACATCTTTGGGACTAAACTAAGTGCTCAGTAAACGTTCAATGAATAAGCGCTTAAACCGTCACTCCTATATGATATACCTGTAGGCAAACACTTGCAATAGGGCTTTTACTCCCTGCACAGCTGAATATAATAGCCGTAACTCTTAATCGTACCCAAAATAAAAGTGGATTCACGAAGGCATAAAGAACACACGAAAGGGTTCGATAACTCTTTACCCGTGGATAATAAATTATCAGAAACAGGAAAGAAAGATTCGAGGACGCACAATGAAGATGAAGAAATTAATAAAAATGATTAATTTTCCCCACTAACACCAGCACATTTCCACGTCGCTCCCACCTCACAAGGGACAAAGCTTCCGCAAAAACAAAAGCAAAAAAAAGGCAGAAGGCTCCCGTGTGCAGAATCCTCCGCAGAAACCCCGTAGGGCCATCTGCGCCCCGCTGCCCCGCCACGCCCCCGCACAGGCCCATTCCGCAGCCGCCAGCCGAGGAAGTCCCCGCAGGCCTCGGCTCAGACGCGGATGGGGCAGAGCGTTTTGGTGAAAACCAAGGGAAGGGGGAGGCAGGTGGGCGGGAAACGAGCCCTTCCAGATCCAGCAAGCCCAAGCCTACGAGAGAGCTGGAGTCCGGCGAGCCCGAGCTCCAAACGCGCACCCTAGGGTCCGGCCCAGCCAGCTCGCCCCCCGCCCCTTCCTCAAGCCGTTAGCGCCGCGGCCCCACCCCTCGCCGCCGGCCGCGTCCTGTCCCGCTCGCCCTAAGCCGCTATCCTGGACGACCGCGGCCCGGGGCATCTGCTTGCTGCAGGTGGGCCCGGGGCCGCAGGCCACATCTAAGAGGTCGAGGAGCGGGACTCCCATACCTGCACTTTCCTCCGCCCTGCCGTGTTCTGCCGGTGATGGGCCGCCATCTTGCATGTTGACACTCCTACGTCACTTCCGGAAGTGTGTCCAACCGGGCGGATGTCCCGCCCCTTCCCCTTTAGCCAAGGGCAGGTGGTGAAGCCGAGGTCGGGTTTGTGCCCGACCGAGATTGTGCTTACCTAATGCAGTTTGTCGCTCTGGGCAGTGGCAGTGGCTCTCTGGTGAGGTAGAAGTACTTAAAAACCGTTGCGTGCGTATAGTGCTGGCAGACAGAGAGCCTTCTGAACTGAAGAAGCAATCCGACTGCAGCTCTGGGCCTTAAACCATGATTTGGGCTGCCTCCTCCAGAGGTCCAAGCATGCATAACGAAGACGCCGAAAGGATGAATACTGAACTGAACGTGGGAGGTTTCGACAGACACCCCCTACACCGCCCCAACTTTCCTAGGCACCCAGGGGAACGGATACATTTGCCATGAAGTACCTAAAAATGGAGAATTATAAATTGGCTTCGAAGGAGGAGAAATAGAAGAGTTGGCGAAGAAGGTGGCCCATAACTTAAAGAGGAGCAAAGTTTCTATTTAAATGGGACATAAAAAGATGTTATAGGAAGAGGAACATTAAAATTGTCTCCAGAGACAACTTTCTAAATGAATCCTGAAGGAGTTGGGGCTCAGTCTTGTATCTGCTTTAAATCACCTTTTATATTGGAACAGTTAGATCTTCTGGATGAAAGTTCGACTTGAGGACGCTTTTCTGGCACGAATTTACGTGCTGAGGAGTCTAAGGTCAGACTCCTTCTTGTGAAAGTGAGTTCTAGAGAACTGCACTGTCCCATACTGAGCACTTGAAATATAGCTGGTTCAAACTGAGATATAATGAAACTAAAATACCACCAAATTTCAAAGACAGGATAAAGAAAAGAATTTAAAATATTTCAGTAATATTTTTTATATCGATCTAACATTGAAATGCTGTCTTGGAAATACTGGTTAAGGAAAATAGTAAAATTATTTCGTTTTAGTTTTTATAATGTGACTGATAGTATATTTGAAGTTTTATATGTAGCTCACATATTTGTATTGCATAGTGCTAGTGTAGAACGATGCTTACAAAAGTTCTTGTCTGGACAAATGCCTTTTTAAATTAATAAAGAAGGGGCTCCTGGGTGGCTCAGTGGATTAAAGCCTCTGCCTTCTGATCTTAGGGTCCTGGGATGGATCCCGGCATCCGGCTCTGCTCAGCAGGGTCTGCTTCCCCCTCTCTCTCTCTGCCTGTCTCTCTGCCTACTTGTGATCTCTCTCTCTCTGTCAAATAAATAAATAAATAAATAAATAAATAAATAAATAAATAAATAAAAACTTTAAAAAATTAATAAATAAATGTGAATTGATAACAGAATTGATAACAGAAAGCTTCTTAAGCAAAACTGCTAGCGATAACTTGCAAATAAATTCTATATACTACATTTTATTACAGACACATTCATTCATTTATTCATGTGTTCATTCAGCAAAAAAAACTATTTAACACTGTTAAATGCCAGGGAATGTATTAGGCATTGGGGGTCCAGTGGTGAGTGCTCATAATCCTGACATTCTTAGAGTGCCAGGGTAAGGCAGGAATTAATCAAATACATAAATAAATACTGAGTTAATTATAGTGAAGAAAAATAGCTATAAGACAGGAAAGAATCCTTGAGTCAAGATCTGAGGATGGAGTTAATTTGACAAGGAGAGGATATAGTCCAAGCAAAGGTCTTGTGGCGGAAGGGAGCATGGAACATTCCAAGAATTGAGGACCAATGCTTAGAGTTCATAGAACAAGAGGAAGGAAAAGGCAGAGATTATACCCAGCAGGATCCTTTAGAGCAATAGGAAGCTGTTGAAGGAGTTTAAACAGAGGAGGGAGGGAAATGATCTGCCTTTTTTTCTTCTTCCAAGTGTTTATTTAAATTCTAATTAGTTATGATCTGCATTTTTAAGGAATAATTCAAATAAATGTCTATTGAGTACCCACGATGTGCCAGGCATTGCTGAGGTTTGTTGCTCTGGACAATATGGTGGTATCTTGTGAGATTGTTGGGGTCCCACTTTGCCTCTGAAGAACATTGAAGTCATGAAGTCCTTTTAATGTGCAGAGTGTCCAGCAGTATGTCCAAAAGTTCACTTTGCCTGGAAGGAGAGTTGGCCTTGGGTTATAATTCATAGTTCAAAGCTAATTGTTTTGCCCGGTGGTCAAGGATATTGGAAAGAGCAAGACTGGAGAACTGGTGACAAGGAAAATTTGGGAGGGGATCTGCTAATGGACCTAGCAGAATGAATCTTATGAATCATATGGATGAAATGAACTGCTCTGTGGAGGAAACTCAGCCTCTTCTTCTTTTCCAGGCTCAGTGCTTGCTCAGTGGAATCATGAATGAAATGGAAATGATAGCAGTATTGGAGCTTTGCCTAGGATCACCAAACCACTGTTGGAGTGTTCAGGTTGCCAGTAGCAGTGACCACTTCTGAGTTGGTGAGATACCCCCTCCTCCCGAAGGACCAGCCAGCCACTCGGAGGCAAGTCAGTTCCTTTGGCCTTACCCAGTCATTGAGAGAGAATAGTTATTTTCCTCTCCGAAATTGCTTACTCTAGATTTAGATCTGCTTCCCTGCTTGTTGTGCTGTTGTCAGTGCCACCATCTGGGGATTTATTGAATATTTTCTACACAGTTATTGTGTCTGACACCATATTGCTTCTGATCAAGAAACTCACTCTGTAATGAAAGAAGTAACGCAATGGGCTATGGCCCATAGAATTCATTGGTCTAATTGTATTGTTTGTCACTAAGAAGCACATGTCTTATTGAAGACTTCATTATGGTGCCTTCTGGGAGATAACCCTTTTTGCAGCACGTGCGTTGAACTGATGTCCAGTATTTAGTATTTTTCTTCATGTCCTTGCTGTCTATTGCTGTATAACCACCTCCAAAACTTAGCAGTTTAAAACAACTGCAGCATTTACTTTGCTTACAAATCCATAACTTCTGTAGGACACAGTGAGGACAGTGTATCTCTGTTACACTGTCCACTTGATGCCATCTGGGGCAGCCAAAAAGTAGGGGCTAAAATCATCTAAAGTTTCACTCTTTCACATGCCTGGGGACTGATGCCGAGTCTGTGGCCAGAACACCTACTCGTGGCCTTTTCGCAGTGCTATTTGGTTCCTCACAAGTTGGTAGCTGGGTTCCAAGGGCAAAACATCCCCAGAGAGAGAAATCTGGATGGAAACTGTAATGCCTTTCTAAACCAACAATGGGAGTCCTACAGTGTCTCTTCAAAACCACATTCAGTTCATTAGGACTTAGTTACTAAGGCTGGTTACGTCAAAGGAGACTCCTTTTCTTTCTTTTTTAAAAAACTTATTTAAATTCAATTAATTAACATATAATGTATTATTTATTTTGGGGGTACAGGACTATGATTCATCAGTCTTCTCTAATACCCAGTGCTCATTACAACGCATACCCTCCCCAATGTGTATCACCCAGTTATCCCATCCCTACACCCCCCCTTCCCCCAGCAACCAGAAACTCCTTTTCTTAATGGGAGAAGCTTCAAAGAATTTGTGGATATGTTTTAAAACTATCAGGCTTCCATATGCAAAAATAATGGATTTAGGAACAAAGGGCTATTAAGTTTTTTTAAACTGCCAGTCTCCGTGATTCTGGGTTTTCCTGGTTCAGAGGTGTGTTACCAAAGAAATGAATTCTTCCAACAAAGGCTGAGCAGTGGTTCCATTGATTTGGGGATGAGACTGCCATCTAACCATTTTATGTCTTGAGTCATAGGATGGGCAAGAGAAGGAAAAGGAGAACAAGGTTATGGTATTGGCTGGAGTGATTCACCCTGATCATTGAGCAGAAATAGGTTTGCAGTTATACCTTTGAACAGATAGTTCTATCAAATACACAGATCCCTTAGCAATGAAGATACTGGCTGAAGGCAAAGGAACACAGAATGGCTGGTGGAGAAAGGAAGTCACTAAGGTGGTGCAGTCCTCATGATGAGGGGAAGAAATGAGAGCTGGAATCTTGTTAATCTCCTGTCTTGAAGAGTTCATGTGCATTTTTATGTGTTTTGATTTTTATTTTCTTTGTCCTCTATTTCACTATTGTATGTAGGGCGTGCTATTCATAAACTTGATTATTTAGCCTATAAATTGTGAAGGACTAGATATCAACTAGAGGTTCTGGACTTAGAAATGGACAGGTGGATGTGGGAACTGATGAAACATCGGCTGACTTTTTTTTTTTTTTTTTCTTATTTATTTATTTGATAGAGAGAGAGAGAGATCACAAGTAGGCAGAGAGGCGGGCAGAGAGGGAGGGGGAAGCAGGCTCCCCACAGAGCAGAGAGCCCGATGCAGGGCTTGATCCCAGACCCTGAGATCATGACCTGAGCCGAAGGCAGAGGCTTTAACCCACTGAGCCACCCAGGTGCCCCTCGGCTGACTTTCTTGAAGGGTAATAGAGTGAGTGCATCTCAACTGTATGAAGGATATTTGCAACATTTTAAGTGGCAATTTTTTTTGAAGTATAAGCATTGAAAGCAGTGGTTGTATCAGTGTTAGGCAGCCAAAGGGATGACTTTGAGTTAGACATTTTTGTGGTTTTATTTTCTGCTGTGCTCCAGTTGAGTTCTTTTTCTGTGTTTGGGGAATTACCTACCGGGTGTCTTGGTGGTGATGACCACTGCTTACAGAAAGTGAGAAAGACGGTTACTCACTTTTTCTAGCCTTCTTACGGAGAGAGTGTAGGCATGTGACCTCAGCTTGCTCAATTAGATGACATCTTGAACTGCAGCTTTAGGAGAAACTGAGCCAGCACATTCAGCTAAACTGCTCCCCAATTCCAGATCTATAGAAACTACATGAGATAGAAAGTGTTTATTGTTTTAGGTACCTTCCTTTTGGGATGGTTTGTTACAAAGTAATAGATAACTGATACAATCCTCCCTTCTCCATAAGCAGAGGGGAGAGGAAATGTCACAGCCTCTTCATAGCTCTGCAAAGATTATTCTCACCCTCAGCCTCTACAATCGTTATTTCCTTTTTTGTGTTCTTTGGTGTAACTGCCAGGAAGCTTATCCTGGCAGAATTCCTTCATCAGTCTCTTAGCACTTCCTGCATGGGCAGATTGGCATCTTTATTCAAAACGTAAGAAGGCTTGACACCTATTATATTGTTCTTAGATTTGGAGACCCCTGCCTGTAGAATCCTGAAAAAAAAATTCACACATGTATTAAATAAAAATGCAGTAAATATAAAAAGCAAATTAGAGTTCTAGAAGAATTCTACTTTCAAATAAACCAGATGTGTTCTTATTTTATCTTTCTCTGGAGGTTGATCCTTTAAGTTACTCATATTTAGTTTCTTTGTCCATATAATGGAATAACAAGGATACCTATCTCATGTGGTTCTTATGAAGATAAATGAGATAATCTTAGCATAGTAGCTGGTATGCTAGAAATATTCAATATATTTTAGGTATCATTTTTAACCATCACCTTGCTCAGGGAATTTTGCCAAAGTGCTATATTTTCCTAGGGTAGATTGTCCCACAAATTTTATGTAATATAGGCTCTATCACCTTTTAAAGTTTTCAGACCAACTTGAAATTTCATACCTTTTGGTCTTGCTTCCTCTTGTTCTCAACAGCCTGGAAAAAGATCTGTGAAATGATAAGGTCTTTTTACAGGTGGTCCATGCGTAAATCCATATTTTCTGGCTCAATGATCAAACCATTTATTGAACAAAGTGAAGGTAACCATGTATGTCTTTGTACCATACTCCAGATTTGCTGTCACCAGGGGAAACATAAATGTTGTTATGTTTTTGTTTTAGTTGTCTAAGATGAATTAATAAGTTTTGAAAATTTGGTTACAGACATAAAATCCTATAGAGACTTGGTTTGCAACTACTACTGTTTATAGTACCTAATGCATTAATTTGGATATTTGAAAGATGAATTTTAAAAAGTATCAAATTGGGGTGCCTGAGTGGTTCATTCAGTTTAGTGTGTGTGCCTTTGGCCCAGATCATGATCACTGATCCTGGGATCCAGCCCCACATCAGGCTCCCTGCTTAGCAGGGAGCCTGCTTCTCCCTCTTCCTCTGCCACAACCCCTGCTTGTGCTCTCTTTCTCAAAGAGATAAATAAAATCCTTAAAAATAGTTTAAAAAGTGTCAAATTTTAAGTCTCACATAGATGTGCTAAATAAACTTGTTGATGTAAATCTGCCATGATATCAAACAGAAACATTGAGAAATTGGGAAGCTGCAGACATTTCCTTATAACTCTTTAATGATTCTCTACTAAGAAATATGTTTGATATATAATAGAGTACAACATCATAACTACATAAGTATGCATAAGTAAATCAATTTTATATGAGTAAATATAGAGACTCAGAATGCTTAAGATGTTTACATCAAAAATTGTGTGCTATTTTATGTCTTGTCAGTAATGCCTCGGGTTTAAATGCGGCCTTAGAAGGCGTGGTACTAAATGACTCATCATTCAACAGTTCACTTATTTCTGAACAAACTGGGAGAAAAATAGCCTTTGGTTCTTTTTATTTCTTTCTGTCTATATTTTTTACATGTCTATGTAGAAATATACAGCAGTCTCTTTCACTCCAAAAATGTTTCCACCTCCATCCAGCTTCCCACTGGAGGGCAGTAGAGAACCATCCATATCATCTCTGATTTTGGCCCTCACTGGTAAGGTTACAAAATCAAAACTTAAAATGGATTTCCTACAGCGAAAATGTCATAATCAAAGTACCTTTTTAGGAAATCTATTTGTTCCCGTAAAAAGCCATAAATGATTATAAAAGTTAAAGAAAATATAGCAAAAATTATGCATTTATAAGCATTTACTAAGTGGAAGAACAAAATTAAGACTACATTACAAATGTACTTTTTTTGTGGTAGGGCTTTTGTACAGTAGCTGACTGGCTGAAGCTTCCCAAAATGCTAGTCCTAAAAAGTACTTTGGGTATGAATATTACTCTATAAACTTTGATATATAGATAAATCATATGAGATTATTAAAATTACATTAAGTATAATTTTGAGCCCTCAGCCAGACAAAATGATGATAAAGTCTACCTCAGTCATTGCTTAGACCCCCCTAGCCACCCTGGTCCAGGATAAGTCACACATAGATTTTGGGAGTCACCTATAGATATCAGGAGGCATTAATAGTCCCAGGCCACAGTGGTTAGGGCTGAGATGCCCAGTGTCATTTGAAAGTGCCTAGGCCTCTGGTCTTTTCCTGCATTAGCACTGGAATTTTTTTTTTTACAGTTGGAGTTCCCAGAGCCTCAGACCCTGCCTCCCTAAGATCACTAGTCATCATTGATCAGTTTCTGTCACTGTTCAGAGGAAAAATTTTCATTTACCTTCAAGGTTCTTTTGGCTGGCTGAATTCAATTGACCTGAGGCAGATTAGCAGGAAAAAAAATTTAGTTACATACGTAATTACATACATATTTAATTATATACATATATAGGTGGACTCATAAGAATATGAGACCCACAGTTAGTCAGGCAATTGAGGTTTATCTAGAGCTAAGGAGAAAGGGGTTGTGGTCTGAGACTTCATGAGGAAGGAAGATAAATCACAGGAAAGTGAAAAAGATAAACATTTGGTAAGCAGATGTTTGCTGGGTCATCCAGAAACAATGGCCATAGAGAGGAATTTACACAAACAGAATTTGCTACCTTGCTCCCTGTCTTGACAACCCCTAATTCATATTATGCTGTAGTTATCTACGGCAAATGCTCGCTTCCTGGAGCAGGTCCTCTGTCTAAATTCTTTTAGGCAATTGGGGAAGGTCAAAGCTTCTTCCTGAGCCTTTTGTTTCTTAAAAACAGATCAGCCCCAAATAATTCACATGCCAAACATTTGGGGTGGCAAATTTTCTCACCTGCAATCACCATCCTGGATGCTTTCAACAGTGGCCATAGGTCGTCACCCCTGGCAGAACCTGTCCTCCTGATTTCATTGACTTCCCCGCCCTCCAAAGAGGATGGATTTTTCCTCTGCACACCTTTTCCCATCTACTTTAACCTCTTCAGCGAGTCCAAACTTTTACTAAATGCAAGACCAGAGGTAATCTTTAGGCTTAAGGCCCACTAAGCACCGTGGACTGGCAACCATCAGCAGAAAGTAGGGGAGGATGGAAAATTGCAGCAAAAACAAAATACAGTCTAATGTCTTAAATCATCCTCCGCAGAAGCTGGAACTGAAGACAATTCTTTTCCTAGTAATCTCCCTATGGAAACCACCGGCATTCTTCTTGCCTCTAAGTACCTTCAAACTGCATTCAAAATTAGGGTTGTGAGTCTGAAGTCTTTCTTTGCTAATTTGTTGCTACATGAATGCCTGTAGAAGCCTTTGAATGGTAAATGCTGTGGGAGGGGCAGTTTCCATGGTGACTTTTCAATGCACTCTTTTTCTTACACTTCGATTAGATCTTCATTGCTGAGGGACTGTGAATGAGAAGGTGAGGACTCAGTCACATCTGGAGGGCAGAAGGTGTGAGAGACGCAGCCTTTTTAGATGCAGGTACATCCTGAATGCACTGAGTTGTACTATTTCTTCATTGTACCCCATTTCTTCATTGTAGCCCCAGCCCCACTGTAGGAAAAGATGTTTGCAACACCCGTGATAGAGGGCCAATTTCCTTAATATCCGAAGAGAGCTTACAAGTTAATATTAACAATACCAAAACAATAGAAAAAAATGGGCAAAGGATGTAAATAGGGAGCTTACAGAGAAAGAAAATTGATGGTTTACATTGTATGAAAATATGCCAATCTAATTCATAATGAAAGAAATATATATTTAAGTAAGATTCCATTTTTCACCTACCAGACTAGAAAAGATCTAAAGGTTTGATAATGTGCTGTGTTCAGAGAATATGAAAAACCATCATTTTATACACTCTTAGTGGGAGGATAAATTGGTATAATTTCTTCGGAGAGTGATTTAGTCCTTCTTCTAGAAAGCCGTCCTACAAGTGTAGTTACATTTGACTTAAAAACACAAGTAAAAACATATTTATCAAAGACTTGTTGAAGCAAATGACTGGAACAGATTAAATGAGTTACTAATACATCTAGTTACACAGGTCAATGAGAGATAAAAATAAAGTTGGGTTTTCCTTGCATCCCATGAGTTGTATGTTCAGCCAATTGGCTAAACACCGTTAAAGGATAATTCTCAAAAAAAAAATGACTCCTGCAGATATAAAATAAACACATGCTGCAGATTTTATTTGTTCATATCGAAGGAACTAGGCAGATGTCATTACTGGCTCACAGGAGAAATCAAAGAAGGACAAATTCGTATGGAGTAAAGGAATGTTAAAATGAATGAGCAAAATGGGGGCAAAACTGGTTTTTCCACGGGTGGGGAAGCTTGTCCCTGCACTGGCCGGAATTGATTTGCATGTCGACAGACAGGAGTTACTTTGCATTGTTATCTGTAATTTACAGAGTTGTAAAATAGCTCTCTGAAACCGAATCAGTTAGGCTGCAGGCTGTGCTGAGGTGCACAGTTTCCACTGTAGCTATTTTCTGTACAAGATTTAAGTGATTTAAGTGATAAATGCAAGGAGTCTAACAGAGCGTAAAACACTGGAGTCCCAATTATATTCAAAAAGGACATTTGGGTATATGCACATATATATGCACATATGTATATTATGTATATAATATATATATGCTATGTATATATATTTTCCTCAATGGAGACAGAAGAAATTGGTAATTGTGGCTGACACTCAGAGGGACTGCAAGTTGGGAATTTGAGGTGAAAAAAATCTATTTTTCACTATACTCCTTTATGTATTGCTTGATTTTTTTTTTTACTTTTGCCATGAGCATGTATTATTTTCCCAAGGCAATCTTTCATAAACCTCCATGTGACAAATAATAAAGCAATGGCATCTCTAAATCCAGCATCGCAGGAAATACAAGGAGAAATGGATAGAAATGTAATAATTGGGGGAGGGGAGCCCTTAACAAACCTCTTTCAGGTTATGATTGTTGAGCAGACAAAAAAATAAAGCTATGAAAAGCAGTTTTTCAACAAGAATTGCATATTAAGAACAATTAGAGGGTTTCTTTAGAAAAGCTTTTTTTCTTTTTAATAATTTAGAGAGAGATTTTATTTTTTTATAAGATTTTATTTATTTATTTGACAGACAGAGAGAGAGGGAGATCACAAGTAGGCAGAAAGGCAGGCAGAGAGAGAGGGGGAAGCAGGCTCCCTGCTGAACAGAAGAGCCCGACGTGGGGCTCAAT
>CM052799.1:59351399-59367583 GCA_028533885.1 Nasua narica | reverse complement strand
GGATCATGACCTGAGCCGAAGGCAGTCGCTTAACCAACTGAGCCACCCAGGCGCCCCTGCAGAAGTAACTTCTACAAAACGTCCTAAAAGAAGACACTTATCCACAAAGCACCTGCCACTATCATGGGCAAGGTGCAGTTAAAACATAAGCCCCCAGATGTCAGCAAAAAAGACTCTCAGCACGTTGATGTTAACCTAATAGGTAGATAACGTGACCAAAGCCCTGACTGGCACGACTCAGCACACCCAGATTGCTTAAGGCAGTTCCACAGAAGAGCTCATAAAACCCCTAAACTTAGAGACTCTGAGGGCAACCCTCTCGGGTTCCCTCCCTCTCCGGGAGCTTTGTGCTATAGCTCAGTAAACTTTGCTTTGCTGCCCACCACTCTTCATCTGGTCTACCTCTTCATTTCTTCCAAGCCATGTGACCAGGAACTGAGAGGACTAAAGGCAGAGAATTCCTGCTTGGGGGGGGGTGGGCGGGCGGGGAACATTCTCTGATCTACTCTTCCACTAGGTCACTCTCTCACCCCAACTTCCCCACACCTAGTTCCTTCTAGTCTTGGTTACTCTTCTCTGTAGAAGAAAAACTCTTGTCTAACCTTCAAGATCTTATGTCAGAGCTTCTCCTTGCAGCAGCAGTTCCTCTCACCCCCTTTGCATTAGTCCTTTCCAATAGTCTCCTTACTAAATCTGGATTTGTGTTTTATTTGACAATTCCTAGAAATTTTGATGTATTTCTCTCCAGTTGATTATAATATGAAATGAGATTTGAGAACCACGCTTAGCGGATGGGAACTGTACAATTACTAGGATAATCTAATACGTAGATATCTGTGTTAGTCTGTGTTCCTCCAGAAAACGGATTCTGAGGTGAGGTCTTGTGCAGATAGTTTATTTAGGAGGTAATCTCAGGAAGCAAAAGAAGAAGAACAGGGACAGTGAGCCAGGAAGGAGGAAAGCCCTGTGCAGGATGCATAATGAGCAGGTTTCACCTGTGGGTAACCGAAGCTCAGTTCCTTTGGGAGATCCTTTGAAGAACATGTAGAATGTATCTGAGATATGACCTCTCCAGGGACAGCAAAGCTGGATTTATCCACTTTCCCCTGTCTTTCCCTGGCTGAGAATTATCTCTGTGGGTTTTAAGTCCCAAACATTGCTGGCCATCTTCAAGCAGAGAAGAAGAAATGTATAGATTTTTGAGAGGACGGTCAGCACATTGTCCCTTACAGCTGCAGCCAAACTCAGAGGGTATGGAGCTGGGATCAAGAGCACGTATTTGGGCACCTGGGTGGCTCAGTTGGTTGAGCGACTGCCTTTGGCACAGGTCATGATCCTTGAGTTCCAGGATCGAGTCCCGCATCGGGCTCCCGGCTCCAAGGGAAGCCTGCTTCTTCCTCTGACCTTCTCTCCTCTCATGCTCTCTCTCACGTTGTCTGTCTCTCAAATAAATAAATAAAATCTTTAAAAAAAAAAAAGAGCACATATTACTCTTTTGAACTTTATACCTACAGAGAATACCCTTTTTCACTTCTTGCAAGTGCCAATTGAACAGCAAAAATTGACCACAAAAATTCATAACTTTCCCCAAATAGAAATTTTTACTAAGAGCTGTTGAATACTTACTATGTGCTAAAGGATTTACATGTATTATCTTAATTTAATTCTCAGGACAACCACCTGAGATAGGAATGATTATTACCTTAATTTTACAATTGAAGAAATTGAGCCTTAGGTTAAATACTCTGCCCAAGGTCATATAGCCAGGAAAGACAGAGCAGGGATTTAAATCTCAGCTTTCTGACTCAAGAATGTAGCTGCTAACCACTGTTGGGTATGCTTCCCCACAGCGTTTAATCATAATGTGAGAAAACTACAAGTTAGTTAATGTTAGAAATTGTTAGAAATGTTAGTTATGTTAGAATAATATTAGAGATGCTAGTTAATGTTAGAAAAAACAATGGTATAATAATCCAACAATAAATACTCCCATCATTTGGGGATTAAAAAAATTTCTCTATAGAGAAAATGAAAGCACCAATAAGAAAAACCTTTACGGCCAAATTTATGAATTCTGGTTAAAGCTGTGATGAAAAGGAATACCATTATAAGTAAGAGTGATATTATATGAATTAAACATGCTGCTCAAAAGGTTAGGAAAAGAATAAATCAGTTGGATAATGTAAGGAACTAATAAAAATAATAGAGAGGACTTTCAATTCAGCTCAAGATGGAGTAACAGGAATTGAAGGTGCCCTCTTTTCTGGGCAACCAAAAAGCAGACGAAACAAGTAAAACAGGGATTTTTCAAGATACTTGATATCAAACAACAAAGGACTAGTGACCTCTGATAGGAAACGAGGTGAGCCCCACCAGGCCTTGGTGCAGGAAGGGGAACCCTGGCAGAGCCCAGCAGACTCCAAGAGTTGAGGAGGAGCTGAAAGTCTGGAGGAGAACAAGTAAGCTGGAGTTCGCAGGGTAGGCCTGTGTGTTCTCTCTCTCTCTCTCTCTGTCAAAAAAAAAAAAAAAATGAAATCTAAAAAAAAAAAAAAGGAAAAAAAAGAAAATTTCCTAAACCTGATAGAAACTATGCATGAAGAAAACAACATAGAGGCCCATCATAATCAAATTGCTGAAAACCAGTAATAAAGAGAGAATCTTAATAATAGCTGGAGAAAAAAGGCATGCTATGTATGGAGGAAGAAGAGTAAAGATGACTTCAGATTTCTTCTTGGAAACTGCAAGTGAGAAGATAATAGACCAATATCTTTAAAGTACCAAAAGAAAAAGAAAAAAAAAAAACACCATCAAACTAGAATTCTATACCCAATGAGAATATTTTTCAGAAATGAAGGTGAAATAAGGTGAAAGATGTTGTTAGACTTAGCAAAAGCTGAAAGAATAACTCTGATATCACACACAACAGGAAATATTAAAGGATGTCCTTCAGGCAGGAAGAAAATGATGCCAGATAGAAACCTGGATCTATACAAGGGAATAAAGACCACTAGTTATGGGATCCTTTTTTTTTAAAAAAAAAATATTTTATTTATTTATTTATTTATCTGAGAGAGAGAGAGAAAGTGAGAGAGAGCAGGTCAGAGGGAGAAGCAGACTCCCCATGGAGCTGGGAGCCCTATGCGAGACTCGATCCCGGAACTCCAGGATCATGACCTGAGCGGAAGGCAGCTGTGCAACCAACTGAGCCACCCAGGCGCCCCCTTTGTTTTTTTTTTTTAAGTAGGCTCCATGCCCAACATGGGGTTGAAACCCACAACCCGGAGATCAAGATTCACATGCTCTACCAACTGAGCCTGCCAGGTGCCCTGAAATAGGATCCTTAATATGTATGCATATCTCTGAGCTGAGGGGAAGCTCAGGCAATACCTCATACTTGCAGCTTTGTCAGGAGGATTATTCGTGAACAACCAAGGTTGTTTGCCCAGCGGTGCCTGGGAATGACGCTGCTTCTCTGTCCTGGCAGCCCATAGTCAGTGACGGAGGTGGAGATGCAAAAGCCCTTGGCTCAAGATGGGACACATTCTGTGGTAATTGTTTACCCTCCAGACCTCCCTGTGGAGTCAGGATGAAGCTAGACTTCACCTGAAACCACATTCTTGCTTATTTCTTTTCCCTTCCCTACCCTGCTTCCCTCATTCCCTTATCAGATTCTCCTGAGAGTGCCTGAAAAATAAATCACAGATATATGAACCTCTGTCTCAGGCTCTACGCTGGGGAACCTGATTTAGGAGAGGCGGAGAGTATACACATATTTGTACCCAATGTAAATACCATCCAAAAGGCATCCACGTTAGGGGAGCCTCACAACAAGGAAGTGGATAAGATAACTATTCTGTCGAAATAAGTGAGTTCTCTTTTTTCAACCACCCTGTTGCTCACTCAGGGGTTCATGAATAAAGTGGCCATGACATCAGAAACGCAGGATATACCTTAGCTTAACAACACGGACCTTTTCACACTAAGATTGATCTGGCTGTTGCTACTGTTAAGCACACAATATGCCAACAGCGGTGCTGAGCCCCTCATATGGCGTCATTCCCTTGAGGGACCAGCCAGCCCCACCTGGTGTGGTATATTGGTTACGTTGGACCCCTTCTATCATTAAGTAGGAATCAGTTTGTCCTCACTGATTGTTTTCTGAATATGGATTATTTCTCTCTGTCCATTAGCTTCAGCACCCTTGTCCGTGGACTTATGGCATTCCTAAGTATCAAGGTATTCCATACCTTGGAGAAAGGGAAAGAGAGGGAAAGATAGAAAAAAATATTTAGATAATATTTATTTTATAAATATTTGCTATTTATAAATAATAAATATCCATCAAGGATTTTTATTATCACCATCAAGGTATTCCATACAATATTGCTTCCAACCAAGGAACTCATTTTACCATAAGTACATGCAGCAAGAGATTCAACTTGTCTTATCATGTGTCCCCAAATCCAGAAGCAGCTGGTCTTACAAAATGTTTGAATGGTCTGCTGAAAACTCACTTATGGTAACAGCGGGGAGATAGTATCTTACCACATTGGAGTGTTATTTTATGGGTTATGATTTGAACCAGCAGTTAATACATGTTGCATTTTCTTTCATGGCAAGAGCACACTGGTTGGGAGGAGCTTCTCACAACTAATAACACACTTGCAAGAGTTTGGCTTCTCATTTCTGTAACCTTAGCTCATCTCATCTAGAAGTCTTAATTACTAAGAGTAGAATGTTTCCACTAGAATACACAACAATGGTTCCATTGATGTGGAGGCATTTCTACACAGTGGAGACAGATAAGACTATGTCTGGAATTGGGATTCACTGAGATGCTTCTTTTTTTTTTTTTTCTAAGTAGGCTTCATGCCCAGTATGGAAACCAATGCAGGGCTTGAACTCACAACCATGAGATCAAGTAGAGCTAAGTGTTAGACAATTAACCAACTGAGCCACTCAGGCTCCCCTCATTGGGATGCTTCTAAATACTTGCATGGTTAATAGGAAAGGTCAGTGTGGGGGATAGGGATAATAGCAACCCCAAAAGGCAGGATGATTAAGGACTAAAGCCCATTAAGAATGAAGGTTGATGTCCCCTCACTAAGTAAAGAATTCCAAGCAGCCAAGGTTCTGAATGAAGTCAAGAGTAACATGGAGTAGGTAGATGGAGAAAGATATGATAAATATCAATTATGACCTTGTGATCAATTATGAAGTTCAGAACTAAGGCTGCTATATTGTGTGTATTTTAACAAGTGATTTTAACACCTCCTTCCTTTCCCTGTCATTTTGCATAAAGAGTTTTGGCAGTGTTTAGTTTTATAATTTAATTAAATGGCAACCAGTTTATGAGGAGTCACACTCAGACCTGTTGGTGCTGCTTGAATATCCTAGACTTGATATGGACAACATGGTAGATGGACTTATATTTCCCCTTGTTGAGGAAAGGGTGAGATGAGAGCATCTTTGTTTGTAAGACACATCTTCTGCCTGACATTTTGTTGTGTTGGTCTCAGAATATCATAGTGATGCCATTGGTAGGAATGCCCGAGGCACTTGCCCAGACCTGTATTACTTTTAGCAAGCCCTCACAGACATTTCCTTACCAGGGTCAGCACTGTGGCTGGATTAGCCCTTGTGATTTTTATTACGATTTCAGGATGCCTTTCAGCAAGAAACTGTCAGAGAAATTTGAGGAACAGTATTTGTTACTCACAAGTCCTGGAGGATACACAGCATGCTAGAGGGCCATACAGCGAGGTTAAGGGTAAAGGGAGAGAGAGAAAGGACCTAGGGCTCTGCCTTTATTAGGGCCCAAGGGTGGGGTATCTGGAGTTTACTCCTCATTGGATAATGTAAAGCTTAAAAGTGGGAATTAAGGTGTGGGAAGGGAGAAGTGGGGTCATTCAAGTGATCAATTGTCTAGGTTACCTAGGGCTTTCTGAAAGAGGAAACTTCATGGAAAGAATCAAAGAAAGAATCACTTCAGTGATTCCTTATCTGATTGTTTTCCTAGTAGCTGTGCCATACAACTGGAAAAATGTTTATTCCAGATGGATGTCTTTCCAAAATGGATGCCTCAGCAATCACAATCTTAATGCCAGGCACTTACGCTGCAGTTTTGTTAGGTAGAAGCATGAAGTTGTTTTAGAGAGCTAAGTATGGGTGGAAAGATGGGAATGAATGGTGAGTAGCAAAAGGGGTGGACTGTGCTGATGTTTATGCCTCACCCTGTGCCTTCTCTGATTGATAGGGGGGCTTGTCCGCCTCCGGCTGCACTTTCCAGACCCTTATATCCATTGGCTTCTAGCCGGGTTTGGCACTACTGGGAACCAGAAAGGAAAAGAAAGGAGGAAGCCAGGGGATTTCTTTCTCTTCCTCTCTGTGCTGGGCATCATCTCTGGCAGGGCCAGGTCTCCTCCATAGGCCAACGATGGCACGTACAAACTTTTCTGTATGTGACAGTGTGTGTGCACTTTTAAAATGTGCCTTTGAAATCTGTCTCTGGACCACTCTGTTTACTAGATCTGCCAAGAAAAAGGATTGGAAAACACTATTATTTTTTAAAAAGATTTAATTTATTTATTTACTTATTTAGAGAGAAAGAGCACGTGTGCGCTAGCGTGTGTGTGAACAGGGGAAGGGGCAGAGGGAGAAGGTGGAGAGGTAATCCCAAGCAGATTCTGTACTGAGTGTGGGGCCCAGCACAGGCTCAATCTTACAACCCTGAGATCATGACCTGAGCTGAAATCAGGAGTCAGACACTTGACTGATTGAGCCACCCAGGTGCCCCCCGGAAGACACTATGTTCTCAGTAGATATAATCTATTAAAGGTGGTTTCTTTTAAGTGAACTTTATTGATGACTTTTCTTCATTTGGTTATTTTTAAAAAAGAAAAAAAAGTATGCCCCCTCTTACCTCTGTTAATACTCTGATGAGTATTGCAAACTGTCACCTGGTATTTATTTTCATGAGCCCCTAATTGCAGCTAATCAAGCATTTACCTTGCACTTACAAGCTCTTACTTCAGGTACATTTTTAGCTGTCCTCCGTAAAGAAACATAATTGCAGTAGAAACCATAGAAATGAACATAAGAAAAAGTAAGAGATGAGTATCATCACTAAACACTTAAGCATAATTCCTTTTTTCTAGCCACATAGAGATCAGGAAGAGAAAACAGCATCTTAAATAGAATTTACAAAGCAGAGAAGCTGTTGACAAGGAGCCTAGATAAAAACACCATGGCATTTGCATGTAATGGAACTGTATCCAGAATGCTAATTTTATTCAATGAATAGAATTATAGATTATTTAATTGGTAAGTCTCAAAGCCCAAATCAAATATTATTTTCTTCTCCAAAATGTTTTTATATCTATGTTAAAGATAAAAGAATTTCCTTGTCTAGATCAATCTGACCGAACTGCCTTTGCTGTTCAGAATGTTATTGGTAGAGATAAAATAATTTTTAGACTTGATGACTGTTTAGGGCAGCCCTCTAATTTAACAGGAAATTGAGGCCAAGTGACTGAGGTAACTAAATGGCAGAGCATTGACTGTGCCTTCACTGCTTCCGATAAATATTAGTGGTTTAATCTTCATATAACACCTACCCCGCCTCAGCATTCCCACTCTTGTGAGTCTTTTGTGTCTTCTCCAGTCGAAAATCAGCATATTATCATCATCCACCTCTCCAATCAAAATTTAAAATCCCCATTTTACTATGTTATTATCTATTGACTTTCTCCTGTGAGAGAGAGAGATTTAGCTCTCTTTTGCCTACCTTCCTTTTAGCCCCCTGGTCCTGCCCCCAGCCCCTAACATAGTTATGTCATACTTTCGATTAGACAGTGTCCGTTTACATGTAAATGCTTTTCTCAGCTGAACCATGCAGTATGCTCTGGATACCTTCCTTTTCTGTTTGATTTTCTCTTTTCTCCAGTGTTTATGGTTGTTTGTTTGCTTAGATATACTTAACACTAATGTAATTCATACATTCCAGTAGCTGTGTAAATCAGCATTTCTCAAACTTTTTGGTCTCAGGACCCCCTTTCACTCATAATATTAAGGAGGAGCCCCAAAAGTTTTCATTTATGTAGATTATATCCACTGACATGTACCATATTAGAAATCATATTTATATATAAATATATACTGAAAAAATTTATATATACATTCAAAAGCATTAATAAATCTATTTCATATAAACAAATAACTTTTTATGAAACATAACTATATTTTTCAAAAAATAAATTTACTAAAAAGAGTGGTATTATTTTACATACTTTCAAGTCTCTTTAATGTTGAGTTTATTAGTAGACAGCCTGCTTCTCATTTCTACTTCAGCATTCAATCTGTTGTATGTGTGTTGTATGTTAAGAAGCCTCTGGAAAACTCCACTGTATACTCATGTGAAAATAGTTTGACCTTACAAATTCCCTGACAGGGTCTTGAGGACCTCCTAGGGTCACTGGACTTCACTTTGAGAATAACTGGTCTAAAATATATTCAAATACAACAAGTGTTCCAACAATTTAATTTTTTTTTTAAGATTTTTATTTATTTATTTCACAGAGAGCTATATATAGGGAGAGCACAAGTAGGCAAAGAGGCAGGCAGAGGGAAAAGAAGAAGCAGGCTCTCTGCTGAGCAGGGAACCCGATGTGGACCCTGGGATCATGACCTGAGCGTAAGGCAGATGCTTAACCAACTGAGTCACCCAGGGGCCCCAATTTAATCTCTTAAAATGAAATTGTCTCTGGATCCTTCTGATTGCTCCAATATGGCCTGGTTTCCCTCTACATCCAGTGCTCAGCTGTTATCCTGGGATCTACCTTCACTTCTCTCCAAAGGAAAGCAGGCCTTTGTTTCATACATCCCAAGGCTTCTTCTTTTTTGTTTTGGTGGAGTATATCCCGCAGTAGCTTTCTTTGAAATGTTGCATGGGAGACACATTTTCCTAGACCTTGGATATCCAAAAATATGCTACCTTCATACTACATTGAGAATTTGGCTGAATTTTATAATACCTTGGAAATTATCTTTCCATCATTATTTTGAATACATTATTTTCCGTAGTCTTTTAACTTTCTATATTGCTATTGATAAATCAAAAGTCATTTTGACTCCCGATCCTGGTATTTTACCCTCAGGAAACTTTTAGTGTTTTCTCTTTGTTCCCAGTTTTCTGAAATTTCACAGTGATATATCTTGGTGTGAGCCCCCTGTGCTGGCATTTACTGGGTCCTTTCAATTTAGAAGTGCATCTCTTTGTGTGATATTGTGATATAATAAGAAATATATATTTGTCTTCATTTCTGATTCCTGGCATAAAACTTTTAAGACCCTTGGAATTTCCTCAGTGTCAGGAGTGAGAGGAGAATCTTTTGTTAATTAGAAAAACCACCTTTCAACCATACCTGAGTTTGTGATAATGAAGTGACTCTTGACAGTTGGGGGCTGGTTGCCAGAGGAAGCAAACATGTGATTAGAGGGTTGGAACTTTTAGCTTCACCCCCTGATTTCTGGGGTATCAGGAGTGGGGACAGGGAAGGAAGGACTAGAAATTGAGTTAATTATCATTGGCCAATTATTTAATTAATCATGTCTACATAATGGAACCTCCATAAAAACCCTAAATGAGGGGGTTTGGAGAGCTCCTTGTCTGGTGAAGCTGAGAGGGTGGTGTCCCCCAAACTCCATGGAAACAGAGGCTCCTGTGCTTGGGACCCTTCCAGATTTGCCCTATGTACCTCTTCATCTGGCTGTTTCTTTGTATGCTTTATAATACATCGGTGATATTGAGTAACGTGTTTCTCTGAGTTCTGTGAGCCATTATAATAAACTATTAAACCTGAGGAGAGGGTTGTAGGAACCTCCAGTCTGTAACCAAATCAGACAGGAGGGTGGGTAACCTGAAGACCTATGACTTGTGATTGGTGGCTGAAGTGGGGAGAAGTCCTGTGGGATTGAGTCCCTAGCTCATAGGGTCTGTACTAACTCTAAGTAGTTAGTGTCAAATTGCTTGGTGGGGAAAAAAAACCTACACATTTGGTGTCAGAGTGTTTTAAGTAGTGAAAAAGTTTTCCTTTTACTTTACATCCTGTGAAATTTCCTTGAATCTCTGCTTTGATGATATTCTCACTTAAATCTTTTCTCTTTCTGGTACTATTATTCAGATGTTTGGCCTTTGGGGCTTGTCCTCTAATTCCTGGTCCCTTTGCTACTATGTCTGATATATTTTTGCTCTATTTCTGTGAGATTTTCTCAATTTTATTTTCCATTTCTTCTACTGAATTTTTATTATTTATTTATTTAAAAATGTTATTTATTTATTGATATTATCTATTGACAATATTATCTATTGACACAGAGAGAGAGGGAGGGAGAGAGGACAAAGCAGGGGGAGCAGCAAAGGGAGAGGGAGAAGCAGGTTCTCTGCCTAGCAGGGAGCCTGAAGTGGGGCTTGATCCCAGGACCGTAGGATCATGATCTAAGCTGAAGGCAGATGCCCAATCGACTGAGCCACCCAGGTGCCCCTTCTGAATTTTTCATAATTTCTTGTAATAGCATTACTGTCCCCTGAAAGTTCCTTTTTAAAATAGTGTTTTTATACAAAAATACTAATTCAAAGGGATTCCTGCTCCCTGGTGTTTATAACAGCATTATCTACAATAACCAAGTTATAGAAAGAGCCCAAATGTCCATTGACTGATGAATGGATAAAGAAGATGTGGTGTGTGTGTATGTGTATGTGTATATATGTATATGTATATACAATGGAATATTACTCAGCTATCAAAAAGAGTGAAATCTTGACGGTTGCAATGATATGGTTGGAGCTAGAGGGTATTACACTAAATGAAACAAGTCGGTCAGAGAAAGAGAAATACCATATGATTTCACTCATGTGGAATTTAAGAAACAAAAATGAACATAGGAGAAAAGAGGAAAATCAAGGAACAGACTCTTTTTAAAAAAAGGATTTTATTTATTTATTTGAGAGAGAGAGAGAGAGAGTGCACACATAAGTCAGGGGAATGGAGCGGAGGGAGAGGGACAAGCAGATTCCCTACTGACCTGACAACCCGACATGGGGCTCAATCCCAGGACCCTGGGATCATGACCTGAGCTGAAGGCAGAATTTTTTTTTTTTTAAGATTTTATTTATTTGTCAGAGAGAGAGAGAGAAAGAGAGAGAGAGAGCACAAGCAGGCAGAGTGATAGGCAGAGGCAGAGAGAGAAGCAGCCTCCCCGCTGAGCAAGGAACCCAATGTGGGACTCGATCCCAGGACCCTGGGATCATAACCTGAGCCAAAGGCAGCGGCTTAACCAACAGAGCCACCCAGGCATCCCTGAAGGCAGACTCTTAAATGACTGGGCCACCCAGGTGCTCCCCCAAGGAACAGAGTCTTAACTATAGAGAGCAAATAGATAGTTACCAAAGGGGAGGTGAATGGGGAATGGTTCAAATAGGTGATGGGGATTAAGGAGTGCACTTATCATGATGAGCACTGGGTGATGTATGGAAGTGTTGAATTGCCATATCATACACCTGCAGCTAATATTACACTGTATGTTAACTAACTGGAATTAAAAAAAAAAACCTGAAAAAAAAATAGTGTCTTTATCTTGTTCCATGCCTGTAACATCTTTTCTTAGTATTCTGAGGATATTAATGACTTTTTTTTTCTATTTTCTTCTCCTTTGAGAATCTGTTTCTTCTAGTTTGCTTTTATTGTTAAGTTTGCTAGTCTCCATCTTTCATGTTGAAAGTTCTCCCTAGATGCCTGACATTCTTGGTTGGTTATGTAGTGGTAGAGCAGGAAATCTCCTGATTGGACATATCAAATGTGGGCTTCACTGTAGGATTATCTGGCTGGGTCATTTGTCAAGGAAACTTTATTATTTTTATTTTTATTTTTTTCAAAGAAACTTTAATGTCAGTATCATTAGGTCTTTTTTCCTGCATTGGTCAGATTCCCCATAGAAGGCCCTTTCAATCTCCTGCTTAGAAGGCTGTAAAAGAAATATATTCCTTACTATAGTCTGAGTGTCTTTTTCCCCCTAAATTCAAATGTTGAATTCTTAATGCCCAATGTGATGGTATTAGGAGGTAGCGTCTTTGGGAGGTGATTAGGTCACAAGGGTAGAGCTCTCATAAATGAGATTAATGCCCTTATAAAAGAGGCCCAGTAGAGCTTTGCTGTCGCTTCTGCCATGTGAGAATACAATGAAAAGCCTGTGCCCTGGAAGAGGGTTCTCACCAGAGTCTAATCATGCTGGTACTCTGATCGCTAGCCTCCACAGCTGTAAGAAATAAATTTATGTTGTTTATAAACCACTTAGACTGGTATTTTGTTATGCAAGCTTGAACAGACTAAGATACTCCTCTTTCTCCTATACTGTTGTCAATTTTGGTCACTAAAATGTGTGGGCTTTTTCCCACATCAAGCAATTCTTCAACACTCTGGTGGACCTGATTGGGTGTCCTATGATTTAATTCAATTCCGATGCTATCTACCTGGAGATAGCATAAGGTCTCACAGGTTGAGGGTTCAGTCCCAGAAGACTTGCCCTGTTTTGGACACCAGTCACAAGTCCAAGCTGTTACCTGTGCTTCTGACAAGCTATGTATTGAAGTTTCCTATGGTCCTTTCCTCATGTTTGATTAATTTGCTAGGGCCCCTCACAGAACTTAAGAAAAGTTTACCTGCTATCATTCATTTATTAAAAGGATACAATCAGAAGAGAGTCATAGTGGGTATTACACTAAGGGAAATAAGTCAATCAGAGAAAGACAATTATCATATGATTTCTCTGATATGAGGAATTTGAGAGGCAGGGCGGGGGGATCATGGTGGGAAGGGAGGGAAAAAAATGAAACAAGATGGAACCGAGGAGGGAGACAAACCATAAGAGACTCTTAATCTCAGGAAATAAACTGAGGGTTGCTGGGGGGGTGGCTGGGTTATGACATTGGGGAGGGTATGTACTATGGTGAGTCCTGTGAATTGTGTAAGACTGATGATTCACAGACCTGTACCCCTGGGGCCAATAATATATTGTATGTTAATAAAACAAATATCAATCAATCAATCTATCTTTAAAAAGAGAGAGAGAGAGACATAGGGCAAAATATGGGGGAAGAGGTGTGGAGTTTCCATGCTCTCTCCAGGTACAATACCTTTCCAGAACCTTCAGGTTGGTGACACCCTGGAAGCTCTCTGAATCCTGTCCTTTTTGGGGTTTTACGGAGGCTTCATTATGTAGGTTCAACTGATTGAATCATTAGCCATTAGTGCTTAACTTAATATAGTCCCTGTCCTCTATTGGGAGGTCTAGGGGTGGGATTATTAGTACCAACTCTCTAATCACATAGTTGGTGCTCCTGGCAACCAGTTCCTCATCCTGAGTCTATCTAGGGACTTTACAAAAATTACATCATTAATGTAAACTCAGCTGTGGTTGAAAGGGGCTTGTTATGAATGACAAAACCTTTATCACTCTTGAGCTATTTTAGGAACCAAGGAAAAAAGACCAAATATTATAGCAAAAGATGTTCACATCACTCTTTGTCCCTTAAGATATTTTAGGAACTCTGTGCCAGGAATGGGACAAAGACCAAATGTATATATTTATTATTAAAAATTACAATCTCACAAGAATATATACAGGTTTGGCTACTAGGGTTCTGGAACACTATGAAGGAAGAGCACTGGGCATCTTAGCACTCAGCAAATAAATATTCAGTCTTCCTAATTTCAGGATGGTGCTTGTTGCACCATTGACATTGTTGCACCTAGACATTGCACAATGTCTAGGTGGACATTGTTAGTCCACCTAGAACTCTCCAAATATTTTTAAAGTTTTAAATACACTTTATTTTTTAGATCAGTTTTATGTTCATAGCAAAATTAAGTGGAAGGTACAAAGATTTCCTAAATTCCTTCTGCTGCCACACATGCATAGCCTTCCCCACTATCAATGTACCAAACCAGAGTGGTACATTTGTTACAGTCAATGAGCCTATATTGACATCATTATCACCCAAAGACAATAGTTAACATTAGTGCTCACTCTTGATGTTATACTTTTTATGGGTTTTGATGAATATATAATGTCATGGAGCCACTACTATAGTGTCATATCAAATAGTTTCATTGCCGGACCTACTTATTTCCTCCCTCACCCCAACCCCTGGCAACCACTGGTCTTTTTACTGTCCTCATAAGTTTTGCCTTTTCCAGAACATCATATTGTTGGAATCATACCATCTCTAGCCTTTTCAGATTGTCTTCTTTCACTTAGTAGTATGCATTTGAGATTCCTCTGTCTCTTTTCATGTCTTGATAGCTTATTTATTTTTAGTACTAAATAATATTCCATTGCCAATATACTGTAGTTTTTTTCATTCATTCACAGACTAAAGGACTTCTCATTTCCCTCCAAGTTTTCATGATCTCTTTTGCCTCTGTGCTTTTGTTTATCATCCCAAATGGTAAAACTCAGCTCTCTTTTTACTTCATAAATGTATTCCGTTCATACAAAACATCTGTGAGTAAAGAGATTTTTATTATATCACTGGTCATGGAGCATTTTATGGACAAAATAAACTTATAAGTTCATGATTTCATAGTCTTTGCATCTCAGTTAGACTGCTTTATACCTTATTGGTTAAGAATCATTGATGAAGACATCCAAATTGGCAAAGAAGAAGTCAAACTCTCACTCTTTGCAGATGATATGATACTTTATGTGGAAAACCCAAAAGACTCCACTCCAAGACTGCTAGAACTCATACAGGAATTCAATTATGTGTCAGGATATAAAATTAATGCACAGAAATCAGTTGCATTCCTATACACCAACAGCAAAACAGAAAAAAGAGAAATTAAGGAGTCGGTTACATTTACAATAGCACCCAAAACCATAAGATACCTAGGAATAAACCTAACCAAAGAGACAAAGAATCTGTACTCAGAAAACTACAAAGTGCTCATGAAAGAAATTGAGGAAGACACAAAGAAATGGAAAAACGTTCCATGCACATGGATTGGAAGAACAAATATTGTGAAAATGTCTATGCTACCTAAAGCAATGTGTACATTTAATGCAATCCCTATCAAAATACCATCAATTTATTTCAAAGAAATGGAACAAATAATCCTAAAATTTAAATTGGATAAGATTTAAAAGATAAATTGGACTTCATCAAAATTAAAACTTTTGGGGTTCCTGGGTGGCTCAGTGGGTTAAAGCCTCTGCCTTTGACTCGGGTCATAATCAGGGTCCTGGGATCGAGCCCCACGTCGGGCTTTCTGCTCAGCGGAGAGCCTGCTTCCCCCCTCTCCCTCTGCCTGCTTCTCTGCCTACTTGTGATTTCTCTCTGTCAAATAAATAAATGAAATCTTTAAAAAAAATTAAAACTTTTGTGCATCAAAGGGTACTATCAAGAAAGTGAAAAGACAACTCACAGAATGGGGGAAATAGTTGCAAACCATAGGATCTGATAAGGACCTCATACTCAGAACATAGAATTCTTGCATCTGAACAACAAAGAGACAGATAACCCAATAGACATTTCTTTTAAGAAGATATACATGTAGGGGAGGAAAATAGTTTTCCCTGTACCCTTCCAGGTTCTTGGCTGAGATCCCCCTGTAATAAAAAGGTTAACAGGAGAAAACAAGTTTAATTACATATGTATGTACAGGAGCCCCATAAAGATATGAGACCCAAAGAAGTGACCAAAATAGGAAGCTTTTATACCTTTTAGACAAAGAAATAATGAATTTCTGAAGAATTGACTAGTAAAGGGGTTTGGACTAAGGGTAGTAAAATGGTGAAGAAGAAACAAGGTTTGTTTATACATACTTTTTGACCCTAAAGTCCCAGTTTCTAGCGATAAGGATACTTCCTACCCTCCTGGCATAGGGAGAGGGTACCTATTATTACTATTTTTTAAAGATTTTATTTATCTATTTGACAGAGAGAGAGAGAGAGAGAGGTCACAAGTAGGCAGAGAGGCAGGCAGAGAGAGAGGGGGAAGCAGGCTCCCCACTGAGCAAAGAGCCCGATGTGGGGCTCGATCCCAGGACCCTGAGATCATGACCTGAGCTGCAGGCAGAGGCTTAACCCACTGAGCCCCCCAGGCACCCCCGAGGGTACCTATTACATGG
>CM052799.1:59301327-59350899 GCA_028533885.1 Nasua narica | reverse complement strand
CAAAACAGGTAAAATTCAGTCTTTAGGTGTGAATGGTATGAATGACAATCTTTTTTTTTTTTTTTAATTCTTAAGTTGTTCGGGATCCTTAAGCATACAAATCCTCAGATGGGAGGGCCCACAGAAGAACCAGGGTTGTCTTACGGCATCCAATTAAGGCAGAGCTGGGACTGCCTCAGGGTCATCTACATCAGGAGTAGAAGCACTTGAGTTGTCAGTCTGCTGCCATGGTTTGAGGTTTAGATGTCCACCATGCCCAAGGCCATATTATCCTCCCCTGCCCCCATGTCCTGAGTGGCCAAAGTCTCCAAAACTTATCTCCAGCTGAGATGTTGTATCATTAGCTGGCTTCCGGAAATGATGGTCTTCAGCATGAGCCTCTTCACTCTTTGCTTTAGGAAGAACAAATCCCTGCTTCCACTGCCCTTCAGCACCTTCATTTAGTTTTCAGATATTAAATTCCACTTTTGCCCAGTTCTTATTCTGAATAGCTTTCCACTCATCCAAAGTCATTTCTTTTGGACCCTCTTCCTTTATTTCTTCAACATCATTCTGGTTATTATCAGTGTCTGCAACTGGATATTCTTCACCTTCTGCTGTTTCCTCAGTCACACTTGATTGATCCAAGTTACTGTAATTATAACATATTTGTTTGAATGTATTTTGGGGACTCTGTTAATTCATCTTGACAGTTCTCTGGTTGTGAGATCTGCTACCTCCACATTTGTCCTCGTGCTTCAGGCCACTGTAATGTCACTTCCATGATCCCTATCAAATTCATGTTTGTCACCAGAATCAAATCCATTTCCTTGGCCCATTTCATGTCCAGGGTCTCCTAACTTCTTCCAAAACCACTACAGACTTGGATAGGCCAGTTAGTAATCAATCTATCAACTGAAAAGTTTCCTCCTTCATCCTTTTCTTCAAGTGGCTTTTCAAGTCATCATCACAAGGTGGTCACTTTTCTGGTCTCCCGTTAATTATTTTCCCTTCATGCTGCAGCTGTTGATTAGGTCTTCTTCGAATACCTCTTCCTTATTCTTTCTTTCTTAAGCACAATGGGCAGCTACATCTCCTCTTTCTTGTCAGCCACGCCAACGTTGGGGGGAGGGCAGGCAGTGTGTCCTTATGGTCTTTCTGGGACGCTTTAGGCAGTGTTTGCCTGCTGCATTGGAGTTGGTCTGGGCTGTGGCTTGAGCTGCCCTCTTAGCCCCAGGGCCCCCAATACCATCCCTGCTGGCTTCTTTTTTCTTGTTCTCTGCTGTTTCAATACCTCAAAGGGGTCCGATTCATCATTAAATAACCAGTTGAATCAGTTGGTGACCACACAGCTGAAGCCTTCCTGTAAGTGCCCAAGGATGATGGTGGCTCCGCCCATCCCTCCGCAGATTGCAGCAGGCAGTGCTGAGCCAAGAGCACCTGCCTGAGTTCTTCCTACAAGGTGGCTGGGACCCATATTAACATATTTTTACTTGGCATCCTTTTATGCATCTCAGACTTTCCATCTGGGAAAATTTTTCTTCAGCTTGAGGTATATTTTTAGTGAGGATCTTTTGTTGATAAACTTTTCTTAGTTATTGTCTTAATTGTCTATATTTCACTGTTGTTCTTAAAGATATATTTGTTAACTTGGAATTTTAGGTTTACCTTTTTCCCCCCTCTCTAATTCCATTGGACATTTTATTCTATTCCTTTCCAGATTATTTTATTGCCATTAAGGTGTCAGCCATCAATTAAATCACCATGCATTGGTTCGTGATTTCTCTTTTTTCCATGGAAACTTTTAGAATCTAGTCACTTTTGATATTTTAAATTTTTTTATTAAAATTTTTTTTCTCTTTGGATTTATTGAGGTTCTTGGACTTGAAGATTGATCTTTTCTAAAAATTCTGGAATTTCTCCATTATTATCATATACTTTGAATGTTCTTTTCTTCGTTCTATTATTTCCTTATGAAACTTCAATTTGAACTCATATTAGGCTTACTCTTATCTTCCATGTCTCCTAACCTGTCTTACTAATTTTTCATCCTATGCTGCACTTTGGTCTAATTTCCTTATGTTTATCTTCTAGTTTTAAATTTTTTCTCTTCGTGTATGTCTAATCTGCTATTTTATTTGTGTATTGCATTTCTAATTGCATTTACTAAATATTTTACCTTCTAGATATTCTTTTTGATTAAAGATAATTATTTATAGCCTCTTATTCCCTCATATTTTTAAGCTTCTTTATTAATCCCTAAATTTTCTGTAAGATAATTCTAGAAACTAAAATCTTTATGTTGTTTATTGCTTTGATTGGTTTTCACTTATGGTGACTTATTTCCTTGTGTGTGTTGTGATTTTGATTGTGGACTTCCAAGTTTTATTAAAATGTTCTTGTGGGAATTTCTTCAGGTCCTGGATCACAGTGGAATTTCTCCAGAAAGGATTTGTGTTTACTTCTGCCAGTCTCCTTCTAGAGGCAGATTTTTTTTCTTGTTTACCTTGCATTATGAATGTGAACCCTTTGATGCTCCCACCTTACACAGTGGACTACTCTTAGATACCCCACTTTAGATGGGCCCTAGGCTTTCTGGCCTGATCCACACCCTGTGAAGCCATTTATTGGAAACATCGGGTCTCTAAGGCTTAGCAGAGATCCTTTAGGTAAAAGGTGGTTCCAATACTTTTCCCTTCAAGGGTTTCTGTTTTGTCTATCTGTAGAGTCCTTAGAGATTTTGTAACATTTTAATTTTCCATCTTTTATTTTTATTTTATTTTTTTAAGAAGACTTTACTTATTTGTCAGAGAGGGAGGGAGAGAGAGGGAGAGAGAGAGAGAGTGCTCGCACAAGCAGGGGGAGCAGTAGGCAGAGGGAGAAACAGGCTTCCCACTGAGCAAGGAGCCCGATGTGGGACTCAATCCCAGGACCCTGGGATCATGACCTGAGCTGAAGGCAGCCACTTAACAGACTGAGCCACCCAGATGTCCCTTATTTTATTTTATTTTTTAAGAGAGAGAGAGAGAGAGTGGGGGAGAATCAGAAGGGAGAATCTTTTTTTTTTTTTTAAAGATTCTATTTTTCAGGGCACCTGGGTGGCTCGATGGGTTGAGGCCTCTGCCTTCGGCTCGGGTCATGGTCTCGGGGTCCTGGGGTCAGGCCCCGCATCGGGCTCTCTGCTCACTGGGGAGCCTGCTTCCTCTTCTCTCTCTGCCTGCCTCTCTGCCTGCTTGTGATCTTTCTCTCTGTCAGATAAATGGACAAAATCTTAAAAAAATTTTTAAAAAGATTCTATTTATCTACTTGACAGAGAGAGAGAGAGAAATCACAAGTAGGCAGAGAGAGAGGTGGAAGCAGGCCCCCCTGAGCAGAGAGCCTAATGCGGGACTCGATCCCAGGACCCCAAGATCATGACCTGAGCTGAAGGCAGAGGCTTTAACCCACTGAGCCACTCAGGCACCCCAGAAGGGAGAATCTTAAGCAGGCTCCATGCTCAGTGTGGAGCCTGACTCAGGGCTCAATCTCCTGACCCCGAGATCATGACTTAAGCTGAGCTGATCATGACTCAAGTTTGTTGCTTAACTGACTGAGACACCAAGGTCCTCCTAAGTTTTTATCTTTTACCATTTTATCCGGTATAGTAGTTGTTTCAACTGCAAAAAAATTTCAAGGTATCTAACTCTCCATACTGTTGGAAATGTTACTCCAGGGTCTTTAAGCTCACATTTTCTAATGCAAAAGCTATTATTCCGTATTCTGTTCTTTGTTAGCATTTTAATTCTGAGATGTATGTGTGTGTAGTGTACATAAATATAAATATATATATGTACTTATATATATATAATCACTTTTTTTTCCTGTACTAACTCCTGACTCTAAGAAGAGCCTGTGAGCCTCTAATTAACAGTCTTGTGAACAAGCTTTCTCTCCTGAGATAACATTATTTATTTACACAAAAACTTAATGAAAGGAGTATAGCAATTAAAAACTTTTTCTTGTGATAAAACTGAAGGTTGAAAATAGTCTTTAAACATAAGATGAAATATAAATTTAAATTTGTGTTTGGGAAAAGGGACATGGTCTTCAAACTTATACTTGTGTTATATCTTATAACCCTCTTTTTCTATTTCTGTAACCATAAAAATGTCTCTTGGTAGTATTTGTTAAACTATCTGTAGACATGTAGACTTTAACATTTGAATGTTGTCTTCCATATCAAGTAACTATGTCTCTAAGCCTTGCTAATTAATTGTCATATAAACATTATGTGTGAAATTCTCATCTTTAACAGTTCTATATGCTTCTAAATTTCTTTCTTTGCTGATGTTACCAGGCTCGCTTTGCCTGCTTCTTCTCCCTTTGGCCACAGGATTACTAATAAAATCCCAGACTCTCACAGATTCTTTGTCTTAAATTAAGTGTCAGAAAGCCTTTTTTTTTTTTTTTTTTCTATGCAGCCCACAACGAGTTCAATGGCGGTTCTCTCAACTGAGTAAAGGCAGAAGCTGTGTCTTACTCATTTCTGGGTCTCCTTAACCCTCTCCCTCACTAAGTCCTTTATAATTTAGTAGGAACTTAGGATATATATGTATAGTGAATAGAAAAGAAATATAAGAAAAACACCTGTCAAAATCCAAGTTTTTGAACAGAGATTAAATCTGTTGTCAAGGCTACCTGGCTTCTTTAGGGTGAGAGATATCTGAGTGGGGCCCTGTGGGGGCAAGGTTGGTGTTCAGAGACTAAGGGATCATAAGGTGACCTCCTGCCACTCAGACCACCTCTCTGACTCTCTCTCCTTTAGGACACTTGGCTGCAAACAGCTACGGCCTGCAGGGGACTAGACTGTGGATAACGGGACCGGGCCACTGCAGGGGGCTAGGGATTGAGGTTGGCCCCATGCTTGTCATCCCTGTATGATGGCTTTGTGGTCCTGGAGAAGCTGCCAGCCTGAGACTGCTGCCACCTCCCATCCTGTTCAGCCAGGCTGAGCGCTTTGTTCCCTCCAATTAACTGTGCATAACAACAAGGAGTGAAACCAAGTGATTTAAGCAATAATTTATCATATTCGGTTCACCATTAACAGCCATCTAGTGTTTCCTTTGCCCTTTTAAATGAGTCTTTGTTCTGGTGCTCAGCTCTTCTGTGTATTTCATAAGCTTTTAGTGAGCCTTTCCCTCCCTCTCTCTCCCTCTCTCCCGCCCTCCTCCTGCTTTCCTCGAGCTCTGAAGCACAAGTGTCTTTCTGGAAGCAGCTGAGCCATCTCTCATCCAGCTTCCTTCATTCCATTTAATAGGGAACTTGAATGTTCATTTATGAGCACGAACTCCCGGCTGGGTGCTGCTTGATGCAAGGGAAGAGGACACAGGCTTTGCCCTGGACCAGCCTTCAACCTAACTGGGGTGATGAGGCTCATCCAACACGAAATGGTCAGAGGAGGAAGTGGGGGAAGTCAATGTCACCAAAGGAAGACCTTGCTATGAGAAAAGCTCCCTGGAGGAGAGGGCCTCGGCTGAGTTCTGCATGTTGGTGTGTGTTCAGGGAGGAGGTGGGGAGAGGGCAATCCGTGCAGGGGCCTAGCAGGAGCACAGGTGTGGATTTGGGCGTGAGCCTCCAGATGACGTGAGAGTAGGTAATAAGGTCAGGGAGGTGAGCCTTGGCCAGGACGAGCACCACTCGGGGTGGCCATTTGTCTGCCTGCCGGTTTGGTTTGTCTCCTCTTTGGGGTCACCAGGTCCGTGAGCCTCCCTTTCTTAGCCCCATGGTTTTTGGGGGTGTGGGGAGCCCAACCTTACAGCAGAAATCAGGTAGTGGCCCCAATGAAACTTTAGGTTTTCTGGGTCTTGCTTACTTTCACATCTCCATTCTGCTGGGTTTCCCTTCTCTCTGTGTGTGTGTATGAGTGAGTATGAATGTATACCTGTCCCCTCAGGGGCCCTCCTGTGTTCTGGATTCGGGCCTAGGGTGCTAATAATTGAATTAGGGCAACAGGGCCGTAGCTTTGAGTCACTGAGGCTGTGAGACCCTCAGCCCCCCCACAGAGACCCTGTTAGCAGCTTTGTCTTTATATTGAAGTCTGTTGGGCTCCCTGATGGTAGAAGATGTGCCTAAGGGTGTGGAGGTAGGGCCTTCAGAGGGCCCAAGGGAGACCCACACAGGCCTTTTCTCTTGAGCCAGGTCCCAGGGCTCGGGGAGTTCACTGAAGGTCCCACGGTCAGGGTGCACCTACTGCCAACTGACCTGACCCCTTCTAAGAACAAAAGTCATGCTGGGTGCTGTGGGGGTGTGGTCTCATTGGCCTTAAGGGGCAGAGATGCTGACAAGTTGGACTATTCAGGGCATAGATAATTCTAGAGTGGAGAGGAGCAGAGGGGGAGAAGCTGCAGAGGGATCCCAATGTCTGCCTCTCCAGGCATCTAGAAACCTGTATATACATACTCACTTCATGGTGTCTTTGAAGACTGAACTGTCTTAAAAATAAGGCATCAAAAAATTAACTAAAATCTCTGGTATCCATTTTAATTTCTAAAATTAAATGTAAAATTGACAGTAAACAAAATAAGACAGTATTAACTTTTTTTTTTTAAGACAGTATTACCTTTAATTCCAAATTATGGCAGTCCAATGAGGTGGAGACATACCTCTTTACTAAAATTTCTTTTGCAGAGAACATACTACTTATTTGAAAGAAATACTAAGATAAATTGCTTGAGATGGCAGATGAGACCCAAGGGCATGGCATTGAAAAAAATAGGGAACATCGTTTGAACTGTTACACTCAAGCCATGGAAAGAAATTTGCCTCATTCTTGAGAGGAAAGATGGTAGGAAATTGAAGTGAATGAAAAGAATTGAGGGCCCAGTGGGGCTGGGGAAGGCCAAGAGAGATTCCCCCAGGGCCACAAGCAAGGGACAGCAGGAGTGGGTCCAGGAGACAACAGAGGGGCAGACAGCTAACATCTGTGCTATAGATAAAAGGATACCTTCTGTCGATAGCCACTGATGGCCACAGGCTCAAGTACTTCCAGAGGTTTGGGTCAGGCCACCATTTATGGAGGTAGCCAGAGGAGCTACTGTGCCCAGGATTTCAAAGAGAACTGAGTATCATCACTTTCAGGTTCGGTGTGAAGCACTTAACCCAAGATACAGCTGAGGAGGAGGGTCTTCTGACGCCTCCTGTGACACCCAGTGCTTCCGTTCCTGAACTTGAACCTCAGAAGACCTTGTTTCTCTTCTGTACACACTGTGAATTCATTTCCAGATGGCTTTAAATTTGCTCCAGAAATACCAACATCCATTTTCTGCTCAGTCAGGAAAAAGCACAGAAAAAGCTGAAATGACAAAACAACTAGGGCATCAGGAGACAAACCTGCCTAAATTCTTCAAGGAACAGTCAGCTGCAGCCCTGAGACCACCTTCAGCCTCTAGGGTATTAAAGGCTACTGGAGAGGGGGGTTGGGGAGGGGGGCTGGGATGGGTGGTGGGTAGGGAGGTCGTGCAAGGCAGCTTCATAGGTCAGATGTATTTCTTCCTGTCCCAACAGCTCAACTCCCTTCCTCTCCGAGTTCTCTGAGGAGCGACTGCACAGAGGTCTGATGTCTGGCAGCCCCTGAGTGTTTGTCCAAAGCCTAGACCAGTTCCTCTTGTTTACCCGCTTGGCAGTGCTGTCTCTTTAAGATTTTTCCTTGCCTTTTTCCTTTCCCTTCCTCCTCAACAAGGGCAAACAGAGAAGAATGAAGCCAGGGTAAATTGAGAAAATATTTGAAACCTATTAAGTGTGGCTACAAGTTTATTGTGATTCTTAAGTTAATTATATCCTTTTTGACTTCCAGCCAGTCCCTTCACTGGGCTTGCATATAGACTTGGCCACCTATCCCAGCCTCAGGCTGGCGGCATGCCTGTCTGCCTGCCTTGTTCTCCGCCTGCCTCCCTTCTTCCTTCCTCC
This sequence comes from Nasua narica, assembly GCA_028533885.1. Lineage (NCBI taxonomy): Eukaryota > Metazoa > Chordata > Mammalia > Carnivora > Procyonidae > Nasua > Nasua narica. The sequence goes on along the minus strand of CM052799.1, from coordinate 59,342,976 downwards.
ACCTAGTCCCCTCTCCCTCCTATACAAACAAGTTAGCGAGCCACTGTAGCTACTACTCACTGCAGCTTAAATGCGGTAGGGGCTGTGGTGGCTATAAAGAGTTCGGAGCCAGTGTATTTGTATCTGTGGGGGTGGGGTGGTAAGGACACTGTAGCTAGTGGGCGGCCACGTATGTGAACACCACTTACATTGATTTCAGCTCGTACTTTACAGTTCACAATGGGGGGTAATCCCCGGATCATTTAAGTCTTGTGACTGCCGCGGACAGTACGTGTTATCAGTGCCATTTCTGGATGAAGGAACCAAGATTCAGAGACATTTAAAAAGGAGATCACGTGGCTTTTAGGTGGCACGACAAGGGAGGATTCATGTCCAGGTCTTTTGGTTCCCCAAGAACCATAAAGTTGTATCTTTGTATAATATTTAAGAGTGTACAAAGAGGAGTTCATACCAGTTGCCTCATTTAATCCTTAAAACCCTGTGATGTTGGTGCTCTGCCCTTTTGGGGGTTCTTTAGGAGCTGCCCCTCCTGGTTCCATCCTCAGGTTGGCAGTGAGAACTGCCTGACCTCCAGCTCCTTGGCCTCGGTCGATTGTTCAGAGTCAGATCATTGAGCCACGTGGGATGATTCAGGTCCTTCCCCAGGGATTTTTGTATTCCAGAATGCGAGGGCTTTGCATTTAGACACACAGGTCCATTAGGACCACAGAAAGCTAGTGTACAGTAGAAAAAAGGAGCATAGAGGCTACTACGTATGGAATAGCAATAGAAACAGGAAGATGAAGAGAGACAGAACTTTCTGAGTTTCCTGCAGGTCTTCAGTTTTTGGTTCTATTCTATGAGGGTCCACAGCATTTCTTCCCTTGGATTCTGTGTGACACCTGTGGTCCTTGCCAATAAAGTCTCTTCTCTGCTTATACTGTACACTAGGGTTAGGATTTTGTTACTTGCAACTAAAAGACTCCTCAATATTACGTATCAGAAATGCACATCATATCAGCATACATATCAGAAAGTGGAAGCGCAGTGAACTAAATGCTAAATGCAGGTGCCAGGAATGAACTGGCACTAACAGGAAGTTAGAGGATGGAGCAGTCTTCACTCTTGTGTTGCAAGAGACCTCAGGAGCTGGCCACTGAAAGCTTTGCCCAGTCTCTATATGTACGCACAAGCCTTTGGCTGACTCTGTGGCATCAGGGGAGGGCAGAGTGTATAGGAACCAGCTTTTAGGAGGTTTCTGAGTAGAGCAGCTGCTTTTGGTACCACTGCTACATTTCCTCAGACCACCTCTGGCTTCAGCTAAATCAGTCACGGCCAGTTAGTTCCCTTTGGTTAGTTCGCTTCCTCCAAAATTTCCCACAAATGTTCCATTCACTTTGGCTGCCACCCCTGCTATGGTGTGTATCACTACCCTCAGCATTATCCATGAACACTGTTTACTTGCGTGGATGTCTTATCATTAGTGAGATACCAGTAGTGGTGCACACCAGGCAAACAGAAGACCTGGTGGTTATATATTATCAGAAGCTTAAGATTTTGCCACTGCCAGGCTTGCGACTCAATACAAGTTCAAGTTCAAACTCCTTAGTGGTGTTCACGTAGTATGCAAGGCCGTGCAAAACCTCCTCTTTCTTTGTGCCCCTCTGTTTGTCACCTCTCCATCCTCATAGAGCCACTCGAGATTCTCCACACATGTCCTTCCAGGCCTGTGTGTCTTTGCTCAGGCTTTTCCTGGAAAGTCCATCCCTGCTTGCTCTGCATTTTGAGTTCTCATTCATTGTCTCAGCCTCAGCTCGAATCCTGCCTCCTCTTGGAAGCCTTCCCCAAATGAGTTGCTCCCTGATCCCTTCTGTGGAGACCTCTGTTTGCATCTTGCTTGCAGCTCCTTGATGTCCTCTTTCTTGCTTATAGTTCTTTGTACATTTTTCTTTCTCATGCAGCAGATTGCATGCTCCTTAAGGACTCCGGTCTTGTTTTGGTATTTTCAGATGTTCGGAGTAGTGGAGGTTCAATGTCATCTTTGCTAAGTAGACAGATGGATATGTGGCTGTTGCTAAGGCTGATGATCCTGACTTGGCCACTGATGTCGAAGCTGGTCCGCGGATCAGATGGCAAGACGGAGACCAGCAGGGTCTTGCTGCCTGCTAGCACCCAAAGAGAGGTGACAATGCTGAATGGGTCCAAGAATGCAAATGTGGGGCATCCTGGCCCTGTGCTATTAGTATCTTCTTATTATAAGGACTCAATACAGGGATTCTGCTCCAGCTTTCTTTCTTTCTTTTTTTTTAATTAACATATAATGTATTATTTGCCCCAGGGGTACAGATCTGTGAATCATCAGTCTTACACAATCCACAGCATTCTCCATAGCACATACCCTCCCCAGTGTCCATCACCCAGCCACCCTATCCCTACGCTCCACCCCCCAGCAACCCTCAGTTTGTTTCCTGAGATTAAGAGCCTCTTATGATTTGTCCCTCTCCTCGGTCCCATCTTGTTTCATTTTTCCTCTCTTCCCCCACGACCCCTGCCCTACCTCTCAAATTCCTCATATCAGTGATCATGCACGCGCGCGCGCGCGCGCGCGCGCGCGCGCGCGTGTGTGTGTGAGTCGTTCTGTGAAATGTCGCCCCACGTGCAGATTCGCTGAGCTGCGGCCGCAGTCAGGACACCTGAGGACTCCTTCCTGCCCCTCTCCAGCCTTGGCCTCCCTGTCACCCGAACCCCAGGGGGGCCTGTCCTCTATGGCTACCATCTTCTCCTCTGAGAGTGTTCTGTAAACTGAATCAGTGTGTGACCCCCCTCGGGGACTGGCCTTCCCCCTCAGCCCTAATGCTCCTGCCGTCTATCCAAGGCATGTATGTCAATCACTTGCTCCCTTTGTTGCTGCGTAAGAATTTCGTGGTGTGGCTATAACAGTAGGATACTTGTCTTTATCTTTCCAAGCTAGGATGTTCTCTGAAACTTCAGAGTGGGAAGTCAGAAAATGACTTAATAGCTTAGGAAAATAATATTTGCAAAGAGTTTATATTTAAAAAGGCCAGGACCTTTTAAGATAATGGATTTAGAGGCCTCCTCTACCTCTTGACACACACGTTTTATCCATATAAAAATGCTTATTTATTAACTCTAAGTACTTCTCCTATTCTTTGGTCTTTTGTTATTCTGAGAATCAATCTGAAATCAGAGAGGGTTTAGAATTTCTGATGACTGCTTTAAAAAGTCAGGGCATATACATTGTGCCAAGCCTGGTACTAATCCCATGTCTGTGATTTCAGTTTCTCTGCGTGGGATCTAGGTGTTGAGTCAGTTGGGGGATAAAAGCAACCAGGCCTTTTCCCTCTTAAAAAGGAAGATACTTATATCCAGTGTTTGCAGAGTGTTTTTATAGCTATCATCACATTTGCTTCTTAAGACTAAGGAGGTTTGAAAGAATTATTCCATTTTATGCAAAGAAAATTAAGGCTCAGAGAAATTCAGTGCATTATCCAATACCATGCAGCTTTACTGGTAGAACTGGGATTTATGCCCAGTTCTTTTGACTAGTGTTCAGTGCCACTTCTGGCAGGACCCAAACCTGCCTGTAATTCTACCCCAACACTCCTTTAAACACCTACTTCCTACCTCCTGCCCCCCCCCCCCCCCGCCCCCAGTTGTAAACACCCATCTTGCATTGTTTATCCCTGCGGGCTGTCAGCTAGCCTCTGGAAGGTGACAATGGCTGAAAATAGCTTATGGTGTGACACTTCCCAAAGAGCTCCAAGTTGTCCTTGAGAATTAATAAAACAAAAGCTAATGTGAGGGAGTTTGGGGTTTGAGGACAGGTCCATTATGGACTTGCTTTGGAGGCCAAGGGATTTTCTTGGTGTCCCTTATGAAAACCACATAGGCAAGCGTGTATTTTCATAGGTGGGGACCTCCAGGGTTGATGGCACAAGAAAAAAAACAAAGGAGCAGCTGACTGGGTGCCTTACGAACAATTTCACATTGTGGGCCTTAAGTACGTCCTGGGGGGCAGACCCCAGAGCGCCTGGGTTAGGTGGCCTACAGGCTAAGCTGCTTGTAGAAACCCGGCATGGCTTTTCAGATAGACTCTTCACAGTTCTCTCACCCACTTGGATGAGGCCAAAGAAAAAAAACAACCTGTTTCTTTATTAATGATGCTTTCTGCAGAGTTAGATTAAGCGCTGATTAAAGGCAGATGCTTCCAAAGTATAAATGTAAGTACCATCTCAGTCACTTCTCGGGTTACAGGGTTTCCTACACGATTCTTTAAAATCACTTTGGCCGTGTTCCCATTTGCCTTCCTCACGCTCTCCACCCAGCTTCCGAGCCGCCCCTCCCAGAAGGCCGCCAACTGCCAGGAGCAGGAGCTCAGACTCCGAGAGACTTGCTGGGTGGTGAGCTTTGAGAGGTGCCACTGGAGCTGCGGTTGGAGCCATTTTCCCAAGGCAGGTAAGTCCTCTGGGCTGGGGGCAGCCCTATTCTTCTGTGCTTTCAAGGCTAGACCTGTCACTATGGAACTTGCTCAGTTTTTTCCATCAGGATGGGGTACAGGCCATTCGTAATCATTTCCTGCTCAAATCAGAGTCAACCAGGTGCAAGAGGCATGGCTCAGGTGACGGGGTCCATGGAGGTGGTTCTTCTCCTTTCAGTGCTCTGAGAAGGCCCGTGGCCACGGGGACAGGAGACAGCTACCTGGGCTGATAGGTGCTCACAACACTGGGCTTCATGTCAGGAATTGGGTTTTTCTAGAAAAAGATATGTTCAAGTCTTTTATCCTGAGACTATCATGCAAATCCTCCAAATAGTTTCTGAGATCTCTGTGGCCAATTAATTTAATCAGAAATTAATGTATACTTAATTTTTTTTTTTTCTGAAGAGCTAATCAATCTGGGATTGATTTGGGGTTGAGATCAATTGCGTCAAAGTCTGTTCATGTTCATTTGTTTTCTGATTTTCTTATGGGATATTTTTTGTAACCCTCATTGATGGACCTGGCTTCTGTGTCACCAAAGTCAAGAGCTTGTTGTTTAGACAACCACCCAAAATGGACAAAGGGCCATCTTATAGGGCACATTACCATTAGGCTGTCTGGGTTGGTTGGGTGGATGGGAGGGCGTCATGGTAGGGGTGGTGGAATGCTTGTGGAAGTGACAGGGGAATTCAGAGGTGGCAATGAGGCCGATGTCCTGGGAAGCACATCACAGAGTGAGGGTGTCGTAGACCCCGCCCAGTCCAGATGGAAGCTGTGTGCCTTTCTCCTCCAGACTCCCTTCTCTCACCTCCTTGAGATGTCTTAGCTTGGAGTAGGAAGAACCAGGCAGGTAGGTGGATGACATGGTGGTGATTACTTGGAACTGAGTTTCTCTAGCACTTCCTTATGTGATCGTAGGCAAGTATCTCAATTTCTCTGAGCCCTCATGTTTTCTTCTGTAGAATGTTGGATGATATAACAATATCCGCCTTGTAGATCTCCTGGGAAGTTAAGAGAGGTTATGAGAGATAATCCATTGAAAGCGTTTGACCCAGTGCTTAACCCATAGGTTATAGCTTTTATTAACCTCTCAGTGTGGTGTTCTAGATCATGTGGACCACAGCCACACTGAAATGCTTTGGGTGTGCAGTTACACACCTCTGGTGACTTCCCCAGTGATTTCCCCTACTGGTTAGAGTAAAGTGTGAGGATCGGGTTGTCCAGTTTGGCTTCTTACTGACAGAGAAGATTGGAGAGAAATAGTAGTTTAAGAAGGTATGAGGTTAAAACCCCTGCCTTTTAAGAGAAGGCCGCAAATAATTCACCTTCATTCCAGATGAGTATTTCCTTTCAGAAGCCTCCCATGGATAATGTTTATCTCATGACATCATTCTTTTTTTTTTCCGTGAGATTGTTCTGAGGATTAAATGAGATAACGTAATATTAATACACTTAAAATTTACCTGAAACGGGATAGAAGCCATTAAATGATCACTAGCATTGTAACAATGTTCGTAATACCACATTGATTGAAAAGTTCATGAGGTAAAATTGCATATGCATGACAATGTCAGTTATGTAAATATATGGACATAAAGACTGCCGGAAAGAAATATACCAAAATGTTAAACGTGCATGTGCTAGGTGGCTTTGGTTTGTAGGTGATCATTTCCTTTTCTTGTCTTCTAAATTTTATTTAATAGATGATTCCATCAGCCAGGACTCTGGCAGGAAACAGCACACCCAGGCTGGGCATTTTGAGGCTATTTTATTAAAGGGATATTTTTTAAACGGAGGCAGAGTTCAGGAACAGGAACCAGTGAGGATGCGGTTTTCAGGTGTGGTGAGAACAGAGTGCTATTACACCTACATCTGAAGGGGCCGGGGGAAGGAGGTTTTACAGAACCAGAGAGAGCCCTGTGGTGCGTAGCCACCGCTGGGTGGAGGGGTGGGGAGGAAAACCCTGACCTCGCCCTCCACCATTCTCTGGGTGTCTTGCTGGTGCCTCCCATCCCCAAAACCCAGAGTTCAGGGGATCCCACTAAGGCGTCCATGTGAATCAGCTGCATGGGCTCTGAGCAGGGAGAAGAAGGATGGGGAGATGTCTGATAGGCAGTCTGCAGATGTGTAGCACAGTGAAGTTATGCAAATTTTATGACTCGTAGAGTCATAAATAAGAAACAAAAGCCCTTTGCTGCCCTCAGTGTTTTCACACATGCGCATGTCTCCCCTTGTCCTCCCAGCTCAAAGATTTCTGATTCTTCATCACCACTGTGTCCTCTGGGTTCCCACAGCATCTAAAGTTCCCCTAGAGCAGCCACACTCACTGTGTGGTTTCATCCTCTATCCTTGACTCATCTAAATCCCCACATCATCGTAAGAACCTTGAGGGCTGAGATGGTGTTTTATTTATTTATTTTTAATTTTATTATTTTTTTTAAAAGACTTTATTTTATTCATTGGACAGAGAGAGAGATCACAAGCAGGCAGAGAGTGGGAAGCAGGCTCCCTGCAGAGCAAAGAGCCCGATGCGGGGCTCGATCCCAGGACCCTGAGATCATGACCTGAGCCGAACACAGAGGCTTTAACCCACTGAGCCACCCAGGTGCCCCTGGGATGGTGTTTTAAATCATTTTGCATTTCCAGCGCCCAGTGCATGAATGAGTGAGCATTTGGAGTTCAGATCTAATGCCTCTATAAGGCTTGTATGTTGGAAGTAAAGCCTGAAGCTACCTAATCTTAACTGCAAGTGAATTCTCGAGGAATTCAGGGTCTCTGCTTAGGGAAGTGAAGCCTCAGCTCTCTTTCCTGGATGAGTGCTTGACTTCTGTCTGTTCAGCAGGAGTGGGCCTGTGAGCCCGCAGAGGGCCAGTCCTCGGAGGAAGAGGGGCAGAGCCCTCTCTGATGGGCAACTCCCCACCTCCCCTGCTAGTCCGGTGCATCACCTCAGGGAGGCTTGGCAGGGCCTCCGCATGCGCCTCCCAGTCTCTGTGGTTTCCTGTGTGAAATCATAATTCACATGTCGCTGGCCTCCTGGTTTGGACAGCAAGTTGGGATTATGTGTCCTTCCTTTATGACTCACAGAGATTTAGAGCCTGTCATTTTACCCAGTATTTTGACTCTGCATATTAAATCTGAGGATGTTTGGAGCCTTGGAAGGATTTTTACAGTCCTTTTGCAGATCTATAAAAGTAACACTTACGTTCATGTAATTCAAACTAAGAAGGAAGGAATGCTGGGAAGGGTATCACATGAAAAATAAAATGCCCCCACCTTCGCCTGTATCCTCAGTCCCACTTTTAGCCCTTTCAGTGTTCCAGTCATTGTCTGGCTAACTCTAATTGATTCTCCTATGCTTCTATTTTTTTGATTCATCAAGATTAAGTAGCAGTTATCAAATTGTCTCTGTGCAAGATGAGGAATTTAGTGTACTGACAGTAATCCTTCTGCTGTCCCTGTGGTTCCTCCAGTTTCTGCTACTTAGTATATTTTTCATTTGGTCTTGCCCTTGAGTACCTGCATAATTTTAAGGGTTAGACCTATACTCGAATTCTTGATCCATTGACCTTCCATAGAATGTCTGATTCTCCAGATGTTTAAGATGAGGAAATTAATGGCTTTGAGCCTCCCTTCTCCTTTGCTTTCCAACTCTAGCTTGTAATAACGTTTTATAACATTTATATCATTTGAATTCTATTCTGTAACTGTAATTAATTCTGCTTTATCTATAGGATGGTTGTTAAAATTAAAAACTGGTATATGATTTTTATGATACAATGATTTTGTAGCTTCTAGTTTCTAAAACCAGGTACCATATTTGGACCATAGAGAAGGGAATGAACTCTGATGTCACAGACCTTCTGTTGCATGAAGAAAAATGTCCTAAGTGACATCAAGTGGACTTTCTTCTTCTCCTCCTCTATCAGCTGCTCAAGCCATTTAGTTGGTTTCATAAGTAAAACCTGAACTTCTGAAGAAGTATTGTTTTGATGGAACTTCTGATTGTCTTTCTTTTTCACTTATTCAGAAACCTGTTGCTTAATCATATTCTTTGTTACAGAGAATTTGCTCTATTCGCAAAGGCTTTTTCTTAGGGATCTCTGACTTCTAATTCTAGCTGGATCAATTGATTTTTTAAGCCGATGGTAGTGCAGTCACCCTTGAATTTTTTTATTGCATGCTTGGGTTCGGTGTACCATGTTTTGGATTTCAAGCATCCACCATTTTTCGGATTCTCTTTTCGTTGTTTGGGAGCTTATACTCAAGTAATTTTTTTGTAAAGAGTCATTCTGTGTCTGAAAAATTAACCATCATACTTGATTATTAGTGAAGCTTGGAAAAGAGTTATACGTCAGCTAATTTAATTCTTCAACCCATTTTCCATGCAATGCAATCTATTTTCTGTACAGAAAAATTTTCAGAATCAAGTATTTGAGGTATAAGTTTCACAATGAAGATTTGAATCATCCTAAATTTTACCAATTATACCATATTGATTTTTATTAATTTAATTAGTTTTGCATGGACAGCCTGTATTTCTACAGTCCAATTTTCCTGAGTCTGCTTTTATTAAAAATATTTGATTCTTTAATCAATTTTTTCAGCTATTAAGAAAATTTTAGTGCATGTGATTTCATTTTGTCAGATTTTTTGAGTTGATAATTTTAATTAATTTATTTATTATAGAGTCCTCTTATTTCCGGGTCAATTTTTATAGTTTTCAATGTCAACTTTACCATGTGGTTCTTTAGTTATTTCAACATCTATAACAAATTTTAATGTGCACATTTTCTGGGGTTCTCAATTTTATTTTGTGTTACTTATTTCCATCAAGCCTCTTTTCTACTAGAAATTGAGTGAAATATCCCCAGCTTCAGAACAACGAAGGCAGAGTGTCGAGTTTCTTCTTTAAGAAACCCTGTGCTGGATTCCTTGCTATAACTTAGCATAAGGTCTAGTTTTTGCCATCCAGGGTCTTTCTAGGCTCATCTGTTTTCTAGGATCACCTAACATTCATATGCTGTTGACTGCAGAGGACTTCATTGCTGACCCAAATGTCTTTCATGAGCACTAGAACCAAATACAGTAGAGTCGCATTGTATTTCCACTTCATTTATACCAATTCAATCATATATGTTTATGAGAGAGAGAGGAGTGGAATGGAAGGGAGGAGGAGTGGAGAGGTGGTAAGAGAGAGTAATTTAAGTAGCGTAGCCAATTCCATCATCCAGGCACATCCATAAAGAGCTTGACTCTGAATGAATGGAACAGAATGCAGTAAATCTAGATTCCCTGTGTCATTTCAGTTGATATATGACTCACACTATGGGCATCATATTACCCTTAGTATGTTTAAAGACACCTACATTGCCTTTATCATGTAACCCTTAAACACACATACCCTTAAACACAATCTGACCAATTTGTGGATTAATTGAAGAAAGGGTGACCGGTTCTGGCACCAGAAGAAAAATTAGCCATATTTACCTTGTTGACCACATAGGTGGGATGCCTCTTCAGTATGGTGCCTTCCTGAGGAATTTTCAAGAGAAGTTTGATTATGTTGTTTTTTTTTCCTTACATGCTTTTTTTCAGAGGCTAACGGGTAAGCTATGATTGCTCTGTATTCAATGCCTCCTGGTTCTCTCCACATGCAGGTTCCACAAACAGCTTCAATTCCATCTGTTTTAAATTCCGTTTATTCCCCCAAAGCTTCTTCCTTCCCTAGTGCTCTCTGTCGGAGTGAGTGGCGCTGTGTCGACCCAGCTGCCCAAGCCAGGAACCTGAGCTCGTTCCTGTCCCTCAAATCTCTCCCTCCCCATAAATCACTGGTCGAGGGTATTTCTTAAGTGACTGTCGGATCCACCCACTCCATTAGGTCATCCTTAGTGGTTGTGATTGTTGCAACAATCTCTGCAGTTTCAGCTCCTCACCTCCTTTAGCCCCTGTCCTAAATCCTATCCATTCTCATCAGTAAGAGGGATATTTTTTAAAAACCTGATACCGTTACTCCTCTGTAACAACAACAACTACACACTCTTTAGCAACTCTTCATTACCCTCAGGGTGAAATCCGTGATATTGACCAAGTCTTGTAGGACTCCACATACTCTCTCAATGGTGACTGTAACTTTATCCGGCCATTCCATCCCACAAAATCTCCACCCCAGGTAGACAGAACCTATTGATGGACACCATGTTCTTTTTCACCCATGGATCCCTGTACATGCTGTTTGTTTCTCCTACCACGTTCTAATGTCCTTCTTTTTTCTTGTCTGTGTCTTACATTCCCTTCGGGTCTCAACTGGGACATTAAAGCATTGGCAGATCATCCCTGATTCCCTAAGACCGGTTAGACACCTACCCCATGCACAGACATAGCACCCTCTACCTCTCCCTATATTAACATCTGTCTTCCTCTGTTTTAATTTCCTATCTCTTATCAGTCTTCACCACTATCACACCAGGATAGCATAAATTTGTAGGCAGGAGGAGGGGTTGTTGTTTCTTCTCCATTAGGGCCTAGCCGTGTTCTTAGAACAGACACTGAGCACATGGTTGCTGAATGAACAAACCAATGCTATGTTGGCTTATCCATTGTAATTCTCTGGAGTGCCTTGGGAATCAATATTAGATTGGCATTCAGGTATATAAGAAGGGAATAGGATGCTTGGCATGGAGACTGAAGGCATTTAACCTGAGCACTACTGCATTTTCTCAGAACCTACTTTTAAACTTGAGGTTGTAGAGGAAGTCCTTGTAGAGAGGGCTGTCAGGGATAGGGGCCAGTACAGCTATTATCCCATGGCAGAATGACCCTGTTAGTTTTGGCAAATCCTTGCTGCTTTCTTGAGGTCTCATTTCTGCCAGATCAGGCTTTCAGAAGTAAGAGAGTTGGCATAGAATCGTAGGTGTTAGTGTAAATGTTTGTGCCTGTGTTCATAGCCTTTTTGTTTCTATTCCATCACATTTTAAGAACTTTGCTGACCAGTGAGAAGACACATGCATTTGTAGTTTTGATTTTTGCAACCCATATCTAGGTCCCACTTAATTCCCTATCCTTCCTGCTCCTGTTCACACTGTGGCCACTGGGCCACCATCTACAGGCCCCACTTCAGTAGTTTGGCTGGTTCCGTGTTACTGCTTGGGTTGCTCAATGCTTGGGTCTTGGTTTTAGAGACTGGGCTTCTTCTGTCCATTGTTCCTGAACTTAACTTGCCACTTATACCCAGGTCCTCCAGGAATGATGGCCTGTTTTGGCCTTCCTTGTGCCCCAAATTCCCGCTACATCCACAATGGTGGTCACTTCTGCTGACCTGCTCCACAGCCAGTGAACACCCAAGCCCTCTCACTTCACTTAAATCTTATAGCCTCCCATGACAACTTCCTTGGAGAGTGGAATTCCAAGACAGGCTGTATGATTTCTACCTTCCAGAGCTCTCTGAGGATCTACTGCTTATCTCTGTCTTAAGGATGAAGATGGATGACAGGTGCTATCCAGTGATCTTTCCAGATGAGCGGAATTTCCGTCCCTTCACTTCTGACACCCTGGCTGCAATTGAGAAGAGGATTGCCATCCAAAAGGAGAAAAAGAAGTGCAAAGACCAGACAGCAGCAGAACCTGAGCCTCGGCCTCAGCTTGACCTAAAGGTCTCCAGGAAGTTGCCCAAACTCTATGGTGACATTCCCCGTGAGCTGATAGCAAGGCCTCTGGAAGACTTGGACCCATTCTACAGAAATCATAAGGTAGTTGACTGGGGGTCTGGGGTGTTCTAACCATGCAGTTATGACAACAGTTATAAGAATCTCCAAACACTGATCTTGGAGCTTAGAGGGATGTCCATTTTTCTCCTTTGCTATCACCGTCATTGCCTTCATACTCCTGAAAACCTCTTTCAGCCCTCATTTTCTCTTTGTAATGTATGTCTTGGCAAAGAAAAGGAGGAAGCAGCAGGAGCAGCAGGAAGCAGCAGGAAGGAGCAGGAAGGAGCAGCAGGAATGTTAAAAGGAAGACAGAGGAAATATAAATGGTGTCAGGAGAGAGGACTGGACTAACAGAAAAATTGGGTGTAGGCCATTTAAGTGATTGGCTTTTTGACTTCGGATAAACCACTTCACTAATCCTCATTTTTCTGATCTGTAAAATGGGGATCATGCCCGCTTCTTATAACATAGGCATGATATGGAAGCACTTTATAAACTGTAAAGCATTATGCCTATATAAATGATGAATATCACTGTCCAGGAATGTCCATTTCAGCAGTAAGAGTGTTCCTCAGAAAACTCTTCAACTATAGGTTTTTTAGCCTACTAAATGAGATTTTTTGAGGCCTGAGCCACAGACCAACATGACACATAAATAGAACTTCAATAAATGAAGTCCAAGAATATAGCAGTCAACTGGGAATATGGAGATTTTTATGTAAATCCCATGCCGATATGTGATAGGCTTGCTGTTTAACCTACCTGAATGTAGTTCTTGTAAGGAAATTCTAGTAAAAGTTCATTGAAGGGGGTCCTGAGTGAGGAAATGTGAGCTCTGGGCCCTTCTGATGGCTGTTTGAAAGACGGGCAGTGAGAACAGTCCTTCCCTTTCAGGAAAAGCTCAGGAAACCTTACCATCATCATCTCACTGTGTGATCCAGCATAGAATGGAAAACCTACCCCACCAGACTGAGTTCAGAGAGGAAGGAAATTTGGGGAGAAGTCCTAGAAATATGAGATACTGAGACCATTTTCTGCTGGCAACCATAAGAAATTGATCTCACCAGAGAAATGTTGGCTGGTATTTCCTTGTATTGGGACAGACCTAGGGTTACCAGGCCAAATGGGAACTGTGTGTAGAGAGGAAAGTGGAGTGTGAGTGGGAAAAACAAGGAAGAGATGAGGGAACAAAAATAGTCTAGTATTTCTCCTTCTTATGTTCCAGAATTCCAGGGCCTTCTTGGAGGCAGAGTTGTTGAATGTGAGTTAACTGCTGGCGATCTTTTGCCTCAAGGCTGGAGCAGGCAGCAGCTTGGTGTGCTGCAGACAGTCCTGGGATGAAAGGTTCTATTCTAGAATCATCTCTTCTCAGTTTGGGCTCTCCCTTTAAATCAGAAGACATGATACTATTTTAGAGCTCTGTACACCCATGACCCCATGTGGCTGGTACTCTCAGTAGTCATGTGAGATATATGTGGTAGTTAGCACTCCACCTCACAGATGAAGAATCCAGTGACTAGATGGGGAAGTGGATTAGGCCAGGCCAAGCAACCAGTAAGGAATGGAGTTGTGACTCAAACCCAAGGGCTCCTTCTATCATCTAAGGCTACTTCCTATCTTTAGAAATTTCCATTTTGAAGAGCTTCAGAGAAAGGAGTGGAGTCAGTATGCAGACAGAAGGAGCTGGTACCTATCATTTTAATAATTAAAACCCTGGTGAGTATAGTTAACTACAACATTAGTTGAAATATTTAAATCAGTCCCAGATGGCATTAATAAAATATCAAGCGACACCGAGACAGAGCCATATCATGCCACCTATTAATCTGGGTTGACCCACCTCAGGGAGAGATTTCCTCTCTGCCCTAAAATTGTCTTTCTTTCCAAAGGAAGGGCCCAGAATCCCTAAAGTGGGTCTTGGGCTCCTGAGCTCATAACTTTCAAAGAACTCCGTGGCCCATTTCCTTTTGTTAGAGAGGCAACAGAAAATATCCTACTCCATTTTTTCCTGCAGCCAGATGGCCAGCAGACAAGTAAGTTCCAGCAACTCAACGAAGGATGGTTGATGGTTGGCAGTGACTGAAGTTCTGGTACCTCAGCCAAGACAGTATCCACCCTGCTATATATATTGGGCCTGGGCGACAAGGCTTGTCTCTTCTGTATAAGAACATACTGGATTACGTGTCAAGTAGTACTTTTGCAGATCTTAAAGGAGCAGAGACATGGGGAAACAGGAATGACCCTCATTCTGTGAAGGCTTTTGTACCTAACAACTTCAGGGACATATAAGGGCACAGCCAGACCATGACTAAATGGAAAGAAGGAGGTCTGGGAGTTGATGTTAGCAGCCTGTGAGTGATGGGTTGTTGTCCAGAGGCTGCTTCATTCCCAAAGCCCAGGAAGACATAGTGGGAAGAAATGGCTACAATTATGGTATTCTTCAGCGGAGCCCAGGGGGCATTTTGGATGGGACAGCATACCATTTAGCAGATCTGCCCTGGGTTTGGCATCCCTAGACCTACCCACTGAAGGCCAGCAGGGCCTCTGGTAATTGTGACAGACAACCAAAAACACCCACATGCATTTCCAGATGCCTTCTGTAGGGCCTCTCCCACCAGTTAGGGACCACAGGCAGATTTGCCTGAATGTCTGTGAGGAGGATGGGAGAGCAAGTCTGGGAAACTTGATGACTTTTTTGTTGATGATCCTCAAGGTTAGAGTGGATGGATAGACTATCTCATGTAGAACAGCTCAGGTACAACGATATGGACTCTCTAGGTCCCTGCCTATTCTCAGATTTGTTATGAAGTTTTCATTTGTAATCAGAATAATTTAAAATAATCTGCTGATTGTGAATGCTCAGTACTGCTTCCGTCTCTCCAAGTTCCCTTGTAGTTCTCATCTCCATAGGTACATTCCATGGAGTACAAAATGAAGGGTTTTGCTTGTCCCAGTTATTAGCCTCCACCCTTGTTTTTCTGCAGGGTCTGTGTGCTCCATTTCTGGAGCCTCCAGAGTGTTACACTGGGTAAACAGTCCACAGCCCCGTACTTATCTTGGGACTGTGACTGAGACCCAGGCCACATGGTGGGTCTGTTGGCATCCAGAGTCACGGTGTAGGCTGCTCAGAAAGTACCTCGGGCTTCAGAATGACAGCAATGCAATCAGAAACCGTCAGGGTCATATTAAGCCAAGCCACACCTCAATCTGTGGTTCCACTGAATTTTCTTTAAATGAACCCAGGATAAATATTGTTTTGTCCCTGCATGTAATTCTTGTTGTGTGTGTTTGTTTTTGCAGACATTTATGGTGTTGAACAAAAAGAGAACAATCTACCGCTTCAGTGCCAAGCGTGCCTTATTCATTTTTGGGCCTTTCAATCCAATCCGAAGTTTAGCCATCAAAATCTCAGTCCATTCATATCTTTTCATTGCATCTTTTACTAAGTCCAGGTCATGTGAAAAGTGCAAGAGCCCCAGATTGTTCACATGCTTGTTGTTCATTCTTGGAACAAATTCTGGCTGAGCGTCTACTGCTGGCGTGGCAGGGCCTCTGCTAGTGCTGTGTGTGAACAAACTTGGCCCTGCACTAGGATCCTAGGGCCTCAGAAGGAGATGGGCCCAAAAGGCAGGAGATTTCATTAGTGAGATGGGCGGTTTGGGAGTGGTAGATGTACTTTGGAGGCATCCAGGGTGACTTCCAGGAGAAAGGAACATCTAAGCTGAGACCCAAACAAAGGCTGCAAACTCTCAACCTGTGCTCTGTATTTAGTGACTAAGTGTGTTGTATTGGACCTACACAGTGTTTAAAACTTTCTGGAAACACCCTATAATATTAATAACCCAGATTTGCAGCATCTTTTGAAGATGGAACCTTTATAAAGACTAGGCCTGGCTTCCTACCTGGCAAAAATCGGTGTTGTGAGGCACCACTGCCCCTTTCAGAGGGGTTGTGCAAGCTCTGCTTCACCTCGTCTCTGCCCCTCTCTGTGACCCAGTGTCTGCCCATTTCACCCATTTAAGTGACTCCTTGAATTCTTAAGACTTTGAGTTTCCATCCTCAGTTTTAAAGAATAAAAACAGACAAGATTCCTGATGTGGGCAGCAGGTAGTTAGTGGAGACACCGGACAGTGTTAGACTGGGAAAGGGAAGTGGGAGACATAATGAAGTGCTGGGGGCATGGGAAGGAATTCAGGCTGGATTCCCTAGAAGCAGAGCCTGAGATGGGGATTCTTATTTAAGTGATTCAATTGAGAAGTGATCTCTGGAGAAGGAAAGAGGGAAGCAGGATAGAGCAGAAAGAGGAGGCTAGTAAGGATGGGGTCTCAGCTCATCCCACTGCAGCTTGAGCCCTCCAGGAGCCCCGGAGCGCTAATTATGGCACAGAGCTGCCCTGCTGGAAGCAAGGGGCCAGCTTTTTCTAAGTCTCAGGCAGTCAGACTTGAGGAAGGGGGTCGTAGCCCTCCAGGTGAGGAGGCTGCCATTCGGCTGAGGACAGGTCTTCCGGGGAGGGGACAGCTGTGAGTTGTTCTTTGCCAACACTCACAGTAAGCAGACAGGTGCGCCTGCAGAAAAGGAGACCTGGAGGTATGCCCACAACCTTCACTATGACTGATGACATGTGCCACCCTGTAGTGTACTTGCCTTAATGGACAGCGGTCACATTGTTCAGCATGTTCATCATCTGCACCGTCATCATCAACTGCGTGTTCATGGCCATCGCCAACAGGAAGGAAAGCAGTAATACCGACAGTGCTGAGTAAGTGTGTGTCCTGCACGCATCCATCCTAAGGTTTTAAACAAATACACCTAAAAGACCTATGATCACATCAGAGTTCAGATAATAGAGAAAGACCAACTCACCCATAATTCCACTTCCCTGACACAAATGCTAGCTGAACCCATTTTAGTTTGGTATACATATTCTTTATAATCGTTTTTAAAAGACCTTTAAAAATAATGAACAGCACACATACAAATTTTACGTCTAGCTTTTAAGTGGTTTTCTTTGGGTTTACGTAGGCCTTATAGGAATCTACTTTTACAGTTATATAATATTTTATCAGGTAAATAAACCATAATTAATTGTTCTAGCATTTTACTACTACAAATATTCCAACAAAGCAACATTTTTGCATATAGCTACTTTTTCTTTCTTTTAAAGATTTTATTTATTTGACAGAGAGAGAGTCACAGAGAGAGAGAAGGAACACAAGCAAGGGGAATGGGAGAGGGAGAAGCAGGCTTCTAGCTGAGCAGGGAGCCCGATGCGGGGCTCGATCCCAGGACCCTGGGACAATGACCTGAGCCAAAGGCAGATGCTTAACGACTGAGCCACCCAGGTGCCCCGCATATACCTACTTTTTAGAAATTACTATTTTCTTAAGATAGAGTCTTAGAAATGGGTTTGCTGGATTGAAAAGTATATTTTAATGCTTGAAAAATATATGGTGACAAAATATTCTCCAAAAAGTTTTGAAAAGTTATTAATTTATAGAGTAGAAAATATTTAACCCTTAATTAAACCCTTAATTTCTGGATGAGTTGGACTCTTTTGTTTTAATATGTGAATTAGATAGTCCCATCTTTGACCATGTATCATTTTTGCTTTTTTCCTGGTGAGTTTGAGTGAGTTCTTTGTAACGTTAACTTTTTATAATTTTTGTAATTTTTTTTTAAGATTTTATTTATTTATTTGACAGAGAGAGAGAGATCACAGTAGGCAGAGAGGCAGGCAGAGAGAGAGGGGGAAGCAGGCTTCCTGCTGAGCAGAGAGCCCGATGTGGGGCTTGATCCCAGGACCCTGAGATTATGACCTGAGCCGAAGGCAGAGGCTTTAACCCACTGAGCCACCCAGGCACCCCTAATTTTTGTAAATTTTTTTTACAACTTTTTGTTACAAAAATATTAACTTTTTATAATTTTTAGTTGGCTATTCAGACATACAAGTTAATTTTTCAATTTAGAAAGTTCTGTATTTTGATATTCTCTTATATGTTCTCTTAATCTTTCTAGCTTAACATATTTATTGCTTTAGTCTTTCAGGAATATATTGAATAATAAATTGACAGAATAATAAGAGATCTCTTATTTTGATCACATATTTAACTATGTGATAGAAACCACCACAATCAGCATTACAGAACCTTCCAGATACCCTAAAAGTTTCCTCATGCCTCTTGGCAGTAAATCCCCTGACCCCAACTCCCAATGCCAGGCTTGATCTGCTTTCTGTCACCCTAAACTAATCTTGCCTTTTCTAGAATTTCATATAATGGACTCATATGGTATCTCTGATACCATACTTCCATGTCTGGCTTCTTCCACTTAGCATATTTTGAGATGCATCCATGTTCTTGTTTCTATCACTAGCTTTCCCCCTCTTTGTTGCTGAGTTGTATTCCTTTGTATGGATATACCACAATTTGTTTTCCCATTCACCTGTTGTTGGACATGTGGGTTGTTTCTAGTTTTTGATTATTATGGACATATGATTATTATGAACAAACTTGCTATGAACACTTCTGTATTAAAGTCTTTTTGTGGATACATGTTTGCATTTCTCTTGGGTAAATACCTAGGAGCAGAATTGCTGTGTGTTATATGGTGAGTATGAGTAACTTTGTAAGAAACTGCCAAACTTTTCCAAAGCGCTGCACTATTTCATATTTCTGCCAGCAATATATGAAGGTTTCAAAGTCTTTGTTAATTTCACCCTTCAGTTTACTTTGAGTTTAATTTGCTCTCCTATTTCTAGCTTCTTAATTGGTTTGAGATCTTTCTTCTTTTCTTGTACAATTGTATAAAGCTATAAATTTCCATCCATGCACTGCTAAAGCTTCATCCCACAGATATTGCTACACTGTGTTTTTATTCTCTTTTGTTTAAATATATTCCCTACTTCTTGTGATTTCTTGTTTCCTGTGTTATTCAGGAGTGTGGTTTTTTTATTTCCAGATATTTTATCTTTTTCTAGTAGTCTTATTCTTTATGATTTCCAATTTAATTCAGTTGTAGAGAATATACTCTGTAAGACTTCAGTCTTTTGAAATCAGGAGAAACTTATTTTATGGTTCTACCCTGGGAAATGTTTCACATGGACTTGAGAGAACAGGGATTCTGCAGTTGTTTGGTCTGATATTCTGAAAATGGTCAGTTAGGTTAAGGTGGTTGATAGTGTCATTTAGATTTTATCCTTTTACCACTTCTATTAGTACTTCTATGAATTACTGAGGAGAGGTTTCAAGTCTTCATCTATGATTGTGAATTTATCTATTATCCTTTTCTTTTTGGCAAGTTTTGCCTCATGTATTTTTGCAGCACTATTATTAGGCACAAACAGATTTATGGTTATTATATCTTACTGATGTATGCATTCTTTTATCATTATGAAATGTCTTTCTTTATCTCTGGTAGCATTCCTTCTAGTATTTGTTTTGTCTGAGATTACTATGGCTACTCCAGCTTCCTTATGCTCATTGTTTGTGTGGCATATCTTTTTTCATCCTTTTACTCTCAACCCTTTTTTGTATTAATAGTGTACTGTATTTTCATATTTTAGTGTTTTTTTTTAAAGATTTTATTTTATTTATTTTAACAGAGAGAGAACACAAGCAGGCAGAGAGGCAGGCAGAGGCAGAGAGAGGAGCAGGCTCCCTGCCAAGTAAGGAGCCAGATGTGGGACTCGATCCCAGGACGCTGGGATCATGACCTGAGCCAAAGGCAGCTGCTCAACCAACTGAGCCACCCAGGCGTCCCGATATTTTAGTGTTTTTGTAGTGATAGTATGTATTTTGTGTTACTAGTGTATCTTTGTAAAGAGCACATAGTTGGTTCTTGTTTATCATGCAGTCTATTTTTCCAATCTCTGCCTTTAATGGAACATTTATTTCCTTTGCATTTAATATGATTATGAATATGCTTGAATTCAGGTCTGCTGTTTTTCTATCAGTTTTCTGTTGATCTCATCTGTGTTTGTTCCTTTGCTCTTCTGTTGTTCTTTCATTCCTGCCTCCTTTTTTGTTAATCAGGTATGTGTAGTATTTCATTTTAATTCTCTGCTGTGTGTGTGTGTGTGTTTTTGCTTTCCTTCTTTGCATTACTTTTTAGTGATTGCCTCTTCTCTGTTGCTAAGTGGGACTTGGGATCTAGTTAAGGCCAGTGAGTTCAGGGCTGTGCCTTGGAGGAGGAGGGCATGGACATCCCTGGGAATAGAAACCATCCTGGCAATATCACTGGGGAAAATGATCTCCCCTCTAGAGAGCTGGCTATTCCATGTGAGGAGCTAACTGGTAGTGCAGGGGCTGCTGCTCATTGTTTACTGCAGTGTCTCTGGAAGCCTTTGTAGTCAACCAAGGGAGCTCTATGGAGGAGGCAGAGCCAGGAATGGGGATTGCTCTCATAGCAGTGGTCTGCCTTGCCAGCACTTCTGGTGAGATGCAGTGAGTCTTCTTTTTCTATTGATGGAAAGCAGTAGCCCAATTGGATGCTAATCTGCTCAAAGGGCATTTTCGCTACTTCAAGACCTGTAAGGCAGAGATATGAAAGAACCCTTGTCCAGGCTGTAGGGAAGCTGCTGCTGTTCCCTGGTGGCATTGGGATTGGCAGTGGATTCATGAAAGTAGGAGTGGGAGAAGGCTGTTGAAAATGGTTTTATAAAAGAAGGCATGTAACTGCGTTGTCAGGCCCATGGGCGGGGGGAGAGTTTCTTTAGTTTTTTCTTTAGTTTTGTCAGTGTTCTTTGTTTAGAAAACTTTTAAATGGGAAATTGATTTCAAGCTGATAGTTCTCAGAGAATGAATGCCCTAGGATAGGTCGTGGTGTTCTGTTAACCTACCCGGACGCCACCCATGGCCCTGACTGGATATCTGAACCATGCTTGAACTGACAGCGACGCACTCCAGAGGGCTTCATTTGCCTGGTGGTTTGGGGTTTCCCTGTCATGGAGCTCCCAGGCCCTGTTCCTGGTGGTGGGCGTGGTTCCCCTCCATATCATAGGTCACGTTGGTCTGCCTGTCTCTCTATTGGCCAGGCTTCGGCTGGAAAGGAGAGAATGAGAGGGGTGGGAGGTGGGAGGCCAGTGGTCAGGCAGAAATGTCAGTCAGGGGCTGTTGCAATTGTCTGAGATCTAGATGGACACTTGCAAAACCCCACGCATCTGCAATTACAGCCTTTTTCCGAGAAATACCCTTAACTTTGTAAATTATACCTGAGTTTTAAGAATAGTATTTCAGGGGCACCCGGGTGGCTCAGTGGGTTAAAGCCTCTGCCTTGGGCTCGAGTCCTGATCTCAGGGTCCTGGGATCGAGCCCCACATCGGGCTCTCTGCTCAGCGGGGAGCTTGCTTCCCCCTCTCTCTCTGCCTGCCTCTCTGCCTACTTGTGATCTCTCTCTCTCTCTGTCAAATAAATAAAATCTTAAAAAAATTTTTTTTAAAAAAGAATGTTATTTCAGGGCAGACATGAATTAATCTGCTGTGTTCATTTGTCACCTAAAAGGTGATTGGCTTAAAAAAAAAAGACTGAAGCAGAGAGGCTCATAACCATTTCTCCTCTTGGATTTGGTTACTTTGGATTTTTCAAGTTCCCAAGACCTTAGTTCTTTAGCCTTGTGGACTGACAGTGGCTGGATATTCTATCAGAAAAGGTCCATTTCTTTTACTGTGAAATGACAGATTGTTTAGATTGTTTGAAGTGATTGTTTCTGTCCCTAAAGGGGAACCTGTGTGTGTGTGTGTGTGTGTGCGCGCGCATGCACACATGTACATGCAGAACCAGCATTTTTGACAGCTTGGGTTTATAACAAGAGAGATGGAATATCATGGGGCTTTGTTGTTGTTTTTTATTTGCTTATTTTGTTTGCTTTTGAAGGAGGAAGGGGAAGAAGGGAAATAAATTAGAGGATAGAACATGATGAAGGACTCAGGGAAGAGAATGGAAAGGGGTTTTTCTTTTTAATTGCAGTAAAATACATGTTACATTAAATTTACCATCTTAACCATTTTTCAGTGGTATTAAGCATATTCACAGAGTTGTACAACTGATTACTACCTTCGATCTCCAGAACTCTTTCCATTTTGCAGAACTGAAACTCTGCGCCTATTAACACTAACTCCCCTCCAGTCCCTGGCAACCAACATTCTATGTTGGTTTGCTATGTATTTGACTGCTCTAGGTGCCTCATTTAATGGAATCATACAGTATTTGTCTTTTTGTGACTGGTTCATTTCCCTTAGCAGAATGACTTCAAGGTTCATCTATGTTGTAGCATGTGTCAGGATTTCCTTCCTTTTTAAGGCTGAATAAGTCTAGTTCCATACAAAATTTTTACAATATTATTGACTATATTCCCTATGCCGTACATTATATCCCCATGTCTTATTTATTTTATAACTTTAGGATTGTACCTCTTAATCCCCTTCACCTATTTCATCCATCCCCCATCTCCCATCCCACTCCCCTCTGCAACCATCAGTTTGTTTTATGTTTCTAGGCATCTCTTCTGTTTTGTTTGTTTTGCCTTTTAGATTCCACATATAAGTGAAATCATACAGTATTTGTCTTTCTCTGTCTGATTTTACTTAGCCTAATACTCTCTGGTCTATCTTTGTTGTCATGAATAGCAAGATTTCTTTAAGGTGGAGTAATATTCCCTTGTGCATATATACCACATCTTCTTTATCCATTTATCTGTTGATGGACATTTAGATTACTTCCATATGTTGGCTATTGTAAATAATGCTGCACTGAACATAGCAGTATGGATGTCTTTTCAAATTAGGGCTTTAGTTTTCTTTGGTTAAATACCCAGAAGTGGAATTGCTGGATCATATGGTACTTCTATTTTTAATTTTTAAAAGAGCCTCTATACTGTTTTCCATTGTGGTTGAACGAATTTACCTTCCCATTTACAGTGTACAAGTTCCCTTTTCTCGGCATCTTTGCCAACACTTGCTTCTTGTCTTTTTGATAACATTCATTGTGAAAAGTGTGAGGTGATATCTCACTGTGGTCTTGATTTGCATTTTCTTCATTATTAGTGACCTTAAGTGTCTTTTCGTGTGCCTGTTGGCCATCTGTATATCTTCTCTGGAAAAATGTCTGTTCAGGTCTTCTGCTCATTTTTAATAAGATTGTTTGCTTGATATTGAGTTGTAGGAGTTTTTTAAAATATATTTTAGATGTTATCCCATAGGGGACTATGGGATATAGCATTTGCAAATATCTTCTCTGTTTAGTATGTTGCCTTTTCATTTTGTTGATGATTTCCTTTGTGCAATCTTTTCACTTTGTGCAAAAGCTTTTCACTTTGATGTAGCTCCATTTGTTTATTTTTACTTTTGTTGTCCTTATCTGGAGAGACAGATCCAAACAAATGTTGCTAAGACCAATGTCAGAGAGCTTACTGCCTAAGTTTTCATCTAGGAATTTTATGGTTTCGGTTCTTACATTTAAGTCTTTAATCCATTTTAAGTTTATTTTTGTATATGGTGTAATTTTTTGATGTTAAGTTGTATATTCTCATCGGATACATGATTTGCAAATATTTTCTCCTAGAAGTTGTATAGTTTCTGCTCTTGCACTTAGTTATTTAATCCATTTTGAGTTAATTTTTGTACATGGGGTAAGGTAGGGGTCTAACTTCATTGTTTTGCGTGTGGATATTGAGCTTTCCCAGCACCATTTGTGGAAAAGACTGTCCTTTTCCCACTGAAGAGTCTTGGCATCTTTTTTGAAAATCATTTAACCATATAGGTTAGGGCTTATTTCTGGGCTTTCTGTTCTATTCCAGTGGTCTGTATGTCTGTCTTTATACCAGCTACACGCTGTTTTGATTACTTTAGCTTTGTGATAAATTTTGATATAAGAAAGTATGAGATCTCCAACTTTTTCAAGATTGTTTTGGCTATTCAGGGTCCCTTGAAATTTCATATGAATTTCAAGGAATTTCAGGATAGATGTTTTTATTTCTGCAAAAAATGTCATTGGGATTTTGATAGGGATTGCACTGAATCTGTAGATAACTTTGAGTAATACAAACATCTTAGTGGTATTAAGTCTTCTGATCCATGAACATAGGATAGGGAAAGATCCAGTTTTTAGATTTGTCATTTATTCTCTTTGTTCCTTTGCCATCATCCCTATACATCAGAGTGACAATTATAGAATAGTGGTGACAAAATAACAGTGGCAACCCCCACTCCTAAGGTCCCATTTGGCTAAAACGACTCTCAAGACTACGGCTGTAGAGCTAGGCATTGAACAACAGCTTTACAATTTTATCTGTGGGCCTGTTTCTCAGAAATTCTAACTGCTAGAACTTGCATAAGGAACCTGCCACTCTGAACTGTGGTTTGCTAACAATCAGAATGTTAAATGTCACACTGAAATGGAATAAAACTGCATAAAGGCCAGATGAGACAAATGGGCTCTCTGCTTTTCACATCACTTATCGTGTTCCTTCTCGTTCTGAATGATTTGCTTTATAGGTATGTCTTCACTGGGATTTATATTTTTGAAGCTTTGATAAAAATATTGGCAAGAGGTTTCATTCTGGATGAGTTTTCTTTTCTTCGAGATCCATGGAACTGGCTGGACTCCATTGTCATTGTAACAGCGTAAGAATGTCAAAGATGTTTATTGAGGAAACTTGGGGTGGGAAAGAAGCTCCTTGGCTTCCACCAGGACTTTGTGTGGGTCCACGTGAGTAACTGTGTCCTAATAATGCCTAGAGCTCTGAGTGCAGTGTTGGTTGGCTCTGAACAGCACCGTGCAGCCTATTGGCCAGAGGCCTCCAGCATGAATCCATTTCTAGGCCACATTTATCTCATTCCTTCAGCCATTCACTTCCCAAACACTGGCCTGTTATGGGCCAAGTTCTGTGCAAGATACAGGGCTTGTGATAATGAAAACAAAACAAAACAAACAGACATGGTTCTCACCCTCTTGAAGCTCACAGTCCAGATGGGAAGAGAGAAAATTAACAACCATCACAATCTGGTAGGGTGAGTGCTAGGACAGGAATTGGGCATATATTGGGCTGTCAGAATGTGTAGGAGGAACTAGAGAGTCTTAAAAATCTTTGGCTACTGCAAGCTCTCAAGGAGTTTTGTTTTTTTTTTTTTTTCATTTTCTCCTAGAAGTTTTATAGACTTAACTCTTACATTTAAGTCCATGGTCCATTTTGAGTTAATTATTATGTATATTGTCTGTGACATGAGGTGAGAGTTGAAGTTTTCCTGAAGGAAAGGACATCAGTTTGGCATCTGAATGGTGAAACAGAGTTGGCAAAATGAAGAACAAGAAGAGCGGTGGCCCATTGCCAGCACAATAATAATAAACCTAACATTACTTAGTTTGTGCCAGCCATTGTTTTAATCACTTTGCATATGTTTTCCTATTTAATATTCACGAAAGCCCTTTGAAGTAGATGCTATTAATATCAGAGTTTTACACTTGAAATTCAGTGATTGAGTGCTCCTGGCTATTGAGAAGTGGTGTAATGCAGTGGTTAGGGCTCTGAAGTCAGACTGCCTGGGTTTCTTCCGGGCTTGGCCACATAGTGAGACCTTGGAAGTGCACTGGGCCTGGAACTTGGTAGTCAATAGTATTTCGATTGATTTCTATTACCAATGGATGTTGCCACAACGGCATACTATTTCAAGAAATCCTCATCTCTGTCCAGATATAACAATTCGCACAGCCTTCTGTGCAATCTGTAGTCCATAGCAATAGAGAATGGTATTACCAGACCCCATGATGAAGATGAGGTTAAGAAGGCGAGGCCCCAGATTTTACCATGATAGACACAGGGCCCATGTTTATTTGTGGCCTTTGTGGAGCTCTACAGTGTGGCTGTAGGACCGAGTAGGCCCAGACTTCTCCTGTGCTTTGTCTTACAGATTTGCAACGTGCATACCAGAAGCCAGAAAAAACAGCTTCAGTGTGTCATCCCTGCGTACCTTCCGAGTGTTCAGAGCTTTGAAAGCAATTTCAGTGGTTTCAGGTAAATCACTCTGATTTTCAACACTGCCTCTTAGCAGGAGGAATGTTCTTTTATGCTTAAAATTTCTCAAGATCTCATATAAACCCCAACCAAACAAATTCTGCTTTACTCATTTATTTGATCACTTAACAAACGTGTATTTGAGCATATATCTAGAGACTGTGCTAGCTGCTTGGGGTATATCATAAAGTGAGTGAACAGAGGCCTCTGCCCTCATGGCGTTTACATTCTGGATTGGGGTGGGGAGAGAGACACTAAGCAATAACTGTAATTAAGAGGTAATTAGCTCTCCTGTTGAGAAAGCGATATGTGCCATGGGGGAAAAAAAAAGGAAAGGTAAACAACATGAGGGCTACTGGAAGTCACAGGGGTTCAGGGATGCAGGATGCGGTTTCAATAGAGTGGTCAGAATTGGTGTCATTGATGCGGGGAGATGGGAGTGGAGATGGAGCCAGTGAGGGAGTTTCATACGCGGATACATGGGGAAGAGTGTTCTGTGCACTCTGTGCAACAGCCAGCAGTGCAGGGACTGAGGAATAGAAAGGATATAGGTGGGGCTAAGCAGACAGAGTGAGGGGCCAGCTGGTAGCGGTGGGACCACAGAGGCCAAGGGGAGGCACATACCCACTCGGAGGACTTGGGCTGTGCTCTGAGGTAAATGGGAGCCATGTGAGGGCTTTGCGCAAAGGAGTCACGTGATCTGGCAGGGCTTTTGCTTTGATTTGTTTTTATGGAAGTACAGGTGACACACAACGTTACATTAGTTTCAGGTGTACAGCATAGGGATTCAACGATCCTATAAATTATGCTGTGCGCACCACAACTGTAGTTCCCTCTGTCACCATATGATGCTGTTTCAATACCATTGATTATATTCCCTATGCTGTATCTTTCATCCCCATGACTTATTCATTCCCAAACCGGAAGCCTGTGCCTCCCACTCCCTTTCACCCTTTTGCTCATCCCCCTCCTCCCAACCCTCTGGCAGCCACCAGTTTGTTCTCTGTATTTATGAGTTTCCATTTTGTTTTATTTGTTCATTTGTTTTGTTTTTGAGATTCCACTTGTAAGTGAAGTCATGCAGTATTTGTCTTTCTCTGAGTTATTTCACTAAGCATAATAGCATCATACCCTCTAGGTCTATCCATGTTGTTGCAAATGGCAATATCTTATTCTTTTTTATGGCCGAGTAATATTCTACTGTGTGCGTATGTATGTGTGTGTGTGTGTGTGTGTACGTATGTAACACAGACACACACACAGACACACACCCCCCACCCCCACATCTTTATCCATTTATCGAATCTGACAGGTTTTAAATGGATGACTCTGGCTGTTGCATGGAGAATAGAATGTGGGGGAGCAAAGGTGGAAGCAGAAAGATCAGACAGGAGGCTGGGTGATCATCATGGAAATGTGCCACTCGGAGCTCTTGCAGCAGGGAGGCATAGCTGACTGATGATCGCAGCTGCCACATCTCTGGATTCACAACTGCATTCATGTTCCTTTCAGGCTCACACTTTTCCTAAAGGATAAAGTTCTGAAGGACTTAAGCTCAGGGGCCCTTCAGGAATGAAGCTGGTTGAGACTCTCTCCCATTGCCCCTACAGTCTGAGGCTCTTCTTGTGCAGGCCTGCTTCCTTACCACTCTCCTTTCCCAGGTGTCAGCCCTGCGTCATAGTCTGACGTTTTGCCTGCCAGCTGTACTTGCTTCCCCTTCTTCTTTGCAGGCACGCCACCCAAAAGATCTCTTGCACTTCTGGTCCCAGAGTATCTGCTTCTCAGAGAACCCAAAATGACACAAGAGGTCACGGTCACAATCCACAAAAAGATGGTCGTGCTCTCAAATCAGTTGGTGGTAGAGGAGTTGGTAAACGGTGGTCTGACTGTGAATTTGAAGGTAGAAACAATAGGATTTCCTGATAGGACGATCGTATGTGTGGTGTGAGCAAAAGAAAAGAGTCGAGGATGAGTCAAGGTGTTTGGCCTGAGTGACTGGAAGGATGGAGTCATTGCAGACTGACACAGGGGAGGCCGTGAGGGAAGGCAGGTCTGGGGATCAGAAGAGGACTTAGCTTGGGACGTGTTCTGTTTGAGATGGCTGTGAGACATCAGATGGAAGTGTCAAGTAGGTAATGAGGTCTACAGGTCTGGAGTTCCAGGCAGCAGCTTGGGCTGGAGATAACATTTTGGAAATCATGAGCCTGTAGATGATACTTGGAGCCATGAAATCTGATGAGATCACCAAGAGAGTGGCTTTGGAAGCTATGTAAGGAAGGTGTTCTGTGAATCAAGAAGAAGCTAAGGATGAGTTGTGAATATGAACTAGAGTTTATAAAAAAATTAGGTTATTATGGCATACTCTTCTCCTCTCCTTCCTCTTTCCTTTACGTTAAAAAATCTTTACCAAAAAATATCCCCTCTATGCAGTCCTTCACTCCTCCCTCCTTCTTTCCTTCCCTTCTAATCTCTTCTATCAATGCTTAGCTCCACTACCAAAACTCTAGGCAATTTGGATCCTTTCAAACAGAGGAAGCGGGTTATTTTTTGAAACCTCGGAAAAACTACTGCATAGTGATAAACCGGTAGCCAAGGACACCTTATATAGAATTTGTCCCTCTTCTCCTTTCCTTCCTTTTTTTTTTTATTGTGTTATGTTAGCCACCATGCAATACATCATTAGTTTTTGATGTGGTGTTCCAAGATTCATTGTTTTGCATCGTGGACCTTGGTTTCCCAGGTAAAGTTGGGGCCTTTGTGCCTTGTGTTTCCAATGGGTAAACTATACATCAGGCAGTCGCTTAGCAGCTGTAGTGTTTCCTTCTTCATCTCTAAGCAGGTGAACGTAGTCTCCATTTTGACCCATCAAACACATGAGATCCCTGGATACTTTATGGAAGTAAGGATGTGAGGTGTGGTCATCTAAGGGACTTTGTACAAATTATTCAGGAATCCGAGCCATCTTTCATCCAGATCCTCTTGCTTTGGAGAAGACTCAAGCATGTTGTTATAGATGAGAGTCCGGTGTAGATGAGGTTGAAGCATCTGCTCGTTTGGCTGCAACCGGGGACACAGTGAATGTCCCCGCTGGTCCCGAAGCCTCCTCCTTATGTGGCATCGCACTTCGAGGAAGGGTCACTTGCTGCGGGTTTGTCCTCCCAATCGGTGTCGCTTTCTGTTCTCCAGTCTACCGGTCATGGTTTCTACCAGTTAGTTGAAACGTCGCCACTTTGTCATCTCACGCATTGTAAGTCGTGTCTGGTTGTTTCTCTCTCCAGCTACTCTGAGAGCAGAGCCCCTGACTCAGTGTACTGGTGCCAAGTTGCTCTGGCTCGTCAGCAGCAGACTGAGTGTGTCCTTTTCCAGCTCTGCAGCCAGGGATGTCATGTAGTTTAGCTTGAAACCAGCATGCTGCTAGGGCTCTGTGGAGGCGGAAAAGGAACTACTATTCAGAACTGCATAATTCAGGAAAGAAGTCTGTAAATGCTATTGATGGACTTTCCCTGCATACACTCCTCCCCCACACAGAAAGCTGATGTTTTAAAAAACTTCTTTATTTTAGAGAGAGAGCTTGGGGGAGGCAGAGGGGCAGAGGGAGGGAGAGAGAGAATCTCAAGCAGACTCCGTGCTGAGTGCAGAGCCCGATGCCCGGCTCGATCTCATGACCTTGAGATCACGACCTGAGCAGAAATCAAGAGTCAGATGCTTAACTGCACCACCCCAGCACCCCCAGAAAGCTGATTTTAAACACTTACCATTGTACCACAAGGTTATGTGTTTCTTATTTTGTAACTTGGCGGCCTAGCAGTATGCCATGACACAGTACATGCTTAGTAAATATTTCTTGAATTAAAAAAACAACTATTTTAAGTGGTAATCTGAGTTTTTTTCCCCCTAGAATGTTCTCATTTATGGGCCCAGACAAAGCTCCCCCATCTAGCTCCCTGCCCCCCAATTTAGTGCTATCTTATGGCACCTTGCATACCTTGTAGTAGGTAGCGACTACTGAATGTTAAATGCAGGTCTGTCTCCTCTGGGGTGGCCTCATTTTGGCCTTGGTGCTGCATGGAATTCTCGGCTGTGCACAACTGTAATCAAGTTGTGTGTATGGGATGTTTCTACTTGGAGTCTTCTCACTAACTCTTCAGAGCATCCCTGTGGCAGACACCAGGTAGGATGAAAAGGCTGAGCTCGAGACTGGTAGACTACTCAGTGCCATGCAACTTCTCAGGCAGAGCTAGAACCAGAACCATAGCATCAGAATCCTAGGTCAGGCCAGTTTCTGATTCCAGCCTGCAGTTGGGTGACATTTGAGGCCTTGGCTGTTCCCTCCCTGCCCCTGGCCTGTGTCTGCTGTGCGTGTGAGTGGGGGCTTGACCCCACACCGGTCTTTCTCCTCCCCAGGTCTGAAGGTCATTGTTGGGGCCTTGCTGCGCTCTGTGAAGAAGCTTGTTGACGTGATGATTCTGACTCTCTTTTGCCTCAGCATCTTCGCCCTGGTAGGTCAGCAGCTCTTCAAGGGAAGCCTGAACCAGAGATGTGTCCATAAGGACTGTGAAAATATCGATAACCTTGATGGTAAATATTCTACCTTTTACACCTTGGTCTGTGGTTGGTTAACTTTTATTGTCATCACTCATACTATCTATAGATCTGCTCTCTTAGGAGCAAGGATGACTTCATCCATCCAGAGTTCTCATGCGGGCACACGTGTTTCTTAGAGAACTGCCTTGTTCTTTGGGTTTCCATGGAGAAGGCAAATGCTGCAGCCACATCCACATATGACTCTCTTGGCTCATGGACTGAGTCTGTGTCCAGCTTCCGCCAGGGCATGGCCTCTCTGTTTTATGCACTGAGAGGCCTCGGGGGCATGGTGGTGTCACTGCTTCCTCCTCCTCCTCCTTCTTACTTCTTCCTTTCCTTCCTTTTCTCTTGCTCCTTCCTGAGGACTTAGGCTCTGGTTCCTCTCTGGCCATCCACTTTGATCATTTCAGAAGATTCCAAACCATTTGTTTCAAGCAAATCTGGTATATTTGCTATTCTCTTTCCCTTCAGGTTTGTTTTTTTAATCTGAATTTATGATTCTTTCCTTCTCAGACAATTGCTTTGAAAAGAAAACTTCCTCTGAATTCAGAATATGTGGCACCTGGATGCATAACAAGTAAGAGGTTCATATCTCCATTTTTCTCCCCAGTACAGTACCAGTGGACCTTTTGGGGTAATGTGGCAAACAGTCTTCATCTAATGACTTGTGGAGCAGTGATGACGCTACTGTACAGTACCACAACAGTACTGATTATTTCATGTGTTTAGGCAAGTTTAGACATGCATTATTAAGTTATTAATAATTCATTATTATAAGTGTTAATAATAAAATCAATTAATTTTAAAATTAATAATAAAATGATACACTTAATTATAATTAATATTTTAAGTGTTTAGAGCAGTTTTTCTCCCCAAGTCATGTTGAATTTATAGCTGAAGGAATCTACTGAAAATATGATATTTTAGTCATGTGTTGATCATCATTGCCTCTAATTTCATATACAGTTGTATGTGTGTTCATACACATTCACCCCAGTGGCTCATAGCTCTCTGGCCCTTCAGGGATACCCTTCTTTTCTTCCAAAGTATCAGTGCTCCCTGTTGTGAGAAATTCAGTTCAGAATGATTTAATGAGTATACTTCAAATCAAGATAATATGCTAGTCACTCTGATAAAATAGGCTAAAAATTTGTTCCTCAATAACAAATATGTATCAAAGCCTGATAGCATGTCAAAGTCTGTGCTAGGCCCAAAGAATGCAAATATGAACCAGAGATCACTTTTCTCTTGAATCTGGCATCTCACAGGAAGGAGAGAAAGTGTGTTTTTCTCGCTGAAAGTGTGATGAGTGTTTCAAGAGAGACATGTAGGTACTGAGAGAAATTGAACAGAGGGTATAACCCTGTAAAATGAAGGAAGTGTCCTCTGATGCCACCTGGGATGGTCATAGGTTCAGATTTGGTCAAACTCACAAGACGTCATAGGCTTTAATGTAATACAATGTCTACTGAGTTCTCTAAAATGATCCTCGACGAGACCCACTGCATCCATGGTGCTTTCATTTCATGAGGGGACGAACAGCTGTCACATACAGTGCTTCCTTGACCCCACACAGGGCAAGTACGGTTACTGTAGGCAAAATCCAAGGTAGGGTGGGCTACTTGGACACATAGACACAGTAGCCTTGGCTTGCAACTGGTCCTTCTTGTATCCTCATCTCTCTAAGCTTGTGTGCCAATCATAGCTCTTTAGTCCATGTGTAGTCTCAAAGCTCAAGAGTTTTACAGAAGATGAACTCCTAGTACATGACCTTCCCCATTGATCATAACATGGTGGTTTCCAAGGAGATGGCAGGTCTAAGGTCACCTTCATAGGCAGTTCTCTGTCTGTCCAGGGCCCAGGCCTAGCTTTCAGCCTTTACTCTTTGCCTCCTTCCCTGAGAGCCAACTGACTGGTGACCACAATGTGGATCTAAAGCATAAGTAGGAGGTTCTGGTAGGTGAGGAGATAGAGTGAACAATTCCAGTCCCTAGAATAGTAAGGGGGAAGGCTTCGGGCCTGAAGGCATGAGATCAGGGGCAGGAAGAAGCCCAGCAGCTTGTTAGGGAGAGAGGCCAGAGACAAGAACTAACTCTGCAAGACCTGGTAGCCCGTCAATGCCAAGGATTTTGACATTGATCACAAAGGAAACAAGACCTGAGCAGGTTAGTTATTTATAAAAGTCACTGTGGCTGCTACGTGGAGAACGGATGCATAGAGTAGATGAGACAGCCACCTAAAAGAGCAGGTTGATATAGATGAAAGTCATGAAGCAGTGCAGTGGAGATGATGAGAAATGGATGGATGAATTTCAAACACATTTAGGAGACAGAAAGAACAAGATTGTGAATTGAAGGGGGTTGGCATGTATGCTGTGCACAAGTGCACGTGTGGGAAGGTGGTCGGATGTTTTGAGGGGAGAAAACTGTTAGAGGTGTTTCTCTGGCTTCCAGTGTGAGTTACTGGAGATGTCTTCACCAAGATGGGAATGCTGGAGGAGAGATTTAATCACTTGTATATGTTGACAGGAAGGCATATCCAGACAGGGGGATATTGGACAAAACAAGCAATTTTCTTTGAATGGTGACCAGGAATTAAGATAAATTAAGTATGTTAGGTTCAGCCCCAGTAGGTTACTGGAAGATAAGGGCGCTGGGACTTCACAGGGTTTCCCTGAGGTCTGGTGGGGAAGACGACACAATGGATGTCTTTCTTCTGAGTCACCCTAACACAAAGCCTACCACTCACTGAGTCCTACTCTGCCCACCAAGCAAACTCCCAATCAACTTGTCAGGACCTCTGATTAAATGCTACTGAACAGCCCAGGCTCACCAGATAGCTGAAGAAAGTCTTTGGCATAAAGGAGGCCGAGATAAAGAAATAAGGAAAATGAATGTTGTCATAGTTCAGGCAGCTAATACAAAATACTGTAGACTGGGTAACTTATAAACAACAGAAATTTATTTCTCACAGTTCCAGAGGCTGGATGTCCAAGATCAGGGCACCAGCTTGGTTGGGTTCTAATGAGGGCCCTCTTCTGGGCTGTAGGTGGCAGTCTTTTCTGTTGTGTCCTCACATGGCAGAAAGGGAGCTCTCTGGGGTCCCTTTTATTAGAGTGTGAATCCCATCATGAGGAATCCACCCTCCCACCCTAATCACCACCCACAGACCCCACCTCCCAGCAGCATCACACTGGAGATTAAGTTTGCAATGCAAGAATTTCAGGAGGACCCAAACATTCAGTCCATAAGAGCTGTGAACAAAATAACAGTTCAGAGAGAACCAAAAAGGACTTTTAAAACTTTAAATAGGGTCTTCAGTGAAATTAAGAGAGATAGTATATACATAAAAACAAAAACAGCTCATTATGAAAAAGGAATGACTGTTCCTTTTCACTAAGTCACTAAGCAAGAAAGATTTTTTTTTTTTTTGGTAACGTGATTACAAAAAATCAATAATAGAATTAAAAGATCAAGTAGAAGAAATAGTTCAGAAAGTAGCAACAAAAGACAGAGACAGAAAATAAGAGAATAAATATCAAACCAGGAGTTCTAACTTTTGACTAAATAGAAATTCCTGAAATAGGGCACAGAAAAAAACAAAAGGGAGAAAATTAGCAATGCCACAATACAGAGAATTTTCCTGAGCTTGAAGATGCAAGTCCCTCACCATTCCATAAAGTGCCTAACACAATGAGTGAAGAAGGTTCATGCCAAATGCATTATTGTGGCCTTTCGGGGAAAGGATTCTAAAACCAAAGAGAAAAAGGTCACCCACAAAGGAACAAAAATCAAAATGGCATCAGATTTCTCAACAGCATCACAAGATAAGAACAACGCAGTGCCTTCATATTTCTAAGGAAAATTTTTTTTCAAACCAGATTTCTACTTCTGGCCAAGCTATTAATCAGCTGTGAAGGTAGAATAAAGATATACTCACATATGCAAAGATCATCCTGTCTTCTTAAGAAGCCACTTGAAATTTGTTCCAGAAAAATGAGAAAGTAAAACTTGGAAAAAGCAACACACAAGAGCTAAGGAAAAAACAAACAAACAAACACAAACATATCCAATCCTAGAGAGCCATTGAAACAGGCCACAGTATTTTTTTGGAAAGAGGGATATAAGTAGTGATGAATTAGGATGGGATGTTGGGGAGTTAACCCTCATCTTATCAGGAACTTAATCACCAAGGACTAAAGTTGGTATATATCAGCATAAATGTTATCTTTAAAGATATGGACATCAAAGAGTTGAAAGTTGTTGACTTTGCAGTATGTAAATGATGGTTAAAGAATGATGGAATGGTTTTCATTATAAGCCACATGATTTTTAAACCACATGCATGTATGACTTTGATAAAATAGTATATTTATCAAAAATTAAGTACCTACCCTTAGTATTATCTGAGAAATGGGTTTAATGATGTATGCTTTGGTGATGTGGTTGAAGACCTATGTACGTGCGATCTACTGTTTGTAAAGTAAAACCCAAATGTTTATGAGAACAAAAGACTGTTAACAACTGAAACCTTAAATTTTCATTGTTAGCAGAGCAATTAAATAAATCATAGAACTATAAGACATGAAAAGAAATATTTCCTTGTATGCTCATGTGGAAAGACCTCCAAGCTATATTGTTTCACGAGAAAAGCAAGACACAGAGAGTAGTCAAAGAACATTCCCGTGTGTGTATTGTAAGAGTTGTGTACTCGTCCACGTGTTTCTCTTGCCCGTTATTACCACTAATCGCTCACTGTATCACTGCACTTAGTTTTTAATGAAAAACTGTGAATATGAGCTTACCAATCAATCCATCTGAAAAGAGTCAGTGAGTGATGGCTTAGCAGGTGGGGCATGACCCCTCTACAAATACTCAGCACCCAGGACTTTCCTATATGAGCCCGTGGCCCTCAGAAGGGCCGGTGCCTTCGCTGGGATAGGTAGGGGTAGGAGGGAAGCTGGCCTGCAGGGAATATAATTCTTCCTCTGTTCCCTTGTTTCCATCTAGTGCCTGTTCTGAAAATTTTAAATGCATACACACCAAAAGGAATCCTGACTATAATTATACCAATTTTGACAACTTTGGCTGGTCTTTTCTTGGCATGTTTCGGCTTATGACCCAAGATTCCTGGGAGAAGCTTTATCAACAGGTTATCTAATTATTCTCTTTCTCATTCTCCCCCCTCCTCTTCCATCTCCTCCTTTCCCCTCCTCTCTGTAACTCATCTATCTTTCTGTCATTTATTCATAATTTGCCATCTACCCTCCTCCTTTGTCATCTGTCCCTCCTCCTCAATAGTTGTACTGTTAAATTCTACCTTAGATATTCTGTTAGAACATCAAAAACCATCCCCTCCTCCTAGAAACATCAGCCCTCTCTGGATTCCCTCCTGCCCACATTTCTACCACCAGTGCTTCAATTTTCATGAAGCATTCCTGTCTCTCCTGCTTTTTAAATTCTAAAATGCAACTACCCTTGAGAAAGTCCTAGCAGAGTACCATGTCTTACCTGGGACTGTGGGGATGGCATCTGCTCACTGACGGGCATCAGGAGGCCCTGGGTGATGGGAGGCTGCAGACGGTACTGTGGATAGCTGACCCGAGCAGTGCTGGGGGAGGGTCTGTTGCTACCATATCATGTCTGCTTGAGGTGATGGTCACCCCTCTGTGGAAAAAGGCTTGAGAAGCAAGTGTGTGCTCTGTCCTCTGCAGACCTTGCGTGCCTCAGGGCTCTACTCAGTCTTCTTCTTTGTGGTGGTCATCTTTCTGGGCTCTTTCTACCTGATTAACTTAACCCTGGCTGTTGTCACCATGGCTTATGAAGAACAGAACAGAAATGTAGCTGCCGAGACAGAGGCCAAGGAGAAGATGTTCCAGGAAGCCCAGCGGCTGCTGAAGGAGGAAAAGGAGGTAAGGGGCACGCAGTGTCAGACAGTGAGTTCTTCTTGGGGGGGACTACAGAGGCCATGAGACCTGGTCTCAGAGCTTTTTATACTGGTGCTTTTCTGAGAATTTAAGCCTCATGAAGATGGGCTCTGCTGCTATCTCTCACTATAATGTCCGGGCACAGAGCTCTTGAGAACTGGGAACCCTAGATTTTCTGAAACCTGGGCCTTCTAGGACAGACCCCAGACTGCTGGCTGGAGGATAAAATGTACATATATCTAAACTAAGGCTCTGCTTCAGGATTGCTTATGGGAATCTGGAGATGTTTGTGTTCAGAGCCTTTGCTTGGGAGGGTTTGGGAAAGCAGTAATGGTGCTCTTAAGACAATAGCTGTAATCACTTGTCCCTTCTTGAAATTCCTGTCATATATATGGCCCATTCTCATTGTTTCCTTGGTATCATCTTCCCAATTCTAAGATTGCAGGAACATGTTTTATACTCTTTCTCATCCTCCACAGAGATTTGTCAGTGGGGGGCCCATCATGTTTAATACCTGCATTGTAAGGCACAAACATTTTTTGAGTGCCTAGCACAAACATTTTTTGAGTGCCTGGACTTGTGCCAAGGGTTAGTGATGGAGATAAGAAAGAGTTAAGCTTGCTTTTGAGAGTGCAGTTTCTGTGGATAAACAAACAGGATATGTGCCTCTGATAAATAATAACAAAGCTAGCATATTCCAAGTAGGTGATGAGCAATCTAAATGGTATGACGCTTCCAGAAGAGAGGAGAGAACACTCACGAAGTTCAGGTCATTTGCAGCATTCTTCGGAGAGGTATGATCTGTTTATTAATTGCTTTTGTTCACTTTCTAAGGCTCTGGTTGCCATGGGAATTGATAGAAGTTCACTTACTTCCCTTGAAGCATCTTCTTTTTCCCCAAAGAAGAGAAAGCTTTTTGG
Organism: Nasua narica; assembly: GCA_028533885.1. Taxonomy (NCBI): domain Eukaryota; kingdom Metazoa; phylum Chordata; class Mammalia; order Carnivora; family Procyonidae; genus Nasua; species Nasua narica. The sequence continues at coordinate 59,305,362 of CM052799.1, read as the reverse complement.
TAAAAGAAAAAGAAAGTCCTTTTTTTTGAGAGACTCTGGGAAAGACCAGCCTCCAGGATCAGATTCTGATGAAGATTCCACAAAAAAGGCAAGTCTTGGCCCAGGAATTAATGATGCTATAGCAGTGTTAGGGGAACGGATCAAGTTGTCAGTCTAGTTGAAAGGATTCATTCATTCATTCATTTACTCATTTATCCATTCATCCATTTGTGCATACTTTCCCACATCCATGTGTCTATTCAACTAATTTGTTTACAAGCATCTATTTGAAGTGTTGACAGTGTTTACTCTCTGCTTGGCATTGGGGTAAATACTGGGGATGAAACAGACAACTAATGATGAAGACAACTAATGATGAAGACAGACAACTAATGATGAAGACACACTAACAAGGAAGCAGTTACTGTTCAGTGTGATGATTGACATGATGATTGCTATGGGAGAACAGAGAAGGAGCAGCGTCCTAGTGGGGGTTCCTTCCAAAGGAAATTCTGAGACATTAGAGTGCAAGTAGATTATTTGGGAAGTTATCCCAGGAAGCACCAAGAGGAGAGGGAAGAAAGGATACATGGGGGCGCCTGGGTGGCTCAGTGGGTTAAATCCTCTGCCTTCAGCTCAGGTCATGGTCTCAGGGTCCTGAGATCGAGCCCCACGTCAGGCTCTCTGCTTAGCAGGGAGCCTGCTTCCCCCTCTCTCTCTGTCAAATAAATAAATAAATAAAATCTTAAAAAATATATATATGCTAGAAAGGATACATGGAAGAGAAGGTGGCCAATTAAGGTTCATTACCAAGCCAATTACCACTGAAGGTGGTTGATGTTTAATCTCCATGGAGTGAAGGCACTAGAGTATTTATACACCAACTTTGGTCCCTTATTGGTTCCAGACTGATGGGTTTCTGACCTGGCATGCATTAGGGAAGAGGGTGGTCAAGTCACCAGAGAAGGCCTCAGGTAGGACCCAGGGACACAGATTCAGCCAAGAGCAGCATCTGCTTCAGACAACCAACCCAGACTTGGTGGGAGTGGGAAAAGAACCATGGATTGGAAGCATTTTCTGTGCTAAAAGGGTGAGTTAATGTTTCATCCTTTGGTAAAAAGTGAATGGAGCACCACAGATAGAGGGAACAGCATATACCAAGGCCTGGAGGCAAAGGAGAGCTGGAGAACAAGATCCAGTGGAACACTTGGGAGTGTGTGTGCACACGCATGTGTATATATGTGATGAAGCTAGAGGGTGGGTGGTGAGAAACTATAGCAGTAAGATGGGGCCATCACAAAAGGCCTTGAAGCCAGCTCAGGGGTTCACTCTTTACTCAGAGAGCAAGGGCTAAGCAGTATTGAAATGTTTTAAGCAAAAGAGTGACAACTAGACTGACAGTTTTGAAATCCTAGATGCATTGAAGAGATGGGATGGGGGTAGGACAGAATTGGAGGCAACTGATTAAGACGCTGTGGCAATAACCCAAGTGGCGACAGGGGATTAAACTGTGGTTAGGGTGGGAGGATGAAGAGAGAATAACAGGGTGCAGTGATCTCCAGAAGATAAGACTCAGCAGTTGACTAGATATACAGAGTGGGGAAGATGTCCAGTTGATGGCTTGGGTAGACAACTTGATAGAGAGTAGTTTACTGAGGCAGGAAAGGAACATGTCCTGGGGGTGGGGAAGAAGGCAAGTTCAGTTTTGGACGCGGCAAGTTTGAAATGCCTTTGGAGCATCCCAGCAGGGATGTCGAGTAGGCCATAGGATATGCAGAAATGAAGCTATGGCGGGGGGGGGGGGGGGAATGTGGGGTAGGAAAAAAGCCTTTTTTTTTTTTTTTTTTAATCAGTGAGGTAGGGGATGTTCAAACATGTTTTAATTGTGGAGAGAGACTTTGGAGGAGAGGAAAATGTTGAAGATACCCCAGAATAATGACTAGAGCCATTTTCCTGAAATGGAAGGAGGAGGTGAAGTGGTCAGAAGGGGGCTGTGCACACCTGAGGGTGGGGTGGGGAAAGGGGGTCTGGGAGCCTTTGCAGAAGTAGGTGGGCAGACCTCACTCACTGCTATGAGCCACTCTCTGAAGGAGTGACAGGGACTGATCTCTTGGTTTAGAGACTTCTTTAATGTCAGGACATAGCATATTGAAGAGACTACAAATATTTTTGGAATATTTTGAGGGTTTTTCCTCATTTCCCAAAACAATAGACCAAGACCAGACAGCTAATAAGAAGTCTTTTCCCTAAACCAAAAGAGAAATAGCTATAGAAAGACTATAGGTTGTCTTTAAAATAGCTTATCATAAGGGATAGTTCCCCCTGGGGCCCTGGTTGGTCAAAACTTTGGGGAAGTAAGTCACTATGGGTAGTTTTCTAGGTATCTGAAGATTTATGTCTTTTTACCTCCAGAGACTTTAGAATTGGAGGTAAGGTGAGAGTCAAGCTCCTGGGCATGGGCTAAAAGAGGGCTTGAGATTTAGCATGTAGATTTTATTGTCTTTATTTTGGCTGTTCCTTTTAGTTACTGACTGTTTCAAAATCAATTTAGGCAACTATTCAAGGTACTTCACTATTGGCCTTAATCCATCGTTCTGAATGTATTCCCCACTTCTGCCACTCAAAACATTGTTTCTAAATTCAACTTCTTATTGATTTTGTACCCTGGACTGTTGCTCATTAGTTTTTGTAAAGTTTTGTTTGCTCTTTTTTGACAATGAATAAATCACAGAGAAAGAAAATTTTCTGTAGCTGGGACCCTGGAAATGTGCATGAATAAGAAATATGAATGGTCAAACTACATTGCACTTATCTACTAAATATGAAATACAAAAACTGAACCTTCAGTGTGCCATGAAATGGAAGTGAGTGGGCCCCTATAAGATATGAAGTGTCTTAGAGACATGTGGCATTGAAACAAAGTAGCTTGTGAAGTTTTGAGAAGAGGCAGTCCCTTTGCTTTGAAGATCCACCATGCCTGCCTTCTCTTACAGCCACACATCCTAGAGCAAACCAAACGACTATCCCAGAATCTGTCAGTGGATTACTTCGATGAGCATGGGGACCCCTTCCAAAGACAGAGGGCTCTGAGCGCTGTCAGCATCCTCACCATCACCATGCAGGGTAAGCTCTGCCTTCCAGCTCCAGGAAGAGTTGAACTTCAGCGACGTTCTTCCATTCTCCTCTCCTCCCTCAGAAGCCCTCTGAAGCCCCCTATACTTCTTGCAGAGTCACTTCTTATGTCTCATGGAGCATGTGAGCTAAGGAACTCAGAAGTCGGCCCACCCTGAGTTGGCCCTTGGGCAGTAGTGGGAACTGGCTAGCCTTGGGATGGGACTTGGGACCAAGAGTATAGACAGGACCTCGCAATCAGGCCAGGCAGTCACAGGAGGTTGGAGTGACAATGATAGTGACCAAAGAAGAGAAGACACAAGTTTCCAGTAGCTAACAGTTACATTTGAAGTTAGAGTTAGGAATCTGGCATGGACAATGGAAGACCAAGTAGATAGGCTGGAGCCATCTGATGGACCTCATTAACAGCAGGTAACCAGGACCCCACTAAGGGGTTGGTGATCAAAGGCAGGACTCAAGTCCTTACAAGGATGAGGTCCTATTGATCCTTAGCACTTTTTTTTTTTAATTTTTTTAAAAAATTTTATTAACATATAATGTATTATTTGTCCCAAGGTACATGTCTGTGAATCATCAGGCTTGCACATTTCACAGTATTTGCCATAGCACATACCCTCCACAATGTCCATATCCCTAACCCCCCACCTCCCAGCAACCCTTAGCTTGTTTCATGAGTTTAGGAGTCTCTTATGGTTTGTCTCCTTCCCCATCCCATCTTGTTTCATTTCTCTTCCACACCCCCATAACCCCCTGCCCTGCCGCTCAAATTCTTCATATCAGAGCGATCATGTGATAATTGTCTTTCTCTGACTGACTTATTTCGCTTAGCATAATACCCTCTAGTTCCATCCACGTCGTTGCAAATGGCAAGATTTTGTTTCTCTTCATGGCTGCATAGTATTCCATTGTATATATATACCACAC